>CM074749.1:20137344-20877344 GCA_037367245.1 Phrynocephalus guinanensis
CCTAACTGCTAAAGGGCTTGTATCATTAGTTGTCAAGTAAAACTAGGGCTTATGTTGCCGCAAGACTCTTTGTTTTTACGAATGTAGAAAATGAACTATTTCAGAGGCATTGCTGAGTAGGCACAACTGTGTACTAATAAATGTTCCTAGTGGATGGATGAGCTCTCATTCTGCACCTGTCACATTTAAGCGAGTCTTTTCTCTGACCCATGCTTTCAAATAAGTGTTGCATGTAACACCTCCAAAATGGCACACATTTAAAGTACATTTCTGTTCACTGGAAGAGAAGGAAGAAAATAACCTTCGGTGCAGTTTGGCCATAAGCAGGGGTAGTGAAACATTTCCTAATAGCTTATTTAAAGCAGTCTCTACCAGGCATGTCCAAACTTCAGCCCTCCAGATGTTTTGGACCACAACTCCCACAGTCCTTTGCCATTGAAAATACAGGCTTGGAATTCTGGTCAAAAACATCAGGAGGGCCAAAGTTTGAACATGCCTGCAACAAACTCCCAACATGTAGCATATCGTGTTTGATGTTTTTACATGTTTCTGCATATTTTCCATGCTCATTTGCCAGGAGTCTACTAAGACTCCCAACATTCTTTCTATTTGCAATCTATGCTCCAACCCTTACTATAGTTAAACAATGAAATAGAAACAGGCTTACTTCACCCCAAAGCACAGAGAGAACTCCTAGTTCCCTGAGCTCCTTGCCCTCTGAAGATGCCGGCCGCAGAGACTGGCGAAACATGAGGAAGAAAAACTTCAAGAACACGGCCAAACAGCCTGAAAAACTCACAACAGGTATCAGGACCAACTTTTATACTCAGAGGATCCAGACACAGAGTAAACCCATCACATCTGACCTAGTCATGTATCACATAATGGGTGTATGACAAATGCATCTTAAGGCTCTTACACATGAACCATTTGTTCAACCAGAGACCTGTGGTTTATTGACATTTGCATTCAAACATCGCTGCTTGGGGGCCCTTGGGGGCCCTTCGAGATCAGCATCTTTCACAGATTTAAATTTTTAAATCTTAATAGGTGCTATTCCTCTACCTAAACACTTCCCACTTGGAAACTCGGAAGGAACACTTTAAACTATACCCTTCCCCGACAGAAAGTGATACAAAAGGAAAATCCATCATTTTTAATTATTCCATAAGTTATTTTATTATAAAGTAAGGTTCTTAGCCTTCAAAAAACATTTCGGTTTAGCTTTCCCTTGGATTTATAAAGGAATTGCAAATGTAAGACTCAAGGGAACAAGTTATCTCAAAACACAAATATCAAAAATAATGAAATTTAATAAGACAGTCACATCAACTTTTATATGGCAAAATCTATTACGTGCTCAGAGAAACAAACACTATTTAACACAACCACTTAATTATCCTTTTACTCAGCATGGAAGTGCTTCAGTGACAGCTCACCTCCCAGGGGATACTGAAACTCGGGTTACAATGCACTCATTTAAATGTTGAGGTCCTATGAGCAAAAAAAGACCTTTACTCAAAATTATGCATGCAAATATACACAGAGGCATACAGCCTAGACATGGGAGTATGGCAAGATCTGTCATTTTTGATCATCTTCTGAGAGTGTTCCGCTGTCTTCAGGATAAGGAGGCAGGGGAAGAGCTCTGAAGAAAGAAGGAGAAAGGTTAACAAGGTCATGGCTGGGCAATTCTTCCAGTATTAGGAGAACCCAGTATTGGAGACTTAAGAATTGAAAAAAAAATATGCTTTCAAAAATGTTGTTATTTTAAAAAGTAGGTTTTTAAAGCATACACATCTCCCTTGAACAGCATGGGTCTGAGTAGAACAGTTTTGGTTATACATGAATTTTTTATCAATAAACAAATATTTCAATGCACGCTGTGTCTCTGGCCACTCGGAGCTTCATGAGTTCAACACTGCAATTATCCACTCTACTCCCCCCCAAACCCAATCAAGCAGCATCTCTAATTAAGTCTGTGGGATCAAGGGTTCAAAAGGGACTTTAAGGCTTATTACACATGGTGGAGAACCTTCAGCACTCCAGATGTTTTAGACCACAACTCCCAGAATTCCAAGCCTGTATTGCCAGTGACAAAGGACTGTGGGAGTTGTGGTCGAAAACATCTGGAGTGCAGTTCTGCTTGGGAAGAGAACCCTGATAGACTGGTGCGTGGGTATATGAGAGAGAAAATAAATTGTTTATACTTTTTAGTGTACAGTAGTTATGTTTTTGAACGCATAAGATTTTGAACTACACAGGGGCAAGGGGTCAGGGGATCCAGCACCCCAACCCAAGCTTTGTTAAAGGGAGAAGAATAATATGAAATGTGTCACACTGCTAAGGGTACATTATAGAGAGAAAACAAAGGCATATATTTCTTACTTCCTTCTACTTTTCTTTATTCCACTGCATCCTGGTTCCTCATCAGTGGGCTGGTTCTCCTTTTCCACATGTTTTGGGGACTGCTGAAAAAATTCTCCAATTCCTTTTTGCCATGGCGGTATTGGCCTCACACACACTGGGTGGCCAACAGAATATTTATAGTGACCTGTTCAAGATTATTAACAATATGTTAATGCCCAGCAATTACAAAAATACACACATAGTAGGAGGCAGCCATAAACACTTTCAAGCCAAAACAAATTGTACATCAATATATAGGAAAACTGAACACCTGATGTGAAATTCAGCCGTGTAATTTACGCCACATAAATTCAGCCGTGTAATTTACGCCACATAAATGGATTATGGCATCATCCTCTATTTTTAAAAGTTGATTTTTTTAAAAAGGCAGTTGAGGTAACCAGCTACTGAATTTATTGTACAGTAGGACCCCGGTATCCGCTGGGGATTGGTTCCAGGCCTTCCCGTGGATTATGAAAACCGTGGCTAAGAGAGAACGCCTGCCCGCCCACCCTCAAGCTGCTGTTTCCTGACAGTAGCTTGCTTTATGGCCGCTGTTTGTGACAGTAGCTTGCTTTACAGATACTATTTGTGACAATAGCTTGCTTTACAGATACTATTTGTGACAATAGCTTGCTCTATAGCTGCTGAATTTAATTTTTTCCTCTGCCTACCGTGGATAACTGAATGAGTGGATAATGAATCAGTGGATACGGGGGTCCTACTGTACTGTACTTAACAAAGAAAAATTCCATCTATTTTAAACATATAAATCTATACAGATTTTTTTAAGGAGCATGTCCAGCTCATTTCAGTGACTTATCCTCAACTGTGCATTATCATGTACCTACCATATTTAGGACTGAATCCTAGACAAAGATTCTACTGTCATAGTACAACTGAGTGACAGTTCATCACACATTTAAAAAGAATCTGCATAAAAGCAAGGGAAACATTTCTTTTTATGAGACAACTCCCGTAATCCCTTGCTACGTATCATGCTACGAGGAACCACTGAGTCAAAATCCAAGAATTCTCTATCCAGATCAGAAGATGATAGGCGGGCAGCTAGCTATTCATAGCCCCAACCCAGCTAACACTGAAAACCAGCATGGAATCAACTCTCGGCCACTTAAGTATACTCACTTCTTCTTGAGGTAGAAGGACGCACGTTAGTACTCCCAGAGCTAAGCACCTTCCGTGGCGCCCGAGCAGCAACCACTGAAATTGCAGCAAGAGAACGATATTGCAGATTAGACCCGGGTCCAGGTCACCTGAAAGACCACCTCCCCCTTCCTAAGACTCCCAAGTATTTAAATCAGTGGTTCTCAACCTGTGGGTCCCCAGATGTTCCTGGACTGCAACTCCCAGAAACCCTCCCAGCACAGCAAGTGGTGGAGGCTTCTGGGAGTTGCAGTCCAGGAACACCTGGGGACCCAACAGGTAGAGAGCCACTGATTTAAACAGGTGAGACCTTTCCCTTCCTTTTGCCGTCTTTACAGATGTGTTTGATGAGAACATGAGAGAGGACCTCTGCTGTGAAACTCCCTCCCACATGAGGCCAGGCTGCCCCCCCCAATCGACCCATAATCAGGCAAAATACAGTACAGTGGTACCCTGTATAAAGGAATTAATTCGTTCCAAATGAAATTCTGTTAAGCAAATTTCCCTTTGTACACATTTCCCATAGGAATGTACTGAAAATGGATTAATCCCTAATCGCGACCATTTTTCTGTTGTAGGGATTTGCTCCATAGGCGATTCTGTTAAGCGATTTCCCCCTATCTTTAAGCGGATTTTTCTGTTAAACAAACCGCTTGTTATACTGTACGAGGGTCCACTTGTAACTGAACAAAGAAGATGCCAGACTTATAGTTTTCCAGCGAAACAAAAGTATCTCTACCAAATATGCTATACCTAGTTTAAGTAGGTTTTCCTGTATAGTGGCACCTTGTATAAAGGAATCAATTCGTTCCAAATGAAATTATGTTAAGCAGATTTTCCTTTATACAAATTCCCCATACGAATGCATTGAAAACAGAGCGATCCCAGTTTTATGTTGTACAGATTTGCCCCGTAGGCAATTCTGTTAAGCAAGTTTCCCCTATCTCTGGAATTTTTTATGTTGTACAAATTTTATGTTATACAAACTGTTTGTTATACAAGGGTCCACTGTATGTCAATATGTGACCAAGGAGAGGCTTCCATGCCGCCGGAAGACTGTGCCATTTTGGCCCAGATTGTCTCTCATTCTACCAAATGCTGCTCTAGAGTCCAATACAGGGGTTCTCAACCTAAGGCCCGGGGGCCAAATGCAGCCCCCCAGGGTCCTGAACCCACCCCCAGAACCAATTGCAGACCCCCCCACACCTACCCCCTACTTCGCAAGCAAGCCAGCCTCTGCAGCTGCTTCTATTGCTGAAGTGGACTATGTCGCTTCCCCCACTCCCTCCACCCACCGCCCAGATGTTCGGCATGCTAGCTAGTGGGACAGTTCAAAGTGGGAGGGCCATGGCAAGGCCTCCTGCTCCCCCCCCCAGCCGCCACCCAGATGGTCGAGGCACCAGCTGCAGCCAAGCAAGGCAATTTAAATTGTCGGACTTTTTTTGGGGGGGGGACTGTGGTCCAGGCCCCAGTGGTGTCTGGGGGGGTAGTGGACCGGCCTGCTGTTTGAAAACTTTGAGGACCCCTGGTCCGATGTGTCCAAAAGTGCTTGAACATTTGAAAAATGGCAAAATGCCTATGCGGTATCACTCTATGCCTTCTATGCTCTCACAGCCAACTCGGCTCCATTGTCTTCAAGAGGTTAAGGTTGTGGTTGTTCCCAAAGCCCAACCACACCACCATCCCCATACCCAACATGGAAATCCGCCATCCTCTCTGACCGCTGCAAAGCCAGTCAGAAAGAGGGCATCTTCCAGCAACACACCTGAGCTCCTTCTTACTCCAATCAGCACCCCCTCCTCCATTTAGGAAAGGGGAAGACAGAAGAACCCTGTCATGGCGAAAACCAAAACAAGGTGCCTCCAGGCCTCATGTCAAAAAGGATCTCCAACTCAAAGGCCCATTTTTTTTTCTAGATTGGATCCTTGTTGCTTTCCAGTGTGCTAGTTTAACAATGTTTTTTACTGGCTTAAATATCATACTTGTTTAATTCTTTAATATTTGCATGCTTACTGTTTTTAGCTCTTTTTTTGTTCAAATTGGTTCAAACTTTGGTGTGTTGCCTTTAAGTGGGTTTTTAGCATTCTTTTTTTTTTACCATTTTCCGCAATACTGCTTTAATCCTTTTAATCCTTTGCATCCCGATTGCTTTTGGCATTTTAAATATTTATTTTATTTATTTATTTATTCTTGTATTTATATCCCGCTTATCTACTACAAGTAGTACTCTAAGCGGCTAACAAGCAATGAATGCAAAATCAAACAATAAGATACGTCAAGTATAAGCAAAACAACATAAAACAATAAAACAGCATAACATGTAAAATCCTCCTACATCCCAGCATGCGGAGGGACAGATCCTAACAGGCTAAAATTAGGCACACCGAATAGGCTGACTAATTTAAAACAGTAGCGATGGCTAATTGTCCTAATGATGATGGGAGCCGTCTGGGGTTCTTTGGAGCAGCAAGGCGGGGCAAAAAAAAAACACCACCACCACCCGTTTTCGATAAATAACGAATCAATCAAAATCTTATTGCTGCACCACCGTGGGGGGAACGACCGTGGCATCCCCACCCGCGGGAACTCGCTCCTACTTAAAAGTCTTCCTTTGGCGAAATAGGGCGGGGTTGCGCGCGCGATTTTGCAGCGCTGGGTATGCATGATTAATAGATGTACCCCGAAACCAATCGGAGGCAAATCCGATTTCTCCACCACCACCACTCCCGCAGCAGGACTTCAGCCACATAACGGCAAGCGGTTCCTCCTCCCCACCCCACCCCGTTACAAAAATAAAAATAAGTTACAGGTTTTAAAACTTACACCGCCCGGTTTTGTCTAAAGGGGATGAACGGCCCCTCTTTTCCCTTCTGGCTTCCCCTCCCCACGAAACGTAGCATTAAAATATGAAAATCAGCCTTTAAGGTGCCGCATGTTTCTTATTATTGATTATTAATTTATTTATTGCATTTTTAACACCGCACCGATTTCCCAGAAGGGACTCTGGTCGGTTGACATAAATACAAATGAGAAACAAACAAACAATGCAAATTAAATAAACAGTAGAATGAACAAGTAAAATAAAATACTGAAATTGTCTTGTGGCATCTAGGTTCCTAAGTCATGTTCCAAAGAAGGTTTTCAAAAGCCTCACTGCCTTTCGTGTTCTTGTTTTCTTTGATTTTGGACCGGAATTCTCGCACAGGCTAACAGGGTTACCTTCTCAAAAACTCCCCTGGAGAGTGGCAGCAGGCAGGGTCCCTATACTTCTGCTGCCAAAGCCCCCAGCCCACCCCAGCCCCTCCACCAAGACAAACCCAGGCAATCCTAAACGCTGGCTCCTTGCCTTTCCGGTACGCTCCGCTAGATCCCCCGCAGCCCGCCTTGGTCCGCACCATCCTAACGGATCCGCTGCAAAATCCGAGCAAGATCCAAAGCCGCGCTGCTTCTCCCGCTGCGGATCGGACCGTTTGCCCAGCCGCCCCGCGGGCTGCTTTCCTTTTTTCGTCTTTCCCGCGCGCGCGCCTCGCTCCGATTGGCCCCGGCGAGACGCCAGCCCGGCCAATCAGGGGCGGCCCCGAGGGCGGCCTTTTTAGGCCGTTAGAGGAGCTGGCGGCCTCAGTGCCTTCTCTCTAATCCTGAGGCGGGTTTTTGGCGGCATTGTGTGCACCCCCCCCCACCACCACCAGGGGTGGATGAACAAGCACAATGTTGTAAAATATGTCCCTCAATTCCCTGCTCTCAGTACTTGAACGTGTACTTAATTGTACATTATTCCTCAATACTGTAAACCACATTGAGTCCTTTTCCAAGAGGGGTTAAAAAACCCTCTTTAAAAAATACATGAATAAATAAATTTTCCATAGCAGAATTTACCATGGTCCATATGGTAGGAATACCAGGTGCTGTAGGCGCCTGGAGTAGGAACTGGCAAAACACTCAGTATTCCTATTTATACAGTATATCAAAACAATAGTTCTTCCCACCCCACCCCATATTTAACACCATTGTTGGTGTTAATTAAATTGACCTCTGCCTTCTCTTTCATGAGTGTTGTTAGGAATAGTCACTACATTTTTCCTATGTTTAAGCTTCTGATGGATTTCCGGGACCCCACTTTTGAATAAGCATGTCTGGGTATCATGTCTGGGTATCATGAGCTATCCTGAATAAGGCCTTTTAAATATGGAGCAAATTTAACTTTTCTCAGGGGATGATGTATATATAGTTTAACACATATAGTTTTAAAAGAAAGCCAACATGGAAAGGTATATGCATAATGTCTGTGTGGTTTGAAGACATGGAATGTGATATCCAATAAATAGCCTTCTCAGCTGAAGTTTTAAAGCCTCAGCTCCAGTGCAACTTGCATCTTTCCTAGCTTAAGGCAAACAACTGGCAAAATCCACTATGCTGTGAACTGGATTTTGCAGCTATTCATAGGGACGTGGGTAATCGTGTTCTCCCTCTGTGTCTCTCTGTGTCTCTTTCACACACACAAGCCATCAAGAAAGCATTCACTTGCAGACTAAATCTAGGAGTAATTAAGTCTGTGGTAGAGCAGTGCTCCATTTCTCCGATGGATCCGGCTTTTGTGAAGGAAAAACCTATTGTAGCACACTGAGTAATTTATGAGGAAAGCAGGGATGTTGATGAAATAATTATGTTAAAAGTGTTTCCCAGTTGGCATCCTTTCAAGGTCAGCGCAATGTTCTTCTGCATTTTACATAGAAGAAGCGGACCGATTACTTCAGAAGAAAACAAACCCACACAAATCTGCCATCAGAGAAACAGCAATGGTGTAGTTACAAACCAAATCCTACGTGGCCTTGATAGGAGGATTTGTCACTCACTCTCAAAAGCAAACCTGGAGTGGCAAAGAAAAAGTAAATCAAGGCTACAGCTAGAGCTGTTGTGAGTTTTTTGGGCTGTTTGGCCCCATGTCCTGGAAGTTTTTCTTCCTGACGTTTCGCCAGACTTTGTGGCTGCCATCTTCAGAGGGCAAGGAACTCAGGGAACTACCCTGTTTCCCCCAAAATAAGACATATCCCAAAAATAAGACCTACTTACAGTTTTGCCTCTTGCTGAAATATAAGGCATCCCTTTGAAAATAAGGCCTCCCAATAATAAGGTAACAATAAAGGTGTACTGTATTCTTCTTCATAGAAAAATAAGACATCCCTTGAAAATAACACCTAACACATCTTTGGGAGCAAAAAGTAATATAAGACACTGTCTTATTTTGGGGGAAAACACGGTAGGAGTTCTCTCTGTGCTCTGGGTTATAAAGTGAGGGAGACTTGAGTTTTTTTAAGTTGAGGAAACTTGTCCTATGCAGTGTAAGCTGAACTGCCAGAAAATAGGTGTTAGTTATTTTATTGTGATGAAGGGATTAAGAAGTTTCAATGCAATCAGGGGTAGCCGAGTGTGGTGAAACAACAGGAAGAAAAACTTCCAGAACAAGGCCAAACAGCCCAAAAAACTCACAACCACTATCAGATCCTGGCCTGTGAAAGCCTTCGAGAATACAATGCTACAGCTAGAGATTGCTGAGTTACATCCGCTAGGAAACCGAGGTCACTTAACCAAAGGCTGGAATAATGGTTTCTTATCATACTAAATGTGCTAATTGGCTTGTTTGGTTTATCAGCAACAACTCTGTGAAAGGGCAATGTGAATAACAGAGTCACTGTCAATATGTTCTGTATTTATCTTCCCTCCTATTTTAATTATTCACACAACCTCCATCACAATGCCAGATGTTGGTGTGTATGTGTGTGTGCATGCTATGTAACTAACTTATAGTGACCCTAATAAGGTTTTAAAGGCAAATGAGATATCAAAGGAGCAGTTTTACCAGTTTCCCTCCCCCAAGCTGGGGATCTGAACAGAGTTCTTCCTGGGAATCCACAATTCTAGGTAGCAGGGTCCTTAATCTAATCAGACAATGAAAGGTAATGCTGTAATGAATATGCTTGTCTTTAAAGTGCCCCTGGTCTCTTTGTTGTTTTCAGTCTCTTTGACAGCCACTGAATACAGCTCCTCTCTCAGGTGCTAAATGCTGGCCATTAGCTATCTAGAAAGATTAACAGTGCAATTCAAAACCAAATACAGCTGAACTAATTAGATGCTGAAACCAATTTAGTACCACTGAAGTCAATGAGCCTAAAGTGGTTTAAAAGTCTGATTGCTTTGCAGTCACAGCAGATATTACACTGTTAAGCCAATTGAATTTGTTTTAAACCACTTTAGTCCCATTTTGCAAAATGTAATTGTAGGAGGACATTTGCAAGAATGATTGTTATAATTAACTTGTTGACTAGATAATGAACTTGCCTAGCCAATATACTTCGTTGTGTGATCCAAAGAAAAGTGCAAGGGATATCTGAACACATGTTGAAATAAAATTATGAGAACAAAATGGAAATAAATGTATTTTTAATCTGATTACTGACATGCTATAATTCACAGTCAAATGAGAGACTCCTTCTGCACTATGAAATATTTACAAATGACTGCCTTTTATTCATGTCTAGCATCTGTGGTTTAGCACAGACAAAGGAAAATACAGTACTCTGCTAGCAACTATATAATTTTGGTGCTGATCTACATTGCAATAGGCAAGCTGTTTAAAATTATTTTAAGGGGTAACACAAACCTATTAGTTGAACAACGTGTTTTGACTGCTGTCCTCCTATTAGTTACTATCATTAACTGGGATCCACTGCATGGCCCTAAATCCAGATAATGAATAAAAAAGTTCCAAAAATATTTCCTTGGGTACAATTAATACAAAGGAAATAAACATATTTCATCCCAACACATTGATTTTTCATAGAAGTTACTGGTGGGTAAGGCTAAATAACAATATCAGCATACCTGTTTTTTAGTATACTTCTTATTGCCACTAAGTCTTCAGGGGGGAATGTCTACCTTTGAGAAAGAATGCAAATAATAAGTAACAATGTTGAGAGACCCTCAAATTATACTGTTATGCTAGGGGGGATCACAGAGGAGAAATCTTGGGACTCAGAAGCGCTAGATTTAGCCCCAGGGCCTCTAGCGCCTCACACCTAATTCTGCATTGCAAGAAGTGCCCTCTGAGATCACAGATTTTTTGAGAGAGGAGTAAGGGAAGCCATTCATGTGAACATTGAAAACCCCTCCCTCAACAGAGGTGGCGGCCTCAGGCATAGTCTATCTGCTATTTATCAGGCTGTGCTTTCAACAATACCCAGACAAATCAAAAAGCCTTCACCACCAAGGCCATAGCTAAGGACCCATTCTTGATAGGTTTCAGCACCTTAGGCCATTGTTCACATTATGGATACTATGGTCTCCCTAACGAGCCTATTCAGGCCATTGTTCATCAGATGAGCCTAATTCAGACCAGGGTGACAAGAGGTCAAAGCTGACTATAAGATGGAGGACTTGCACGAGCTGTATTCAGACTGATGAAGCTGTTTGGATGAGCAGTGAAATGTTTATATATGTCAAAAAGAAGTCCAGTAGCCATGACTCAACGTCCAGATAAACTCACCTGGAGGACTGAGAATCTTTGCAGACACAGATTTAAAAAGAGTACTGGCTGACCTACTATGCCGGTTTCTTTTCTTTTTAACCTGGCAAGAAAGCAAAATCATGATAACAACCGTTCAGAGAGTGCTTGAAGTACTATGGGGTGGTAGATAAGCAAAAACTTTGCTTTGCTTTGCTTTCTGGTCTAGTCAAAATATAAAGTCCCGTCCACCGCCCCCGCTCAGCCTGCATAGCAGCACGAATACACCTCCTTGATGCTGGCATGGGAAATGAATGTAGAGTGATAGGTCCCTGGGTCTGGTTCAGTCATAAATGATGGAAAGGCCTGAAGAAGTGGAGGAGGGCTGAATCGTCCCTGCGGCCAGGAGGCCTCTGTTATCTTACCAGTGTTGAGGGCCAGAACTGTACTGATTAAAGCAACAAAAAAAAACACCTTGGGAGATTCAGTGCTCTCTTTCCTGCTGAAGACAAACTAGAAAGAGTTATTTTAAACAACAGTGTCAGTCTGATCTGGAAGTTGAGTCATGGCAACTGGACTTCTTTTTCTTGAGAGACTGAAACATTTTGCTGCTCATCCAAACAGCTTTGTCACTCTGAAGAAAGTTAGTTGCAAGTCCTCCATCTTATAGTCCACTTTGACCTCTTGTCACCTTGGTCTGAAATATGCTCATAAGATGAACAATGGCCTGAATAGGCTCATTAGGTAGACAACAATCTCCATAGCCTTAAGGTGAACAATGGCCTAAAGTGCTGAAACCCATAAAGTATGGATCCTTAACGAAGTCCTGTTGCCATGACTCAACTTCCAGAAAAACTCACCTGGGTGACTGAGAATCTTCACAGACATAGTGTCAGTCTGGTGTTACAAAGTTTTCTAAACTTGGCCATTAATAGATGCAGAACTTATTTTCATTTAAAGCAGAGCTGCCATTGGAAAAAAAATGTAGTTAGAATGCAGAAATAAGGAGGAAGTTTCAAAAGGGGGTATGAGTAGTTGAGGAGAGGAAGAAATAAATCCACACTG
Organism: Phrynocephalus guinanensis; assembly: GCA_037367245.1. Classification (NCBI taxonomy): domain Eukaryota; kingdom Metazoa; phylum Chordata; class Lepidosauria; order Squamata; family Agamidae; genus Phrynocephalus; species Phrynocephalus guinanensis. The sequence continues at coordinate 20,149,481 of CM074749.1, forward strand.
TTCTTCATTTGCTTTGATTCTGGCAAATCTATTTTCCTGAATCCATAAGATAATTTGCTCTACTTTTTTTTACAGATACTAGTGTGAGTACAACCAATTAAAATGCAGCAATTATTAATGTGTGTACAGTATTCCTCCTTGTGTGCCACTGCCAAGTCATAGGACAGATATACAAACCTTGTCTTCTTCACCAGAGGCAATTTGCACCTGCAATTTAGGGCACTGTATTTTGGCCAGCCTATATGACAGCTGCTAGTTTTAAATCTATCATTGCCTTTAGCGTTTTGGAATAATAGGGAACAACAGCCTTTGTCTTTTTGAACAGTACTAATTGGGATACTCTATAACAATAACACTGCCTTCAAAAATGGGTAAATTTGATAAAACACTCCCAAACAAGGACTCATGCCAAATACTTGCAATACTGTATATCCGAAATATAAAAGTTCTGTTTTCCCAAGAGAATAAAGCAGAATCCTTGAAGACTGTAAGCCTGAGATAGGAACAGTAACAGTCACTCCTTTCTAACGGAGCTGTCTAGTTTTCAAGGCCAGTCCGGATTTCCGATAAGTGGTCTCCTCCCAATGCAAAGTGCATATTTTCTATCTTCTGCAGACTAAAGGAACCGCTTGTTGTTTTTCAGCCTTTGGAAGAGATGAAGCAGAATGCAGGTAGGAAAATGTAGGATTTTTCTTCTTCCATGTATAATTCTGCCTCCTCTCTTCTATTATAGTCTCTTCATTCTTTGCAGTACTTTCCATCTCTTTTATTATTTGTTTACACTTACCACATATATAATATCCTTTCCCCTGCCTACAGCTTTGTTTGGCTGAACTTTCACTTCTCTTTGACTACAGGTTTTTCTAAGGGAATATTTTAATTAAAGAATCATATGCTTATCCCTACTCTAACCCATTCCCATCATGCAACCGTTGTTTGATTTGCTTATTACTTTTTATGTCCATCTCTGGAACCGATTATTGTTTCTTCGTACTTTGTATTATGGAACTTTTGTATCTGTTAACCACCTTGAGTTCCTTCAGGAAAATCTGGTGGCATATAAAAATATAAATAAATAAATAAATAAATTTTGGGGGGGGGCAGAAAAGGCCCCCCCCCCCGAATTTCCCCCCCTTTTCACATCTCTAGTTAGAACACAGATAAGAACCTAAGAACCTAAGAAGAGCCCTGTTGGATCAGGCCAAAGGCCCATCTAGTCCAGCTCCCTGTATCTCACAGTGGCCCCACCAAATGCCTCTGGAGAGCGCACAAGACTAGATCTCTGTCTCCTGATACCCCTCCCCTACATCTGGCCCTTGAAGTACCCCAGTTTTAAGCCTGGAGATGACACAGCTCCATCATGGTTTGTCACCTGGGATGGACTTTTCCTCCAGGAATCTGTCCAATCCTCTTTGGAAGGCATCCAAGCTAGATGCCATCACCACCTCTTGTGGCAGGGAGTTCCACAGACTAACAAAACGCTAGTTTTGGTATTTTGTGAGAGGGAGAAGAGTGTCCCTCTATCTACTTGACTCAGATCTCTCTCTCTCTCTCTCTCTCTCTCTCTCTCTCTCTCTCTCTCTCTCTCTCTCTCTCTCTCTCTCTCTCTCTCTCTAGCAACTTTTCCCAGTCACTCAAGTTTTCCTAGGCTGCACTGGATCTTATGAAGCTCTTTAAAACCACTCCTAGCTTCCTCCGCCTTAACCCTAGAAGAAGGAGAGCAGGCCCCGCACCCCAGCCACGCGCGGAACTCTTGACGCGCGGCACTCGCGGAGGGGGAGCTCTTAGGGCGTCGCGCTGACGCCCGGCCGACTAGTACTCCCACGGGTGCAACCGCCATTTCCTTCCCCCAGGGCGGAGGCCGGCACGGCGATGGCGGCCGACCGGGAGCTGGTGTCGTGGTGCGGGGAGCAACTGCGCGGCGGCTTCGGGCTGGAGGTCGGCGAGGAGATCATCCAGTAAGCGGCGGGAATAAAAAAAAAAAGGGAGGGGGGAAATGAAATGCTTAAAAATTGCTTTCTGGCCGCGTCCAAAGAGGACCTTCTGGTTTTAGGGGGCGACCCCCGCGAAGGTTGGGGTGGGAATTGCCCCCCGTTTCGCTTGGCATCTTTGGACCTCGCCGTCTTTTTCTTTTTTTTTTTTAACCCTAAAGATCTTTATGGTCTTCAGCTGAGGTCCCTTCTTCGCTAGAGGCTGCTTGGTTCAGATGCTTGTAAGTTTGACAGCTGTAGAGGGAGACAGTCGAAATGTCTGTGAATATTCCCAGGCATCCAGGTGAGTTTATCTGGAAGTTGAGTCACGGCAACAGGACTTCGTTAAGGACCCATACTTTAGGGCAGGCATGTCCAAACTTCGGCCCTCCAGATGTTTTGGACCACAACTCCCACAGTCCTTTGCCATTGGCAATCTAAGCTTGGAATTCTGGGAGTTGTGGTCGAAAACATCAGGAGGGCCAAAGTTTGGACATGCCTGCTTTATGGGTTTCAGCACCTTAGGCCATTGTTCACCATAAGGCAGGCATACCCAAACGTTGGCCCTCCTGATGTTTTGGACCATAACGATTCCAAGCATGTAATTTCCAGTGGCAAAGGACGTGTGGGAGTTGTGGTCCAAAACATCTGGAGGTACAACGTTTGGGTATGCTTAAGGCTATGGAGACTGTTGTCTACCTAACAAGCCTATTCAGGCCATTGTTCATCTTATGAGCCTATTTCAGACCAAGGTGACAAGAGGTCAAAGCGGACTATAAGATGGAGGACTTGCAACTAACTTTCTTCAGAGTGATGAAGCGGTTTGGATGAGCAGCGAAATGTTTCAGTCTCTCAAGAAAAAGAAGTCCAGTTGCCATGACTCAACTTCCAGATCTAGTCAAAATGCATGATGCCGATCCTAACGGGGCTCTCCAGGTCAGTGAGAGGTTTTAAGGAGTGGTTTTACAAATTCCACGCCTCCCTTCAGCTTCCATGGCTGAGCAAGGATTAAAAAACATGGCTGAGCAAGGATTCGAACCCAGGCCTACAGAGACTTAGTCCGTTCCTTGCTCCGCTACATCACAATGGTTGTCCCAGCTGAAATTCACCACATGCAAAAATGTACAGCCCAGCCTGTTAATCTGTGACAACAAAAGTAGCACTGTTGTCCAGGTGTACAGAACTTTTGCTCTCCAGTTGGCTTAGATTACACTTCCCATAAAACGTTCCATGTTGTGTTGATTTCTGTGTGTTTAACAAACAGGAGGAGGCTCCCCTGCTAGGCAGTTGGCAGTCCTTATAATGTTAAATTTGTTAGGTGACGGTTGGGAAAGTGCTGTCTGTGTAATCTTGGAGATAGCATACACAGTGCGTTTTAGATACGTCTTCTGCAGAATAAATTAAAGACAACATGTTCAGCATTATCAAGGCATTTTAAAGAAAAGCCAAAATAGGTACGCAAATCTGTGCATGGTGGGTACAGTGCCACCGGGATCTTGGAATCTTTCTTATGGATTGACAGAACTTCCATTGTTGTGCAGAGGCTTTTGTATGCACTACCTAGCTCAGTGTTGTCGAACCTATGGTACAGGTGCCAAAGGTGGCACTCAGAGACCTTTCTGTGCGCACCCAACATTGCCCCTTCACAGCCACCTCTATTCAGGTTAAATGGCTGTGTTGGCACTTTGGGAAAATTAGTGGCTTTTGAATTGCAGTTTGGGCACTCGGTCTTTAAAAGGTTCGCCATCACTGACCTAGCTAAATGATCAGGCCTGCTTAGCAGGAGCTCTGGGCGGTGTACAACAAATTACAACATAAACAACCTATCCAAAAAAACAGGCCAGCACTAAGAGTCCAATAAAACAAAAACAAAAACAAAAACAGACAACTGCATCCATAACACAAACACAGAGTCTGGCAAGGAAAGGCTGGGACAAACAATACAAAACAAACCAACAACACATCATGTTATTTGTTATTGTCATTCCTTACATTGCCACCTCGTCAATAGCAGTCTCAGTACACCCAAAGTGCTCTGGAGAAGTTAAGTACCATGGGATAATGGGGTTTTGGCCTTTGTTTTATCTTCTGAAGAATGCACTTCTATAAGATCTGGTCCTGCTTTTCTCTTCACTTTTAAAGATATATATTGTCGATTGAGCATGAGGAGGAGTTTCGAGAGTACGTCACTGACCTAATCCAGGGCACGGATGGCAAGAAGAAGGACTTCATAGATGAATTAATAGCCAGGTGGCAAAAGGTCTACCAGCCAACTTTCAGACCCTTTGCCTCTGCATCGAAAAAGGATGGTAAGTGGAAGGGAAAAAAAATAAAAAGAAGAAGAATTAAGCAGAAGCAATGTGCTCTCTAATTTTTGTCCCCGTTGGGTTCTATTCTGTGTGCGCGTTCATGACACTCCCTCCTGCGTGTGTTCCGTTGCCACCATAATAAAAACGGTCACGAGCCGTCCATGGGGTTTGAAAAAGCCCTGCATGGGGGCAGGGGGTGGAGGCATGCGCATGTGCATCTTAGGGCGTTTATACACGACCCCTAAGCTCCGCTGCAAATGGCTGCAAGCTCCGGAGCTTAAAAATGTTTCCCCACCAGCTCCGGAGTTTGCAGGTGACCCCGCCCACTTTAGCGCACCCCAGCGCACTTTTCTTGTACCTTCTCTTTGGAGGTGAAAAATCCTTGAGCAACGATAGTGAGTGCGGGGCTCTCCTTGCTTCTGTTTGCTGCTTTTTGGCTCCCGCCCCAGAGCTACTTTTACAGAGACGAGGGGGTTGGACTTGATGGCCTTACAGAGACCAGAGGCAGAAAGAGGTGAGCGGCATTCTTTTCTTTCTCTTTTTCTCCCTCCCCTCAGGCAGCCAGCTGCCAGGAAGTGCGGAGGGGGGTGGGGATAGAGGAAGAGCGACAAACCCCTAAGATCTCTGGTCTGAATTTGGCCAGCGGATCTTAGGGGTCGTGTAAAAAGGCCCTTAGAAGAAACCTTGAGCAGAAATCGGGTAAGGTCAGAGCTCTCTTGATTCAGTTCAAAGACCCAGTCCAGCTTTCTGGTTTCCATTAGAGCTACTAAATGCTTATAAGAAGACAATGCTGGTGCAGATCTAAGCCAGTGCATTTAATTGTTAGACTAGCACTAATTTGCAGTGTAGACTTTTAGTGAAGAACTTTCTGTAGAGGACTCAATCCGAATAGTTCCTTTGGTCCTAACGGAAGTGCTATCAGGAAGTGACAATTACGTTTTGAGATTGCTGCTGTTCATTGGGTACGATCCTGTTGCATAACTTTTCACCAGCATGGCTTGGATTGGGTGCTGGAAGCATTTAATTTAAAGTAATTGAACGCTTCCGATCCCTTGTTGCTTTGGATACTGAGGCTCCCTAGGAGCCACTGAGGAAACCTTTGGGAGTCTTCAGATATGAAGCAAGGAGGAAGCTTTTAATAATAATAGGCAAGATCAAAGCTGTGTGCAGCGATCCAGTGACACTTGCTTTGACTATTAAAAGTTTCCTCCCCTTGTCCCAAGGCTCTCAAAGGGTTCACCGAGACAAAGGGGAACCTTGGTATCTAAAAGAAAGGGGCTAGGAAGCATTTAATTATATACAGTGGACCCTTGTATAATAAACAGCTTGTATAACATAAAATCTGTACCATTCCGGGATAAGCTTAACAGAATCGCCTATGGGGAAAATCCATACAACATAAAAATGGGATTACTCCCCATTCTATGGGAATTTGTATAAAGGAAAATTTGCTTCACATAATTTCATTTGGAACAAATTAATTCCTTTTTAGTCGACCCGGGGATAAGTCGAGGCCCCTAATTTAACCCCCCAAAACTGGGGAAAAGTAGTGACTCGAGTATAAGTCTAGGGTGGGAAATGCAGCAGGGCCTGGCAGCTCCTCCTTTGTGAGCTGGGGGAGCGGTGTTTGATGTTTAAAATGACTTTTAACCACTAAGGCAAGTGCTTGGGTCAGTGGCTAAAAGTCCTTTTAAATATCGTGCGCTGCTCCCCTGTGATGCAGAAGGGGGTCATGAGAAGCGACATGCAATGTTTAATTACTTTTAGCCACCGACCCAAGCACTTGCCTCAGTGGCCAAAAGTATTGACCCGAATATAAGCTGAGGGCCCCTTTTTTTCAGCCCAAAATTAGGGCTGAAAAACTAGGCTTATATTTGAGTATATACAGTATTTTAAATTAAATGCTTCTAGCACTTGATCCAAGTTACATTGCGCAAAATTACACTAAGAGAATTTGTCCCATGATGGTCCCTTAGCTGTTATAGGAAAGGAGGAAAATAGATGTGTGATGGAAATGGTTTCCCTTTTTCCCTTTAGATGTTTTAGAGGTTTCTCACCTGGGGGACCAAACTAAGAGGGGGAGACGGAAAGGAAGGAACAAAGTGGAAGCACCTGTTTATGTTGAAGCGGAACAGCCTGCAAAGCAGGTGAAAACACCGCTGGACTTAGCCAAGGTAAGTGCCTTTCTTGGACACTTTAGGGACCAGTTCGCTTGGTGGATGCTTGTGTTGCAAAGGAATAGAAGCAGAAGCAAACAAAATTATAAACCCCTGCTGCTTATGAGCCCAGCTAAAAACACTATCTAATTAAAAATGCTGGCTGAACAGGAAGGTCTTTGCCTGGCGCCGAAAAGCCAAAAGTGTCGCCACCAGGCGGATCTCTGTAGGGAGGGCATTCCAAAGTTGGGGGGCAACTGCCGAGAAGGCCCTTGTTTTGACATGTCACCCTCCTCCCCTCTTTGAGGGACGGCATTTTCAGCAGGGCCTCCTGGCTTGATCTTAGGGTACGGGCAGGCTCATATGGAAGGAGGCAGTCTTTTAGGTAACCAGGTCCTAAGCCATTTAGGGCTTTATATGTAAGCATGAGCACTTTGAATTGGGCCCGGGCAGCAACTGGGAGCCAGTGTAATTTTTTTCATGCTAGCTCTAGATTACAGTGCAGTATACCTGCAAGGCTGTATGTAGGGGAAGCCAGCCCCCCTTAAGAGTGCGTTTCGAAAGAATGGGAGTCGGAAGACTGATATCTGGTGCAGAAGATAGAGGCAGTTCCACCGTGCGCACCCCCACGGCAAGTTATTTTATTAAGAACAAAGTAGGTCAGTTAATGCGTTGTATGGAGCCACATTTAGCTGATATCATTGGCTGAGACAGAGATAAGCAGAACAATACCACTGTGTAAGCCTAGAGCATGCGCAGAGTAAAGCATGACATAAACACCTTGGCATGGCACCTTGGCATGGCAAGCCTTGCTGATAATGGTAGCTGCAAGCTAGCTATGAAACTATTAACCCGTTAACTCCTGTTCTCCCACAGCTGTAGTAGAGTCCTATTGTCCCCCCGCCCGTAATGTAAATTAAGAGTGAAGAAGCCTGTCTTTAAGGCCCTAAACATTGCTAATATGCAATGCCTCATCTGCTGTAGATCTGCAATCATAAAAGAATGTAAACAAAGCCCGAAGATGCATTCAATCTAAAAAGCAAGTGAACTCTGATTGGCCTAAGAAGACATATGACTGGTTTTCCCACGCTGTGAAGAGAGACGGAGAGAGGGATTTTTTCCTGAATGGTTTCTGCATATGGACTATGGGCTAATGCTTAACAATGTAGTTTTATAGGGGAATTAGTGAGGCTTCTGCCTCTGAAGTTTGCTTTAGATTTCTTCTGCCAGGAAAGGAAATCATGGTTTTTATTTTCCAGCGAGTGAATATTTCTGTGAAACCTCATCAGTTAAATAAAAGCTTTTACTTATCATTTAAGTGAAGGCGCTTTGTTGAATTATTGTTGAATATTTGGGTAAGCAAATATAGCTGGGTGGGGAGATTATTAACGAGCCCATTGAAGGGGAACTAACTTCTGCCTAGATGCCCTAAGCACATCCGATCTTGCCTGATTTCAGAAGCTAAGCAGGGTCGGCCCTGGTTAGTACTTGGATGGGAGACCACCAGGGAATCCCAGGTGCTGTAGGCGCCTGGAGTAGGAACTGGCAAACCACTCCAGTATTCCTGCCAAGAAAACTCCATGGACACGGGTTCATGAAGGGTCGGTCACGACTGTAACGATGCAACACACACAACCTCTCCAGATACCAGCTGATGGCAGCTGTGGTTGTTTGAAGACAGATGGAGCTGGGCAAAGGAGCACCCCCTCCCCCTGTAAAGTTCTGTTACACCCCCTTTCTGATACCTGGTTATTTTTTTCCTTCCTCCTGTCCCCTCCTTTACAAAACAGGCCCAGGAGATGAACAACAGCAGCTCTTCAGCCAAGAAGAAAGCCAAGTTTGTCAGCCTGTACACCAAGGAGGGCCAGGATAAGCTGGCGGTTATGCTCCCGGGGCGACATCCCTGTGAATGCTTAGCCCAGAAGCACCGTCTCATCAACAATTGCCTGACCTGCGGCCGCATCGTCTGTGAACAGGAGGGCTCCGGACCTTGCTTGTTTTGCGGGGCTTTGGTATGTCAGCCCGGCCTTCCTTATTCTGGGGCGACACCCTGTGCCTTTTGGCCCACCTGCCTCTCTTGGTAGGACCTGAGTTATAAGCTTATAGAGTAGCAGAGAACGCATCAAACACGGTTGCCAAAAAAAAAAGGCCTCTGTATAAAACAATGTTTTCCAAGATTTGGTAACAGATGGGCGGGAGATAGACAGGCACAGTTCCGCCGAAGGCTGATCCTAAAACGTTGGAGCCACAGCACAGAAGGCCCTGCACGGAGAGGAAGATGCCTTGGTCTCCCTTGGAGTGGCTGCTTGGAGGATCCTGGCCTGAGAGGAGGCCCTGGTGGGGCAGGGGATGACGCGGGAGAGTTATTTGTCCGCTACTGCATTGCCATAAGTATAGGCAATGCTGTTTAAGTATCGGGAGTGGCAGAATTGAAAGCGACCCAACGAGGCCCCTGCCACAGCCTGTCAGGCAGAAACTCCCCTGGTGCAGCATTTTTAAGAGAGAAACCTGCCAATTGTCTGTGACAGTCCTTCAGATGTTTCAGGATGTTTCTGTCTCCTACCCAATCGCCTCTTGGTCGTCCCTTTTCACAGCCGAGCGTACCAAAATGCTTTGAGCTTTTCAGAGGTAGAGGCTCACTTTTAGCAAAACCTGTACATACAAACCCACTTCTTAATTGCATTACCTGCATAAGAACCTAAGAAGAGCCCTGCTGGATCAGGCCAAAGGCCCATCTAGTCCAGCTTCCTGGATTTCACAGTGGCCCCACCAGATGCATCTGGGAGCGCATGAGACTAGATCTCTGTCTCCTGATACCCCTCCCCTACATCTGGCCCTTGAAGTACCCTGGTTTTTAAGTCGGGAGATAATACATCTCCCTCATGGTTTGTAACCCGTGATGGACTTTTCCTCCAGGAATCTGTCCAATCCCCTTTTGAAGGCATCCAGGCCAGATGCCATCGCCACATCTTGTGGCAGGGAGTTCCACAGACTAAGAACGCGCTGGGTAAAAAAATATTTCTTTTGTTTGTTCTCACTCTCCCAGCCCTCAGTTTGAGTGTATGTCCCCTAGTTCTGGTATTTTGTGAGAGGGAGAAGAGCATCCCTCTATCCACGTTGCTCATGCCCTGCTTTATTTTGTACGTCTCAATCATATCCCCCCCCTCAGGCACCTTTTTTCCAGACTAAAGAGCCCCCAATGTTTTAGCCTTTCCTCATAAGGGAGGTCCCCCAGCCCAGGAATCATCATCTTAGTCAGTCTCTTCTGCTCCTTTTCCAGTTCCACTATGTCTTTTTTGAGACGCGGAGACCAAAATTATACACAATACTCCAGGTGCGGCCTGATGGTGGATCTGCTGCTTTTGCAAAACAACAGCAGCAGCAGCAGCAGCAGCAGCAACAACAACAACAACAACAACAACAACACCTTTGGACCAGGCTGCACATCAGTGATCCCGCTCGATGTAGTGTGCCTGCATTTCTTCCACGCAAAGCAAACCTGAACCGCTCTTTGTCCCCTTTAGGTTTGTACAAGAGAAGAACAAGATATCCTGCAACGAGACTCCAACAAAAGCCAGAAGCTGCTGAAGAAACTCTTGGCAGGTGGGTCTCCGATCGGAGGGCTTTTGTGCCCAGACAACATTGTCTGTAGGACAATTGTTACCCACAAACACCATAATTCCCTTTGAAATAGAATAGGGTGGCTGTTGCAGCTGCCGACTCGGCAACACTTTATATTGTTGAGTGATATGCTCTGAATCCTTTTCCACAGGGGGGAAGGGAACCTTTGGCCCTCTGCTTTTTTTGCTGCACAGGCTCCAGAAGCTCCAGCAAGCATGCTTGGAGGGCCAAAGTTGGAGAGAGAGGCAAGATGTCTCTCCATGCCATTTGCAGGGCATCGTAAGCAGGGGAAGACATCTGCTTGGGAGGACCCTGAAGCAAATGGCGAGCCGCTGTGGGAGACAGAATGCTGGACTGGATGGGCTGTGGGCTGTTCCGGCAAGGCTGTTCTTATGTTCTTGTGTAAGATTCCCCACTTTGGTCCTAAAGATCCTGTGGGCGTTGGATCCATGTTTCAGTTTTATGATCCAGGCCTAGGTATGTCTACTCTGTTGGGCTCTCCCAGGGACTGAACATAAAAACATAAGAACATAAGAAGAACCCTGCTGGATCAGGCCAAAGGCCCATCTAGTCCAGCTTCCTGTATCTCACAGTGGCCCCACCAGATGCCTCTGGGAGCGCATGAGACTAGATCTCTGTCTCCTGATACTACTACCTTGCATCTAGCCCTTGAAGTACCCTGGTTTTAATCCTGGAGGTGACACATCCTCATCATGGTTTGTAGCCTGTGATGGATTTTTCCTCCAGTTATCTGTCCAATCCCCTGCTCCTGGGTAAAAGAGTATGAAACTGCAGCCTTCAACACCCATTACGCTACAGCGGCTCTGTTAGGATAAAATCAAGGCGGTACAAGACTGAAGTTGGCTGATCCCCTGATGAATGGCACCAGATGTGGCTTTGGACATTTCCTGCAACTTCAGCTCTTTTTGCAGTAATAAATTTAGGGCAATAATTGTTTTCTTTAAAGAACCAGTATCGTATCAGCGCTATTCCTCGTTGCTGGTTAGCCAAACTACCAAGAAGAAAAGAGTTAAAATGGCAAATCGGGCATTAAGCAACATTAAGTATTTTTTGAAACCTGTAATGCGATCGGTCGCATTGTGCTTTGTAAACGTTTGTGACTTTGTCAGTGCTAATAAAAATGGGTTAACTGGACTCAGTCTTGAACTGAAAGGCAAAACATTTCCTCCTCTAGTTTTTGGAAGGTATAAAAATGATTTTTAAAAATCTGGCTAGATAGTTTCCCTTTCCAGCCTAGGATAATTGGCACGCCCAAGAGATTTTTATATTTTTATTTTTTGGAGGAGATCCTCTGTGTGCAGTGCTGAAGGGTAAAAAAAAGAATCTGTTCATAAATGATCACAAAGACTTGGAATAGAAGAGGGACAAGATTTTTCAAATTAACATCAGTGTTACTGCTGCCAGCAGAGTTCTGGCACTTGCAATGTTTCTTCTGTAGGGTTTAAGTGGAGTTAATTTTTAAATATCACTACTGGATGTGCTGGATAGGCAGCCACTTCCCATAGAGGTAGCCAGACCAGCCACTCAATACCATCACTCTGTACTTTTAATTTTCTTTCTGGTTGGCAATGCCATGCCCAACTATACCTAGAGCAGGGATGGCGAACCTATGGCACGCGTGCCAAAGGTGGCATGCAGAGAGCTTTTGCCTGGCACGCAACATGCTCCCTGCCCCCCCCCACTTCCCCCTCCGCTGGACCAGCCATGAGGAATTTGCAGAGGGGGAAGTAGGGGGGCAGGGAGCATGTAGCGTGCCAGGCTGACCCTGCCGCCTCCGTCCCCATCATCATCGCCGCCAATCACAAGCCCCCCCCCCCACCGCTGCCATCCCCATCACCAAGTTTGGGCACTCGGTGTTACCCCATCATTGAGTTTGGGCACTCGGTGTCAAAAAGGTTCGCCATCCCTGACCTAGAGTATAGATGCCAGAGCCTCTGGACCAGTGGTTCTCAACCGGTGGGTCCCCAGATGTTCCTGAACTGCAACTCCCAGAAGCCTCCACCGCTCGCTGTGCTGGAAGGGGTTTCTGGGAGTTGCAGTCCAGGAACATCGAGGGACCCACAGGTTGAGAACCACTGCTCTGGACTCTCCTCCCATGAAATGGGCTACAGGGCACAGCAGCACATTGTGCAATCTACCTCTTGGTTCTTTGCAAACACTTCTGGTTCCTGACAGGTGCAGGCAGCGAGAGTTCGGGGAAGGCAGATGCCGGCGGGATGGACCTGCTTCCCCATCAGGAGGCTCGACTCAAGGCCGGTCTGGAGATGGCGGTGAAACACAAGGATAAACTTCTGGAGTACGACAAGACCAGGTCCGTGTCTGAAGGAGTTCCTTGTTTATTATTGATTTGTTCAAAATGCTTATATCTCTTCCCCTCCCCCCCCCCCGGAGGGCCCGAGGTGGCTTACAACGTTAAGACAAACAGGGGTGGCGATCCTGTACGTTTTACTATAGAAGCAGTCAGAGTGGGAAACCGGTTTGGATTGTTCGCTTAACACGAGTAGGATGCTTTTCTTATATCCCTGGCCTAGATAACGAGACGTCGTCTCACCTTTGGCCTTGAGGCCGCTGTAGTTGCTTGAAATGAAAGCATTGGCCTAAGTTTACTCTGTTTATTAAGCCGAATCTTTAATAATGCTTCAAATTTACCTGCAGCAGTCTGCTTATTTTATTTTGGGTGGGGGGAGGGCTGCTGTTGCAAAAACATACAGTTGAAACCGTTTGGTAAGCCAATTTTGAATTGCCTATAAGGTGGAAGAAAAAGAGAACATCTGCTATGATGGCCCCTCACTTTGGAACCATCTTCCGAGTGAGTTGCGCTTTGCATAGTCCCTGCCCGCCTTCAAAAAAGCACTTAAAACCTTGCTTTATCGGGAGGCATTTGGCAACCTTTATTTTTTTTTCTCCCTTTGATGCCTCTTGCTGTTGACTTTCTTTCATTATTGTATTATTTTTTTATCTTTCATTATTGTATTATTTTTTATTATTTTATTGTATTTTTTATCATTATTGTATTATTTTTATTGTATTATTTTTATTGTATTATTTTTATTTCTTTAACCTTATTGTTAACCGCCCGGAGTTCCTCTGGAAGACGAGCGGTATAAAAATATAATAAATAAATAAATGTATTCTGCAGAATAAGGGAGTACATGTGAGTTAATTCCCAAATGCTGTGTCTTAGAGTTTACAGATGTGTGCTAGAGCTTATAAGCTAGTCACCCATCACTGACCTTATCTGCATTCCTCATCTGGCTAGTACAGCTGATGTTTTGGACCACAACTCCCACAGTCCTTTGCCATTGGAAATACAGGCTTGGAATTCTGGGAGTTGTGGTCCAAAACATCAGGAGGGCCGAAGTTTGGACATGCCTGCACCTCTTTGTGGTATGTTCAGGCTCCTTTTTTCCTGTCTCATCTGTAACCTTTCTTGTTTTCCCTCATTCTTTTAACAACATGTTCAACACATTTCTGCTGCGAATAAAGGTCAGGGGCTTGCTACTCAGAAGATTCTTAATATCGGTCATGGCAAGCTAATGCAAAATGATACTTCTTGTAGTAGCCGTAGGCATGGTTGAAAATAAATGCCTTAAAGGGGCCGTCGTTGATGAGCACATTTGCTTTGTATGCAAAGCGTTGCCGCTTTGACTCTGATGCCTCCTGGGGTCTTTTCTTGCCTCCTTTTAAATCGTATGTTGAGAAAGAGGACCAGGAGAGCTTCTGCTGGTCCACCAGGGCCAAGGAGACAGAGACAGGATTAGACCAGCTGCACCAATAGAGGCAGTTTCATCCTGTCTGACGCTGTGCTTGTGGGGCTTTTTGGTGGCCCTCTTCCCTTTCCGTTCCCAGTGTACGCCGGACGCAAGTGATCGATGACGAGTCGGACTATTTTGCGACGGATTCCAACCAGTGGCTCTCGAAGCAGGAACGGGAAGCCCTGGAGAAGCGGGAGAAAGCCCTGCGGGAGCTGCGGCACGCGTCCCGGCTCTCCCGGAAAATCACGATCGACTTTGCCGGGCGGCAGATCCTCGAGGAGGAAGGCAGCATGGCCGAATACCATAGCAAGTGGGTATTGCCCCACAGGGCATTGGATGCAAGTTGCTGGCAAGGAGGAAGGCAGGACGGGACCGCCGCTGCTTAGCATTGAGCAGAAGTAGCTGCATCTTTTGGAATGTTCTCTCTGCTTCTCCCTTGCCCCCCTTTTGGGAGGAGGAACTGCGCAGTGGTTAGACTGCAGTTTTGCAGTCGAAACTCTGCTCACGGTCAGCCTAGCGCAGGGGTGGCGAACCTTTGGCCCTCCAGTCGTTTTGGACCACAACTCCCACAGCCCTTTGTCATTGGCAGTCTAGGCTCGGAATTCTGGGAGTTGTGGTCCAAAACCCCTGGGAGTGCCAGAGGTTTGCCACCACTGGCCTAGTGGGTTCTGACAGCTGGCGCAAGTTCATCCCGTCTTCCGTCCTTTCAAGGTCGCAAAATGAGTACCCAGCTTGCTGGGGGGTAGGGAGAGTGTGTTGCCAGTGTAATTAAAATTGTAAACTAACCAGAGAGCTTTTAGAACTATGGGGGTGGTATCTGAGCAACCCAGATGCCCTAAGCACATCCTATCTCACCTGATTTCGGAAGCTCAGCAGGGTCCGCTCTGGTTAGTACTTGGATGGGAGACCACCAGGGAATCCCAGGTGCTGTAGGCGCCTGGAGTAGGAACTGGCAAGCCACTCCAGTACTCCTGCCAAGAAAACTCCATGGACATGGAGTCAGGAAGAGTCGGTCATGATTGTAATGACACAACACAACACGCACACAAGCATCCAATTTAATTGTAAAGAGCCTCCTTTTTTATGCTCTGTGACATCACTGTTGGCTGTGCGCAGACAGCATGAACAGGAATACAGCGCATTTGGAGAAAGTACAGACTAAACTCCTGTTGCGATGCTTGGTTGCATCTGGCCCCGGTGGGGAATGTCACTGCCTCATGAGCTCTGTTTTTTTTTTTTTCCAGGAGACCTAGTTTCAGGCATGCATCTTGTAGTGTAAAGTAGAGGGGAAATCTTAATAATGAAACAACAATAACATTAACTGGCATTCTTAAAGAGTGCCCTTCAGAAGTGCAACGTTTGCAGTGGTCTTACTTCACCGTTCTTTTACGTTCTCTCCCTCCCCTCTTCAAATATGTTTGAATTTTTAAGAATGCAGATGTGGCGTTTTCCAGGTGTTGACCCTGTACGTAGCGCAGTAGCTAGGAGCCCCTCGGAAAGTTGTTTTGCCCAGAAGGAGGTGCCTGCGATGAGAGCTTGCAGGGATAAATGTAAACGCCGTTTTGTTTTCCTCAGATTGGATGAAACCGTTGAAGCTATTGCCAGTGGGACTTTGATCAAGCCGAACCAGAGCTCCGAAGCGAAACGTGAAGAACTTGGCGTCCTGGTGAATCCGAAGCTGCCTCAAGCACCCCCTGTGGTCAGTATCGTCCTTCCTACAATAAAAGCCGAGATCAATTTTGGACCATTTGTGTCTCTCCAGACGCTGAAAGGCAAATCCCTCCAACTGTCCTCATTGGCTAAGCCTGTGTTGCATCTTCCGTTTTCCATTGCTGGGGAAACATATGTTAGGATTATCTTGTAGCTGTTCTATGGCAAAGCTTCCCTCTAAGTGCCCAAGTGACAGACAAAAATAAAAGTTATACTTTAATTGCAACATAATTTACTAAATAATTTACAACATAATTTACAACAATGTAGAGAAGAAGGCAATAGACGACATTGTTTTCTTTGCAACACTGGTTATAGATGAAAGGCTACTTTCGTTTGACTTTTCTTTTGACTTCTATGAACTATCTAGGGCAGTAGTGGTGAACGTTCAGCACTCCAGATGTTTTGGACCACAACTCCCACAGTCCTTTGACACTGGCAGTACAGGCTTGGAATTCTGGGAGTTGTGGTCCAAAACATCTGGACTGTTGAAGGTTTGCCACCATGGATCTAATTCTAGGGGGATCTTGTATAACTCTCTAGCAAGAGTGGGGAGCTGGCTTTATTTTTTGATAGCACTCTCTCTCTCTCTTTCTCCTGTCTTAGTCTCTCTAAACGTAGTCACCACACTTCACTGTTTCTGCTTATTTCCATTGAAGAAAGGAAGGAAAAAGAGGAAAAAGAGATGTTAACTCTCCCCAACTTGGCCAGCTGCATGTGATGCTGGGCCCCAGGTTGCCCACTCTGGCTCTGTTGACAACTCATTTTAAGGGCAGGGCAGCGTAGTGGCCCAACTGACGGAGCAGTTTCTTATGTTGTAAAATATAAGGTTTCTTTCGGAAGGAGATTTTTGTGGGTCATTGTGGCGCCTCTGTGTTCTCGGGGCTAAAGCGCCTTGCCGAGGGGCTCAGCTTGGCCCGTGAGATAGGGTGCGCATTTCTCCCCCTTTTTTCCTGTGGGGAGTAGCCCAGAATGCCCTGCTTGAGTCGTTTGCAACTGGCCTCCCTCCAGCCTGTCGGGCAGGCACGTCCAAACTTCAGCCCTCCAGATGTTTTGGACTCCCGCAGTCCTTTGCCATTGGAAACACAGGCCTGCAATTCTGGGAGTTGCGGTCCAAAACATCAGGAGGGCCGAAGTTTGGACATGCCTGCTGTAGGGACACCTCGCATCCACAAACTAAAGAGCGCCCATGCTATGCCAGTTTTGCTGCTTGGGCTGAATAGAAAAGGGATGTGACTTTTCCCTCCCTGTATGGTTTGTCCAGTTTTGTTTTGTTTTGTTTTCTGACTGTCCTGCGTTGAAGTGGGTGGACCAGACGGGGTTGCTCCCGTGGAGGAAACCTGTTCTTCCTGCAGAGACGGAGAAGGAGGTGAACTCGGAAAGAAGCCGGTTACGGATTCAGGACCGGGAGATACAGGAGATCTCGGATGAGGGCTGGTGCCTTAGCATGCATCAGCCGTGGGCCTCCTTGCTGGTCAAAGGCATCAAACGGTGAGGAGAGGCTGGCGAACAAGCGCTCCCGGAAGCTGGGCACATGGGGGGAACCTTGAGTGTGCGTCGAAGGAATACTTGTGCCTCTTAGGCCACATCTCCAGGGGTTCTCGTGCTGTTTTGTGCAGGCCAAAGGGGCATTCAAGGCAGAGATACAACCAGGCCCCTTTTATGTAGAAGTGGGAAGCAGCATGGAATGGAACAGCTCTGAGACCACAGAATGTTGGGTACCTGTCCAGTAGAGGGGAGATGGTTTCAATCAGTGGTTCTCGACCAGTGGGTCCCCAAATGTTCCTGGACTGCAACTCCCAGAAATCCTGGCCAGCTCAGTTAGTGATGAAGACTTCTGGAAGTTGCAGTCCGGGAACATCTGGGGACCCACAGGTTGAGAACCACTGGTTTAAATGCATATTTCAGGGCTCGTGGGTTTTTTTTGGGGGCATTTCTCTTGTAGTTGAAAGGATCTTGCAGAATCAGATATTGACTTGGGTTTTGTCGGTGCCTGGGCCTTAAAATGTCCAGGTTGCATGGTCATGCACTAGATCAGGCATGTCCAGACTTCAGCCTTCCTGATGTTTTTGGACCACAACACCCAGAATGCCAAGCCTGTATTTCCAATGGCAAAGGAATGTGGGAGTTGTGTTCCAAAACATCTGGAAGGCTGAAGTTTGGACATGCCTGCACTAGATGGAGCTGCTTTTTAAAAATTATTTCTGGTCCCAGAGATGAGACACTTGCAAGCAGCATAGCTGTGTCACTTCCCCTTGGGCCAGCAAGAGCAGTTATCTGCTCCGAAGGCTTAGTTTATGGTCTGCTGGGTCCAGGGCGTATGCCTGTGCATCCCAAATGCAGACCGCCCTGAACTCTAGCATTAGCAGAGAAATTGCGCCCCGTGGGGAGGATGAATTGGAGCGAAAGAACAAAGAAGAAAAGAGGAAACTAAAGTGATCTGTTTTCCACCTCCCGATTGGTGGTGGATCTGCTGGGAGGGACATAGAGATGGAACATCCCAAAGCTGGGGTCAGCTCATGAGGAATGGCCAAGGGCCAAATAATGGCCCACAGATTACTCCTCCCTTCCTTAAAGAATATGGTTCCCTGACTGCATAGGAAGAATCATGGCAACCTATGTTGCAAGGAACAAACAAATCCAGCGTTTTGGCTGAAGAGTGCTTTCTTCCCCCCCCTCCCCCTCAAGGTATAGATTCACAGGCATGTCCAAACTTCAGCTCTCCAGATGTTTTGGACCACACCTCCCACAGTCCTTTGCCATTGGCAATCTAAGCTTAGAATTCTGGAAGTTGTGGTCCAAAACATCAGGAGGTATGAAGTTTGAAGATGCCTGGTATAGAGTGTGGGTGCTGTTTTGCTGTAACTGGTACTTTTATAGGATTTGGTCATTGACTGCAATAAAGCATTCATTCATTCGTTCGTTCATTCGTTCGTTCGTTCATTGTGTGGGTGCAAAAGTGGCAATTGACGTGGTTCCTGGCTTGAGCACGTGGGGTGCAAAGCCTGCCTCCTGGCTGCTGGATCTTCCCCCTCTCCGAACCTTTGTGGTTTCCCTTGCTTGTTTTCCAGGGTAGAAGGCAGGACGTGGTACACTTCGCATAGAGGCCGGCTGTGGATAGCTGCGACAGCCAAAAGCCCGTCCTCTCAGGAAATCGCAGAGCTGGAGGCGACCTACAGAATTCTGCTCCAGAAAGGTGTGTCTTAAAGGTTCTTTTGGGGAGGGGGGATGGTGGGTCCACTTCACCTCTGCTGCGGTGGGAGCAGCTGGCATGCATGGCTTGGCCCCATCCTTAAGGAGAACAAAGCAGAGGCTCCAGGCGGCTGATGCTAAGGATGGCACCAGCTGCCCGCCAATTCCCTGAGTCTTCAAAGTTAGCCTGCTGTATACCTTGGATCTGTCATAAGAACCTAAGCAGAGCCCTGCTGGATCAGGCCAAAGGCCCATCTAGTCCAGCTTCCTGGATCTCACAGGGGCCCCACCAGATGCCTCCGGGAGCGCACAGACTTTGGACATGCCTGCAGTAAGGTCTTCTTCACGGAAGGCTGTTGGGGGGTTAAACATCTGCCCAGCACGATGCTTTCTCGAGCATGAAATGAACAGGAAAAAGCACTGCCGTGGCAGCTGAAAGCTAATCAGCAGCCTGTGTCGAAGGCCTCAAACCCCACGTCGGACCTTGCCTAAGAGTTTTATTTTTCCTGCTCATTGCAGATTTGGAATTCCCCCCCAGTTACCCTTCTGGTTGCCTCCTTGGCTGTGTGGACCTGATGGACTGCTTGTCCCAAGAGCAGTTCCAGGAGCAGGTGAGTTGAGAAGAGGTCTGCATGGGGTTGGTATTTTTTTTTAATGTATCTTACTGCCATCCCTATGACGTAGGGCAACTTTTCTTGATAGTTTTCCCTCTTGACTATGGGCGCTTTTACACGACCCCTAAAATCCGAGGCAAAGGGCTCCCAGATCCGGAACTTAAAAATGTTTTCCCACCAGCACCGGACTTTAAACAAAATAAAGTACGACCACACCCACCTAAGCGCGTCCCAGCACATTTTCCAAGTACCTGGTCTCCGAAGGTGAAAAATTTCTGATGCGGATTGCAAAGCAGTGAGTGCCGGGCTCTCCCCGCCTTCTGTTTGTTTGTGGTTTTTTTGCCCCCACCCCTTTAAGACACTGGAATGCTTCCCGGAGCAGCTCCCAACGGCAGAGCAGAGGTGAGCCTGCATTCTTTTCTCCCTTTTTTTCCTCCCTCCCCTCACACAGACAGGAGCAAGGGAGTGCGGAGGGGTGGGAACACAGCAAGAGGAGCAAACCCCTAAGATCTCTGGTCTGAATTTAAGTTGCCAGCGGATCTTAGGGGTCGTGTAAAAGCACTATTAATCACCCCTTCAGATCTGCTTCTGCTGTGACTCGCAGTTTGTTTAATCAAATCAGGGGCGAGCCGGGGAAATCCGTATCGGAACGGGGCTCCTGGCAACCAGTTCGTTCGCCACGGATTTGCTGAGGCACCTCTCTTAAGAGAATCAGGGGGAGCTGACAGGTTCATGGCAGTCCCTCAGCGGGGACAAACGTCTTCCTTGGACAGCAAAAAGCTGCCGTTGAAACAGATCTTCCCCTGTTGAATTTTGCAAGGATCTCTTGGCATTCCCAGGATGCTGCCTTGGTCTTGCAGTAATCTCCGGTGTCCTTTCAAGGATTTCATAATTTTTTCGAAAGCATAATGAGTCTGCATGTGTTTGTTGTGTACATCCAGACATTTTTAACACACTGTGCCTTTCTCCGTACTATTTGCCCACGCCATGCTGCCTTGGGAAGACAGAAGATGATTGAGAAACACCCCATGGCTTCAATTAGAGTTACAAAATAGGTATAACCTTGATGGGGTCCAAAGGTCCCGAGCATCACAAACAGCGCCTTCTTGGGTTTATCGAATTCCTTCCCCTTCGCTCCTCAACGTACGGTAGCGGTTATCAGGAACAAATTCCTCATCTGCAGTGGTGGAAGGAGATGAACAGAGAATAAACAGCTCCATGCTGAGAAACCCGATGAAGATGGCTTTTTAAAAAGGGGAGGCCCACGGCTTAATATGCACCGCTGGAACGAAAAGTGTCAAATCATTGCCATCCGGCCTTTTGACTATCAGCGGGGTAGTTCGGTAGGTGGAATTGGATTGTCGGATCAAGTTAGCTGGCTCGGCCCTGCGGGACAAGCAAAAAGCCTTAATGCTCAGGAAGTTTGTGATTGTTGTTCAGTCGCTCAGTCGTGTCCGACTCTTCGTGACCCCATCATGGACCAGAGCTCGCCAGGCCTTCCTATCTTCCACTGCCTCCCGGAGTCTTCTCAAATCCATATTGGTTGCATCAATGACACCATCCAACCACCTCATTCTCTGTTGTCCTCTTTTCCTTTTGCCTTCAATCCTTCCCAACATCAGGGACTTTTCCAAGGAGTCCTCTCTCCTCATGAGGTGGCCAAAGTACTGGAGCCTCAGCTTCAAAATCTGTCCTTCCAGTGAACATTCGGGGTTGATTTCTTTCGGGATGGAAAGGCCACCGAAGCACTTTGGGTCACCAAGCCTGGGCGCCTTCCAGTATACGTACGCCTTTGCCAGCTGAGCGCTTGGTTTCATGTGAGCGATGCAAAATCCCCCCCAGATCTGTGCTGTGATAAGATCTCATCGTCTCTGCGGTGCCTTAGAAGCCTTTTCCGAGCCTCTAAAAAATGCAAGGTCTCAGAGATCAGAATCCGATAGTTTCCACTCGTTGCTCTGGGAGTCAGCCGGGACTTCCCCCTGGATTTAAGTCAGGGCTCTGTTTCTTTAGGGCATCCTTCCCCTCCAGCGATTCTCGGCCTTAATCTCGAGGTAGTCCATTGGCCTTGCACTGCCTTGAGCATCAAAGTGTCCTTCCCTTTTTAAAAAGTCCACCGGCTCTCTTTCTCTGCCAGCGGTGTTGAGGGAAAGGGCAGCTCTGGTGCCTTTCTTAACTGGCTGACCCCGTTCGGTCTCCCTGCGGGAAGAACAAAAGATCCAGCTCGCTGAAAGGGCCCTGTTCTCTGCCGCACATGTTCTTCCGCATCTCATTGGGATGTCTAAAAGCTGCTCTCAGAGGATGTTCAACCTGCTGAAATTTCAGACTGTTGCATTTCTCTGGGCACGGTTCAAGGCACTTGAAAGCCCCAGAGGGCTTGACACCTGGCTGCTCAAACGTTTAAGAACATCTCCAGAGGCACTCGGCTGAGAACCACCCTCTGACTTGTGGATTTAGGCACACAGCTTGCAAATGTTACATTTTTTTAATTGCAATTCTCACGGACTCGTAGCCCACTGGGATTACTGGCCCGGGCAAATGGGGACGTTTTTCCAATCTCAAGCTAAGAAGTGCCAAATGCCCTCCATCCCTTTGAAGTAGGTCCTTCTGAGGCCATATAAATCCCTTGATCTTGGTCTTCGTAGTGAGGAATGGGGTCCATTTTCTAGTAATTACCCAAACCTTGCATTTGTTCTTCCAGCAGACCTTTGTGACATTCAGAATGAAGTTAGGGTGGAATATTTTTATTATTATTTTTATATTATTAAACTACATACAAACAGAATAAAAGAAATAACAAACAACAAGTAGATAATTAGGTACCGCTGTAAAAAGCAGGAAGGTAAAACAGTGTTTCCTTGCAGCCATGCTGGACACATGGCCATGGACTTGCACAACACTGGCTCTTCAGCTTGAATACAGAGATGAGCACCGCCCCTAGAGTCGGACACGACTAGCACGCATATGCGGGGGGAACCTTTACCTTTACCTATGTCTGTCTTAAGTTCTAGCTGGTCAGTTTTGCTGTAGGTGGTAAAATTTCCCCTTAAACATATGATCTTGTCTGACTAAAGCGCAAGGCCTCTTTGGACAGGAATGCCACTCTCTGCGGAGGCGCTCCAAATTGTTGGTTCAAGCCTCTTTCTGTTGATCTGTGTAATTTTTAAATATGTGGCTTCTATCCCTTTCGTTCACTGTGGTGTCGCCTGCCCATTTGTGACCCAACGTTTTTGTTTTCTTTTGTCTCTCCCTCAGTATCCGCAGATGAGCCAGGAGTCGTCTTCCCCATTTGTCTTTATATGTTCTAATCCGCAGGAGATGGTTGTCAAGTTTCCCATCAAAGGCAAACACAAGATCTGTAAGTTGTTCCCTGTTCTCCGATGAATAGCCTTTTTAAGGGGCTACACTTTCCAACACTGGTGATCTCACTTGGACTGGCAGATTTAGACAGGGTGCTGCTATTTTAATTTCCGACATGATCCCGGAGCAAAGTAACATTGGGCTTCTGGGGGGGGGGGGAAATTAAGTGACAATGAGTTCAGACAGTGGCTCTCTAGGCCAGGCATGTCCAAACTTCGGCCCTCCAGATGTTATGGACCACAACTCCCAGAATTCTAAGCTTAGCTTGCCAATGACAAAGGACTGAGGGAGTTGTGGTCCAAAACATCTGGAGGGCCAAAGTTTGGACATGCCTGCTCTAGGCTGTCTGAAGTATTGCATTTCTCTCTTCCTTTACAAGACTCTCCAGGTTGGGGAGCTTGGGCATGGCTCTCCCCTAGGGCAGTGCCCCCCCCCACCCCCAGCCTTGAGTAACCCAGGTGTTCTTGGACTACAGCTCCCAGAAGCCTTCACCACCAGCTGTCCTGGCTGAGGTTTCTGGGAGTTGGAGGCCAAGAACATCTGGGTCCCTCAAGGTTGGCCACCTGGGAGTCTACAGATTGTTTCCTTCTGCACAGAATGGATTTCTGTAGAAATGTGATGGGCATGAAGAGTGATCTGAATTTCAGGAATGGTCTGGTTATTATGGATGAGGATTTCTCTATAGAGGAGCAGGTTCACCCTGTTCCTAATATAGAGCAGTGAGTCCAAGGGCAGCCACCGCTTCAGTTCTGAGGACAGAGTAGAAACTGCTCCAGAGAGAGCCCCAGACCCATGTTCTAGAAACTAAGAACCTAAGAAGAGCCCTGCTGGATCAGGCCAAAGGCCCATCTAGTCCAGCTTCCTGGATCTCACAGCGGCCCCACCAGATGCATCTGGGAGCGCACGAGACTAGATCTCTGTCTCCTGATATTCACTCCCCTGCATCTGGCCCTTGAAGTACCCTGGTTTTAAGCCTGGAGATTACACATCTCCATCATGGTTTGTCACCGGTGATGGACTTTTCCTCCAGGAATCTGTTCAATCCCCCTTTGGAAGGCATCCAGGCCAGATGCCATCACCACCTCCTGTTTGCTGCCAAGGGTGGGCACTTGGCGGTCCTCAATGTGGCGTTTTCTGATGCAGTCCTCTCGCGCCATCCAAAGGAGGAGGGAGGACTCTGCCCTGGGTCCAAGCATGGCAGGGAAGGGCCACCTGGCTGCCGCGCCTGGCCTGGTAAAACAGGCTGCCAAGTCGTTTTTCCCAGGTCGGTATCCTGGGTGGCCTGCTCCCTTTGGCTTTTCTTTAGTTCAGTGGTTCTCAACCTGTGGGTCCCTAGATGTTCCTGGACTGCAACTCCCAGAAGCCTCCATCACTCGCTGTGCTGGAAGGGATTTCTGGGAGTTGCAGTCCAGACACATCTGGGGACAAAGGGGGTTGAGAACCACTGCTTTAGTTCATCTTTCATCTGTCTCTTTGCTCCTTGGGCAGCTGTGCTGGTAGCTTCCCTCTCACCCCTATTTGTCTCTCTCACGAGGACTAATAATTGCCTCTCAGTTCTGAGAATATAGGACAGCTTGTCTCCTCCTCTTTTCAGCACAGAGATGGCCTTCTTTTTTATAGCTGTGGCTGCTGCCATTGTGAGATTCCACTCCCAGTCTGCAGCCCCCTGGACTTCTCCTTCCCCTCCCTCCCGCCTGCCACAGCTTTCTCTGCCCCTTCAGTGATGCTGCTGGGCTCCTGGAGCCAGAAAGTGGGGTGACACGGTCCCCCAGGAAGTGGGGAGAGGCTCGGTTGCCGGCCGCTGATTTTTACATTGCAAGCAAGTTTTAAAAATAAAAAATGCTCACCGCACATCCCCTGTCCCTTTCTTTCCTTTTGAAACAGGGAAGCTGGACTCCAGGGTTCATCAGGGAGCCAAGAAAGGTTTAATGAGGCAAAAAGCTGCCCGGGTGTAAGCAGTCGGCCCCAAAACACTGCATCCCTCGCAGAGACACCCGGAGGCTACAGGATCAGGAAGCCCAGACGTTCAGGAGGAAAAGAAGAGGAGAGCCATACGAAAATTATCTTCTTCTTAAAGAGGGTTGGGGGAAGGAAAAGGGACGTTGCTAATAACGCGTGCATAAACGTTGCAGTCAAAGAGATTCCACGCCCAGTTGTTTGCTAACTGAACGGCAGTGTAAGAAGGCCTTGGGGGAAAAAAAAAGCAGAATGAGGGGCCCCACATCGTTTCTCCGTTGCTTGTTTGTAAGCTGGGTCTTGGGGTGTTTCTGGCATGGCTGTGTGCCGGAGGATGTGGGCAGAGGTTTGTGCCGGTTCCCTGTTTTCCTGTGCGTTACAGCCAAGTGGTTGCTGGCTCTCGTTTTCTGCTTGGCCTCCGTTCTGGCTGAATGTGATGCTCAGGGGACCCTTAGCTGGAGAGAGAGAGAGTGTGTGTGTGTGTGTTGTGTCGTTACAGTTGTAACCGACTCTTTGGGACCCCATGTCCTTGGAGTTTTCTTGGCAGGAATACTGGAGTGGCTTGCCAGTTCCTACTCCAGGCCAGCCTACAGCACCTGGTATTCCTTGGAGGTCTCCCATCCAAGTACTAACCAGGGCCGACCGTGCTTAGCTTCTGAAATCAGGCGAGATCGGATATGCTCAGGGCATCTAGGCTAGCTGGAGTAAGAAATGCAATGTAAGTGCCCAAACTGGCTTCAGTGCCAGCCAGAAGGGCCTCTCACACTCAGCCGCCCTTCATCTTGGACTCTTTTCTTCATTCCAAGCCTCAGAACTGAAGGACAGGTGAAGATGAAGTGTAGCTGAATGCCAACTCCCATCTTTTGAAGTGAGGTGCCATTCAATGGCGTTCTCTCTTATCCACGGTTTTCATTATCTATGAGAAGGCCTGGAACAGATCCCCAGTGGATAATAGAGTCCTACTGTACTTCTACTACTGCTACACACATTCTAAATTAACAGAAACAGGGCAATTAACTCTTTTGAGTCAAATCAGCATATACACTGCTACCCTGGAGCCATATATGCCAAGACACAAGTTGATTCAGAACTGTAATCCTAAGGTTTCAGAATCATCATTTCACAGTTCATCTCTCCCACCCAACTACATCCTGGAAGTTGCTGCTGTTGTAAAGCAGTAGCTGACACCCATGTGAAAGGGGTCATAGGTAAAAGACATACTGTATCTTTCCGTGCAGAAAGCAAAGTGTTTTGCTTATATACCGCCCCA
This sequence comes from Phrynocephalus guinanensis, assembly GCA_037367245.1. Classification (NCBI taxonomy): domain Eukaryota; kingdom Metazoa; phylum Chordata; class Lepidosauria; order Squamata; family Agamidae; genus Phrynocephalus; species Phrynocephalus guinanensis. The sequence continues at coordinate 20,175,412 of CM074749.1, forward strand.
TACCACTTCAAGTAGTCTCTGGGCAGTTTACAGTTTTTTAATTACAGTATACAGGCTACACATTGCCCCCCTCCCCTCTAGCAAGTTGGGTACTCATTTTACCAACCTCTGAAAACTATACAGTACATGTAATTTTGTCTAAAATTTGTTAGAGGGTTGTCTTATATACGGACGTAATCCGAGAAGAGAACTGCACAATTGTGAAAGTGTAATTTTGGATTGGAAAAGTGGGGGTTGTCTTATCTATGGTGGTATCTTATAGACAGGAAAAATACAGGTATTTTCCACGCATTCCCAACGGGAGGATCCCCAGTTAACAATGTTACTCAGAAGAACTGGGAAACGTCCCTCCACCTGAAAGGTTAAGGGAAGAGAATGTATTTTATCTCCGTCCACATCCAGCCATTCATTTAAGAGAGCGGGGGAATAAATAATGAAAAAATGTTGATTTGTGCTCTTAAGAGTGTCGGATACTACAAATTTGGTCTTGTACTTAAAACAGCCACTTAGCTGATCAAAATCCCTCAAGCCATCAGTGGATGCCTTCTGTGGCATTTCAGGTCGCCGGCGACAAATAGCTGCCCGTGTGAGCACTCGTCATCTGAACATTTTACAAGAGTGCTCTGTGACAGCTGTGCAGCAGGTCAGCGCAGCAACATCTGTCCCAAACTGTCACGTGGCCCAGTAAGAGCCGTTAATACCGGACACGTGAAGCCATTAAGCTAATAGAGATGCCGAATGCAAGGGCGCTTCATTTCGGAACATTCTTCGCAGCTTAGAAATATCTAGTTCCCTTTTACTCATGGCTCAGATCAAGTTGAAGGCAACCTAAGCAGGAACCAAAAGAATTGAATAAGGAAAAGAGCAGAGACGTGGCAGAAAACATCTGCAGTGTGGCCACTGGTCCATTGGTTTTATTTTTATCTGGTCTTTTTTCTTTTAAAACAAAAATGTCTAGTTCTTTTTCCGCCAACGTAGCTTTTCTGAGCTATGGTGAAAAATGAGTTGGGATTTCCTCTCTCTTTCTCGGCGAGGTGGGCAAACCGCCTGACTCAGTACAATGTTGTTATGTTCATAATCCACAGTGACTCAAATGTTAATGCCTGTTTGCAAAAGATACACCAGATTTAAAAAGTACAATTATAGAAAATACCTCCTAAAGGAAAGGTATTCCCTGTTTCCCCCAATTCAGAGCAGTGATGATAAAGCATAGCTGCTTATCTGGTTTACAGAGTGGGTAGGCGGATTAACAGTTCAAGTACAGTACAGTGGACCCTCGTATAACAGTTTGTATAACAAAATCTGCACAACATAAGAAATTCCGGAGATAGGGGAAATTTGCTTAACAGAATCGCCTATGAGGCGAATCCGTACAACATAAAAATGGTCACGGTTAGGGATTACTCCATTTTCAATGCATTCCTATGGGAGATTTGTAGAAAGGAAATTTTGCTTAACAGAATTTCATTTGGAACGAATTAATTCCTTTATACAAGGCACCACTGTATCTGGGTTTGTTATTCTTTTCATTTTTTCGTTCCTTCAGTTAAACTGGAGTATCAGCAGCCAGAAGTAATAGGCAAGGACACCTTTCAAAACATACAATACATGAAATGACGTAAACTGCCTTGTTTCCTTCTTAAGGAGAAAGATGGGCAGTCAATCAATCAATCAATCAATGAGACAAAACATAACCTGCATTTAACCAACATGCTGATTGCAGCACAAACCACTACAGCTCGTCTTGGGATGGTGGAAGACCTGTGACTGAGAACCAGTGGCATGTGACAGGTCTGGGATCTTGTCCAACATTAATGCATGGGGAGAGGGAAGCCGTTGCCAGAAAAACAATGTGTTGGCAGCAGATTTTGTCACTGGCTGCCACACAGAGAAGCTTTACGAGGCTACATGTTCCTCCTGGCCATAACATGTGGCACAGCTGCGTTTGCGGCCCTTTGAAAGCCCATCCTGGTGGTGGTGGTAGAAGACTCAACTTGAAGGTCATTGGTGGCATCAGAGGAGGATCCGTGGGCCCAACAAGCTGAGGCTGAGCACTTCCAAGGTTCAGCAGATCAACACTCTAGGTCAGCAGAGGAAACATTTCCTTCCAATATCTTCTCTTTCTCCTGAGAAGGGAACTTTGATTCCTCCACCACCACTGCCAATGTCTGGAAGAGTGGGCCACCCTTCCTCTTACGCAACGCCCCTTCCCCTTTTTGACTTAAGGAGCAAAACAAGTGTTATTTAGCCAACCGTGACCAGTAGATTATATATGTGATTGCTGTATGGTGTCACCAGGAGTTACTTTCTTGAATTTTAACTTCCAGAATCCATCCGTTAGCATGGCTGATGGCATCCCATCATGGATCTGTTAGTATCATATAAGCACTGTGGCTGTTAATCATTGATAGGACGCCGCAGTGGTTCCGTGCCTTGGATGACTCAACTCTTCTTGGATTGCAACCATTAACTGTGCAGCAGTCTAAAAACAGGTGGGTCACCTAAGGTTGGGAACTGCTGCCATGCACTGTCTCCCAGACTAGACAATCATCTGAGAAAGTAACTTTTTCAGAGGGTAGTTTCCAGAATCCCTCAGCTGTTAGCGTAATGCAGTGCACAGAGTGACAGACTGGGACTTGCGAGAACCGGATTCAAATCCATGTTCAGCTGCGGAAACTCACCAGGGGTGTGGAACTTGCAGAACTATTCCCTAACTATCTCACTTATCTTGAAACTATCACTTCTTATTTGATTTGGTATCGACTTGGCATCATTTCAGTGCCAAGTCAAGACATACAGTATTTATTAGAACCTTTGGGGGCTGAAAATTGTCACTTGCGCAAAGTTTTAGTGCAGTGGTTTGGATGTTGGTCTCTGTTTTAAAAATGCTTGGTTTTAAATTATTTACCATATTTTTCCATGAGCAAGACTGTATTTTTGTCTAAAATTGTTAGACTAACAATTGAGGGTCATCGTATATATGGAGGTAAGCCAAGCAGAGAACGGTGTAGTTGCAAAACTGTAATTCTAGGTTGGAAAAGTGTGGGAGGGGATGTGTCTTATACAGGAAGCTGGACTAGATGGGCCTTTGGTCTGATCCAGCATGACTCTTCTTATATTCTTATGTTATGATCTTATAGATGGAAAAATACAGGCATCTTATTTTTAAAAATTGTTTTGGATAGCTGTAATTCTCCCCAATACCTTACAATGTAGGAGGTCACTATAAAAGTTTTGAAATAAAAATAGATTTTTAAGAAACCAGGGCTGTACGCTCCGTGTTTGGGTCTCTAGGCTAGCTTGGAATGTCCATAACAAATTTTGTGAGACTTAGCTAAAATGGCAGCAACAGGCCAGAAAAAAAGAAAGAAAAGGGGGAGAAAAAGTATTTTGTGAAATTAAACTTACACCGAACAGCTCCCTCCAAAGCCGTAAAACAGGATAATGTACGACCAGCTGAAGGGAAGCCAAGCTGGGACTAATTTACAGAAGTCTTATGAAGTTCTTGAAAGGTGATAAATCTTCCATGGCTACAAAGATGCACACTGCAAAGGGCCAGGCTTGCACTATTCCCCTTATTGGAGTAAAAAGTTTTATTTATTGCATAACCGGACAGAACAATCTAATCAGCAATCAGTCTTGTAAATCATGGCCCAGTGCGGAGGTAGCAGTCTCTCACCTAAGCAATGCCGAGAGCTGAGTAAGGAAACCGTATATTTCCTCAGCTGTCTTCTTCTTTCCCCGCGGCCTCCAGTCCGATTGCTGTTCAGTTGCAGGCAGGTTTCACCCCGTCAGCTAGATGGGTAACGTGCACTTCTCAATTTACTGGTGGACCAACTTCCATCATCTTTCAAACCTTGCCAAGGCTCACTGTTGGCTGAAGGAAGCGACAGTCTAACAATGGTGAAATCCTGTTGCTTGGTGGAGTAAATTGCATTAGAGCAGGTCCCCTGAATCCGTGGAGATCTGGTGAGTCCATTCTGCTATAAGTTCCACTTCCTCAAATGGACTTCCGTGAGTTTGAGAGTGATAAGATGCTCAAGGGAGTTGGAACTAGAGTAGGTCCGTTCAAGTCAACAGAGGTTATGGAATGGTTTGAAAGACGCTACTGGACAAAGAGCTTTGAGGTCAACTTGGACTGCCAGAAGAGGGGTCCTGGCTCAAAACAAGCCTGAACTTTGTCTGGCAGCAAAAAAAAAAAATCACCCAATGGAGACTGTCGTACTTTGGACACATAATAGGAAGGCGGGATTTCCCTGGAAAAAGAAATACTTGGGGAAAGTGGGAGGCAGAAGAAAGATCCAAGAGGAAACCGATGGATTCCATAAATGAGGCCCCAACCTTGAGTTGACAGGAACTGAAGAGGACTGTTGAAGGGTAGGGTCGTTGACAGGGTCACCATAAGAGGCAACTTGATAGTACACAATGACAACATCCATCTCCAGAGGGCTTCCCTCTGTATAAAGCCCCATTGAGTGTGGTGTGTGTCAACAGCTAACGTTGACCCTCCAGATGTTTTGGACCACAACTCCCAGAATGCCAAGCCTGGATTGCCAGTGGCAAAGGACGGTGGGAGTTGTGGTCCAAAACATCTGGAGGGCCGAAGTTTGATAGAAATGGGAGCCGCTCGCCTTAAAATATCAGAGGCGTCCCTCTGCTCCAGTCACAACCCATGTGAGATGGAAAAGGAGTCCTAGGGAAGAGAAGACCTTGCTGGCCACAGAGGAGCCGGAACCGATGGTGTGGGGGAACTGGTGGTGTTCGAAAGCACATAAATGCAAGTACAGTGGTACCCCGACTTAAGAGCAGCTGGACTTAAGAGTGGAAACTGTTCGTATTTTAACTGCCGCCTTACAAATTTTAGATATGGTCTGCTCGACTTACAATTTTTGTTCATGTTTTTTTAACTTTTTTCAATTTTTAGATAGGTACCCCGACTTAAGAGTAGTTTGACTTAAGACAGGCATGTCCAAACTTCAGCCCTCCTGATGTTTTGGACCACAACTCCCAGAATCCTAAGATTAGATTGCCAATGGCAAAGGACTGTGGAGGTTGCTGTCTAAAAACATCTGGAGGGCCGAAGTTTGGACATGCCTGACTTAAGAGCATGCATTCCGAACGGATTAAATCCGTAAATTGAGGGGTACAGCCGTAAAAAAAAAGCAGGAAGGTAAAACCGTGTTTCCACACGGCCCGGCCGGCTGCATGGCCACGGACTTGCACAACACCGGCTCTTCGGCTTGAACACGGAGAGTCGGACACGACCAGCACGCATGCGCGGGCGGGCGGGCGGGAGGGCCCACGGGGAGGGAAAAAAAAGTTTACCTTTGTAGGTAAAAAAACTAAGTTCATGGCCAATGGTTCCATCACCTCCTGGCAAATAGAAGGGGAAGAAATGAAGGCAATGACAGAGTTTATTTTCTTGGGCTCCTTGATCACTGCAGATGGCAACTGCAGCAACGAAATAAAAAGACGCCTGCTTCTTGGGAGGAAAACAATGGCAAACCTAGATAGCATCCTAAAGAGCAGAGACATCACTTTGCCAACTAAGGTCAGGATAGTCAAAGCTATGGTTTTTCCAGTAGTGATGTATGGAAGTGAAAGCTGGACTATAAAGAAGGCTGATTGCCGCAGAATCGATGCTTTTGAGCTGTGGTGCTGGAGGAGAGTCTTGAGAGTCCCCTGGACTACAAGGAGATCAAACCTATCCATCCTGAAAGAAATCAACCCCGAATGTTCACTGGAAGGACAGATTTTGACTCTGAGGCTCCAGTACTTTGGCCACCTCATGAGGAGAGAAGAGTCCTTGGAAAAGTCCCTGATGTTGGGAAAGATGGAAGGCAAAAGGAAAAGGGGACGGCAGAGAAGGAGATGGTTGGACGGTGTCATCGATGCAACCAATATGGATTTGACCAAACTCCAGGAGGCAGTGGAAGATAGGAAGGCCTGGCGAGCTCTGGTCCATGATGGGGTCACAAAGATTCGGACACGTCTGAACGACGGAACCACCACCACCTTTATAGAGCACCTTTTTTGCCGCTCCTCTTCCGGGGCTGGGGGGCGGGGGAAAGGTTCCGAGTTCCAGGTTTTCCTCGCCTCCCCAAAAGGAGGCGGAGGCAGAGGCGGATTCCGATTCAGGTGAAGAAAAGTCCTTTCCTCCCTCCTCCTCCTCCTCCTCCCGGGTTTTCCTTCCCTCCTTCCCTTCCCGACTCTGGCTTACTCCGGGCTCCGCGTTTTTCCTTCCGCCGCCCTCCCGATCCGGGCTCTCGGGCGCCGCCGCGCGCTCGCTCTCTCTCTCTCTCTCTGTCTTGCCCCTCCCCCTCCCCCTCCCGCCCCTCCTCCCCCTTTTTTTTTCTTTTTCGGGCGGGCGCGCGCGCGCGCGCGCGCATGCGGACGGTGAGAGAGAGGAAGGAAGGAGGAGGGAGGGAGGGAGGGAGGAGGTGGGGGAGGGGCAAGAGAGAGCCGGGCGCCAACCGAGACCTGAGGGAACCGAGGAGGAGCCGCCGCCGCCGCCGCCAGAGGCGCGCGCCGCCTGCGACCTCAGGGCTCGCCCCCTGCTTTTGAATCCCTCTTCTCGTTCCTCCCCTCAGCACACACACACACACACACACACACACACACACACACCCCTACACAACACCACACACACACACCTCAGGAGTCTTGGGGGGGGGGGAAACACCCCCCCCCCCCCCCCCCCCCCCCCTTTCCCTCAGCCTGAGGCTCGGCCCGCGCGTGAGGCCGAGGCGGGTCGCGTCTCTCCATGGAGAAGGAGGAGAAGCAGCAGCAGCAGCAGCAGCGGGAGGAGGAGGAGGAGGCGGCGGCGGAGGCGGCGGCTGAGGGGCGCGCCCGGCACCGGCCGGAGGAACCGGAGGGTAAGTCTGAGGGGGGAGGGGAGGGGAGGGGAGGGGGGGGGGGAAAAGAAAATCAAAAGGGAGGCCGGGAAAGGACTGAAAGAAGGAGGGCTGAGGGAAGGAGGGAGCGTGCTGGGGCTGCGGGCTGCTCATGGCGGCGGGAGGCAGGCTAGGCCGAGGCCTTGCCGTGGCCGCCTCCGACGCCTGCTTCACGGCTCTTGTCAGGCCTGAGGCGCCTGAAGCGTCCTCATGGAGGAGGGGGAGGGGGGAGGGGGAGGGGGGGAGGGGAGAACCCCCCCCCTCGCTCCCCCTCCCCCTCCCCCTCCCCCTCCCAAGCCGCTCGCGCCCACCCAGCCCGTCGCTCGACGGTACCTGCAAAATAAGGGGGGGCGGGGGGTGGGGGGTGGGGGTGGCGAGGAAAGGAAAGACGGGGGAGGGGAGCCTCCGCTCTTCGGCCCTCCTTCCTCTCCCCCCCCCTTTCCCTCCCCTCCCTCCCTCCCTCCCGGTGGGATCGCCGGGGAAGAAGCGGCGCCCGCCGGCCTTGCGGTTCCTGCAACAACAACAACAACACACACAGAAACCTTCCTCCTCCTCCTCCTCCTCCTTCCACCCATATGCGCCGCTGCCCTTTTTGGAGGCGAGGGACAGGTCGGCACCCGCCGGCCCACCCGCACAAAAGCCCACCGGTGCCCTGCTGGCGCTCCCTCCCCCCCCCTCTCTCTCTCTCTCTCTCTCTCTCTCTCTCTCTCTCTCTCTCTCTCTCTCTCTGTCACACACACACACACACACACACACACACTTACACTGTCTCTCTCACACTTACACTCTCTCTCTCTCTCTCTCACACACACACACACTCTCTACACACACTCTCTCTCTCTCTCTCACACACACACACACACTTACACACTCTCTCTCTCTCTCTCACACGCACTTACACTTACACTCTCACTCTCTCTCTCTCACACACACACACACTTACACACACACTCTCTCTCTCACTCACACACACACACACACTCACACACACTCTCACACACACACACACACACACACTTACACACACTCTCTCTCACACATACACACTTACACTCTCTCACACACACACACACACACACACACTTACACGGGTGCACACGGCGTCGTGGTGGAAGCGCGCCGGCGCCGGCGTGTTTGGGGCTTCCAGAGGCACCTAATAAGCTCGGAAGGAGGTCGAAGAGGAGGAAGAGGTCGGACCAAAGCTCTTTATTGCAGCAGAAATGCACCTGCAACCCGGCATGCGTGCATGTTTGTGGGTCCGTCCCCCTCTAGGCACCCGCTGCCTTTTCCCAGCGGGATCGGTGGGTGTTTGGGGTGGTTTGGAGCGTGTCCTCCTGGCATAACCCCTGGGCTTGGCCTTCTACACGCTGAGTGTGAAGGCAGAGACAGAGAGGGTCAGGGTCAGAAGTCACTGAAGGCCACCGGGAAGAGTCGAGCACGTGGTTAAAAAAGACAGGTGGACTTCCTTGTTGGGTACCTGTGCTCTTCCTTTCCTCATGGCTTGGGGACCTTTTTGGCCCCATCCCTGCGACCTCCACGGTTTCATTGGAGGGGTGGGTGGGATCAGGATCTACTGCAGGTCTCTACACCTTTTGGGACATGCATTTTGTGCCAGCTAGCACGTCTCTGTAGAGGTGTGCCCGTGGCTACACCTATCTCAGTGTTCCAAGTTCTGTAGTCATGGTGGGAGTTTCTGGAATGCCGCTTTTGTTGGAGCATGGCTGAGTGAAAGCAGCTTCCTGCGGGTGATACAGGCACTTTCTGCGTGTGAACATTGGTGTGTAATGCAGTCATAAACTGGTCCTGTGCATTTTGTAGGTGAGCGCTTAGAGAGCTGCTGTCATGTGTGAACTGGCATCTTGTAACCCTGGGTTTAAATATATAATTGTAAAGCATTTTGTCTGAGGTGATGTGATGCAGTATGAAAGTACTACCCACAGTGTTTCACGGTCACAGTGCACGGAAGAAGTCACCAGGTGTTGATAAAGGCAGTCCAGAGCCTGTTTATCTAGTTATGCACAATCCATATCTGTCAAGGTGTTTTGGTTCTGATATATTTGCATGTGCCTTCATTGTGGACACCTTTTTGAGGAAACAAGGATTTGTTTGGGGGGTGGAGTGGGGTGTTTTTTGTTTTGTTTGTTTGTTTGTTTGGTGTTCTAAATATATATTTTTAGCCTGAGAGATAAACCCAGATAACCTCTGAGCCATGCGTTCTGTGAATGATAGTCTTGTAAACTTTTGCTTGGAAGAAATTCATACTTGTTCTAGGTAAGTGTTTAAAACTGCAGGCTGGCTGGCTGCCTATCCAGTAAGAGCATGCTATGTTTTTCAGTACCTCTCAGAACTGTGCAAAAGCACAGGCAGTGTTCAGAATGAATTACCTCAGTGCGTTCTGAATGATAGTACTTTGAGAATGTAAGATTTAAACCTGTCTTATCCCAGCAGTGTTCAGAGGTGTTATTACATCATACGAGCCTCACTTCTGTCTCTGAAGTATTCCTGCTTCTAGAGTGACAAATGACAGCTTCTCGGCAGTGCCCTTGTGGGGAAGAAGTGGAGTCTACTTAGCAGTTGCTGACTGCTACAGAAAGATGATAATGGGGAGGTACTGAAATGCCCTATATAAATAATCCAGGATATCTTGGTCTAGTCACTATCATATGCCTGTATTTTCCTGCCTGTGCTTGGAATTTATAATGCTTGGAATGGTGGTTTGACCTCAGCATAAATACATTCAGTCAGGGTTTGTGCTCTTCAGGTAATAGCCATGACTTTGTAAAAATATTGGCTTAATGCAGTTTACTCTGTTTTAGAGGCTGAATACAGGCTACAGCAAATCTTCTGAGTGTGCATTGTGAATTTAAGGGATTCATAATGCTAAATTCAGCTGCCAATCTCAAATAGATTTGACCAATTGAAACCATTGCAAAATGATAAATTTACACTTTTGTAAATGCATTGGTTGAAATGAATTTACTTCAGATGGGACTAGCAATTGAATTTAGCCCATAATCTTTACATATTAGATGTTGCAGTAATACATTGTGAAAGGAAAAATCACATGTCCTAAGTAGCATTACTGATGTAGCCAGGTATTACCTTTCTTATTTGTGCATTGCTGTGACCATAATAGGGTTCTGAATAACCATGTTACATAGGTCTAATAATTTATTTCATCAGTATTGAATTTCAGTAGTTTTAAACACTGTTTAATGAATAAGTGCAGCCATGCCGGCCACATGGCCAAGGACTTGCACCACACTGGCTCTTTGGCTTGAATACGGAGAGGAACACCGCCCCTAGAGTCGGACACGATGAGCATACATTGCAGGGGGATTCTTTTACCTTTTAAATGAATAAGTGCAATTGGACTTCTGAGTAGGTGAACAGACTAGAAAATGGCACTGGTAACCTTCCTCTCTCTATTTATTATTCCATAGCTCGATCTCCTTTGGATTAAAAATGTGTGGATTATGAGCAAATCCTTGGGAATTTTTAAAAATCAGTATAGCAATTGGATTATTATGAATAGCATTTTAAAAGCATTCTTTAAGTGAATGCCCATGTAAAGTATATTTAAATGTTTGGTCAGTTTTTCTACATGTGTTTACTTATAATAAATAAACTATATGCCTTGAGGTATTTTCACTAGCTCAACATTCTCTAATATTAGAAATCTTTTTCAAAAAGAAGTTGTTGACATTAATTGTTTGCTTTCTACTTTATACACAGATTTCAGGGTTATGTATTTGTGTAAATAGCTCATCTGTTTTGTGTATGCTTAAATCCAACATGCTACCCAATCTTTGTAACAATGATAGCTTTTCAAATTAGTCAGTTGTGATGAATCTCGGAGATCTTTTTTGTACCTTTCTTGAAACAAATAATTTTGTAGCTGTTTTTTGTGAGATCTTCATTCTTGGGAAAGAAAAATACAAAATCTTGATGTCGAATAACTATAGTGATTCTTCAGCCGATTTCCAGAATACTTTTCTTCTTTTTGTTTTAAAAATGCAATTAACCAGCTGATCATCAATTTACTGGATTGTTTTAATCCCTATTTTTCTTATCAAGACCACTGCTCCCTCTAATATTTAGCCCCACTGTGCAAGCTTCTGCTTGTTGCATTCATGACTTTGTCCTTATGTTTGTGCTACTTCTTGCCCTGCGTCGGTTCCATCATGACCAGAATCAGAGGCTCTAAAAGTGGTTGCTGTGGGTGTGGGGAAAGGTGGCTCCTGTAACAGTGGGAGTAGTGCACAAGGAACCTTGATCAAGATTCCTTAGAGGGAACTTTGATCAAGACTATTTCATGTTTAGAGGAATATAATTCCCTATATTATTATATTTTGAATATACAGGATATATAATTGCAACAACTCTTCCAAAATCTTCTGCTTCTAAGTTCGTATTCAACTACTAGTGCTGCTACCACTGCTACTGCTACTCTTTTATGAGTTCTATGTGGATGAAATGCTCAGATGTAGCTTACTGTTTGCTTATTCTGATAAGCATATTCTGGGAATGTGTAGCTTTCCCAAGGCTACAGAGGCTCACTCTCCTAGGATGCACTCTTTACGTAGCGGGGAATTGAACTCCCAAGTTCTAGCTGTGCGATTTGATAAAGACTCAAATAAATTGGCATATGATTCATATTCCTGGGGGAGTTTCTAATTTAAAAGGCATTTCCTCATTGGATAGTGGTAAAGATGATGTTTGAAATGATACAGGTAGTTCTGAGAGCTCAAGGTTTCAGAGGGAAAGAGAAGGAAAATATAGAATAAGCAACTTTGTGCATGCTCAGCAAGTTAGAATTTGCTGTGTTTATCTTTCAGTGCAAGACGGTGCTCTTTGGCAGTGGTATTTTTTGGGTTGTAAACAGATCTGCTTATATTAATTGGGTAAGGAGAAGCCAGCATTAGATGTCACTTTAACATATGTCTGTGTGTTCTGCATGGGTGATCTTCCTTGATGCCTGAGCTAAAATTAGAGTTGTTCCCAAGTATGACCAGTAGTTTAAGATTGGGCAACACAGGCTAATATCTTTTTGATTAATTAGTAAATATACTCCTGTTGTCCTCAATGGTATTTTGAAGGTAGTCAACAGCTGGAAGAGTGGTAATGGCAATGGAATTTAAGAAAAGCAGAAATAAAAATGGAAACATGAAATAGTGCAACAATAAAAGAGTCAGGTCTTCACTAAGTGAGAAAAATACATCAAATTAAATGCCATCGAACCACTTCTTGGAGAAAATATTTCTAAGGCAGTATGTCACAGCTAAGAAGTTCCTTTTCTCCAGTGCCACTGGCTTGAGTTCATGAAATGTAGCCACCATGAGGACAGCATTTTGAAGATGTTGTGCAGTGTCGCCAGGCTTAGGTAAGCAGCAGTTGACACATGCTAGAGCTTTAAAGATGTAGTAGTAGTAGCAGCAGCAATAGTAGTAATAGTAGAAAGCAAGTAAGTAAGTGAAGTAGTCTTAACAACAGCAGAGTTGGAAGGGACCCTATGAATCATCAAGTTCAGCCCCTGTCAAGGAGGCCTAGTGAGGCACTGAATTCCCATTCTCTGGCTTGCCAGCCAGCGATCTAAGCCACTGAGCTATCCAGCAATGGAATCAGATCAGTGATAATCAGGTTACCATTTGAAGTATACTGCTCTGTATTTCCATGCAAAACACTCACAAGGAAGCCATGCCAATAATTTTTTAACCTTATGCTTTATTGGGCTCAGAGCTGTGTATAATCAGTGATGTGGGTTTGGTCTTAGTATAGACAATACTGTAGTGTCAAGGGTTTATTGATTTTTATTTTTTATTTAATCGCACTTCAGAGCATACAGTCAGCATTGGAGTAAGGCAGCTGCTTCTTTGCTGTCAGGTTACTTGCAGACACAGTATACTTACCCTTTCAGGTAAGCTGCTGGTTACAAGTCATGAAAAGAGTGATTCTTTGGACATGTCTGTTTGGATTTATAAATGGCTTCAAGCGAATTCCATGAATGCTCAGTGAAAGGGCAAAAGGCCCTGCTGTGGCCCTTGTGGAGACAGGTGATAGTTTAGCTAGGTTTGTTTGCTTATACAAGTTGAGAAACAACAGTAGCTAGCTAAGGAGCAATTTCAGTGCTTGTTTAGCATGGAGGTAGTGCTGGATACAGATGCAATTGAAGCTGCTTTTGTTTGAAGCCTTTCTGTGTACAGTAAGGCGTGCCTTGCTTTGTTACTTTGCTATCTCCCAGCATGTCCACTTCTGAGAGAGATGTTGTTTCTCTCAGAGTAGTTGAAATGGCATTTTAAAAGTACGTGCCTTGCAGTTCGGGACTGACCCATAGTGTTTCAACACTGTGGCAAGGGATACAGCAGAACGCTTGTTTCCATGCTTCCACAGCAACACACTCATTTTATCTGTGTATTTTTGTCATTAGGTTGCTGGCTTTTTCCTATGAATGTTCCTCTTCACAGGAATCAATCTGTTCCTATAGTCAATGTTGATCTTTACTAGGAAGTGTCAAAAGGTTTGAGAGGAGTACTTGTTATGCTCGGTGTTGCCTGTTTTCTTTGGTTTTCATCTGAAGCCTTTGATTGGTAGTTTGAAAGTATTTGAATGAAGGAAGTGATCAGAGAAGATTTGCAGACCATTTTGTGAAGACTTGCCAATGAAAAACCCAGTTGTCTTTATGTGGGTTGTGTTCTATTTTTCTGTCTGTTAAAGCCTAGCTTCATTTGCACAGGTATCATATAGATGCCAATTCTATGAAGACATTTACTTGGACAACTGGAAGGCCTGTATTGATTTATATGCATAATATAAGATGTAATGTACGTAGCAAAGCTGTATTGTAAATTTATAATGATGGTTTATAGTGAGACTAGCATAATATTTTAACATTACAGTATTTGTTTTTTTATTCGTATTGGTTTCGTTTAGAGGATTGTTCCAGCTATTAAATTCAGGATAGATCTATTGTTCCTTTGAGATCAGAACATGTACCCTTCCCTTCCTTTTTCCAGGCTGCCCACGTATGTGGTTGTGGGGAAAAGATCACACATGTGGGTAAACTGCAAGGAATGTCCAAGTGGGTTTTAGTTTGTCTTGATAATTAGCAATTGAATCAGTGTAGCTGAGGCAGTTTGCAATACCTCCTCCTTCATGTCAAGAATCTTTCAGTCTCAACTCAAGGCAGTAGTTTTTTTTTTTTGAGAGGTGTTCATTTACAATCTCCCTAGGGAGGCCTTCAATCCCCTCTCTCTGTACCTCACTACAGTGGGTTCCCAAAAAGTGGAAACAGACAGCTTCCTGTGCCTTCTTTGAGAAATCAGGCCCTGAGGTTATTATGGAGGTCATTCTGCACTTGTTCTGCAGCTGCTCCTACTAAACCTGGCTTGCGTTGTTTACTTTTTCAGAGGCTGAAGTTACAGGCATTGCTTGTGGCTTGTTTGGATCAATTCAGTTTTTAATCTGCCTTTGCTTTGATGTGAATGTTGTTGTTCCCCCCCCCCAAAGTCTTCTAATAATTGCTGTTCCCAAGGCACTTGTTAGTACAGAACAGGCATTTATTTTCAAATCCCACCACTGCACAAGGTGGCCACCCAGAATATGAAAATTATGGTTGTGGGCTCAAATTATTTTCAAGTTCCAACACAAATCTTATCTTCCTCTTCCCTCCCCCAGTAGTATGTCACTAGTGATAACTGAGAGAATCTTGGAGATAATCGTGTTGTGCACAAATGGACAGACCAAGTTTTGTAAAGCAATCTTGATGGATGTTTTTGGAGAAAAATTGTGACTTCACAGACTTTACTTTCCATACAACCTATTGAAGAATTGGATCACTCCTGCTTCCCCAGCACATGGGCTAGCTGTCTAGCACAAATACTGCAGGCATGATGGAATTGGATGACCTGACCGTGTAACTGTGCAATGTAAAATACTGTGACTGTTATTGAATTGTAATACAAAGGTGTCAAATAATAATGTTATTAAATATGATTGGAATATTCCATTGGGGGAAGAAAGGAATGTATTGTTTATGTTAACAGCAGCAAGATGAGAGAACAGTGAGAGAGATTCACAAATCAAGAATAAATTTTTTTGCTCTAACTACCTTCACACCTTTTATATGTTGATTAATCCAAATAAATTGTTGAGATTATAAAGCCAAATAGAAATAAGCCTATACATTTTCATAGTGATTTATCCAACTCCTTGTCACATCTGTCAACTATACGAAATAGCCTTTTATAGGAAGAAGACTTGTATTGAAAATGTTGATCCTTGTAAAAGATGTGATGGTGCAGTAAAGCTGGGGGTTTGTACTCTGAGATGTGCACCTATATTTCAGTTTTGGGCATAATAATAGTGGTTGCTCAAGCAGACATGGATGTTCAGTTGGGCAAACAGAACCCAAAGTCTCTTTCAGTATTAGACTAATGGAAGTGACTTTATGTTAATTTTTTGATACTTCTCATTTTAGACACTTAATTACTTACTTCAATCTTGCTTGCGCTGCATTATGGCAAATCATAGATGCTAGCTGCGCATCTGTGTTGTAAAAAAGTTGAGGGGGGAGAAAGAGGTCTAAATAGCCTATTTTTACCTCCTAATACAATCTGTCTAGGAAAGGGAGGCGTGCACATTCCCCTCCTCCCCCTTTTCAGCAGACAGGTCCTTTAACTGAAAGCAGCTAGTTAGGAATCTCCTTTGTGTAGATTTCTCTGTCTCCTCTTCTGACTGCCAGCTGGCTTTCATTCAACATTGTTTTCATCACTGGAGAGCGTGGCAGAGAGAGAGAGAGAGAGAGAGAGAGAGAGAGAGAGAGAGAGCAACATCTTGAAAAGAAAAGCCACAAAAAGGCATGGGAGTTGTTTCAAAAACAACAACAACAAATACCCAGCTTAAACAAGGCACCTGGATGGAGCACATCTTGAGCATGAAGAGCTAAGAGGGCTACATCTTTCTTGGCAAAGCAACAAGCATCCTTCAGAGTTTCTTCAGCTGCAAAAAGAAACAGAAAAGGATCCTGTGTGGAGGTAGCCTGTAGAAGGCAGTGTGCTGGCTCCCAGCAAGAGGACTTAAACGGGGGCCAGATGGGGTTAATGGAGGTGGGTGCCAAGCTGCAGGAGTGGGTGTGAACTCTTCTCAGGTAGGGTATGAGGGAATTGTCCAGCTGAAAGAAACATTGCCCTGTTCTGACCAAATGCTCTAAGTGTTCCTGGCTGTCTCTCTCCCCACCCCCATCTCCACCCCCACCCCCATCTCAAGCTGCCTGGAGTCACAGGGCACATCTGCTGTTTTGGATTGTTCCCAGTAAAGCAGAGCAGTTATCTCAAATCCTTTTAGCTTTGCTGCGCTCTAGAGCAGCAGTTGCCTGGTGCTAGAGATTTTTCACTGTTTCTGCTGTTCCTTAGCATTGGCATTCCTGAAAGTTAATCAGGGTGAAAATTGCAGTCAGTCGTGTCTGGAAGCAGCTAGGAGCTAATGGCTGAGTGCTGCCAATTTAACCACAGGAGCAGCAGACATTTTCTTTGTATGCAGCTGAACTTGCTTATGGTATCATTTCACCTTTGGGTGTCAGATCATTCCCATTTAGATTTTCTGTGCCTCTTGTTTCACTCTGAAAGGTCAGAATTAATGCAGGTTGTTGTGACTAGCCTGGAAGCAGCTGCAGCGTGTTAAGGCCCTAGACTGTAGGTTGATCTTTATGCAGTATATTCCTGCATGTTGTAGAGCGAAACACACTTTTGTGAGTTTGAAATGAACGTTTAGGTTCATCTTCCATGACATGGCTACTTCTCGGAATGTAGATATGGTTTCTTGAGGCTGAAGCCCTCTAATGGAGCTGAATTATTTATGTCTGGCATTCCATGCATGCTGCATTCCCTAGTGAGAAGCTATCTCCTTTAGAATTTCTGTTCTGGGGCTTCTCTAAGAATCCCTTGTTGGATGGTTGCCAGCTGTACAAGTGAGTGCATGCAATTTCTGTTGTGCATGGGCAGATTCTGTGTAGCATGAAAGAAGTAAACAGGGTTTATTGCATTTTGGTTTGTTCCCTCATCTATTTGGGGGCGGACGGGCAGCAGGGAGTAACTTCCTGGTTTCTGAGTGCCTTTGCAATGGGTTCATTCATTGGGGGAGTGTGCCAGGCAGTTAAAGCTAAAGTATAATTGTATGAAACAGGACAGGTAGTTTTGGTGGCACAGTAACTTCATTAGTTAAATGTTTCAATTCCTGCTGTAATATCAAAGAAATATATGCATTGGAACGTACAGTATACAAATGCTGAGCCTTTAAATGAAGGTTTCAAACATCTGTGAAGATTCCCAGTCATCCAGGTTCGTTTAACTGGGAGTTGAGTCATGGCTACTGGACTTTTTTTGAGAGAGAGATAGAAACGTTTCGCTGTTCATCCAAACAGCTTCATCGGTCTGAAACATGTTTATGTTTCAAACATGTTTATACTTTTCCTCGACTATTTCTGATAACATTATAAAGCAGAGTTGCAGTACAGAGTGTGTCCTGTGAAGCAAGAGAAGACAAAGTTTGAGAGGGCTTTACATAGTATGAAACACTGGTTTTGTTTTATGCTTGCTTTAAATTAGAAAACAAATTTTATCTTCAGTTAGAATGGTAATACCTATTATTTTACCCCAAGCTTACTGTCTCCACTGTAAATGTACTATCTTGCCTGTTGCATGTCTTCTTGTCAAGAATAAGTAGTTGCTACATTGAAATGTTTTTATGGAGATTAGATTGTTTTGATTCCATATATTCTAGGACAAATTGGTGGAATATTCATAAATATTGCATGTGGTGCACTGTAGAATTTTGAAACTAAAAAAAGACAAAGAAGTGCCCTCAGATATTACAGTAGACAGATTACTGTCAAAACTGAGGAAGTTTAGGGAAAGTTAGTGAGATAGACAAGAGCAGGAAGTGATAGATGTGAGCAAATGCAGTTCTGTGGATTTTACATTAGTTATTGTTTGGCTAAGGATTAATGCAAGCCAAGATGTTTTGATTTTGATAGTGGTCAGGCCTATCAAAATGAGCAACATTACTTGAAGGTTGCTCAAGAGGCCAAACTAAATGATTGCCACAAAATGTACTTAGATCTAAAGAGACCACTTGGTAGTGGGGTGGCTAATTTGTTTGTAAATAAATAAAATAAACACCTGGTTAAAGGCCATGAGCAAATGTGAACAAAGTCCATCACTGTTTCTAAATTTCCCCCAGCCTAAATTTTTGTTGATACCATAGCTTAGCAGATGTAATGAGATGGTGAAAGTGCTATTCAGAATTCCCTTGAGGTCATATTGGTGTCTCAGGCCATGCAGAAGTCACCAAAGAATAGAAGCATATTTAAAAATTGATACCAGGGCTCCAAGACCATTGCTCTCATTGTTAGCACAGGTTTCTTGTCCCTGAAAGCATTTAGTAGAGGTATCCATAGCATTGTAGCTGTCAAAAGGTCTCTAGGAGCCATTCAGTTCCTGGGGGAGGGGGACTCCCTTGTTCTTCTTTCAAACCTAGGAGGGCCTTAAAAGTGTAAAGACTGGCTATAATAATGTGTGTCTAACAACATTTGGGCTAGCCAAGCATGGAGTTGAATTATGCTGGAGGGAAGAGTTGTTCTGTTTACTGGGATGCAAAAGTGTCTACTGATTTAGAACTACCATGATTTCATATCTTTGTTCTCTGTTTTTTCTCTGTTGTTTTGGGCAGCAGTGATGGTTTTGTGTGTGTGAAACTCACCTTTAGTATGAGGTATGTGAGGAGGAGGCTGTGTCAAGTTTAATCTGTGTGCGTAATTTGCATGGAGAAAACCCCCAAAATCTCAAATACTTGTTCAAGACACAGGATAATGCAAATGCTTATTTTTGTCACACTGGCTCACTATTGCTGTAGTAACATAACTTCAGATCAATCCAGTACTTGTGTGACTGAAAACGTTATACAAGTGGTACCTTGTATAAAGGAATTAATTCGTTACAAATGACATTCTGTTAAGCAAATTTTCCCTTGTACACATTTCCCATAGGAATGCATTGAAAACGGATTAATCCCTAATCATGACAATTTTTCTGTTGTACGGATTCGCCCCATAGGCAGTTCTGTTAAGCGATTCCTCCTGTCTCTGGAAATTTTTTCCTTTAATGGATTTTCTGTTAAACAAACCACTTGTTATACGAGGTCTACTCTTTTCTCAGTATTTTTTTTAAAATTCCTGGACTAAGAGAAGGTTTCATGAGTTGAAGATCTTTTTTAGATAATAGAAATGAGAATTTTGATAATACAGTTTAAAACTATGCTGTCTGCACAAGTTCCAACAGAGCAATTATGAAGTTAATGTATAGTAGAATTATAGAATTGGAAGGGAGAGGAAGTTCAGCCTCCTAACTAGCAGGAAATCCACAATTGACTGATGGCTATCCAACCTGTATTATAGAGCTCTCAAAGCACCATCTTCTGGGATACTCCGCTGCATTGCTGAACAGCTCTTACTGTTAGTGTGTGACAGTTAGGAAATGGCATTATAAAGTCGTAAAGAGACATAATTATTCTGGCCTATATCCAACATGATGTTTCTAAGCAGCCATTCCTCAGCAAAATCTTGGTTTTCAAATGTTGTTGCATATTGTAGAAATGTTCCTCACACCTGGAGAAGACAATCTGATGTTCTCCAGCTGTTTCACTCCCATAAATACCAAATATTGTATAGCTGTGTTCGGCAATTGCTAGGTGTGTTGTGTTCTCCCCATGTTTGTTTGTTTGTTTGTTTGTCATCATCATCATCATCATCATCATCCCTCTTTCTTTTTCCTTTCCCTTTTTGATTTATTATTATTATTATTATTATTATTATTATTATTATTATTATTATTATTATTATTATTATTATTATTATTATTATTATTATTATTATTATTATTATTATTATTATTATGTTTTGGGTTGTTTGATAAGTTGTTGTTAATGCACAGAGTTCCTGTTTGAAAAAAATTGGACTGTGATTGATAGATAGATAGATAGATAAGAGGGAGCTGTAGTCCAGCTCTATATGATAGCTTGCTGCCTTCTTCATATTCATTGTTATTCATTTACTTCAGGAAAATAAGGAATCTCATGGTGGTGTTGATGTTTAGGAGTGTGTGTTACAAGCAAGCTATAGAATGACTGCCACATGCTTTTCATTCTGGTAACATCTACTCTGGCTTTTGACCTTCCTAGATTTTGCAGGGGGGAAAGGTTGCTTATAATCTTCACTGGAGGATTGAAGGTCTGATGATGTTGGTATCTTACAAGTAAAGCCACAGAACATTGCACAATGCTCAAGGGTGAAGGGAAAAAGCAACTTCTCTAAACAGTTTGTTGCATTCAAGCTACATGCAACATTCTCCTGATTCTGCAGTTTTTCTGCTATTGGGAAGTCGTTTTGTTTTTAAAATTTCCAAATTACACACCAACCATACATAGCTCCTTGAATTAAATATATTCATAGCAGTATGGTAAATGTCTTATTTCATGGAACAAATTGTTAGCAATATAGAACTAGACTTCCTGTAGTGAGCAGGTGGAAAATGTGTGTCTCTCACAGACCAGCAGGTGACCAAACCCTGGCAATATAGTCTACCTGTTGCCTGATGAACATCAACAAGCTGTATTCTGGTTTCATACCTTTTGAGTTTAAATAATAATAATAATAATATAAAGTGTGTTTTTAAAAAACAGCCCAGGTATTGGTTTTCATATAGTATGTAATAATGCAGATCATCAGTCTCTTGTGCTTAGCATGCAAGAACAGAAGACAATAACATTTAAAGAAGAGCTATAACTGGGGGATCAGTCATGAGTCTCACAATGTTGAAACTACTTCTTTCTAGGCTTTGGTTAGCTGATTGGGAGATTTCCTGTGCTAATTGCCTCGTAAACATAATTGCTGGATCTTGTGGGGAGATGGACTTGCTGCTTTGTATCCTGCAGTCTATAGCTAACTTAGGAATTGTAACCTACCATGATGGGGGCAACTTCTGCGGATAACTGATAATATAGTTTTAGTCTTTATTCACCGCTTACCTATTAACTCTGCCTGTGATACTCAATTCTGTTCCTTCATTATCAGAGGTCATTCCTAAATAAAGGGTTTCTAGTGTTTGTTTACTTGATTGTTTTTGGCCATCATTCTTCAGTCGATAAAAACAAGTCATGCCAGACTAATTTGATCTCTTTCTTTGATAGAATTAACAGGCCTGGTGGATGAGGGAAACACTGTGGATATTGCTTATCTAGATTTCATTAAGGCCTTCGATGAGGTTCCCCATGGTATACTTGCAAAGAAGTTAGGAGAATGTGGGATAGATAGTGCTACTGTTAGGTTGATTTGTAATTGATTGATTGATTGCACCCAAAGGGTGATCATAAATGGCTTCTCTTCAGCTTGGAAAGATGTGACCAGTTGGGTGCCCCAGGGTTCTGTTCTGGGTCCCGTGCTATTCAATATCTTTATTAATGAATTGGAGGAAGGAAGAGAGAGTATGCTGATTAAATTTGCAGATGATACTAAATTGGGAGGGGTTGCTAATTCCCTAGAGGATAGGATGAAAACCCAAAACGACAACATGCAGAAAACCTATCTTTTAGAGCATTCCTCTGAGAATTTCCTGTACTGACTGAGGGATTCTGGGAGTTTGGGTCCCTTAAAATATTCACAAGCTGAGTCCATGACAATAGCTGGGGCAGTATATTCTGGGCTGGGTGGGCAAATTACAATAACTTGACTTGGTATTTCCTGTGTTTTTAATACAGTTATCTCTTTAGACATGGAATTCAGTCTAAATATCGCAGGCTACAGCCTTTCTTTTCCAAGAGAATCGTGTAATGTATTTAATTATATAGCTGAAAGGGATCAAGGGTTATAGAGTTCAAACCCCAGTTGAAGCAGAAAGTTCTCAGATTCCAAGTTTGTTTACTACTTGTTTGTGTCTTTTAAAAGAATGTTTGATCCGTTTGAAACAGGTAGTGCCATTCCTGTTTTAATGAACCATGATTGCTTCCTGAATCCTCACCTGGTCATGGAGATAAGTATAAAGGTTCAGGTCATGTATTTGTATGCTAGTGAGGTCCAACGAAGCAGGATTTGATCCACAAAAGCTCACACCGAAATACAATTTTTATTCATTAAAGTGCTCCAGTATTCTGCATTTCTTTTTCTTCTTTTTCTTCTTTTGGCAATGAGATGAAACATATTAACACAGCTATTTCTTTGGAAGGGAGAATTTAATCTCATTCCTTAAAAGCAGTAGCTCTTGTTGGAACTGGCCCACAGGGTGTTTCAGAGTGGCCTTTTGGAGAACAGGCTGGTGAATGAAGGAACAGTATCAGAAGGTCAAGGGAGTTTCAGGGGTCTTATAGGACAGAATGAATTTTTCATATGATTAGCATGGAAGTTTTTAAGGGGTTTTGTAATGGGAGGCAGAATAAATTATGGGAGGATCACATGTTGTAGAAAATTGACTTGGGATTTTTGTGTCTCTGTATGCTTCCTAAAAATGTTGTCTTAATATTATCATGAAATAAATGTGGTGTGGAAGTACCTGGAAGTTGAGTCATGGCAACTGGACTTCTTTTTCTTGAGAGATAGAAACGTTTCACTGCTCATTCAAACAGCTTCATCAGTATGAATAAAGCTACAAAACTGATGAAGCTGTTTGGATGAGCAGCGGAATGTTTCTATCTCTCAAGAAAAAGAAGTCCAGTTGCCATGACTCAACTTCCAGATAAAGTCACCTGGATGACTAATCTTCACAGGTGTGGAAGTAATTGAATGCAAACTGCTGTGGGTAATATACATGTATGTAGTGACATGGGTATATTGCAGTATGGGCTCTGTCTTATTGACAGATTCCTGGGTTCATAATTGGAAGGAGGAATAAATGAAGTATATTCACAGGTGTTGTGAATCCTGGGTGTTCTTGAAAATATTGATTTTGCTATGCTTATTGCGTATTTGTATGTATATATCTGGCAAATAATGGCAATATAATATCTATTGTTCTTGCTTTCCCTTTCAGCAGTTATGTTGTCGCCTGTGCTCACCTTGATTACTGGAGGTTTGAGAACATAGCTGAAGCTGCTACTTCACACGTAAAGGCGAAGGGAGCAGACCTTGAACCTTGAGGTGGGTCGTTAAGTCTAAGATGTCCTTGAGCGGTGGAGCTTCCGGAGGGAAAGGAGTGGATGCAAACCCAGTTGAGACGTATGATAGTGGGGATGAATGGGACATTGGAGTAGGGAATCTCATCATTGACCTGGACGCGGATTTGGAAAAGGACCAACAGAAATTGGAAATGTCAAGCTCCAAGGAAGTGGGGCTGCCAGCACCCAATGCTGTGGCGACACTGCCAGAGAACATCAAGTTTGTGACTCCGGTGCCAGGCCCACAAAGCAAGGAAGGCAAATCCAAATCCAAACGGAATAAGAGTAGCAAGGACAGTGGTAAAGCTGCCCCAGGATCCGCTTTGTTCACTCCAAATGAAGGGACCAGTGGCAAGAAGGAGGTTCAGGGGCGTCCTGGGGAAGGCATGAACACTGGTGGCTTGGTGGCTACCATTGCCCCGAAGGGCACAGAGAAATCAGCCAAGGCTTCTCGTAGCGTGGCCAACTCAAAGAAAGAGAAAGAGGGAGGTTCTTCCAAGAATAAGAAGGAAAGGAATGAGGGTGCAGGTGCTGCACCAGAAAAGGAGCCCGGTGTGCTGCAGCCTGTTGCTTTGGCTGTCAGAGTTGGGCAGTACGATGGTGGCCCAGGACCAGAGCCTGCTGTGGCAGTTGCAGCTGCTGAGCAGCTTGGAAGTATAGCTATTGACACGGGATCTGCACTTAATCCTTTGGGAGTTAAATTGGAGCTGGAAGATGGTGACAGTGAATGCCGACAGCTCAAAAAGGTCAAATCGGAGAAGGTAAGACATACACTTGTAGTTGGGTGTGGTAGGGTGCTACTGTTCCCCACTTTTAAAGTGGCGACTGCCAACAATTATGGGGTGTTCTTTGTAATGTGGATGTTTCCTGCAGTCTGTTTGTCCTATTTACTGGCTAGAAGTAGAAAATTTTGATTATTGCATTTCACTGAGTCTATCTTATGGGAATTGTTTATGACATAGACATGGGGAATAATATTTTCAGAATGAATCTGTTGTTACATTATATCTGGAAGATGTTTGAAAAGTGTTGCCGTTTGAAAATCAACAGTCTTCAATACTGAATGAGAAATGAAATAGTTTTGACCGGTAGGCGGCTTACTTGTCTACACTGTTCTTGTGGAGTGTGTAACTCACCAGGTGTTGGTTTCCTGTTGAACATCTAATTGTAAACATTTGCTGGTTTTAATTATTTCTCATGGTTGAAGTTCCCCTACTTTATTGTTTCAAGTGCTCTTTCAAGGATGGGAAAATTTGCATTGGGCTCATCTCCAGTGTAAATTGTTGCATATAATTTCTTTTAACATAGGTATGTTGCAAATGGAAATGTCAATTGGCTTAAATCCAGAATAAAATAGATGCATCGGAATAAAATACATGTTCTTTCCTAAACTCTATCCACAAAGGAAACCACTGTTTGAAGTATTACTGAGAAACAGTTTCTGTTTATATGAAGAATGTGTGTCCATTTATTTTAAGACAACTTCCATTTCTGTCCCTGGCCATTCGATTAAGAGGCTGTGAAGTTCCCCTTCTGTATGATTCTTATTTAGGAATATTTATGAAAGCACCAGGGTTCACTACTAGAATACCTGGAGGCTGAGTCACAACCTATCCTGACAGTTACTGTGAAGATACACTGAGTCAGAAAAGAACTCAAGGATTCTTAGAAATATTTAGACCAGTATCTTACTGATACCGGTATGTAGTTAGATAATATAGATATAGATGTTTAAACACAACTCTGAAGATGTTTCCAGCTTCTGTCTCTGTATTACAACCTACCTCTTTATATACTCATTGTATTGCTTTCCTGCAAGCCTGGAGTTTTTGTATAGAGCTGAAACCCCCCCTCTGTATTCATTGTTTTTTCTGCTGTTTGATCAAAAGTGGTCAGAAAGTGAGCTGCGATCCAACAGGGACTGTTGGCCAACTTCCTGCAGTCCCCCCAATCCCATCCCAGTCCTTTCAGAACATGCAAGTCAGGTGTTGGTCTAATCTTGAACTCCTTATGCTTCTAAGGAAGACGATAAGCTTGATATTTCATATAAATGAGTCCCCCCCACTCCCTTTGGGAATAATTCTGAGTTCCTGTTTTCCAAGAAGTGTTGAATTATGCCAGATGCTGTGTTTCTTACCGGCCAGGTGTCATGAGCCCCAAGAATGAGTAGCCCAGTTGGTATCTGCTGACGTGTATGATGGCTTCTGAGGACAGAAACTAACATCCTGCTGAATATGAAGCGTTCTGTGGCTGTAGATCCCTCTTATTCCATTGCTGTGGGAAATAAGATTCTGCTTCTGTAATTACAATGCGGTTGATCTTTTGCTAATGCGTTCCAGGCAAATTAATCTGTAAGCTTCCACTCCTGTTCGTTATATGGTTGGTTTGCTAGCCTGCGGGGATTTTTGTCTGCTTTGTGGCAGTGTGGCTTTTTATCCCTTTCCAGTACGTGGAGAAAATGAAGTCACCCTTGCAGGAGGGAACAGATAAAGCTTGCTTGGTGCATCAGAAGGCTTCAGAAGCAAAACCTAGAAGCTTGTCCACCGGATAGTTTGATGCATGATTCTTGTCACTACCTCCCTTCAGCACACCTGTGATGTGCCAGTTGTTTGTAGGGAGATACTTGAAGTAATGTGCACAGAATGTGAGAAGGAATAAACATAATTCTTAATAGCGAACACATTTGCAGCATTTCCTTGCTCCTTCTAATTTGGTGATCTAGGAATGGTTGCACTTAGTGGCTTTCAGTGGTTCAGATCTGTCTGGCTCATAATGTTGTCCAACCTAATTGCCTACCCATTTATGCCTGGCTCCTGGAAGTAGCAAACGCTTGTGCATCTATCCCCTGCCTTGTTTATGAGACTCCATTGGTTTATACTGAGCAATGATTTTTGATGTCACAGACGCAGACAAGAATATGTAACACACATCGGTGTAAACAGAATGAAAACACTTAAGACTTGGGTTTACAGAGAGCAGTTCAGCAAGATTTGCAGTCATTTTCATGCTCTAGACCTGTCACCCCCAACAGCTTTTCTCCATTTTCCTGCTATAGGGGACTGAACCTTTGCTTCTGCTTTAAAAAAACGATTCAGTGCTCATTTTCTCTGAAGATCTGTCAGGGTTCATCACCTTCATATCAGAATTTATGACAAGAGCAGTTTTCAAAAGAAGGAGCTGAGATATATATTCTGGTTTTAAGTGCCGCGGAGACCTATTTAAAGGTAATAACGGAGATCTCTGTGTTTTGTAGGATATGATGGTAAGGAGAGAAAATAACTTAATGTGTTATATTTTTTCCTCTCCCTGTGGATATTGTGGGTTCAGAAAGCATTTCCATATATGCTTAGAGAATCACAGGTTGAGCTGCAGAGACCCTGGCGTTTGACTATAACTCTCATCTGCCCTAGCAGTCATAGCCAGTGTTGAAGGAATATCAGAAGGGAAATTTGGAGATGGAGAATGTACAATTGGCATCTGTTGAGGCTCTGGTTGTAGTGCTGCTATTGCTGACAATAGTGCACTAAAAGGATGGTTCTTACTGCATGTCAGCGGTTACCATAGTGCCTGCGGGCGGGCGTGGGAGATACAGTGGATTCTGGCTGTTCTCTCTGTTGTCATTGTTCTTTCCTGCGCCTGCCTAATGTGGTGCTTGATAAATGGAGGCAGAGAGATGTGAAGCAGGCAAAATAGCTTTCCTATACTTGCCTTCTGCTTCAGCTTCTGTTCAGGTAGAGTGATTCTTTAAGAAATGCCTTACTGAGGAATAGATAGGCAAAATGTTCCAATGTTTGTTTGTCATTGCTTCAGACTGGGGGAATGTATCAAAAGAGAGTAACTATTCTGCTTCTTGGCACGCATACCAAATATCCCAGTCAAAATTAGCTTAGAAGCTTCCATGTTAACAATCTACCAGCTGTAATTTATAGGCCTCGTTCAGATGGTTGCAGCAAGCGACTGCTTCATCTCCTTTGCGTGTAAGAGGAGGAGAAAGCACATACTGTACTTGCATTTTAAGACCCACTACAGTTCCCTGTTACGCACAAGGCTGCAGCTGTGTTTTTTCCCCCCTAAACAGCATTGGTTGAAATAGACAAATTTAAAACCACTCTGTTGATATGTGTAGAAAAAAAACAAAGGTTTCATAAGTTATAAAAATCATGAACAAAATCTGAAACAGCCAGGTAAAAAATGATAGTCATTAAAAATGCTGAACTTCTGAACCTAAAATTTGTACAAGCTTGAAAAATGTTCTCAGCTTGAAAGTCAAGAAGAAGCTTTCATGTCCATGCAGTGATCAAGACAGATTAATTCATCATGCAGAAGACAATTGTATGCTGCTGAGATTATCATTGTAAACCCCGTTGTTGTTCTGTGCCATCAAGTCAGAACCAATTTATAGAGACCCAAATAGAGTTTTTAAGGCAAGTGAGATATATTCAAGGAGTGGTTTTACTAGTTCCAGTCCCCCAGTAGGTTTCCATGACCCCAGTGGGATTTGAATCCTGTTCTCCAGAGTCCCTGGCCGTCATTTTATCCATTACACCACACTGGGAATCTTCGAAGTCCTGTTTTGTGCTGTCAGGTTAGATCCAACTTGACAACACATAGCAATAACAGTATTAGCTGTACCTTCATTTGCATTTCACTTAACAGTTAGCAGATGTTTGCTTCTGTTTGAAACAAAAAAAACATAATGGGCCTGTTTGCAAATAGAGAGGAAAAGATAAAATGCAAAATTTAATACTGCATAAATCTGTCCGGTCTTTTCAATTGCTGGCAAAGATCAAGTTTGGAGCTCTGGTAAAATCAAGCCCCAAATAATGTCTGTCTTGGGTGCAGTACATATAGCTGCCTATTTATGCTGAGTTGAAGATTACTGGTTGTCTCATGAATTTCTGAGAAATCCATTTCATCCTGAATTGCTCATCCTGATGCAAACAGCTGATTTGCACCTCCCAGATCATTTTCATACTTCTGGAATTTTCTCATACACTTCTCAGTCCAGAAGATATATCAAAATGCTCTTAAGAGTTATATCATTTCAAAGAGAACATACATGTCATTATATGTTAACTTTCAGCATGTTAACTTTCATGCACATTATTAATTTATTCAGAAATAGGATATGTGGGTGGATACATGAAAGTGTTGTGGACTGGAAATGGACAGATGTGGTCATTTCTAATACAAACCTTCCTCAGCTCCTCATGACCTCCCTGCTCAAAGTTACTGCTTCTGAGATTGTTGATATCTCAAGATAAATACATAGGTTGTCATATCCTGTTTCTGGAATTCCTTCTCCTTCCACCATCTTCCCATCCATCTGTATCATTCAGGAAAGGCAACACTGGTTTCATCTCTATTTTCTAATAGATTTCACACACACACACCCGGTTTAACTGCTGGATAGCTGCCTAGATGCCCTAAATATATCTGATCGTGCCTGATTTTGGAAGCTAAGCAGGGTTGGGCCTGGTTAGTACTTGGATGGGTGACCAGCTGCTGTAGGTGCCTGGAGTAGGGACTGGCAACCCACTCCCATATTCCTGCCAAGAAAACTCCATGGTCATGGGGTCACAAAGAGTCGATCATAACTGTAACATCACAACACACACACAGCTCAGTGGCTTCAGTATTTCATTGAGAGTTCAATTCCTCACTGTGCCTCCTTGAGAAGGACTGGACAATATGATCCATAGGGTCTTTTCCGTCTCTGCAGTTCTAAGGTTGGCTTCTTTAAGAACCATCTTGATAAAAAGGTGGTGACTGAAATATGAAGTAAATAATGTTCATAGTCCTAATAGACAAGCACCTTTATGAAAAAGTTCTACAATGGAACTTTCTGTTGAGTTCAGGTATTCTTGTTGTGTTGCAATCCAAGTATGGTCAGATCTATCTATCTATCTATCTATCTATCTATCTATCTATCTATCTATCTATCTATCTATCTATCTATCTATCTATCTATCTATCTATCTATCTATCTATCTATCTATCTATCTATCTATCTATCTATCTATCTATCTATCTATCTATCTATCTATCTATCTATCAAACCAGCTTCAGCTGTTACAGGTCTAGTCTCTAAATTCTTGCTTAGAGTGATAATATAATTTGTGTTTTCTGCTTTTATGCATCTTTCTGGACAAAGTAGATTAGATAAGGTTGTGGAATAACTGGAATAACTTTCATAGAGATACAGTAGTTGCACACTATTTGAAGTCCTGGAAAGAGTAATACAATTATAGTTGAGTCACAGTATTATCATTTTGTAGATTTGACCTGGTGCTCATACTGGAGTAGTTTAGGATGACAAGACCTCTGTCTGCACAAAAAAATGATTTGTACATATTTTATAGAAACACACCAGTCTTTCTCAGTCTTTCTCTGAACAATTTCCGATAGTCATACACATCCTATGCTTAGTTCTGCCTTTCTTTGCTTAGAGGATCGTTGCCTCACATCTGTTAGACAGATGGAAAAGTAGTGGGGGGTTGTTTTGGAATTCCCTTCTGCAGATAACGTTGCTTATTGGAGAAACATTCTTATGAACAGTGTGGATTACTATAGTGTGCTCCAGTGAAAGTTGTGCTTAAGTCTATGGTAAAAGAAATTTTTTAAAAAAACAGGGTAGGCTGTTCCCTCTGTCCTGCATCTTTGTTCTTGTAAACATTAACCCACTTATTAGAAAAATATGTTTCATCCCTTGTATAAGAGATCATGGAAGAAGCCTGTTAAAATCTTTCTGTGGGTGTTGCCTTAGAGTTTCCTGTGTTCAAGTTCTCAAAATACCATGGTCTTAATCTGATTTTGCAGGCAGGGTACAGGATTCTTCTTGTACAGCCAGGCTCTGTGTCTAGCCTTGTCTCACACACAAACACACACACACACCCCTGACAGTTTGCCAAGTAATTCCACATGGCAAAGAAAGGGAAATGAATCTTACTAAGTGTTGGAGTAGTTCACCAAGGGTGTAGCAATTACTTGGGGATAGCAGATGTGGACGAAAAGCTGTGTTGCTTGCTGAAGGCCTAGGAAGCTCCATTTTGAAATCTCTTTAAGAGTCCCTCAGGGAGAGGATGGGCTGGGAGCCAGTGGTTGTAATAATAGTAAACTCATTTATAAAAGCAAGCGCATGGCTAGCAATGTCTTTCCTGCTCTTTCCAGGACTGATCTGTAAAACAGTTTGGAGACTTGCTGCTTGCTGTTCCTTGGCTCAGACCTTCCTGTCTCTGTTATGTGGTAAAATGTTTTTTTTAAGGCAAATCTCCCTTCTTAATATTTACGTGAAGGTACATGAAGCTTTTGCATGTTTAGCATTTATGGCCCCTTCAGAAGTGGCTACTATTTTTTTTTAGTGCTATGCAATGTGAGAGCAGCAGTAGAACTTACATATTTTTTTGGATTGTTAGTGAGACATGTACAAGTTCTAAGAATTAAAGTATGGACCTTTCTTAATAATCATGCTGCAGCTAATACTGTTCTTCAGAATGTGCAGAATGGATACTGAACAGGATGGATAAAAATAAATTATTTTTAAACATCAATTTAATTTAAATTACAATTTAAATTTTAAAAAAAATCAATTTCTTTATTCATATTGTTAAAACATTTTTTCTTAAGTCAGGATTTAAATCAATTAGATTTAAATCAGATCCATTCTGATTCTGAAACATAAGTAAACTACATCTTGTGCAGAGAAGCTTTGTGTTTCAGTTACCTATATTAACCTATATTATACATATCATCCTACAAATTATATATCATAATTTTTCCATTTAGTGCAATACAAAGTATGCAACAACTGAACAATCAACTGTCTGGATATACAATACAGTAATTCCTAGGGAAAACCACTACCAGTTCTACCTGCAGAGCCTATGTGCAGTACATTTGCATCACTCCATGTGAAGTAGTTGATGAGTCAGTTTCTCTGTAAGTTCCACTGATTAAAATGCTGTAGTAAAGTTGCAAATAAATCAGTGGAGTTGATTCAACAAATCCTTACTAAATCAATGAGCCTACTTTAGTGCAACTCAGTACAGCGACCAGCAGATTTATAGCTACTACCTGAATGGTGCTATGAAAAAGCTAATGTTGAAATTCTAGAATCTGTAGGCTTTCCAGGGGTCACCTGAATGAAGCAATAGTTTATTCTATGGTAAATTTTCTATTCTGACAAATTTCTTAGTACTTGCATCTAGAAACTGAACATAGGAATAATTTTTTCAATACTTACATGAATCAAGGTCAGTCCCTGTTCCTGGACCTAAGCTATTTGAGTTGGAAGAGCCAGCTGGAACAGAACATGAAGGGTTAGACAAGTGCTGTTGGGTCATATTTCTCTGAAGTCAGGAATATGTAGAAACACATTGGGCTTTCGTGGTGTTCTAATTCTAGAGTTAATGTCCGTGGAGTAGGGAAAATAATGAGGATCATAAAAGACTTTATTGTCTCTATACCACACAGTTTCCATTACCAAGCCCTTTAGGGAAATTAACCCCAGTCCAACAAGTACAACTTGCGATGAAAGTTATGCTCAGTTTAGAGTAGTTTAAATTTGTTTGTGTTTCCTATTTTATGGCTACAGTCTTAATCACTTTTGAAAGTCTACCACATATTTCTGATTATAGGAGCTGTAAACAATCCAATTAATGTTGTTTGTTTTTGTTGTGTGTGTTATTGTTCACACGAGACAAAGTCTAATAGTGTGAACTTTCAGCAGCAGATTGTCACTAGTTAAGGCACTAGGGGTTTTTGTATCACAAATAAAATCACACAGTTGGTATGTCACAAGAAGTACAGTTACAGACTTTGGAATCTCAGTTTCAGTTTGGTGTTTATTTTCAACAGGTTACTGTAACTTTGGAAGGAAATGGTACCATAGAAAGATTACATATAAGCAGGACTTCAGTAGCACTGTAGAAACCCAAGTGGTAGATATCTGAGGTTATTACAAGTTTCTAAGTAACCACTTGTCAACTGCTTACAGGAGGTGTGAATCCCCTACACACTCCAAAGGCTGGGAAAATGTTTAAAAATAATGACTGATAGTGGGTCTCACTCAAGGTCGAAGAAGATGAACTGATCAGGTATGTAGCTCTGCACTGCATAATGCTGAACACATCCCAGATTATTGTAAGCTGCTTTGAGCATTACCTTCTTGTGGAAAGGTGGGGTAGAAATGTGACGAAGAAGAGGAAAATGATATAGATCAAATCACCGAACTTTGAAATTACTTCCATGGGAGAATGTGCTCACTTCATCTGAAGACAAAAGAAAATTATAAACGACTAACAGTATTACAATTTGCATGTCAGAACCAACCTACAACTAAGAAAAACAGGGCAAAGATGTGTGCCATGGAAAACTGTTACATGGACAGCACACAGCTAAATCTTAGATAATATTGTTGGTGGCCAGCATCGAATTTGTGGTGTAGACATGGGCACGACTTGGCGAAATTCTCGTTTCCGTTGCCGTTCCTCGTTTCCGTTACACAACGGAAACGGTAACGACAATTAAGCCGTCAGAACTCGAACTCGAACCGATAAAAGAAAAATTGGGTCTGATTTGTTGTTGTCGTTCATGGCATTGCGGCGATCGCGCGATGCCAAGCGGCACAGAAAAAAAGTTTTAAAAAAAACCCCGATTCCCGGCCAAAAAAGCAGGCGAAAATATGCCTGCCTGAGTGAGGGCACCTGCCAGAGGGGTGGTTTCTGGGGGGGGGGGTCCCCAGCCTCCCCCCCTCTCCTGTCCTGGGCTGCTCTGGTGGGGGGCATCCTCATCGTCTCGCCATGCCATGCGGTGCGGGGGGATCCAAAATGGCGACCGCAATATTTTTTTTGAAATCGTGGTCCAAAAACCCACCAAAGCACCACACAGAAACATGCGAAAATTAGGTATTTTAACTGCCTGAATTTTTACAGTAGCAGCAGTGGGTTTTTCTTGCAATAAACGTCTGTCTCCAATCCCATTTTATTTTATTTTATTTTATTTTATTTTATTTTATTTTATTTTATTTTTATTTTTTTACACCTGCGCAATGATGGGCTGGCCATGGGATGGGACCATGCAAATTTTTGGAGCCATTCCACCAATCACATGGCCACTTGGCCAGGTTTTGACTGAGACTTCTGGGATGTGCCAGTCGGGCATAAAAAGCCCACTATAACCCTAGCCCTAACCCTAACCCTAACCCATACGCCAGTACACTGTCCTTCTTAGTGGGTCAGAGGCACCCAGAGGTGCAGCCCACTAACTCACCCTAACCTTACCCGTAATAACCCTAAGCCTAGCCCTTGCCCTAACCCCAACCCTAAGCCATATCTGTACTCGCATTGCACTACACGCAAGTACACTGTCCTTCTTAGTGAGTCAGAGGGCGCCCAGCAGAGGCATTCTTCTCTCACCTCGCTCACCAGTCCAAAGTTCCAAAAAACTCTGTACGCCAGTATGCTGTCCTTCTTAGTGAGCTAGAGGCACCCAAAAGAGGGGTGCCTCTGCCAGTGCTACTTGGTACGCAATGGCTACACGGTCATGTACCCTTCCTTTTCCCTTTGTAGGGGGCCAGAGGAGGCATCCACCCCAGAGAGGTGCCTCCAGGAGCCTGCTAAATGCCTTCCCTTCGTAGTGGGCCAGAGGAGGCACCCACCCCAGAGAGGTGCCTCCAGGAGCCCGCTACCCTACCCCCCTAAACCAGTACTAACGACAGACGACAAACGAAATGACAAATTTTTGAAAAATTTCACGACAAACGGAAACGAGCCGAAACGGGCCGGCTCCGACACACGACAACTCGAAACGTCATTTTTCCTGGTCGTGCCCATCTCTATTGTGGTGTAAATCCACCCATCTTCATGCTGAAACTGAGGGATTCGTACGTACAGTCATGGACCAACTGTTTGCAGGAGATACTATCAGAAAATAATTTATGAAGCAAGGTGTAAGTAATAAATGTTGGGGCTATCACAAATTCAAAGAAACGGTTCATCATGTAGTAACTAGATGCTCTAAACTAGCATCAACAGATTATATTATAGTTTTATCCATGTTGCAAGGATCATTTTTCAGCAGTTAGCCAAATCTTACAGTTTGCTGGCAACCAAGATTCCCTCTAAGGTGTTCACACGCCTCTGGTTCCTTCTGCGCCGGGCTCTTCCTCTTCTACACACCTGCCATGACTGTTTTTGTTGTGGTCATGATGCAACCTGCAGGGGGAGTCATGCTTGTGCACAAGAAAGAGCCCCGCACAGCTAGGAAGAAGATTAGAGAGCATGTTGCTGGCAACTTTTCCTCTATAATATGAATTTCAACTGCCTTCAGTTTTAGAAAACAACATTGCAATGTGGTACTGAGGCAAGCAAATTATCCCTGATAAAACTTGATTTTAATAAGCCGAATATTACTTCTGGATATGCGACAAAGAAAAATATATTTAAAAAGTTGGAGCCTCATCAGCAAGCAATGTCCAAAGTATCTAAACCATAAAAATGAAAATTACTAAACAATAAGGCAAGAAAAAATATGGAGACAAAATCAGGTTATTCTCCTCCCAATACTAATTTCAACATTATTTAAAAATCTTTGGCTGCCAATTTAAACCAATTGATGTTAGTTGATAATTTGCTTTCTGAAACTCAGAATCGATCATTTAACCAACGTGTCATTGGTGGTACCTACAATTTTTAAGGAATTGATTCCTAATTTTTAGGTTTTAAGGATTTTAAGGATTAATCCCTAATCCGACTGGTTTTTTCTGTTGTATGGATTCGCCCCACAGGCAGTTCTGTTAAGCAGTTTCCCCCTATCTCTGGAAATTTTTTTCCTTTAAGCAGATTTTCTGTTAAACAAACAGCTTGTTATACGAGGGTCCACTGTATTTGTAAGCCCCAAAGTAGGAATGGGCACAAACCTAAAGTTTGGAAGTTTGCACCAGTTTGTCAGCACAGCACCAGAGGTGCTGCATGTTTCCTTGTCTCACCCACCCTCTGCCAGCTCCTGTACCCACCAGTTGGCACGTACTGCTCTTTCCCTACTCTGTGTGTAATCATCCAGTCCCAGCAGGAATGCCTATGTGTGCTTCCTCCTTCAGCCACTCACTCAGATGGGGGAGGTTGGGCAGGGATTCCTGCCGCACTGCCTTTAAAGGAGTGGCTGCTATGGAAGAGGGAAGCACACACTCTTGTTGTGACTGAATGGTTTCAGGAAGAAGAGGGAAAGAGCAGCGTGCACCAGCCTAGTGAGTGGGGGAGCTGACTGGGGGACGGGGGGGGGGGTAGGGGTGTGGGGAGAGGGAAAGTGCAGCACCTTTTAAACTGACATGAAACTCAAAACCAGGTTCATACCCATCTTTATCCTAGAGCAGGGGTGTCCAGACTTTTTGCAAGGAGGGCCAGATTTGCTGAGTTGAAAATGTGTGGGGGCCGACCATTCAGCTGCATTTGGCCCCCGGGCCGGACTTTGGACAAGTCTCTATAACATGCAAGGAGGAAGGGAGGATGCTGCAGCAACAGAGCTAGGGGCGGGTAGGCTGGGAAGGTGGCTGGGTGGTGGTGGACAGAGGCAGGGAGGGCAGGCAAAACATAAAACTGCATGCTGATGTTTCCATCCGGTATGGGGAAGGGCCAGCTGGCGGGGATGTGTGACAGGCTGAGCTGGTGGGGAGAAGTGGCCGCAGGCCACTCGAAATTTGTAAATGGGCTGCATTTGGGCCCCGGGCCTGACTTTGGACATGCCTGTAGAGTCTAGAAGTCTCAGATTGAAAATCTTGCCTTCAGCCCAAAAGTCTGTAGGAGTGTTTCTTCCCATTAGCCTGCCTATTTTAAAAAAGCAAAGGTCTTCTCTGAAAACATTACGTACACTGAAGCAAGAGGAAGAGCCTTCTCAGTTGCCACGAACCACCTATGAAATAGTCTTCTTGTGGAACTACAATTGTTCCCTGCATCATAGTTGTTCCAATGCCAGGATAAACCCCTTTTTGTTGCCAAAATATTTTAAGATCATCTAGCTTGGCCTGTTTTACTGCTTTTGATGTTTTCCTTTCTGCTGGGATATTAGTTAAGAGTGCTAATGTTTTATTAATTATTTTATTGCGTTATTGGTTTAATTAGATACATACGTTCTTGTGATGTCTAAGGATGAAGGGAGATTTAGAAGTGGTAATCAATCTAGAACTCATGTTCCCATTAATTCAGGAGTGGGGAACCTTTAATGTTCATAAATATGCTACAACTTAATGATTCACTTAACAGTTAACAAATCCTCCTTACAACTTTCCACACAAGTCCCTCCTAGCCTTACTTAGCTGCAAAGTCCTGAAATTTATTAGTCTTCCAAAAATAGTGCCACTGGGAGGGATGGGAGGGCGCATCCTTTGTGCCCGTACAACAGTGGTGTCCAAACTTTGGCTCTCCAGATGTTTTGGACCACAACTCCCACAGTCCTTTGTCATTGGCAATACAGGCTTGGAATTCTGGGAGTTGTGGTCCAAAACATCTGGAGGGCCAAAGTTTGGACACTCCTGCCCTAAGAGCTCTCCTTCAAAATAAGGAGGGGGTATGATTTTCTGCTTTTGGAGACCTTCTAAGAGCAGATATTTTCATTGTGTGCATCTTTTGCAAGGGGGTGAGGTTGTCCCAAAACCATCAGAGCAGTAAAAAAGGAGAAGCCTCAAATGGCCAGGAAAAAAGCCAGCAAATGGTGGTGGTGGTGGTGCGGCTGAAATCCCCAGCTCATAAGAGTCTTCTTGGAAACCGTGCTTACAGCAAAGCCCATAACTCCACCAACTAGCTGATGCCATTCCTTACTTTCTATAGTACAATCTAATAATGTGTCCAACTAAGAACCCTCTGTTCTGGTTATGTAAAACACATTTTGAGGCAGTTACTATTATGTCCTCAGTGCACAGAATCCCAACACCTCCTGGCTGACCTTCCTGCACATGGAGCACCTCAAAATATTCCTGCAAACAGTCACACTTCCTGAAAGTATTGATCCATA
This sequence comes from Phrynocephalus guinanensis, assembly GCA_037367245.1. NCBI lineage: Eukaryota > Metazoa > Chordata > Lepidosauria > Squamata > Agamidae > Phrynocephalus > Phrynocephalus guinanensis. The sequence goes on from CM074749.1 coordinate 20,212,503, forward strand.
TATTGTGAAAGTCTTTATTGAAAAAAAGGAGTATTATTTTGTTTGCATGATAAATTAATGTGGTAGTCCTCTGATAACTGTACTCTTTGACCTCTCCTTTCTTTAAGAATGAACTAGTTCCAAGTTGAAAAAGCTTGTGGAATTAATGGGCCTTATGAAATCGCCTTTGATTCAATGCACCTCCTTTAGTATGATTTACCACACTAAGCAACAGGATTTCAGCTATTGCTAAGGCTTTCTGATAACATTATTGTGTTCCATGGATGTTGGTATCATCAAGCATTTCAGAGATCTGGCTGAATTAGTTTCTTGGAAGAAATGTTGAGAACATTTAATTGCACATTTAGTTTGATAAATGAATGACTTTGGGGGCTATCTAAGATCTAAGTAAGGCCCATTAAGCATGCAGGCCTACTGAGGTCTTCTAATCTTTATGGCTTTGTTCCCAGTACTAATGGCTAGGATAGGTGGTGAATCAATTGGCTTTACTCATATACAGTGCAACCAATTAATCCAGGCATTTTAATGGAAATACCTTGACTGGAGTTCAAATTCTTGGTTGCTTCTCTTTTATCTACTGATAGACTATTCCTGTTCTTTGTTAAAATTGAGTTGGCAGAATAACTTTGGCACAGATGGGACTTTCGTGGAAATACAAAAGAAAAAAAAAAGGAAAAAAAGCTTTTTTCCACCTTCATTTTTGTGTTCTTTTGCTGACCCCCCCCAAAGCCCTTTAAACACAAATAATTTGTTTTAATGAACATTTCATACTTCCATGTTGCTTCATTTTTCTATCCTTTCTTTCATCTTTGTCAATGGGCTTAGGAAAATTTCCACCCTATATTGTCACAAGGACTGTTGTCAGTAGCCAATCAGAATGCCCAGGAATTGGGGAGTAGACCCAGTGAGGGAAGTGTTTTTAATTCTTCCCCTGGAAATTTGTGCACAACTATCTTATACTGTACTGTGTGCTTCTGGATTAAGAAGAGATGACACCAGTGGTAAATTGTATTTGTTCTAGTTTGGAGGAGGACTTTGAATTATTTTCTTTATTTGCTTGCTTGCTTTTCTTGGCTTTTGGGAGAAGGGGTTGTGTTTTTGTATATGTGTGGATTATTTTGCCCTCCCTTCTCTGTGTGGCAATCTTGCTCTGATAGACTACTTTTAAAAACAGATGGTTAATTTACAGTGTATTTATTCTCTGAAAGTTGTATTTTTTTCAGAAGGTTTTTTAAAGTCTTGTTACCTTCTTGTGGAGCAGAGCTGTTGTTTGACTCTACTCTGGGATACAATTATTAAGCTCAAATACTAATATACTAATAGTATTATTAAGCATATACTGTATAAAGTAATCTTTATTATTACATATTATTTTTTCTTTCTTTGGTGGAACTCAGGTCGGTAAACACAAAATGGCTTTCCAGCCAGGTTCTCAGAACAAGAGTGCTATGTAATGTACCTTATCTTGATAAGTTTGGAAGAAAAGTTGATGTTTTAAATATTTGGATGAAACTGAAAAGCACTTCAGGTTTTTCTTGGCTTGTTCCTGGTCCGTTTAGTTTTTGGCCCTTCTTTGAGGAAGTAAAGCCAACATTATAAGAACAATTGGACAGTCGTGATTTCCTCATGATTCACTAGTAACTGTAGCTATTTGGTTGACATTTGCCTCTGAGTAGTAGATCTGAAAAAGTTTTTTAAAAATGTTAATGCTTCACAAATGGCAAATGTGAAACAAGAAAGTAGGTACAGGGGTAGAATTGTCCTCTTACTTGTTGCTTATCATTGTGTGTTGCATGCAATTCAGGGGCCCAGTATCGGTAAGCAGTTGGTAAGCCTACAAACTCTAGAGACTGAACTTACTTTAAAAAGGACTTCAAGAGGAAGTTAATAATGTTTTTCAATTCTGTCTATGGGAAATACAAAGCCTACCTCCAAATCCAAGGAAGGGAGTGAGATGATTTTATCACTGGATGACATTGTGAAAACATCTTCCTCCTGACACCAAAATAGTGAGACCCAGCATTCGTCCTAAAGCTTTAGAGAGATGTGTACTATATTGTTTGTTTCACTTAAGGGGAATATAGTGGTCTTCCATTCTCTTCTCAGCGGATATGATTTTTTTTAAAAATGGGGGGGGGGGAGGCAGTAGGGAAGGTGGAATTTGGCCAGACTTTCATTTCAGTCTAATTAGAGCAGTGGACTATATGACTAAGCAGGCACAGTTGGCGCATGAGAAAACTTCAACAAGTGCAAGAAACACTTTTAACATTTTAGAGAGGGGGAAAGGAGTAGCAGAAAAAAGAAGCTGTTAGACCATGGAGAAATGTGTTACCAGCAGACATAGAATCAGTGGCGGATGATTATTGCAGATATTTTCCTGGCTAACATCCTCCCTCCTGACCGATTTCATCCTGCTGGGTTCACACATGGGTTTAGTCTTGGATTTCTCCTTTCTGAAATCGGCTTTTGGTTCTATAAAAGCTTTTGCTTTTGTTTGGAAAATTTAAAAGCCATGTGATAGCACTTTGCTTTGACAGAAGCTTTCACCAGCCTGGATAGAGAGTTATTGGATTCATTGGCTATATGGAACAGGGAAGCACTTCAGCACATTTGGGTTCCTTCTCAGTCATTGCTTTTCGCGCAGCCATGCTTATGTGGCATCTGCTTTGATTTGTGTTGAGATTTCCCTTGGTGTAGTGGATAGAAGGAGCCTGTATAGCGTCGAGGATTCCTGTTCAAAAATAAATTATTGATTATTGATCAGTGAGTAATGATAGTATGCCAAGATGTGCATGGGACCATTTATTGATCATAGTGTCTGTAGTTGCCATGGTGGAATCTGAATCGCTGAGCTACTCTTAATTTTATTTATTTATTTATTTATTTGACTTTTATATCACCCATCTAGACCTAGGGCCACTCTGGGCGGTTTACAACGTGTGATAACATAACAAACAAAGGAATACATTTTAAAAACCAAAATACAAGGTACATAATGAAATAAAGTATACATAAATCAACAACAAAAAAGTAAAATGAAGATAAAAATAGCAAGAGATTGATAAAATATGGGGGGGGGAGAAGAGAAGAAAAGTGGTTAAAAATTGTGCCTTACTAAATGTTTGAAGACTCAGGGAAGGCCATTCTGTACCACCAGGTCTTCAGTAGTTTTTTAAAACTAAGAGACTTCAGCATCCTTGACAATACTCTTGTCAAAATGCCTTCTGTCTTTCTGAGGAGTAAACACTGTAGCCCAATTTGCCCGGCAATCAAGAGAGGTAGTACAGCCATGGATTTGCCTGTACAGCCGTTTCCAGAAACTTCCTAACGGATAACTCGGAATGTTAGTGGAAGCCCCGCCCCTTTTTATTGTTTGTACTCTTTCAATCTCTGTCCAACTGCCTCAGTGTCTCTTCGCCTGCCTGGCAGCTAACTGACGTTGAGGCAGCTCCATTTGATTGCGCCCAAGATTATTGTGTCCATCAGCTTCGTCTCGCCTGTCAGGCCACTGGCCTCTGCCGACCATGGCAACGCACCATTTTTTCAAAAAGTGTTCTCTATGTGGGTCAAATATTCGGTTGCCTTATGGGCATTCAGAGTGTCTCAGCTGTCTGGGAAAGACCCACAACGTACAGACCTGCAGGCAGTGCCTCCCCTTCACTCAACAAGGCTTGAATAGCTGCCTTGCAAGGCTAAGAGCACTTATGCAGCAGAGAGCTATCTTTTCTTCAGAGGCATCATATAAACAGGCAGAAGCAGCAACTTCGACACTCTCCACAGAAAGCAAGATGAATAACAGACCATTTCAGTCTCCGGGACCCGAACCCAAGAAAAAGAAGTCGGAGGATAAGCAGAATAAAGGTAACTCACTTCCGTCCTCGTCTTCTGCACCAATGTCTCTGTCACAAAGACCTTCCATGCCTCAGTTACCATCTCAGTCTCCCACACTCAAATCCAAGAAAAGGAAGAGGGATAGCCCACTTCCATCCTCATCTTCTGCACCTATGTCTCTGTCACAAAGTTCTTCTTCATCTCAGTTACCTTCTGAGGCAATTGATCAAGACGACAATACCCAAGTTTCCTCTACAAGTCACGATGTTGACTTATCTGACACTTTCTCATGGCTAAAAGCAAATATCTTTGAGAGGGCACAGTCAATGCTGTTCAATCACTTTGATAATCCATGGTACCAAACATGGCCCATGGAAGACTAGGGCTGTTATGAGAAAATACAAAAATCCCTCTTGTCATGGTACTGTCCATCTCATACCACAGCCACCATATCTAAACCTCCTCCTCATACATAGCAAACAATGGCAGCAGTGCAGCACCTTTGATACTAACATTAGCAGCTGATCTTGAACAACCATCTTCAGGTATGGGAACCCCAGACCTTATATATAACCACTTGATCTGGATAATGCTAGCTGGCTTCCTCGCCATCTACATTTGAGTCTTGACCACAAGACCATCTCACTCTCTACTAGCTGACAGAAGAGATTTGTTGATTGCCTCAGCTCTTGACTGCCTTGCTGGTCTCAGTACTTATCCTGCTTCTGCCACTGGAAATTTTCACCATCACCAGAGCAGCCTTACCACCACCAATAGCCTCTCTGATGCAACTTCCTTCCAGCAGTACTTCAAAGTAGACGGCAGCCCCATGAGATACTCAGGGAGCGAGGAAGCCATTTCAACCTTTAAATAGATTGGCCACTGTGAAGGTTCCTCTGTGCACCTGACATCTCTCTCCGATTCACACAATAAAGAAGTCATGGGTTGTTCAAACAGTGGTGTTTTAATTCAACAGGGGAAGCAACGGTTAGTGGTTCCAAACAAAAACTCAAATCTGGGATTGACCCAGGCCATACAGTTCTGGTCCAGTCCAGGTGATTCCGGTTCTCCTCTCACCTTGAACAGGGTTCTTTCCTCTGATCCACCCTTGGCTCCTTGAAGGGGTTGGGGGTCCATATGCCATATAGTTTTATTGTTTGTGCCTATTTGGTATTCACTATAAAAGCGTTGGGAAAAGCTTGCTTGAAGAGAATGTGGTAAAGGTGTCTGTGGAGAAGTGGGCAAGAAGGAGTTGTGGACCCTTCGTGTAGTGATTGAAGAGCAAGAAACTAGATGTAGTTGGGTGATGCAGCAATTTTTCGGCTACCCATTCTCTTAGGATTGCTAATTAGGCAGCCTGTATGTGCTCATGTCAGCAATTCCTTTGGGGAAAAGTAATCCCAGTCTTCAACAACTTGCCAGAAGATCAGCATCAGATAGCAGTTCTGTTCTACTTTAAATACTCACTGCCAGGCAGATGTACAGATAAATACTGCTCAACAAGCAGCAAACTCAGCTCCAAAGATCTTGGCAGGGGCAGGAACTCTGTATCAACATGCCTGGCTCAGATTGTCTAGTCTTGTTCCTGGAGTTCAATCCACTATAGAGGACCTTCTGTTTGATGAAAAAGCCTCCCCAGCGATAACATGGAGGAAACACGATAGCAACCTGGGAACTGGAGCTAAGTGGTGTTTTGTTCCTTTCTTTTCCTCCTAATAAAAAACAAGACAAAGCTGGTTTTACTCCACTTACTAGAACCATAGGGACTCTACAGATATGACAGCCAACTATACAGGCCTATATGGCTTGATACTGTGGCAGTATACACTGGGCCAACACCGAATAGCTATAAAGAAAATAACAATTCCATTATTGGGGCCATGTCTTGAATCACTCCCTAGCATATTTTTTTTTAATCCATTGACTACGTCTCTCTACTTGAGTGTTTCTGTGCCATCACAGGAGACTATTGGATACTTGTCATCATCAAGAATGGCCGTGCGGTTGGATTTGACACATTACCACCACAGAACATCGCATGAATTATACCCATCTGTTTGTCAATTGGAAGAGGTTTAGCACCTATTCATGAAAGGAACAATGTGGCAAGTAGCCTTCTGACAGTTAGGAGCTTCTACTCTAGGTGCTTTGCATAGTATAAAAGGATTTGTGTTGCGTTCCATCTTGTAGAGTATCCCAGAGCCAGATTGCATTACCTCTACTCATAAAACAGTCCCTCATATAGTGGACATCTGTTCATCACCTGTGCTAAAACAAGGACAGTCCTCACCAGGGATGCATTGCAAAATGGATGGGATGCCTACTGCTGAGGTCCAAAGGTCCACAGCCATCAAGCACAATATAAATACCTTATTGCTGGGATATCTAATCAATTCTGTCCTTCTACTTGGCTAGGCCCGCATCCTTCAGATGTACTGATCTCTGACAGATCTAACAAGAAGAGTCTGGATTTCACAGGATTGACATAAGGAACTATTACTACACCAGTTTTGGCAGAAGTCTGTCATTTGTCTTCCAGTGATATCCTGCTCTCCTTGAGAGATAAGCCTCCTAATCTCCCATGTGTGTAAGCCCACAGAAACCACAAAAAAGGAGGGCAAGCTGTAATTGTATTGTTGTAATTGTATTATTTTGAGTTATTATAGGTGGGCATTCACACAATCCACGCCCCTCCCTTCTGGATGTTTTGCCCAGAAGTGCTAAGTATGAGTTGAGGAAACCAAATATTTTTGGAGGGAGACAGGGACAGTGTGTGCGGTAGGGTCTCCTGCCAAAACTCAGTGTCTCGTCTGGGAAGTTCCCAGAATATGCTGCACAGGTGTAGGCAATCCTATATGTGTGAGTGCTTCCAGTGACCGCTTGAAGAACTAGTTACAAAGTAGGCAACCTGTCTTGGGTTATACGGACCTTTGGCCTGATTCAGTTTGGTACACAAATTATGGAATATTTCTGACTCTCCTTCCTTGTTTGCTGAATTAGTCACTCTGAACTAGAGTGGGTAATAAGCTTAACTGATCTTCTCTTTGTAACTACGAGTTGGTGGATTGACAGGGAATGAGAACAACTGCATCCACTACTAAGCCATGCAGGCTACCCATGCAGAGATGTACACACTGTAACAGGTTACAGGCTTTAATATTTAATAGGCTGAAAGAAAATGTCTTTTTGTGCCTGAGGGATAAATAGTTCTGAAACAAGATGTCTTCCTTACTTATCATATTTGAAATATTCACATATTTCCCCCTCAGAGATGAAATATCCTCTCCTATGTCGTTCTACCACTGTGCAACAAGAACATTGAGAGTTGGAACAATATACTGCACTAATGTGTTCTCTCAAGGTCTCCACTTTTATTGGGCCCCAGGTGGAAGCTATTGAATTTGACTATAAAGCAATTACAAAAGTTTTCAGGAACCTCCTTGTGTCACCTCTCCAGGGTGGATGAAAAGAGATTATTTTTAAATTGGAGTTTTAAAATGCTGTGTCAGATTTTAATGAGTTTGTGTTTCTTAATTTAGTGTTTTGTGGCTATTCCGTGAAAGGACTGTCTTTTTATGTAAAGGCTGAATAATGAGAGGTATCTATTTTTTGAGGTGGATTCCAATAAGTAGGGCATGCTAATCCATTTATTAAAATGAATTTACTTTATATTACCGTTAGGAACTGACAAACCATCATAAGGATAGAAGTCTTGTGGTCCCATCCAGTTAATCCCATTCAGTGACTTTGGTTGAGTCCGCATTTCTGCTTACCATGAATACTGCATTGTGGTTAAAATAATATATTGCCTCAACATATGAATGGCTGAAATCCTGTTGTATCGTGACACCAGCAGGGTAACTTTTAGAAATAAATTACCATAAATTAAGAAATCTCCATAGGCATTATCTGTATGTAACTCCGCATGCAACAGATTATATTTGCACTAAACATATCAACCAACAAAAACTTGTGTAATTGTATTACATTTATCTGTGTATTAAATTTGAACTGTATAATGTTTTTGTCTGTAATTCATTGGCATTTATCCATTTTAAGCAGGTGAGCACAAACTATTTGAAGATTATATAGTATTTCTGTATTTAAGGGTTATATAATATTTCTGTCTTTTTAGATTATGTAGTATTTCTGAATTTAAGAGTTATATAGTATTTATGTAATTTAAATTTATATGGCATTTCTGTATTTTGGTTAAAGAATACATAATAAATTTCTTTCTGTAACCACCGAATAAAGTTATTTCATTTGTGTAATTTAAATCATATCAGTTTTGCGGCATTGATTTTTCACAAAGTGAATGGCTTCTAAACTCAAAAAACACTGTTTTTGACCATTCTCCATTTACGAGTGTGTTACGAGCGTGCTTTTGTGGGAAAGGGAAAGTTCCCAGGCCAGAGCAAGCCTCAGTATGTTGGTAATATGTAGGGTCACCTGTAAGACCAGATCATGCAGGCACAATGGCGAAGTTGCCTTCCAAGGTTGGTGAAAAGATGAGCAGGAAGACTGTGATAATTGCCACTCTTTGAAAGTGTTCAGTGCCCATTTGTGCAGTTATATTCCCATATGGCATCTCCTGAGGGGAAGGGGAAGGGGGATGTACATCACCTTGGGAAACGGTGTGCATTATTTCACCTCACCCTGTTTTCCATTAGGAAGAATTCAGTGGGAGCCAAATGGAATATGGAAACACAAGGTGGGGTTTGGTGCCTGCCATACTTCTATCAGAGGCAAATAATACTGTGAGAAACATATATAAATACCTTTGCTTTTACTTATGCCCATGGAATATTAATTCACCTTTCTAGCTCTTTTACTATGAAATGTTAGCACAGTCCTTTGAATCTCACTCTACATGGTTTCCTGTGGAGCTTTGAAATAGCTTTCAGCAACTAAAGAAAAACTCCTGAACGGCAGGCGGATGGTGGCAAAGGATCAAGATGATACTTCCTTGAGCCACTTTTGGCCTAAGGTTATGATGGACCTAGAGCCATGTTTTCTTACCACCGCTCCTTTTTGCCTAATTTCAAAGGAACCAGATTCTTGGGTAAGAAGTTATAAGATGAGTAATAATCTTGGAAAGCAAAAAGATTTGTTTCTGATAGTATTAAAAATATTTTATTTTTGATACCTGGTACTAATGTTCATTGACCAGGAAAAGCAAAAAACAAAATGCTTTGCTTATATACCGTCCATAGTGTTTGAAGCACTCTCTGGGCAGTTTGCAATTTAAATATGCAGGCTACACATTGCCCCCAGCCACACACAAGTGGGCTGAGTACCAGTAATTAATTTAGCAACCTTGGAAGGATAGAAGGCTGAGTCAACCCTGAGCCTACCTGGGATTGAAACCTGGGTCATGAGCCTTTCCTAAACAGTGTCTCCAAATAGCTTGTAAAAGACAGACTGAATTTTTTGTCTGGACTTGGTATTTTATATTTCTTTTTAGTAACCAGCTAGGTGTGGCTTGTATGAGATGTTCCTTCTACACAGAAGCAATAATTTGATGTGTTTTTCCAATAAGCAGATTGTTGTGATAGTCGTTAGGTGGGGTGTATGTTTACATGTGGCAGCACACACATACCTGTAAGGCTGATTTACAATCCCAATGCAGTGTCTGGTATCATTTAGAAAGTGGCTGCTTGTCAGTGGAAAATAATTTGTGTTCCTGTAGAAGAAGACATGGGACGTTATTTTGCTTGTTAAGACTGTGAAGATTCTCAATCATCCAGGTGAGTTTATCTGGAAGTTGAGTCATGGCTACTGGACTTCTTTTTTGAGAGATGGAAACGTTTCGCTGTTCGTCCAAACAGCTTCATCGGTCTGAATACAGCTAGTGCAAATCCTCTAGCTGTATTCAGACCGATGAAGCTGTTTGGATGAAACGTTTCTATCTCTCAAAAAAGAAGTGCAGTAGCCATGACTCAACTTCCAGATGCTTGTTAAGACGTGAATTTTCTGGCCGCCACTGGCATTTGCATTTTGAATCCATAACCATAACGTAAGCAGAATGTTGCCCCTTATACAAGGGGACTTTCAATGAAAAATACTGTATTGGTGTGCACTTTTAATACATCGGCAGTTTACTGGCCTTATCAAAGACTAAAGAGAATTCATGTTTACAAAGTTGTAACGTATTTTATTTCCAATTCATTTTCTATTATTGATATGAGTCTTCTTGAATTTCTTCAAGTGTCAGAGATTTTCAGTCTGGATCAGACTTATACATGATATATACAGTCATCTAAGAAATGAATTCACTCTTGCAAAAACTCCCCCTTCTCAATCAGTCACAAGTACAAATAGTCCAGACAAAATGTGATTTGCTTGTGCATTACAAACTCATGCCAATATTTTTGTGAAATAAAATGCTCAACTCATTCTACTGTATCAGGTTTTTCTCAAATGAAAAGTAGTGCAGAGAGTGAGAGAATGGAGTTGAAAGGACTACAATTATACCTGTTCAACTGTTGATATAAATAATATACATCAGATATAGCTCTTTTTAGAGATGTGTATTGTTGTGTACTGACACAACAGCAACTTGAAAAATAGTGTTCTTTCAGGTATGGACTTTTTATTTTATTTTTTATTATAAGGGAAGTATATACTGTTCTCTTTACATTATTACAAACATTCCAATATGATAATTTCCACATATAGGTTTGAATGTGTATGAATATAGGATCTCAACCAAACCCTGCTAAATCAGATAACATTACTTTAGAGCACTGGAAACATTTCCAGTTCTACTTTTTCCAGAAAACACACATCGCTGGTTAGGTCTGTTGCTGACTGTATATATTTGGGACTAGACCAGTAGATTCTCCTGTATGTCCGGCTCTAGTAGGTCATCTTTTTATCATGAAAGAGATCTTGCACAGAAGGAGAACACAGTAATGTTGCTTCCAATGGGATACTAATTATTCCCATTTTCTTTCTTGACAGTCTGGTTAGCTTTGTTTATGGTCTGGATAGCTTTGTTTAGCTTTGTCATGCACAGTAAACTCTCATCTGCAGGTCAGTAAGGAGACTCAAGAGCCTTGTCCTGGGGAGATGACCAGATCTAAAGATAAGGCCAGGAATTCATTTTTCTCTTTTCCTTCCTGTAGTTCTTCTGGAATGTAGATAAATCAGTCCAACGTATTCTATCATGGCCTCTTTAGGAACTGCAATGGAAGCTGTGTTGGCTAGAAGACAGAGTCCAAGAGCCATGGTATTAGGCCAACTATAAAAGCACAGAATGCTCTTTCGAGCTTTTGAGATAAAGAAAGCTATCTTCTTTGGGTGGGTGTGACATAAAAGCAGGTCAGGAGGAGCTCAGTGTTAGAGTGTCTGAGCAATAGTGTCTCTTGGGTTTCTCATCTTGGCTTCCCTCTCTTTAAAAGAAGGTAGAAGTATGCACACTGTTCCCTTCTCCCTGTGTTCCAACCTGATAAATGACACAAGGTTAGTTCCACTGCAGAGTGAATTATGAAATCCCATAAAGCTGCCTCACTTATTAGATGGTTCTCAGCAAGCCACTTATTATGCGCTGTAGCATAATACACATTACAAATGTGACCAAATGATAATTAGCAAAGCTGGAGCAGCAATTAGTGCTCATCTGCTGTGTGCTGATTACTGTTCAAAGTAGAAGGCAGCCGAACAGTTTGCAAAGCTACAACTACCCTGACTCTTCGCATGCCAGGAAGTGTCCCAACTTTGCCTGCAGGGTTACATGGTTGACAATCATTTTCCATCTTTCAAGATGAATCGTCTGTCCATGCTTCTGTGCCAAATGTTTCTGCTTTCATATGTGAGAGGGGAAACACATCTGCTCCAGATTAGAGAACAGGGTTTTCTGGAGCAGCTGATTCTCTTTCCTCTCAAAAAAGGAGCAGAGCTCTTGGGACCCCTTTCTAATGCTGCAGCCTTGACACCCAGCTGGCAGTCCTTAGACCCTACTTGGAAGTCTTTCAGGGAAAACCAATCCAACATATATAAACATTGGGGAAAGCAAACTTACCACATTTAGACACTCTTCTGCAGCTTCTATTAAAGTTGTTGATAGGGTCCTCAGTTCCCTAAGATCAGGCCTGTCCAAACTTCGGCCCTCCAGATGTTTTGGACCGCAACTCCCACAGTCCTTTACCATTGGCAACCTAAGCTTAGAATTCTGGGAGTTGGGGTGCAAAACATCAGGAGGGCCGAAGTTTGGGCATGCCTGCCTAAGATTGTTGGCAGGCTTTTTGTTCTTCATTGGTCTGGTCGAGAGGTTGTGCTGTCATCCCAAAAGTTATTCCTGCATCTCTAGACCATATTGGGAGTTTTGCCAAGTGCATCATGCATAGGACTCAGCTGACTCCCATTCCTTCCTTGATCCAAGCTGATTTTGAACAGGAGCAGAAGCTCAGCCAGTTGACATGCCTTCCACATATGAACTATTGGGACCAAGGCCTCTGCTCAGCACAACATAAGGCATTTAAAGGCTTTGTGTTCGGCTTTGAATTAGCAGTCCACAGCATGGTCTCATGGACTGCTTCTGTTCTAAAACCTAGTACTGTACTCTCTGAAATGGTAAATGGGGTATTGGCTGTACAACTACAGCCCCACAGGTGAACTAACAGCATATTCTTATGCGGGTTTTGCATCATGTGAGCCTCTCCTTGTTAAAATTTGAATTGGAAACCTCAGACGATGGTATGCTGCCTAAGTTATATCAGACCAAAGGCCAATTGGTTTTTTAAAGTGAGTTGTTTTGTTAAGGGAGGTGTGTGTGTGTATGTGTTCAACGTAACATAGCACTGTATGAAGAACAAGGGGTTTCCAGTCTAAATTGCCTTGAACATATCAGATGCAGATTGAATTCCAAAATAGAATCCCATTTTAAAATATTTCACAGACATAAAGTCCAGTCTGAAATATTTTGTTTTGATCCTCCAAACTGTGATTTAGAGCAGGAATGGGCAACTGGTGCCTTCCAGACATTTTTGGACTGAAATTCTTAGAAGCCCTAGCCAACACAACCACTGGTGAGGAATTGTAGAACGACCCAGTCTCTGACCCTTGGCTTAAAAGATTAAGAGCTTCCCATGAATGTCCTGGCATGCTGTCTTCTCCTCTTAAAATACAAGTCAAACGATGGCTAATATTAGTCATGAAAACCTTGAATTGATTTGCCAGCTGTGTTTGAAGGCTGGCAGCTAGTTCATGAATTGGAGAATTGTTTAAGTCATGCTAAAATAGTTTGATGTAGCTAAAGTCTTATGTGCTACAGCCTATTCAGCTGTGTAACTTGGAAAGTGATGGATAGGTCTAAATCTTGGATTTATATAAAATGCTAGTCTTTACCCTGGCATGCTAATGTTCTGTGCGTATGAATATATCTCTGGAAGAGAGCATTCCATCTGCAAGGAGGTTGTTTACATGTGGAAACTGGTGTAGCTGAGAGACAGTCTTACCAACTTTGCAAGAACTAGTCCGTGGGCTCATCCACCCGCCTGGACAGGTGCACCCAGCAGTCACTGCAAACACTTGGGGTGTTTTGTTCTTTGATGTTAAGATGATTATAAGTGAAAATCCAATTCCAGCACTAAGCATAGCCAACATTCTTGGGCCTCAAACTTTGCCAAAGAGAGGCAGGTGTTTCCTTCAGTTATTGGTTGCATGATGGGGGACATTTAATGAGGTTGCCTGCATTGTAGGGTAAACATTCTGCTGCCTGCCTGTAGCCGCTCCAGGAGGCATAGTGACCACCTCCCACGATTTTCTAAGTCAAGTTCTGGAAATGTCTTTATCTGAAAAAATGCACACAGACATATCAAATGGCAGTGTTGCAACCCTTTCTTCCCCAGGGATTGTTGTGGGGCAACGTAGAGATGTATTTCTCATGTTCTGGGCAAGTAGTGCTGGTCACACAAGATTCATCTTGCTGTGTTTCACTGCACCTATTGCTTCATAAAAAGGCACAGCTATCAGTATGTGCCTGTGTGTGAAAAAGAGGCAGGGGGGGGGGGGGGGGGAGAGGAGAGCACAGCCGCTAAGGAGGATAATTTGGCAACAGTTCAAAACATAGAATTAGTTGGAATGAGAGTGTGTGGCTGTTGGCAGTCGTCTTCCATAAATAACTCCTGATTTTATGGTCATGAATGCCCATAGGGGCTGGGGGAGGGGAGAGCGGGATATCTTCTGGCAAAGGGATTTGGAAGATTGCTGTGATAGGCCAGGGAAGGGCAAGCTATAATCTGCAGCAAACAGGCAGATTTCCCACAGTGACAGCTTGATGGTTTTATTCCCTTGTCTGGAATGTGTCTGTGCTTACCAAGAGACACCCAGGGCCTTCAGTGGGATGCTGAGTGGCATGCGGTGCAATTTTTGAATTAGCTGATGATTTGGGAGGGATGAGAGGCTGAATTGAAAACTTGGTTCCCAGAGAGGACTGCTTTCTGTGTGAGCAGGCATCATCCTTATGCTTGCAGATCCTCTTTCAGGGCGTGGCTGGGGGGGGCTAAAGTTCCTGTGGGGCTGGCTTAAATTTGGAAAACAAAATAATTCTGTTTTGAAAAGAGGAGGGCAGAGGAGGTAAAAGGCCCCAAAACTGCTTTTCTTTCATATGTGACCCAGAGGCAGCCAGGTTATTAGTGGTGAATCTCCAGTTGTGCTTGGTAAGTAGCGATCAGTGCATCCAGGGAATAACTTGTGCCCGCTACAACAGATCATGTTTCACTTAAAGAAATTTATGCCAACAGCCAGGTGATTTCTGCCTAATCCTCTCTTGAGTAGTAATCATCAATCCAGATGTGTCACATTGTAGATGGAGGGTTTGTGTTACTGCACCTCTTTATCCAAATACCCACAGGCAGAAAACCAAGATGTCAAAGAGGAAGGTCACCACCCTAGCCTTCTGTCTTTCCATCCTTTAGTTTTTCGTGTCTAAGAATTCTTCCCTCCCCTGCTTCACAATGGAGGGAGATGCTATTTGTCATGAGCCCTGCTGTCTGAAATGGCAAAGCCCAGATACAGCCTTATCGCCTCCATGAGAACTACTAGATTTGGTTGTTTTTTTCAACCTTCAAGTGAGCACCCCAATGATTCACAAAGCAAAGCAAAGGAAAAAAACCACATATTTCTGCTTATATACCAGCCCATAGTGCTTAAAGCACTCTCTTGGCAGTTTACAATTTTTCCATTGCCCCCTCCCCACCCCCAGCAAGCTGGATACTCATTTTACTGACTTTGGAAGGATAGAAAGTTGAATCAACCATGAGCCAGCAACCTGGAGTTGTACCCCACGGCATGAGCACAGTTATAGCTGCAGTATAGCAGTTTAATGACTGTGCCATGAGGCTGTGAAGATCAGGAACCATTTCAGGGAAATGAGGGCTGACTAACCAGGAGCAGCTCGTTTTGGAAGGAGCCTCTGATTGGTCCATGCCGCTACATTGGTCGGGAACTATTTTCAGCAGATGATGCAATAACTATTGATGGGGGTTCATCGCAGTTATAGCTTGGTACGAAGCTCTTAGTACAGCCCTGCTATCCTGTGGCCCTTCCCTCCAGTCAGCTCAGCTATGGACCCGGTTGCCATGTGCCACAGGGAGCCATCTTCTTCCACAGTGCACCAGACGGGAAAGCAGTCTGTCTGGCCTGGCCCCACCTCCTCACCAGAGGAGGGAAGAAGGTCTCTAGCGGCATGTGACAACCGGTAACTGGCCCCGCTGGCCAGAGGAGAGGCGCATAGTGCCATGGAGCACCTAGGAGTGCCGTTCTTACAGCTTTGTACAAAGCTATCAGTGAAACGAACCCCCACCTCTAGCTATAACATCTCTAACCATCCAAGATTTGTTTGCAAAGTTTTAAGTTTGGAATACCAAACTTTCCCTAGATTTTGTTGTATTATGGGAATTGTATTAAATGTGGTATCTCCTCCTAAATAATGAGGACCAAGTGCAGTCATTTCATCCTAGTTTAGGGATGTGGCCAGTAGAAAAAGAGGCCCAGCCACCCCAGCCACCTGTATGTATTTGTTGTAACAGCTGTATTATCTCTTTTTTCAGATGGAGTCTCCAGTGTCCACCCCTGCAGTGCTACCGTTGCATCTTCTTGTCCCTGTTGTCAACAGTGATATATCATCACCATGTGAGCAGATAATGGTACGCACTCGCTCTGTAGGGGTGAACACATGTGATGTGGCACTGGCTACTGAGCCAGAGTGCTTGGGCCCCTGTGAACCTGGCACCAGCGTCAATCTGGAGGGCATCGTGTGGCAGGAGACAGAAGACGGTAGGTGGCCTTAAGTATGTTTGATATTAGACCAGTGCTAGTCAACAGCTGGCTTTAACTAAGTGTCCCACATTAGCCCAGTTTGCTGCAAAAATGACACGGCACCACCTTGCCTTCTCTTTTTAATCTAGGCAGGGGTGTTCATTTCACATTGGGAGTGGTTCTGTCCGGACCACAAGCATCCTCCGTGCGCTGGCCCCTTCCTTTTGCAAAATGATGACACACCAGTGAACAGGTTTAAGCAACCGGTAGTGCATTAACTCCAGCTCCAATAGTTCCCAGCAATTGGTTGGAACTGATGGGAGATGCAGTTCATTAGCTTCTTGAGGGCACCAGGTTACTTAACCTTCTGGTAGCCTTCTGGATGTTTTTCCTGTCTTTCCATCCAGTACCCACACTCCTGTCAATCACAGTCTCCATACTAGCCTGAACAACATCTATTCTCATCTGATTTTAGAAGTTGCGTAGGGTCAGTCTTAGTTAATACTTGGCCAAGAGTCGTATCAGGAACGACCAGGCAGGACTAGGAAAGGCTCCTGCCTTGAAACCCTGGAGAACCACTGCCAAATAAGAGTTGACAGTACTGTACCAATATTATAAACCCTACATTTAGGCACATGAAATCCTTCTCCTTCCTCTTTTTTCCATGTAGGTATTTTGTTCTCATTTAAAAAAAAACACACACACAAAGCTATCACTGGGTCTAAGTGTCTTGTTTGAGATTTGCAGTTCTGTCCATTTTCAAGATCCCTTTCCCCCATCCATTGTTCACATCAGACTCTTTGGACTTCATTTCTGTCAAGAGTTAGAGTAAATGTTTGCCAGATGTGTACGGGCATTGTGTGTTAGGAAAATATTGGTCTAACTTGCAAAAAATTCTGTTTTTCCTACCCATGTAAGCCAATGTTTGCTCTGCCATCATCTTTTCCATCCCATCACCTTCATTCCTGAAGAACTGTGATATGACTAGGCAGGTCGCCAGTAGGAATTGGAAGAGGGACATTTATCTTGAGTGAGAGTGAGGCCAAAACAATGTCTCACTGAGTTGCAAAATGTGTCTCCTTTGCCTATTGTAGAGCCATCATGAGGCAATGCCAGGAAGAGCAGACTACAGATTCTAAAATTTCAGAATTTAGGAAGATTTTGACAGTCTTAAAAATGTATTTCTCCAGATCCCTGGGCCTGCCTGCACGTCATTATGTCCAGTACGGGCGTGGAAATCCCACCATTATTGATAAACACAAAGTTTTTTCTGGTTACTGGTGACCTGCCCTTTGTTTTGGGTCTCTTTTTTTTTCTTTTTCACTTTCAGATTTTTGAAATTTAGTAATAAATACACTGTTTGCAAAAATAAAAAACAAACAAACACAGGAAACACACATGTATTTTCTGTTCCTACGTGATAATCATTGCTAGACCTGTCTGTGTAAAATGATGGAAGATTCCAAAGGCAGGACCCTGATTTCCTGAACAAAATACACAACCCTACAAGCAAAATGATCTACAAAAATCCAAATTTTGTATCTCCGCATTAAGCCTCTTCCTCAGCCTACACTAACCTTGGATGTAGTCAAAAATGTTGTATGCCAGTTGCAGGGAGACCCAACTATCTTCACAGAAGGCATGTATGAACACAGCATAATGCACAGCAGTGTTATTTTAGAGCCTGGCTATCCAGAAAAGTCAGTACAGTGTGGGATGTAATCATTTCACTATGTTTTTTTGACATTAGCAGTGACAAGAATTTCAGTAGTAATCATTTGCATCTCCCATGATACGATCACATGGGGTTGTTCATCTGTGTGTGTGCCAGAGGCAGGTGGTAGTGTCACACTTGTCCTTTGCTCCCGGGTGCCATCCCTCTTGCTGTCTTGTTGTAGTGTTGTTGCCGCCTGTCTTTCCTTGTTAAGTCTTTTTTTAGAGTAGCTATGATTTCGGATCTTGCCTAGGAGGTATTCTGTAGGAATCCACAGCTTTCACTATTTTTAGCCTGCACTTATTTCAGTGAACGTGTGCAGAGAACTTGCCTGGCAGGCGACTCTAGCTGCTGTGTGGGGTTCCTGCTGTCAGAAGTAATAACTCATATCCGAAGCTTGGCATCTCTTATATCAGTTCTGAGCGGTTACATCACTGACGGTCTGCACGTACGTTCCGCTTGCTGTACCGAGCGGGATGCTGGCTCGGTTGTGGCTGCCTTCCTTCTCTGAAAATTGCGATAGAATTTTAGACTGCCGGTGTTGCTGGTGGAAGAAGCTCCCCTTCAGGCAACCTAGGACGCTGAGAAAGGTTCACAGGCTGCACAGCAAGGGTTTAATTTCGTTCATGCCGGTTATTATTAAAGCGAATTGACACCCGTTCCTTGCTTTGTTAAAGAATTGGCACCAAGCCTACTTGCTTTTGATTTTTGATATGCACCTCTGGTGAGTTCAGGGTCTCTCTTTTGCTTGGCTCACGCTACTTGCTGCTCTTGGAGTGGTGTCGGTAACTGCTATTGCTGCCTATATGTAGAAGTCTGTAAAAAGTAAGATGAAAATGCAAGATAGCAGCATGGCAAGGAGTTACAGTTGTATTCGTTCACAAAAACAAATGAAATGTCCTTCTAAGAATGTGGCGGTATTGTGTGGGCCAGTGCAAAGACAATTGATCTGTTACTTATTCATTTATTAGCAAGACCGGTTTATAGAGATACAGCTTAAGTTTTCCCCAGCCTACTTGGCCCATTTACTTACTAATAGCTTATTCAAAAAATTCAGTGTTTTCACCTTTAAATGCTAATGGCAATCAAATGAATTTTTAAATGTTTGGCTGTTAACATGAAGGAATGTCTTTTGAGATCTCCCATAACAAGAACTGCCACATCTGTCCTCCCTGTTTCAATGCAATTCACCTTTCTCCCTGTCTCCTTCATCTTCTGGATGGAGCCTGTCCTGCCTTCCACAGTAATATACTGTGTTAAATAATTTCTAAGGATTATTTTCAGGCATTCAGGCCAGTTGTTCTAGCAGTTTTCCCCGATTGTTTGGGGCACAGTTCTGATCTGACGAGATCATTAATGGCTACTCCTAAAACTGAGGATTTAAGCATTGCTGCTCACCTGGGAAATATCTCAGCCAATAGCAATAGTACTTGCAGCTAAAAAGCCATTGTCTGAGATGGAGATCTTCATAGCAACAGGGATCACTGCATGGCAACAGCAGCTGCTGCACAAAGAGAATTCAGAAGCTCCTTCCTCTGAATCTTTCTCTTTTCCTTTTATCTTGAGAGTGTGGAGTACTCTGGCTTGTGATTGTCCTTTTTTTTAAAAAAAAAAAACAACATACAAAAAGAATAGACAGTTTTCTAAGTATCATTGTGGAAATGAAAAGGAAAAATTCTGCATTTGTAAGGTGGCTTCCCGTATTCAAGCCATGCAGATTTTGCTTAATTACAGTTGCACCACAATAACAATAGGAAGTATAGCATGCAAACTGCAGAATATGTACTTTTTCCCGGGATTTCAGTAGGGAGATACCTGGGAAGGAAAATGTTTTTCAAGCTGCTGTTTCTGTTTCCATCAATTGAAAACAGGGTTGAAAAAAGATCAGAGTTCTTGCAAAGTCTCAAGTAGTGTGTTATATAGACAAGGTTATATTTAGAGCTATCACTAACTGCCTTATAAAATAAGATTGCAGATTTATAATTCTAAGGGTTTTCTAGGAAAGGAGGCAAAATGTGGTGAGTGTATAGGGCTGGATCCAACACTGGACTTAGCACTCACTAGAGTGGGATCCTGTTTGTTTCTCTTTGCCCAAGTACTGCAAGCCTCCCAGAAACGGGTTTATCTAGCAGCTGACAAAAGCCTTAGCTTAGTCCCAACATTAATGTTACCCTCATATTGGCTTTAGACCTAGATCTGGAGGCTAGAAAGAAGTGAATGATAAGAGCTTTTAATTTAAAAGAAGAGCTTCCTTCTTTTAAATTAAATGTTGAGGAAATGAAAAGGATGCAGAATACGTCACAGTGAGGATACATCGTAACCTTGTGGTGCTTTGGAAGTTACTCATAAAATATTTTTATCCCACCTTTGTCCTTAAAAAAAAGAACCTGAGGTGGCTTGCATCATAAACAAGACAATATTTCAGAACTAAAAACAGTGGGTGTACCAATACTAAACAAGAATTAAGCAAGTATTATATTAAAAGCAATAAATAAAATCAATACTGAAACACATTAAAAACAACAGGGCACAGCAATCCATTTACAGAGTTACAAATGAAAGGGGCAAGTATGTGGGAGGGTGCTTATTTTCCCCATAAACAAAAAGCTCGCCATTTGTAGGAGAAGATGTTGTAATCATAACAGAAGCACTTCCTAGGGGGAGGGGAGCCTTTCCCCCTTCAACAGCTGAGCTATTGCTCTGTATCTGCCCCCCCCCACCCACACAAAATAAAATAAAAACAAGACAAGAGACCCCCTGGTTTGCAAATGATTTCTTGGTCTCAGCCTTTGCCTTCTTTGCTCTTCAGAACTGGCCCACAGGGAAATGGATGCCGTCTGGAAACGGTGACTAGCTCTCGCACTAGCACAGAAAATCCTGGCTCCGTAACTGGACTGCGGAGTGATTATTAGACGCTACGTGGTATCTCCTTGGCCTCATAAAAAGGGGAGCATTCTTGTTGCTTGCTTTAGAAAGTATGAAATATGAAGTTAAAGCTAACATTTAAAAAGGTTTTCCAGCTAAGGCCTTTTAGGGTGTGGAGGGTATGCCGTGTTGTGATAATCTCTCTTTTACCAGCGCTATAAGTCATATTGAGTGACTTGAATCATAGTCTGTTCCAGATTTCCATTGTTTGCTGAGGATGGCTTCTTCCTACCCCCCAAAAATAAAATAAAAAATCCCACCCTTCCTCCCCCTTTGCTCCAGCAAGGGTGGTTCTTCAGAGGCAGACACAAATCATCTTGCACTTCACCAAATAATTCTGTATTTATTTGCTGGGAGGTGTCCTCCCCCCACCCCTCCACATGATTGATTGAGATAGGTTAAATCTAGGACACAGTGTGTCAGGCAGGAGTTACAATTAGTCTGGTGCTTTGTTTGGTTGCCAGAGCAGCAGGCAAAGGGAGGGGGGGTGGTCTAACCACGGCTGAGGTCTCTGCTTTACAGAGCTCTTCATCTTTCTCCTGTGATCATGGCAGCGGGCAGGCTGCCAGAACGTCCTTCCTAATCTGACCTGCCAGCTCAGAGATGGAAGCAGCTGCTGGCGTCGTGCCACGCAATTAACTTGTAAGGCTCTGCAGGAAAGCAGTGTGTGTGTGAAGCCGGAGCGCATATAAAAAGCCCCACAAAGCCACCCTTGCATCGAAGAGCTGGTGCCTGGTGGAGGAGGGCGACGCCTGCAGGAGAGGAGGAGATCCTGGGCTGGGGGGGGGGGGGGGAGGAACGGATGGCAGGCGAATCCGGAGTTTCCTGAATAGACTGAGAGCTTCTGCATTCTGTCAATCTGTTCAGTCCCTGCCAGGACTGCTTCCAGGTTTGAAACAAGAATTCGGTACTTAAAATGGGTCTCACATTTAAATTATTGGAGCTCTTCTCTAGGTGGCTAAAGGGACTGCAACCAAGATTTCTAGATTGCAGCAGGCATAGCCCTAGTCAGTTGTCCCTCTCATTTTCATCCCCATTCAGCAGAGCTCTGCCCCACCACATGACTTCAACACCCCCCCGTGTGTGACTCTGCCCCCCCCCCATTGCGCAGGGTTCTGTCACCACGGGAACCAACGGGACTGAAATCAATTACATGGAAGAGCAGGGTTGGTGCACAGAGGGAACCTTGGTCCTAGTCCTATTTTTCCGTTTACTAGCTCCCACATGCCCTGTTTTATATGCTTACCAAATGCATGCCTGTGTCTGCTAACCAGGTGTCTCTTATGTCCCCCTGTTGTGCTGAAAAGAGTGGAATTTGGGTCACTGTCCCAGTATGTAGCTGCAATATTTTTCACTTGGCCAAGAGAAATGGCAGTGTCTGTCCTCTTGGAGGTATATGGATGCCTCACATGCTTTGGAACCATGGTGGAGGATGCCTGGCCCTCCACATTAGCTGAACTCCCAGTTGGCATTAGCCCTGACTATTGGCCACACCAGATGGGCTGGCAAGGATTCAAGTACGGCAACACCCAGACGATCAGGAGTGTATCTCCGCCCTTTTGATAGAAATACTAAGCACTAAAAAGGAACCAAAACAACATCTATACATTTTGATAGCATGCAAAGCATATCACTTTCCACTTTTGAAAGGAAAAAATATAGGGGTAGTTACCAGGGTGTATTCTGAACTTACAGTAGTTTGATATTTGTTTAAATTTTAGGTTGCTTCCCATGTGTTGGTTAGCTTTCCTTTATTATACCTTCTTCACAGGTGCCTTATTTTTCAAGCTTTAAAATGTTGCAAAACACTTTCTGCAGGTTCAAGAGGGAGGATGTTAGATGTTCAGATTAGCATTTGGCTCAAGAGTGTCACTGGAAGAAGATGAAGAAGGAGATATGTGTTGTGATGTTTTTATGGTACCCCTCTCAATTAATTGATTCCAAAACTAATTCATTAAGATATCGTGCTCAGCTCTTGCAAACTAAAAACGGTGATTACCTTTATACAGCCAATTCATTTTATGTTAGTTTAGTTTTCTTTCCCAATGAATCTTCATATGTCTATGAAGTATGAAAGTCGCAGTTTAGTGATTTTGACTTCTAGTGAGAGGCCTAGATTGATTTGACCTGCAGCTTACTGACTTTGTTTTTCCAGTGGTCCATGGTGTCTGTAAAACTCTGTTCCAGCACCACATTTCAAATAAATTTATTTTTTCCCCCTGACATCATTCTCCATTGTTCAGTTTCTCCATCCAGACATAATAGTTGGAAACAGCATAGTACGGACAATCTTGGTCTCTAGCAACACATCCTTGCACTTCAGGATATTTCTACTTTCTTCATAGCTGCCTTTCCAAGTATCCGTCTTCTGACTTCTTGGCTATAGCCTCCATTTTGATTGATGGATGAACCAAGGCATAGAAGATCAAAGTTTTTATTTCTAACTGTGCAAAATGAAAAACACAGCTGTAAGGATTTGAATATTCTCTCCATTGTAACTATCCCTGTCAGAAAGATAGGTAAATAGATAGGCTTTTAGAGTTTGTTGGTATAACAAGGGCAGGATGGAATACCTGGAACATTTTTTTGTTTTTGTTTTTGTTTTCTCATTTCTGTTTCTAAACTCACTGTTGATGACTGCTTCTTTATTAGCCATTTTACATGGCAGGCAGATCAGCCCAATTCTATACTAAATTTCTGCTGGCAGATAAAAAATTAACCAGTAGAGTTAACTGTGGATGACTTTTTGACAGCACATATAACAAGGATTATTACATAAAGATAATTATCAGCTGTTGAGAGGTTGTTGGGGAGGTAGACATCTTTGAAGGGTGTTTTTTTTTTTGGTGCATTGTTGCATGTGTGAAAATCAGTATATTTTGACTGATTGCAGTAGTTTAGAAGAGGCTGCCAGGAGAAGGAAATACCCACTTGAGTTAGGTTTGCTAATGGAATAAAACCATTTAGCCTAATTGTTTTCTGATAAAGAAGCATGCGAGACAGGGTATATATTTTCTGCCGCATGGGAGCCCACATTTTTGGTCCACATTCGAATTACATTCAGAATACTGGTATGTATTTCACATAATTTCTCAATTTGCATATTTTATTCTAAACCTGAGACTTGAGGTTTAGTTGACTTTCTCCATTGAAAACATTGACTTTTCTGGTAAGGAACAAAGGGAGGAAATTTTAGGGATTCATGGAAAAGGTCATTAAAGAGGGGAAAGTAGGAAGTATTGTGCATGCAAGCTTCAGAGTCTACATACTTAGTGTTCTATATCAGTGCTTATGCTCTTTCAAACGTTTCAGCAATTGTGAACGCTAGAAGTGTATTTCTATCCTTTTTCAACTGAAGCTCTTGAACATACAGATACAGTATGCGCAACACCTAAAAAAAACAAATGGCTGTTTAACGACCTGGCCACTGGAGGTCATCTCTGTTGTGGAAATAGATCTAACCTTTTACTGTGAGAGCCAAAGGGGCTCTGACTCTTAAAGGTACTTAGGGACATCTGGCAGCGGAGATTGTAGATGTGTGCCAAGTACGTAGGTGCTATGTTTGTACCTCTTCCGAAAGCACACAGGAAGCCGCCTGTGGCAGCAGCACAGATGGTTACCTCATTAAGTCTAATGTTACAGTGCGCAGTATAAACAACCAATGACAACTGGGACCAGGAGAATGGATTGCTTTTGCACTGAAATCCCAAAATTGTGGCTTAAAGCGTGGCGTTTCGAATTCTACAGCTGCAGTGTTGTTGCGGTTGTTGGTTTGTGCAGAACAAATGGGTTAGAAGTGAACATTTTTGTGTGTAAAGAGTACGACCAGGACTTTCGTTTCTCATAGGTGGCAATCTCAAATATTTGCTCCTCCAGAGATTCCTGAACTGTTTATACGCCAAGTTTCTCGTATAATGAGTGTGCCATAAAAAAAAGGCTGAAACTGGGAAGATAAGTGCCAGCCAGCCTTGGAGCGGTTGCAAGTGCATTCTGTGCAGTCACTAGCTCTTAATTCTGCTTCCAGCATTTGATTAACATTGGCTTTTGATGTAGGATTTGAAAGGGGCCAATTTCTCTTGGGGGGGGGGTTATGTGACCTAATCCCAGAGCCTTGACCTCCAAGTTTTGTTCCCAAGGAAGAGAGAAGCATTGCTTAGAGAAGTTTATCTTTTGAATTAAAAACAACAACAACAAACAACTCCCAGAATCCCACAACTAGCACAATCGCTGAGGTTTTTTAAGCCCTTACAAGTGATTTACATTTGGGAGGGGCTGGAGCCTTCTGCAAATGCCTGACCCATCCTCTCTTTAGGAGTACTACAAGGTGTTATCAGCACATATAATCTACAGATATATATTTGAAAGGTAGTTTTCTTATTGGACTTGCCTGTCTTGGAACTGGGATGTTTACATTCCCCCCCTTGCTTCCACAGGTATGCTGGTGGTGAATGTCACCTGGAGGAATAAGACTTACGTGGGGACACTGCTGGACTGCACTCAACATGATTGGGCACCACCCAGGTAAAGCACGAGGCTGAGAGAGCCCCCCCCCCCCAGTGTGCTTGGTGTTTCTACTCTCTCATTGGTTATCTGTTTGCTTAGGGGAGAGATCCTTTGATTCCAAACAGCCCTGAAGGGCTGCCAGGCTGTGTGTGGTCTTGCTCTTAAAAAAAACCTTTTCTGCCCCATTTTAGAATGCAAACCAGTGAGAAGGGAAAAATCACTTTTAGACCTCAGCTCTCATAATATGCCAGTTAGCTTCTCCCGCCTGTGCAACTAAAACGACTGTTTCCCTTTCTCTTGGACAAGGGGGGATGGATCCGATTTAAATTTAGAGCTTGTTATAGCCAGAGATGCTTTCTAAAACGACTGTCCAAGGAATTACTGAAGTGAAACACAAAATGTGCAAACCGCCTTGCAGGCCACATGGTGACTACTCTTGGTGCCTCTTGACCCTAGGAAAAATGGCCTTCAGTTATGGCATCTGTGCTCTTTCAAGAGAGTTTAACGTTGCACTCCTGTGGATATGCTTTTTCAGGACTGAGGAAGGGGGAGCTGGCTAATTGGCCTGAAGGTTCGCCTTTGCTTTACCAGCTGGGTTTCTACATATCCCTGCATACTTCAGTTGCTAGAATTGTATAGTAGAACCTGCATACTTTAGGATTCTAAGTATGCTAAATAATCCCATGGAATGTACAGCCTAACTCAGGCATGTCCAAACTTCAGCCCTCCAGATGTTTTGGACCACAACTCCCACAGTCCTTTGCCATTGGAAATATAGGCATGACATTCTGGGAGTTGTGGTCCAAAACATCAGGAGGGCAGAAGCTTGGACATGCGTGGCCTAACTGCTCCTGCTTTTGGGGGGGGGGATGAAGTCTCCTCTCCTGCCTACCTGATCAGGCTGTATGTTGTGGTAGTTCATTGGCAAGCACGTAAATGCAGGGTCCATGTATCAGAGGCTCCTGTATTCTTTTAGTCACCCTGTGCTAATCTTGTAGGCAACTTCCAGGGAAGGGTTAGTAGCAAAAAGAGGAGATGGCTTGAGAACCAACTGCTGGTTTCTAAGTCCTGCTCTCTTCTCTCCTAGATTCTGTGATTCTCCCACCAGCGACCTGGAGATGAGAAATGGCCGAGGGAGGGGCAAGCGCATGCGGCCCAATAACAACCCACCTATGAACGAGAGCACAGCTGCGTCAGAGAGCAAAGGGACCGGCAACAGCAGCAAGACTCGGGCGGGAGCCAACAGCAAGGGGCGTCGAGGCAGCCAGAACTCTTCGGAGCACCGCCTTCCGCCCAGTGGTGCCTCTGAGGAGGTCAAGGCCAGCCCTTCATCGGTGACCAAGCGAAAGAGCAAGCCCCTCTCTGACATGGAAGTGAACTCTAGCTCCGAGGACTCCAAGGGGAGCAAACGGGTGCGCACAAACTCCATGGGCTCGGCTGTGGCACCAATGGCGGCGGCGGCGGCGGCGGCGGCCGCAGCTGTAGCCACAGCCGCCGTGAAGGTGGAGCCTGCCAATCTGGATAGGAACTGCCCGTCCCCGATCCTCATTGACTGTCCCCATCCCAACTGTAGCAAAAAGTACAAGCACATCAATGGACTCAAGTACCACCAGGCCCATGCACACACGGATGACGATAGCAAGCCTGAGGCTGATGGAGATAGCGAGTACGGAGAGGAGTCGTCGCTTCCCGCTGACCTGGGCAGCTGCAATGGGGCTTCTGGGAGTCAGAAGGGCTCTCTGTCTCCAGCTCGATCGACCACCCCCAAAGTGCGGCTGATGGAACCCCACAGTCCTTCCTCCTCGTCAGGCAAATTCAACACTAAGGCAGCTTGCAAGAAGAAACTAGGTGGCGAGGGAGATCCTGACTCTGGCGCTCTTTCCGACGACGGCTCTGAGGATGGTCCCTCCGTGGCCGACGAGACGAGCATCGATGGCTTTGACTCCCTAGAGAAGAGGGGCAGCGACAAAGAGAAGGCGAAAAAGCCCGTCAGCATCAAGCCCGAGAAGGTCTCTTCCAAGAGCATCAAGTCGGCCCGCCCCATCGCGCCGGCCATTCCTCCTCAAATCTACACGTTCCAAGCAGCCACCTTCACTGCTACGAGCCCTGTCTCCTCTACAGGGCTCACCACCACGGTCGTGCAAACCATGCCCAACAGCCCCCAGCTGAAGCCCATCCAGCCCAAACCTACTGTCATGGGAGAGCCTTTCACCGTCAGCCCAACGTTGACGCCTGTCAAGGATAAGAAGAAGAAAGACAAGAAGAAGAAAGAGTCGAAGGAGATAGAGAGCCCCCTGACGCCCGGGAAAGGGTGCCGGGCTGAGGAAGGCAAGAGCCCCTTCCGGGGAGAGCCACCCGACCTTGGGGCTAAAGGGGAAGGCCTTCTGAATGGCTCCTCTGACCCTCACCAGAGCCGCCTCGCCAGCATCAAGGCTGAGGCGGACAAGATCTACAGTTTTACCGATAACGCCCCAAGCCCTTCTATTGGGGGTGCCAGCCGACTTGATAGTGCGGCAGCAGCACCCCCCACGCAACCCCTGACTCCACTTCACGTGGTGACTCAAAATGGTGCTGAAGCTAGTTCCGCCAAAACGAACAGCCCAGCCTATTCTGACATCTCAGATGCCGGGGAGGATGGGGAAGGTAAGCTAGAGAGCTTGAAAGCGAAAGATCCTGAGCAGCTTGCCAAGGAAGGGGCCAAGAAAGCCCTCTTCCCATCTCAGCCTCAAAACAAGGAGTCTCCTTATTATCAAGGCTTTGAAGCTTACTACTCGCCGGGTTACGCACAGTCAAGTCCGGGGCCTATCAACCCTAGTAGCCAAGCCACCCTGGAGGGCCAGTCCCTGAAGATGAAGAAAGACGAGGAACCACCAAGCCCAGAGGTGAAGGTGAAGAATGAAGCTTGCGAGGAGAAGAAGGCAGAGTTGGGCCCTTCGACTCAGCAGCCCTCCGTCATCCAACAGCGATCTAACATGTACATGCAGTCGCTTTACTATAACCAGTATGCCTACGTACCTCCTTATGGCTATAGCGAGCAAGGGTACCATGCTCATTTGCTGAGCACCAACCCCACCTACAGGCAGCAGTACGAAGACCAGCAGAAGCAACGCCAGAGCTTGGAACAGCAGCAGCAGCAGCAGCAGCAGCAGCAGCAGCAGCAGCAGCAGCAGCGTGCCATGGACAAGAAAGTGGACCTGGGGCTGAAAGAGAGGGAAGCAGCACTCAAGGAGGAATGGAAGCCAAAGCCATCTCTTCCTCCTACTCTCACCAAAGCACCCAGCCTGACTGACCTGGTTAAATCTGGACTCGGGAAAGCCAAGGACCAAGGGGGCGACGTGGCCAAGTCCGTCATTATTCCCAAACTGGAGGATTCCCTCAAGCTCCAAGGCCAGGCACCAGAAAGCCTCAAGGGAAAGCTCGGGGACAGTCACCTTGGCAAGGAGGCCTCAGAGTCCAAGGTTGCCTTGGACTGCGGCCGCCAGACAGAAGTAGACCCGGTGCTCTGGTACAGGCAGGTAAGTGGAAAGGGACATGCATGGTTCATTGAGGTGGGAAAAGCAAGTGTCAGGGCAGAAAATACTCCCAGGTGTTCATAGTCCTAGAAGATAGTGGTATGGATTTGGGTCTAGTAGGTGATCTGAAATAGGGAAAGAGGAAAGGTGCGTTCGTTCTTGGCACTTGCTCAGCTTGCTACGTTCCTAGATCTTGGAATCTCTTCCTAGATGAATGCAGGCGACAGTTGTAAATGGAAGGGTTAGGTTGGAGTAAAAGCCGCATATGAACTCAAGCTTGATCACGTCACACACAAGGATGCTTAAGTCCTACTTTTTCCTCCCCAAGTCTTTGACTCGGAGCCCATGAATTGAGCTTGACCTTTGCCAGCCATGAATGAATACAATCAATTTTGTTCATTTTATTTATGTATTAGATATTTATACCGTATACCGCACCCTCTAGTTGGAAGGCTGCTATCAATGATACATTACCTTTCTGATCTAAAATGCGTTTTGAAAGGTGCACCCTGGCCATTCTCTAACTCGGCCATTTTTTGACTATTAATAGCAAAGAACTCCTCCTCCACGGTCTCTTGGACTCACTCAGAAAGCTCAAAAGTACAGCAGTTAAAGAAAAAGGCAGTTGCACAGGAGGGGAAAAAGAAAATTTAGCTCTCTGGGAAATAAGAACAACTAGGCTCGTTCCTGTTGGGTTCTGCCTCAATTCTGCTCAGGTCTAGGCACACACTGTATTTCATGGCGACGAAGAGGCTTTGTAAGACTTCCAGCTCAGTGACCTACATGCTAATCCCTCCCTTTTCCGTTTCTCCTGTTCTTAGATAGTGGCCATGAATCCTAAAAAGTAACAAGGAAGCTTCAGTACTTGGGCAGGTGGTTGGACTGCCTTGGGATGCCTCTTCTTATTGTCTCAGTCTCTTTTATGAGCTGCACGGAATAAAAGTTGATGGAGAAGGGAAAGAGGCCCGAAGCTGCTCTCTGTCCTGATCCTCTTCTTCTTTTCCCCACTTACTGCTCACATGCTTTTTGAGGACGTCTTATCTTTTGCCCTAGCTGCCTAGATGCCCTAAGCACCTCCGATCTCGCCTGATTTGGGAAGCTAAGCAGGGTCGGCCCTGGTTAGTACTTGGATGGGAGACCACCAGGGAATACCAGGTGCTGTAGGCGCCTGGAGTAGGAACTGGCAAGCCACTCCAGTATTCCTGCCAAGAAAACTCCATGGACATGGGGTCACGAAGGGTCGGTCACGACTGTAACGACATAACACACACACACACATCTTTTGCCCTTATGCCTAGCTTTGGAGCTGGATACTTTTATCAGAAAACCAAACTCATTGCCATTGTAGACTATGTTGACATGTTGATTCCTGTTGAAGGGTCACCAAGAAACAGGGTGGGGGGGGGCTTTGGCTGCAGGGTTGGCCAGGATTGTGAATTTGTGAAGTCCTTTTCTTCAAGGTTGGTGCTTCAGAAGCGTGCGGTTTTAATTATAAAGAGGCTTGGATAGCTTAGTGCTTAGTTTTAAATTCATGTAAAATCAAACCAATGCCTAACCTAACTTCATAGCCAGAATTCTTGCATTTTCCCAACAAGACATAGAACAAGGACAAAAAGAAGAGAATTCACTGAAGCTCTTTTGCATAACTTAAAATTTCAGAGCTGCGAGAAATGCAGAATATCATTTTCAGAACAGAGATTTGGACTGTTGCATGAGGACACTGTAGGGCAGTGTTGGTGAACCTATGGCACGGGTGCCAAAGGTGGCACTCGGAGCCCTTTCTGTGGGAACCCAACATCGCCCCCTTCACAGCCACCTGTATTCAGGTTAAATGGCTGTATTGGCACTTTGTGAAAAACTAATGGGTTTTGAATCACAGTTTGAGCACCCGGTCTCTAAAAGGTTCACCATCACTGCTGTAGGGCAACGGGACAAAAGTTTAAAAGGGAATGTGTGGCATTTGGAAAGGTTTCTCTCTCTCTCTCTCTCTCTCTCTCTAATTACACATACTAGATTCTTCTGTTGCAATAATTAGAAGTAACATTTCCAAGACTTGAAAGAAAAGTCAGCCTCTGTGCTACGAAACATCTAAGCCTTGATTCTGTGTTGCTGCAGGAAGCCGAGCCCCGTATGTGGACCTATGTCTACCCTGCTAAATACTCCGACATCAAGACAGAGGATGAGCGGTGGAAGGAAGAGAGGGACCGGAAGTTAAAGGAGGAGAGAAGTCGCAGCAAAGAGCCCATTGCTAAGGAGGATGGGAAGGAAAGCACAAGCTCTGACTGTAAAGTGCCCTCCAGCGAGGAGTCTCGCCTAGTGGGGAAGGAGTCCCGGCCCACCACGCATGTGCCCGTGTCCTCCCCCCTCAGCCAGCACCAGTCATACATCCCGTACATGCACGGCTACTCCTACAGCCAGTCCTATGACCCCAACCACCCCAGTTACCGGGGTATGCCCGCTGTCATGATGCAGAATTACCCAGGTAAATGGAAAGGGAACTCTGAAGTGCTGTACTGAGCAAATACCTGCATGTAAATCATAACAAGATGAAGCCTGGATTTGAGAGCGAAAGGGTGGCCCTTTTCCTCCTTGGAAGGCATTGGGCATTGGGGCAGGTGGGATTCCTCTCGGCCCCAGCCTGGGGCTGTCTTCAGAGGCCTAGGGGAGAAAACGCACATCCGTCCCTGCCTTCACTCCCCTTAAAATAGGAGGAGCCTACTTGCAGTGGCCGACATGAAAAATAATGGGGGGCAGGGTGCTAGCCTCCCCCTCCGCCCAAATACAGTAGGACCCCTGTATCCACTGATTCAGTTATCCATGGATGGCAGTGGAAAAAAATTAAATAATTCAGCAGCCACGAAGCAAACTACTGTCGTAAAACAGCAGCCGCAAAGCAAGCTATTGTTGCAAAACAGCAGATTTTGGTGGAGT
This sequence comes from Phrynocephalus guinanensis, assembly GCA_037367245.1. Taxonomy (NCBI): domain Eukaryota; kingdom Metazoa; phylum Chordata; class Lepidosauria; order Squamata; family Agamidae; genus Phrynocephalus; species Phrynocephalus guinanensis. The sequence continues at coordinate 20,244,183 of CM074749.1, forward strand.
GTTGGTGTTCTCTCTTATCCAAAGTCTTCATCATCCACAGCAAGGCTTGGAACCAATCCCCAGCGGATACCGGGGTCCTGCTGTATGGCAGAATTCTTCCTCAAAACCCTAGACATTACAAGAGGTTTCTCTGAGCCTAAGCCCCACCCACCCCACTCCAAAAAAGAACACCGAAAAACACGTTGTGGTCCATTTTACCTGTGCTTACTTTAGACCTAGGTAGACATCACTGGATATACTGGTGACTCATCCTGCAACTTTCTGCATAGCATCATAAAGAGTCCTGAAGTTGGAAGGGGCCTACAAGGCCGTCGGGTCTGACCCACTGCTTAAGACAGGAATACAAATCATAGGTTATCTGCCTGCTGGTTGTCTAGATTTCTCTTGAGTGCTCCAGCATTGAAGGACTCACCGCCTCTTGAGGTCATTGGTCCCATTGCTGTACCCCTCTGACAGGAAGTTTTTCCCCTCGTATTCAGCCAAAATCTCACTTCCTGTAACTTCAGCCCGTTGTTGTGTGCCCTGCATTCTGGGTTGATGCATGCAGAACCATATGCTTTGGTGCCTTGCATGTTAGGTGGTTATTAGGCGATGCTAAGGCAGATAGACCAGAGATGGCCAAATGATAATACAAGGCACGTCAACACCTGTTTTGCCCCAATATCTTCTAAAAAAAAAAATCCTTCTGTGTGCAAGCCTTGTCTGTCTGCGTGTGGAGGGCCAGGTTTTCAGCCGAAACCCAGAAGCAAGCTGGCGTTGATTTGGGGACGCCAGTGAAACTCTGCACGTGCACAGCTTACCAGGAATATTGGTTTTGAGTCTTCAACAGAAGCAGCAAAGGCAGTACTTAAATTTCTCCCTAAAATGAATGATGTTTACAAATATATATATATTTTTAAAGGGAAAAAAATCTGTTGGAACGGGATGGCCAATTCTCCCAGTGAATAGGTCTGGCAGCGACAGTTCTCTTTCCCTGCCACATCTCTGTTAAACTCACAGCTCCCCTTTTGTGAGATTGTGATGGCAAGTTGGTCTTCTCTGCCAAAGTGAAGAACACTTGTTTTTTGGGGGTCTAAAGTGGACTGGAGAGTTCTGACTGGTATCTCCTCCGACAGGTTCCTATCTGCCGTCCAGCTACTCCTTCTCCCCCTATGGCAGCAAATCCTCTGGGAGCGAGGAGAGCGACAAATCCCGAGCCAGCCCCAGCATCGGCTGCAAATCCTCCACCTCCGAATCCAAGGCCCTGGATATCCTGCAGCAGCACGCCAGCCACTATAAGAGCAAGTCTCCAACGGTGAGTGGTGGGGCAGGGGGGCAGGAAACAGGTCTGCCTGTCCCAAGCGCAGAGGGCAGCGACGTCATCCTTTACAGGCCCTCTTCGAAACGCAGTATAGACGTGAGCGCTCGCACCTTCCTGGACTGCCTCTCTCACGGAGTGTGCCTGTGCATTGTGGCCCCAGAAATGACCCGACCAGTTTGCAAGGAAGCTAGCTCAGAACTCGACTGGCCTGCTGCGCCCGGTTTGCTCCCTCCGACACACCACGCTTTAGTGTGTATCTGTCTGGTTACTTTTGCAGATAGGCGAGAAGGCCTCTCAGGAGCGCAGTGGCTGTGGGGTGGGAGGCAGCAGTGCAGGCTGCAGCGGTGTAGGGGGAGCCAGTGGTGCTGAGAGAAGCGTTGACCGGACGCGCTCCTCTCCTTCACAGCGCCTGATGTCCACCCATCATCACCACCACCACCTGGGCTACTCCTTGCTGCCGGCCCAGTACAACCTGCCCTATGCAACAGGTGAGAGCTGATGGAACCCCTGGAGGGCTGGAGGGGGAAGGATTCTGGGTTCACCCCGTGGCTGGGCTTAGAGGTCAGAGCCATCTGTCCCTCTTTCAATAATCTCCTATTGCCTCATGCCATCCTTGAAATCTCCTCTTATACACAAGGTGACTGTTTACAAGAGCCTACTAGTGTGATGCTGGGGGCCTCTTTGGCACCTCTGTCTGTGTACCCTCATTTTCCTTTCGACACTGTAATTCTGCTTCCCTGCAGGTCTTTCCTCTACAGCAATTGTTGCCACTCAGCAAGGTTCTGCTCCTTCCCTATACCCCCCACCCCGGAGGTGAAAATGGTAAGGAATCCTCTCCCCTAGTCCTTTTGGTTTAAAGGGGGAGCTTGTTGGGGATAAAAGGAGGCACTAACACAAGGCATTATAGCCACCAGGCAAATGTGGCCCTCTTCCGAGAAGGTGGCTTGCTGTGATTTATAGTCAAATATAGACTCAAGAGACTGAGCAGTCGAATTCCATGTAGAAGTGTCCTGTGTGTTTTGCAGCAAAGGCATAATAAAGTTCACATGCATTTCCATGGTTGACCTTCACTGTTTCACCCTAGTAGTTATTGCTTTCTTGGTTATGGCCAAGAGCTATTTGCCTCATGTTGGTTCTAACCCAAGACTGCACATTTCTGAACTGCATCGTGGCTGCAAGTCTTGCATCCTCTGTAGCATGTTGTCCAGCATCTATTTGTAGGAGCATCCAAGCCCATCTATCCCCAGTTTGGAATGAAATGAGGACGAGCTGAACTCCTCTTAATCCCTGCAAAACTAGACTTAATTCCTGGTTGCTGTGGTTGCAGCACCACCATGTGGCTCGAAGGACCACCCAACTGCTGTTGCTGAGTTCTGTTTCTCCTCTCCTTTTAACAGGACATGCCGCGACGGGACAACCTAGGCTCGATGAAGCCATGTGACTGGCTCACATGAGAGGAAATTCTGGAGATGGCATTAGACATCAGTTGAATGGTGTTGGATTGTTCTGCTTCACGGTCCTGCCGTAATGCCAGGCAGGCTCTGCCTCCTCCCCGTTGAAGACAAGCTGAGCCCCATATGTGTGAGTTGTTGCTGGGACTTGCAGAAATATTTATTCACCTGACTTGTCAGGGGTTGACAGGCCAATTTCCAGAATTCCTCTGGAGGAGGGACTCCATGGTGGTGGGCCGGGCCGTGTGGCATCCTTTGTGGGACACTTCGAATCACAGGAAGGGAAGCCAGGTGCCCCCCCCACCCCCCATTCCATTCACGGCTCTTCTGCACCTGAGCTACCACCAAGACGGCTACTCCAGGATGGGCTGAAGTTGAAGAGAACATCCAGACAGTGTATTTTTACTAGTGGCGATTGTTTCTTTGGGCACAAACAAGTAGGTACCGTCCTGCGAGGACCACGGGGGGAAAAGAGGATTCTCCTGCTTCCTGCTGGCCTGGGAAATGGGACGTAGGGGTAGGTAATACAGCCGGGGTTGGGCGCTAGTCAGTTGTGTGCTCCTCTGCCAGGAACCCTACTGAAACTCTCTGTAGCACTTTGTTTCTAGGACTGCTGCTCCCTTGTGCTTCCCAACAGGCTCTCTTTCCTATATAGGCTGTTTTTCTGACTCTTCTCCCTGCTGGCAGGACTTGTGTGTTGCGAGTGGCAGAGGCTTTTTTTTTTTTTTGCAACACAGCACAAACCTATACCTTCAGTTCTGCATAAAATAGGGCCTTTTGGCAGGCAGGCCCTGCTCCTCTTGGGATGGGTTTCTGCTGCTCCTTAACCACCATCTTTGCCCCACTCTGCAGGAAGATTTATGTCTGCCATCCGTCCTGCCTTCCCCACCGCCATTCCTCTTCTAAGATTTCATTTCCATAGAAAAAGAGCGTGCAGAGGCTGTGGCTTAAATTCCAGGCCTGCGGCTCTTCATTTGCTACACCTGCAAGATAATCCGTTCTCTGTGGCAAGTAAAGGGATGGATGGGTCTGTGAGATTTGAGTATGGGAGTTCCTGGCCTTACCAAGATGGTGAGAGCAATCCTAACCATGAACAGGCTGCTTTACCTCTAGCTTCAGGCTCTACCCGAGTAGATCACCTCACATTTTGGCCAAGGCAGTTGAACACCGACCTTCTCTGGCAAAGTGTGGTGGGGGCTACCAAGACTTTGCTAGCTTCAGTGCAAAGAAAGGTCATTTCCGTGCATTGTAGGGAGATTGTTCAGATTCCTCCTCACCCCCAACCCTTGCCAGTGTTCCTCACTTGAAGCTTCCCATGGGAAACCTGCCTGTCTGTATCAGAACTTCCTGCAGAGCGGTCGCCTTGAACAGCGAGCAGGGGAGGTCTCTTGCACCACGTAGCCAACTACCTAAGAGTGGGTGATGTCTCTCTGTTCCAACAATGCAAGTCCTCAGCTCTGTCTTTCTGTTCTTGTCTGTATGTTGTTGTGAGGCCGCTCTCCGCCTCTTGGGTTTTGTATATACTGTAAAAAGGAATTGTTTGAAACCTGTTGTTGTCGTTTCTTTCCCAGCTTGGGGTTTCAAATACACTCATTTCAGGTGTTTTTTTTTAAATCTTGACACAGCATTTTTGGAGTGGGAGGTGATGTGACACCAGGAAGGAAATGGATGGCATCCGGTCTGCCTTTCCGCTACCTGGTACTTAACAGACATTCCTCAGACAGGCTGCCTGAATCGTCCAAACAGGCTCTGTTTCGGAAAATCTGGGCTGGGCTTTCTTTGGGCTGTAGAGGCTGCCTTCAAGGGAAATAGTTTTCTCTCCAGCTTGGTCTCAGAAACAGTTATATTTTGAGTGTCCTGCATGTAATGGCAAGGCCTAGCCAGTCTTGCAGGAAGGGGGTGGTGGTGCTGGCGCAGTTAGCCATGGTTCCCCTTGCACAGGGGGACGCATAGTATTCCTTTTGGAATGCAAACTACAAGTCTGCTCAGAAGCAGTGAAAAGGAAAGGGGTGTGCTGCCTGTTTTAATTGACTGGTAATCTCTTACTTTTGAGATAGTGTGAAAAACTGATGGGAGCAGCGAGTGCTGCGTTGTTGAAAAGGATTCACTTTTTAGGGCCATTCTTCCTTTTCACACTTACTTACTTAGCCTGATTTAGAAGTTGAGAAATACTCTGTTGGAGCACCAATTTATGACCGATCTGAGGAGAGCTAAGCCTTGGCTTTCTTCAGTTGGAGATGGTATGTCGAACATTTAGCTCAGAATTTCTTGTTTATGCACTGTAAAAAGTGTACTTGACCATATTCTGTCCAAAATACATACATGTTTTTTTAAAATTACTGCCATTCCTCTGTGCTTTTGAATATAAAACACCCAAGACAAAGGAACTGCCAACCACTGCTGTCCTTTAGGTTTTCTTCTCTCTGTCCCACTAAGCCAGCAGACATAAAGACTAGCTTCACCCGAGGTTCTGCTCTGACAGCTTGACTGAATTGCTCAGCTATATAACCTACAGCTAGGATTTTCTCGAAGCAATCACCACCTTCAGTTAAATTTTATAAAATTATGTTAATCACAGGAATAATCAAGACAAATGCCGGGGGGGGGGAATCGCTGTAGCTATGACTTTACCCCAATCCTCGTAAGGGACATGCAGTACGGGCTACAAGCATGTTTTCAGAGATGGCATCAGCTAATTCCAGGCTGCATCTGCTGTTGTGCAGAATATCCATGCCACTGATCAGGATTCCCTTCCCATCCTGATCCCAGACCGATGTCTAGCTAAAGCATCACTCCCTGGGCATAGGCCAAAACTAGTTTGCATTTGTGAGGATGTCTGTACAACTCAGACATGTCAATGAAAATAACTGCAGTGAACGATAGAAGTTTGGAAGAAACCACAGGCCATTTTGTAAGCCTTATTTTGTGCCAATCAAGATAAAATTATTCAATGTGGATTTTTAAAATAAATAAATAAATAAATTGCAGCCTTATTAGTAAAAAGCTAAAATCTTATTGGCGTGCTGCACAGTATTTTTTTTCAAATACCCTTATTTACTGTACAGCTCTGCTCTTTGTAGACGCTGTCCATTTGAATCGGGAACTTGAGAACTGCACCCTCCATATGAGGTGGGCAACAAAACCAGGGGTGTAGGTCAAGAGCTGAAACAGCCTTCTTCGAGTGTAGCCAAGTTAGTATCCTGTGAACAGTTATTGCCAGTACAGAAGGTACTCAAAGAATAAATGCTCTGCCACTTACCAATAGTATTATAGAACACCTGAAAGAGGCAGGTAACAAACATTTCAGGAAAGGTGTAGCTCTATGATAACTAATAAGCTGGAAGATCTGCCCTTACTGAGTCCAATGCATGCAGCTCCTTCTATACTGTTGAATGAAGAGCTATCTCTTGCTCCACCCGATGTGCTACTTGAGTAATTCTATTGTCTACTATCCACTATCCTATATATTGCTAGCTAGATGTATTGAAGAGAAGATTGATGCAAGGACAAGTAGAGGCTAAATTATAGCATACTGTATAGCAACAGAACTGAGAGGAACTTCTCTGCATAGGTCAACAGGACAAGCCCATCTCCCTGGCATGTTGTGTTTAAAAATGTTGACTGTCAATATAGGTACTTGAAAGCCACCAACAATATAAGTCACAGACAACATGGCTGTAAGAGATGGATGCAGTTGAGAATCTGGCTTGCCATGAACTGTTACTAAGAAACAGAATTATTACTATTTTTTATGTACCAGCAAAATCAAGCACACAAGAGCCAATAAAGTAAAAAGAAGTAACACCAAGAGTACATTCTGGAAGTCCTAGCGGGCAAGAGAGGCAATGATTAGAACAAAAGACTCGACAAGGTAACACCCAGCTTGAATTGATCCATAAAAGACCTTAATATATTTGAGCAATTTTATGAGCCTTGTCTTTTTTATGCTACTTGTAAGATATATATTGAGTGCAGATGCTAACTCAGCACATGTATATTTGGTAGACAAACTGGCCTGCAAAGTAATGAAGCTTTCGTTCATCACTTGACTGGACAAATACAGTTTGCTTCCCAACTGTAAGCACTCAGTGCATTACAAGAAGTCATCAGAGAGCAGAACAATTTTAGCTTTTCATATTGAAATCAGACTATTACATATGAGTACTTCAATATTTTGCTAATTCATGGATGGCGCCGATTTTCAATCTTTCACATAACCCACAGGATGGCTTTTAATGTCCAAGCCAGCATTTGTTGGGTGTCTCAATTTGGAACCAGAAGAGAAACACCACTTCAATTTTCCTCACTACCACCTCCTACTTACGTTCTTTCCAAAGGCCTGACAGCCAAGAGTTGGACAATCTCCATTTCAAATACTGCATCTCCTTAAAGTGAGAAACTCAAGGGTCACTCTGTCCTGAGGTAACATCTAGTGAAACATACACACATAATCCAGGAATTATGTAATGGCCAAGGAGAAGCAGCCAGTACTTGACTGAGCAGCAACATGATGCCTGCAGATCCTCCCCTAGGCTATGTGTGTGCTTTTCTTTTTAGCGATATCCATTTGTATCATGATGCACATTAGTAAGGGAAATGACAAAAATATATATTATAAGTAAGGCCTCTTTAAAGACATCAGTGGTTTTGGATAACTTTGGATAACTCTACAAGAATGAGATCAGCAAACAGACAAATAAGAGTGGAGTTTTATGCCAGAAATGAAGTTTGAAGAAACTGGCTGTTTATAAAGAAAGGTACTAAATATCATAATTGTAATCTGTTATCCGCACAAACCTATTATTCTAAGAAGGACTGAAGCATGGGGTTTAATCGTGAGTTATTTTTGAGAAGTATTTTTTCTAAACTGTCTGCTCTTGCAATCATGGGGCTTAAGTCCTAGTAAGAGAACATATGATTGAAGACTAAGAATAGCTATGTATCAGGTCAGATTTCCTATACGCATTCTGATCTCTACTGGCTGTATGATCATCTATTGGAGCTGTGAAGTATAAGGTTTCTCCCTCAGATACGGTAAACTAGATGCTAAAAACTTGTCTCTTTTCCCCATTATGCACATTTCTCCAGACACATTTCAACTCGTTGCTTGTAGCAGAACATAAAACTCCCCGAGGGGTTCCTTGCACAGCTGATTTTCTCTAAAGCAAGGCCAGTTTCACTTCTTCCTGATACGTAATGAAAACTGTTTTAATGCAGCACAGCCTCAGAAAAAGAGGGGAAGGGGACAACGTATTCCTGAAACCTGTAGTGTTGTTTGCTCCAGTGGTGCCACCTAAAGCTTTGCTAAAGTGTTCCTGTTCCGCACCTCATACACTGAAAAGTGTGCCTTTTGCTTCAGAGCCAGAGTGAACACACAAATACACAGTTACCGAAAAGTAAAGCCAGAAGAACCAAGAGCCCAACACTTAACTGAACCATTCATGACCCTGTCCCTCCTCTCCACCAGTGTCCCTCTTGCCCACTGGGTGCCAGACAGGGTCTTTCCACCAGGCTAACCAGCAGACCACAGAGCTGTATGAAAGGGCTCCATTCACCTTTCATTTACTATTGTGCGATTACATGTGCAGACTTTATATTATTCGCTAAGTAACACATTTCAATGGAAAAGTCAACTCAGAAGATATACAGGTCACTCTAACAATAAGAAATGCAGTTTCAGTCCAGAAGAATTTTGTTTTTCCTTTCCTCAGAAGAGGAGTTTTTGTCCCCTCTTGTCTTTGAAGCATGTCCAGGTCCCACTGAAGTGCTGCACGGGGTCTAATCATCATCGGAAGAGACCTGCTCCAGGGGGTACACCATAAATAACACATCTGGTCGTGATGGGACACAAGGATGGCCAGGTCTCACCATTTCAAAACCTAGGAAACTGAATGTCTTCAGTAATGGAGCTGCAATGACAGAATGGCAACATCAGGAAGGATCAGACCACGACAGCCACATCAGTGCAAATTCCAATAAATATATACAGCATTACATCCCCATTTTGTTTAAAGAGTTCCGATTGCCTCTCCAAGTTAGGAACAGTTTGTCAGACCCTTCTCGTGCCCATTGCTTATTCAGTCTATTTTGCAAAGGAGCCTACAAACAGTATCTCGGTGGCATAGTCCACGACTAAAAGTCTTGTTAGAAAGAAGGTACAGAAAGCACAAGTTAAAAGCAACCCAGAACCTGATACCGGACTTCTTCCAATAAGGAAACTCTCAGAACAGTTATCAGTTATGAAACCAATTACAGTCATGTATTTCTCTATTAGATGAGCCAGATGACTATGGACAGATCCCTCAGCACCAATAGAAAAGTGGCAGCTTTTTAGCAACCACTGATAAAGGATTTGGTAGAGGTACTATAACTCATCCTACATAACCTTCTAAGCAGTAACAGATTTAATGTTTTCTTCATGTAGCCTAGTATATCATTTAGTGTCACGCTAACCCCCAAATGCCCTTGATTTCATTACCTCTCTATAGATACTTAAAGCCCTGCCTTTGAAAAGGTCTGAAAGAGGCACGAAATAGCCCCTTCAGCTTTCCTGGAAGTGGATGGGCGTTCAGCCAAACAAAATCGTTCCACAATCATGTCAAGATGACAAGATAAAGTTGCTGCTTCTCTTGTTTCCATCCAAGGAATTTTAATATTGTGACTTCTAGGTAAACAGGCATAGGAATGTACCACTACTCATTCTATGTTTCACTCAGTGAAACATGATACTCTCCGGCATGTCATTTCGGTTCACAAAGTGTTCCCTGCACTAAGAGAAGTTTTTAGACTTCATATCAAGGTTTACTACCACAATCTTGGGTGGGATGATAAGACAAGTTTGAAACACTCACCTCTGTCCTCTCTGCTTTTTCGGAAGCAAATAAAGACATAACTTGCTTTCATTTTCTCTTCAGCAAATTCCAACAGTGCTAATAATCTGAAGGAGCAGAAACAAATCTCACTGAAGCGATCTGCTATGGACAACTCAAACGTTTGTTGCATTTGTCTTCAAGGTGATATGGAGGCCACCTATCATCCCTCCCCACCATTACTATGGTGGAGGAAGGGCGATTAATGTGTTTTAGTGGAATGTTGGAAAGAGGCAAGTGTAAGGACAACGTCTAAGATGGCTGCTTCCAGACTCTAAAAATGTCTAGGCTAGAAATGAAGTACCAGCATAGGAGGGATGTAAGAAACACAGGCCCTGTGTTAAGGTAGGGTTAAGATAAATTAAACCATCTGTGACATATTAGATACCTCAAAACTGAGATTCTTCCAGCTTCCCATGAATCCACAAGGCTACTTTCATTACAGACAGCAGCAAACCATTTAAGTCACAATGGTGGCAAATGGTATTTCTGCAACTACTGCTAGCAGCTAAGAATTTGATTGGAAAGGCACAACGACAGATTAGGAGCTGCCAATCTTCAACTTGACCCACCCATGTCGGGGCTAGATCTGTGAAATCTTTAAGCACTTGCCAGACACTATTTCGTTCCCACCAGTGCAGTGTAGGAGCAAAACAAATTGACAGGTTGGGCTCAGCCAAACAATGGATGAAATACTATATAAACTGAAATGAAAGCAGCTGATGGTCTCAGCTGCACCTCTCTGCTTGCTCAAGAGGCCTCTTGCATACATACACCTAACAAGAACAGTTTAAAACGAGGCTTTTAATATCAACTTTAACACTGGCCACAGGACTGGAAAGCAGGAGGAGGAAGAGATTAACTTGGGGAGGATTTTGTTAATATGATAACGATCCATTTTAATTACAGCCTCCAAGCAGCTTATTTTAGCTATCTAAAAATAATCAGTTATGCAACTGTACTTAAGCCACACTGACAGTGCAAGTATAGTCACCAATGCATTATGGGGAGAGATCAATGAGCTGAAACATGTCTAAATTACCATTTAACCCTAGCGTACAATAGACAGTTTTACATTTGGACAACTCTTAGGCATTACTGGAGTACATCTTTCTCTCATTTCTTAAAATGAAAAATATATGTTCTGGGAAAAATTAAAATCATGAAAATATCAAGGATATTTTAATGTCTTTGCCACCTATAAAATTCTTCTTTTTAAACTCTGAATATACAATCACAATATCTGGCTTATATAAGCCCTCAGTTTTGTGCAAGCAAAATTATGAGTACAATCTGAACTGAGAGTTGACAGAGAGAGGGGGGGGGGCTGAACCAAATGCTACCTGAGCACATGTATCCAAGATTTCCCATCTGAGCAGTAAGGGGGTGGGGGTGGTAATGAAAACAGAAATTACAGGTGTTTCATGACAGTGACCAAAGAGTTCATTAAGAAGGAAACAGTATACTACAGAAAGCAGAAGAGAGAAAGTGATGTCTCCAATCTTATCTAGCTGAGGCAAAAAAGGAAAGGAGATAAGCTTCAACTTTCAATTTGTTACTCATCAGAGTGCAAAGTGTGTTCAACCCACACTGCTAAAATAATTCTTTTATGTAACAGAAACCTGTCTTTTTGTGGTCTGCAATCAAGTGTCTACTGCAGGAGTGGTGAGGGTCTCATCCGCTCCTACATCTTACTCAACAAGTATCTTTTAATATGTTTGGACTACAAAAAGCCCTTTAACCCCCTCTAGTGCCAAATATTATATATATATATAAAAAGGCAAGGCTGTTTCTGACCAAACTATACACTTTGGCCACCTCTGTGGCAGGTATAATAGCCCACAACATAACCCATAGTGTGGGTTGCTTTGAGAGCTTAAACTACAGCATAAGTACTTCACAACACCTAGAAAACTGATTACAGAAAGAGCTTTTTATGCAAAACAAAACGAAAGCCCTATTTATGAAAAATTTAAAGGTATGGATGAGACTGCATGGAGGCCTGCAGGCAGCATGTGGCCCACTTTCAGTATACTGGGTCAGGAAAGGGCAAGGACTTAATAAATATTTTAAAATGAGGTTTTAAATGTCACGTTGCTTGTGTCTTACCCTTCTTTACTCCCATCAGCTAATAAACCATCAGGGATTTCCACAAAAAGACTCTGATTGGATAGCACTGCATCCCAGCAGGAGATCTTTACTTCTGTAACTTTGTACTGGAAGTGCACGATGTGGGGCTTCCCATCATGGACTGGAAGATCTTGGTTAACAGTGAGCTTCTCATCCTTTAAGAGTCAGGGAGAAGAATTAAGTGTTAAACAGAATGAGCTGGCAAATGGCACCATGTTAAGTTACTTTCTTCTCAGAACGGAAACAAGACACTTGTGGGTGAGTGGGCCTGCTTTATAAAAGATTGGTTTTAACTATGCATGATTCAAAATATTTATTAAACTATGGTTTGAATTTCCACACAATGTTAATATTGTCTTGAAAGACTGACTAGACCAGGATCAATCAAGACAGGCAGGCCCATGCCAATCAGGCTCCGACTTTCTTAGCAATAACTAGCCAAGCATCGAAAAGCATGTTAAAAATTAACAGGTTGACTATGCTCATATGCTTTAAACTGGAATGGGGGAGCATTCTAGGCCTCCGTGGAATGTTGGGCTTCACTTTGCAGCAGCTCCAGCTAGCATGGCCAATGATAAGTAACTCTGGGAATTACAGTCAGATCTAGCAGGCCAGAGCCCCCTCGCTCTTGTTCTGAACAAATCTTCTATGCTCCTCTAAACCAGTGCAAATGCTCCTGGAAGACTAGTCTTGTTAGATACAGAATTGAACAAGGATGCCTATAAACAGTGGTTCTTTAAGAGCATGCACGTGTGATAGTATAGCAGGTCTCCCTCAAGCAGAAAATAGAGACAACCGTTGTAAAGCAGTTGTTTTCCTCACATCTGGACATAAAATCCCATCTAATTTCAGCTTTCATTTTCAACGCGTCTCTAAAAAAGTGATTTTAAAAGGTAGATAATCCAATTTAGCTGTTCCAATATTAAGAATTAAAAAGGGAACTTTAGACTTCAACCTATTAGATAAGTGCTCCAAGCAGAGGAACACATCTAAGACAAATACTGCCCGCCCAGCCATGCCATTTTTTTCATTTGCAGCTCGGAAAGGTAATCCATTCCCCTCGTTTGCTCTTCCTTAGGTGTAAGATATTTAGCAACCTATCCTATGATATTGTATGTTAGTTTGTGTTGTGGAAACAAGAGCTCTGGGGAGAAGAGCAGGCAGGTGGTTGTTATAAGCAGCCCAGAAGGAAAACTGGAACTGAGTATTACTTTCACTATTATACGCACTCCACATTATTAGCAACTGACTTCATTCAGAGCAGCATTTTGTTAGGCTTCTTAATTGGTTTGGAGTGCATTAACACCAAGAATTCTTAGTAACGGTATCCTAATGTATTTGTACAAATGGTCATAAGCTATTTGGATGAGCAGCGAAACATTTCTATCTCTCAAAAAGAAGTCCAGTAGCCATGACTCAACTTCCAGATAAACTTACCTGGATGACTGAGAATCTTCACAGACATACCAGATTAAAAAAAGAAAAATACTTGAAGAAATATATTTATCTATACACTGTAAACAGCTGGGGAGCTTTGAATTAAAACAAAGTTGTTATGTTCTTTGAAGTATTTTTATTCAGGAACATAGAACAGTTTCTCAAAATAGGTCTCATTCACCAACATTCAAAAGATACCATCGAAACCTAATACCATCACACACACACAAGCACACACGCAAGACATTTAGTTTCTTGTCATTGAATTAAGCTCACCTTATATATCAAAGCTGAGACAGAAGGATCCCTGCCACCCCCTCGCCCACCGGGGATCTTTGACAGTGGGTGAGGGGCATCAGGAGCACCACCGAGGCCCTGGGACAAGGTGCCTGCAGCACTGTAGTTGAGGGCAGTTACTCAAAGGCAAAAGACTACTGCAAAAGAAAGAAGAGCACAGGGTTAGATTTGCAACCTCTTCCCATGAATCAGCTGAGACTCAAAGAGCCTGGGTGCCAGGGCTTTTAGAAAAGGTACCTCCCGGAAAAGATAGTGGGGGAAAAAACACAAATGATGTTGGAGAACACAGACCACAAACTTTTCTCTTGGCAAGAATCCCAGATCGCAGGGAAACCATGATCGTAAACAAGTAGAAAAAGTGTGACATAATCCTGAATGAGCAAGATTAGATTTCACAGTTTCAGAAAGGCAAGGACAAAATTGACCATACTCCAAATGTTGCAACCAATTACTGTATTCTGTGCTGCCAGCCACAAACAAGCTTAACTGATCCTCTATCTTCAAGGGATGCATTCAGGGAAACAGAGGGAAACATGTTGTGCTTCTTTGGATATTAGAACTTATTCCTGATCAGTCCAAATGTATCAAAAGCGCCAAACAAATAAGTAGGCTAAGAGACACAGCTATACAAGTGAGAAGAGACCAGTTATTTAATGAAACCAACAAAATACTGCCTGAAACAGTGGGAAATTAGTATATTTAAATATTGTATATTTGTATATTTGAGAGTATAAATAACCTCCTAGAAGACTGGAGAGAATTTGAGTGGCCCCAGTCAAGAGATTCTTTCTATCCAGCACATGTTAGATATCTTATTTGTTTTCTTAGCATTTGTCCCACTTGGTGGTGGGGTCTGCGTTTTAGCTTAAAAAGGCAGCTATCACCTACTGATTATTCTAATTCCCAGTGTTAGTGCTTAGACCAGCATAAACCCGAAATCAACCTGTGCTTGCTGGAGTAAGGTTACGTCACTATATGAGCCCATCTAGGGAGCAAGACAGTGTTAACCTGGAAGCCCCAGAAGGAGGAGGCAGTTATTAAAGAATCTCATTCTAGATACATAGACTGATGAAAAGCAGCTGTACCCAAGGTAGCTTCAACTGAGTTCTGCATATTAACTCGATCTGTTTTCGTTGCTTGCATTCACTGCAACAATTAACTGGAAAACTGCTTTGCTTTTGCGCTGGTGTCTGGTAGAGACGGGTAAAGCCAAACGCTTAAGTGTACTTCTCCTCCCATTCCTCTTCAGCTTCTCAGCAAGCCTGCCAGATTGTTTTCTCCAGCCAATAATACAGCATTATAACTGCTGGAGGATACTTCAATAATTAAGTGTAGCAGTGAAAATTTAGACATTTTCCACCCACGGAAACCAGTTCATTCTTGTAGTGCATAGTTCTACAGCTTTAGGAGGTATGGACTTTAGTCATATCCTTAACTAAAGATGTACAAGCGTGCACAAGCACACATGACTCTGCTAAATTCCCTAATAGCCAAAGCAAGGGCAATTCTGCACAGAGAAGAGATTAACTGTATTTTACAAACATGCACGCGCGCGCGCGCGCACACACACACAAAATAAGCATACTTATATTTTTGTGGAATACAGTGCTGTTCCTACTCAAGGGACTCCAGTTATGTAGAAAAATTAAATCCTTCTATAATGCAGATTGCAGTCAGTCTCTACCAGTTCCAGAGTGCTTACCAGATACAGCCTGCACACGTCCAAAACTGTCACCACATGCATAAAAGTTAAACACATGTTTCTTTTAAAACAAAGCTGAAATTCCCAGTTTGATAAACTCTTTGTCTACCACAGCATTCACCAGGAAAAGAAAACAGCCTTATGTAAGGTTCTCTCTCTCTTTCACACTCTCACACAGATGTATTTTATCACACAGTCTTCAGCAGATTTAACATGTAATATCTGGCTGCAGACTAAGTCTTCAAACACACAGAATCCAGATGAGCTATTTTCATGTACCACATGGATAGTAACAAGGTACTAACTGGGTTAGTAAAATTGAAGCCTGACTCAAAGATTGTTCACACTGCATTAACTGAGAGTTGCAGAAAAAGCACTTTCAGAGAAAACTGCTTGCCCCATACACAGGGATCCAGTGGGGTTGGGGGTGTGTGAACACTCAAAGGAACTCCAGCCCTAGTTTCAAAGGTATAACCAGTTCCTCAGACATTCATTTTGGGATGTAACAAAATACACAGGAATCACAATAACTAGAAAAGTAACTACCAGTACCTATCAGCTTTTTAAAAGTGTTATATAAATCATAATTTACATCAATTTGATTTTTTAAAAAAACATTGGTTTTTATCCACCCTGGTAACTAACTACTCACCATAAATGCAACATGTCTGTTCTATAAATACAAAAATGAACCCACTCAACAATTAGTAAGGCCTGTTCATCTGACAAGAGGACAAAGCTTCACTGATGGACAACTTTCATTTTGTTTTATAACAATAGCATCAGCTCTCCTGAAGATACAATCAGATTCCATTTGTTTATCCAATATGTGCCACAGTACATGACCGGTTTGTTACACAATACATCCAGAAGGACATTTTGACATAACTATATAACCAACTACTTACATAGCTGCCTATTAAAAATCATTCCTCTGTGTACACTTGTTTTTTCCAACATGTCATAATCACTCTAAGTGTAGCTACACGAACCGACTAGCTATGCTGAGGATGCATTTCCTGGGCTGTTTGGGTGTTCTTGCGACCAAAACAGTATCAGTAAACACTATTAGAACACAGCAGAACAAGTTCTTAAAAAACTGCTAGCTCTAAAAATGTTTTGAGAAAAGTGCTCTCCAAGAAAAGGCGAGATGGGAAATGTCCTGAATAAAAATAATGCAAAACAGTAACATTCAGGGGGAAAGTGCCAAACATCCAGGTTAATGTTTCACAGCAGGACATTATTACAGAATGACCAGTTGTAATCACATAGCTAATTTTAACTAAGATGTGATGGTGAGGTTTACAAGCATCACAAAGAGTCGGTCACGACTGTAATGACACAACACACACACACTTTCTTGGCTATCTATTTGGCCTGCAAATGTTCTGCAAATATACAGGTATGCTGTTTAGTAAAATGGCCCACTGACCAGATGTGGGGTCCACCTGCCTTGCCATTTCTTCAAAAATATGGTAGCTGGAAGGGCAACATCAGGAGCTGACATTGTGCGGTAAGAATAAAATCAATGCATAAGATAAAGAATTATTGAATCAGAGAATAAATGTGTTGGAAGGGGACTATAAGGACATCAGGCCAACCCCCTGCTAAATGCAGGCATTCATATCAAAGCAGATCTGGCAAATGGTTTCTGTCCAGGACGCAGAACTGATTGAACCTTTCATTTCTCTATAGCTCACTCTCCTGTAGAACTATGCATTTTCAAGCAGGTATATGAAACATCTTCAAAGAAACCTAGATTGGTATGCATGTGAAACTATAAAATGGAAGAGAGTTCAGCATTAGCAGGTAAAAAGCAATTCAGAACGCAGTGGTTCTGCCCTGCTGAACATGATGATTTATTGCATGCACAGTGTTAAAAATAGGCCTTAAAAATAGCTTGCTCTTATTATTTTGAAGAGAGAATGACACATGGAAGGCAGACTGTTCAGAGGCTCCATGCCGAATGTTAAGAGGATCACCTTTGTCCACATCCTTACTGTTGACCCGATTTCTAAATCTCTCTGGGTGGAATTTACCTCACTGTTTATGTAACAGTAAAGACCTTGTGTGAATTTTTAGAATTTGTTACTATATCTTATGCAAATGCACGCATGCAGATTAAAACTTAACAATTTATTTGAGACCGATATATTCCCAATAGCATTAAGCTAACTGAGTTTAGGCCAGATGCGTGCCTTTTTAGAAAGCTTGGTTATTACTCATAACTTCTGCAAAGTTCCAAACTCCTTTCCCTGGCAGGATGGTAAACAAAATAACTTCCTGTTTTGCAGAGCACTGAGATTTTCCAAAATAAACATTTAAGTGCTTGCCAGCTCAAGTGACTACCCAACTTGTACAGCATTTATGTTTAAGACACAGTTTTTACTAGCTTAACGTCAGGCCAAATATTAATATTTGGGGAGAAAAGGAGCTGCTTTTATGAAACAGCACTTTAACGAGCCTGATCACCAAGTACAAGCTGAAAAATAATGAACCATTAGTACATTTACCTTTTAAAATAAGATTTATATCTCCATAAAAAATTAACTATTGCAAAAGTCAACTGCAGTTAGGAAATATACACGGTATAAAAATGGTCCATACAAAGAGCATCTGAGAAAGGAACCACATTTTTCTGTCCTACTCAAATAGATCTAGTAAAATACACAGTATGAGTGGTCTAGTTATACTATAAGTTAGAAGAGGTACATTTTAACTATGCTACTGCAACTGTACCAGCATTTGCATGAATCTTCGTTTTTGCATGGTAATGAATAATATACTGTAAACAAACTAAAGCAATGAGTTACCATAAGTATCTGAGAGATTGGGAGTTTGATTTTCCCACTGTGTCTCCAGGGAGAAGAGCCAGCCCAGGTGGCCTTGGGGAAGCTGCACAGTCCCAGAATGCCCACAGAAGAAGGTAATAGTAAATCACTACTGAGTACTGTCTACTTAGAAAACCCTGAAAGGAACTGCTATATGGCATACAATTATTCTTATTAAAGGAGTGAGTTCTCCATCAATGCCACACGTTTGTCCTTCATATACCAGCAGCAATTCCACCCTATTTTACAGGTATTTCGCCCTAACTTATTCATACATTGATAATCTACTTGAAACCTCCTAGTCCACAGATGGGCGCCTAATGGATCAGAAACAAGCATAGGGGGAGGGGGAATTTTCAGTAAAGTTCGAATCACAGCAAGGTGGCATAGCACCCTACTGCCAAAAAGAAAACAAAGGGGAAACAATAGCTGATTTTTGCATGGCAGGACTGGGCCCACAACTCTCATTCTGCATTATATAGGCCAGTGTTGGCAAACCTATGGCAGAGTGCCAAAGGGGACACAGATGTCCTTTCTGTGGGCACCCAACATTGCCCCTTCACAGCCAACTGTATTCAGGTTAAATTGCTGTATTGGCACCCACTTAGTGGGTTTTGAATTGCAGTTTGGGCACTCGGTCTCTAAAAGGTTCGCCATCATTGACATAGGCATTGGACTCTTTAACTGTCTTTTCAGTATGTCCACTTCCCTGAATCCCAATTTTGCACCAGAAGACCCTTCTCTTTACCTCTCCCCTTGACTTGTGTAGAAATAGCATTCGGGAGCAGATCCCCCCCTCCCCATGCCATGTAGATGGTGCACACAGTCCTCTTGTCATGCAAAAACTGGGATTCGAGGCCTCTCTGAAAACCAGAGAGGCTTGCAGATGCTTGCAATTCCTCAAGCCCAACCTCCCAACCTTACACCTGTTTCTTTGCAAGGAAGCACCAAGGATCCTCCTGCCAGGACGCACAGAGCAGCATTCTTGGTGAATGAATCCAAAAAGTGGGCACAGCCAATACCTGAGGCTTCCCCGAAACTGGGGAACTGGATCAGGTCCATCCATTGGGGGTGGGGTGGGGGCGGAGTGGACTGCCAACCTTCCTGATGGCGAGGCCACCATTGCAAAGAGGCCCTTGTGGCTGAACAGCAACCCCCCACCACACACACACACACACACACACACACACACACACACAATGAAAAAAAAGGGGGGGATTTCCCCAAGCTGGCCCAGGGATCCTTCAAAGTCACAAGGCTTTCGGGGCGGTGGTTATGGGTGCAATGGTCCCTTGGATAGCTCCCTCCCCACCCACTCCCACCCACCCACCCACCCACTGACGAAGGGAGGCGGGTAACAAAAACACCCACTGCCGACTTCCCCAACCCCCAACCCCCAACCCTGCAG
Source organism: Phrynocephalus guinanensis (assembly GCA_037367245.1). Classification (NCBI taxonomy): domain Eukaryota; kingdom Metazoa; phylum Chordata; class Lepidosauria; order Squamata; family Agamidae; genus Phrynocephalus; species Phrynocephalus guinanensis. The sequence continues at coordinate 20,263,608 of CM074749.1, forward strand.
GGGAGGCGTGTGGACGTGCAGAGCCTCGCGGAGAGGGGGGCCGCCCCTCTCCATACCCCCCCCAAAAAAACCTTCCATCCTTTCGAGGTCAGTCAAATAAGTACCCAGCTTGCTGTGGGTGTGGGGTTTTTTGCAATGCGTAGCCTGCCTAGGGAGCCGCCTTGGGTCCTTTTGCAATAGAGAAAGGCGGGGTTAAAAAAATAGTCTAAAATAAATAAATACAAAAGACAGTCATAGAATTAAAACTGTAAAAAAAATCGCCCAGAGGCGACTTGAAGTGGTATTGGGGGAGGTATAGAAGCAGAACACTTTTGCTTTGGGCTTTTGGGCTTTTGGGCCCGCTGTGGTCTCGCCTCTCTGCCACCACCACCCCGCCCCGATTCTACACACACACACACACACACACACACACAACCTTCTGTCTCTTTCTCTCTCTCTCTCTACACACGCACACACACACACACACACAAAACCTCCTCACACACACACACACAACCTTCTGTCTCTTTCTCTCTCTCTCTCTACACACGCACACACACACACACACAAAACCTCCTCGCACACACACACACACACACAACCTTCTGTCTCTCTCTCTCTCTACACACGCACACACACACACACAAAACCTTCTCCACACACACAAGCACACAAAACCTTCTCTCTCTCTGTCTCTAGACACGCACACACACACACACAAAACCTTCTCCACACACACACACACACACACAACCGTGGGCTCACACCACCCCAACACCACCGCCCTTGCTCCGCCCCCCCACCCTCCTCCTCCTCCTCTTCTTCTTCTTCTTCCTATCTTTTCCTCGCGGGGTGGGGGAGGGACGCCTCCCCCTGCCTTCCCACCCCCTCCCCCACAAACACACACGGTTTGGGGCATCATCCGGGTTTCTTCGCCTGGAGGGGAGGGGAGGGGAGGGGATGGAAAGGGGGTGTGTGTGTGGGGGGGAAAGGTTCGTGTCGGGTATGGGGCCGCCAGCCAGACACCCCCCCCCCGCCGCAGCCGCGCGCGCGCCTTTACAGATTCTGAGGGGGGGGGAAGAGAGAAAAGAGGTCCTCGCGCCAGGGGGGAGGGGGGGGGGGGGGGGGGGGGGGGGGGGGAGGGCGCCGTGAGGTAAAAGTAGGCCCGAGCGAGGCGGCCCCGGTGGTCCTTACCTGTCCTGGGTGTTTATCATCCTCGAGGCTCGGCAGAACGAAGGGGGCCGGTAAAGGGGGGGTGGGTGGGCTGGAAGCGAGCGAACGAGAGAGAGAAATCAAAAGAGAGAGAAATCAAAGAGAGAGAGAGAGGGAGAGAGGCAGGCGCGCGCCCTTCGGGCCCTCACAGGCAGCTCCTCCCTTCGCGAGCGCCCAGCTCCGACTGACGGACAGACCGACGGATTCGCCTCCGCGCGCGAGCCGCCGCCGCCGCCGCCGCCGCCTCCCCCAATCCCCGGCCCGCCTCGTGGGGCTCATCTGCATAGCCACGCCCCCCCTCCCTCGCTCGCTGGGTTGCTGCCGCCGCCGCCGCCGCCGCCAAGCTGCCTGGGAAACCGACCCGCTCGAAACAAAGGCGTGGATGGAGGGGAGGCCAAGGCGCCTGCGCGGGCCAAAAGAGGTCAGTGCGCAGGCGCGGGCTTTTCTTTCGGCCTTCTCTTTGTGTCCGTGTCCGTGTGTGTGTGTGTGTGTGTGTGTGTGTGTGTGTGTGTGTCTGTCTGGGGGGGGGTGTTGTACTTTTTTTTCTTTAAAGAGTATTTTTTCACCCGCCTTTCGCCTTGGAAAAGGACCCAAGGCGGCTTACAGGAATGGGGGGATAATATACAGTCCATTACAATGAAGACATGCTCAAGTATTTGAGAACAAGGAATTGAAGGGCATTAATAGGCAACGTTACATTAAAGCTACAAAGTTATAACTAGTAGTTATAAACACAAAGTCTATGTCAACAGGGAAACACGTGGCCCGGCGCATGGTTGAGTGGCCGTGGGAGAGCATAGTTTTATTTATTTATTTATTTATTTATTTATTTATTTACAGGGTTTTTTTTAGCTGCCCTAATGTTCTGTGGTGGGCATACAATAATATATTAAAACTATAGAACAGCATGTCTGTGAAGATTCTCAGTCCTCCAGGTGAGTTTATCTGGAAGTTGAGTCATGGCAACTGGACTTCTTTCCCTTGGCTGGCTACAAGTTCAAAAGAAGCCTGCCACGGTTATTTTCTTCCCAACCCTGCCCCCACTGTTTAATATAATGTCCCTATTCAAGGAAGAGTTCTATTTATATTGCTCAGGAAAAAAACACAAAACCCGACTTTCCCACAGGGGCTGGGCCTTTGGTTGCTCGCCGTTGGAGGAAGTTGGAACATGTTAGCTATTATTTTTAGGATTCACACGGGAAAAACCTTTTACTCTCCCGTTTCCAGCCCCAAGTAAGAAAGACACGGTGTCCAAAGGAGAAAGCATTTCCTTGGCCATACATAAGGCTTCTCATACCGTGCAGAGGTAGTGGTGTGAGAATACTGTACAGTGGACCCTCATATAACAAACAGCTTGTATAACATAAAATCTGTACAACATAAAAATCCCAGAGACGGGAAATTTGCTTAACAGAATCACCTTGGGGCAAATCCGTACAACATAAAAATGGTCACGATTAGGGATTAATCTGTTTTCAATGCATTCCTATGGGAAATTTGTATAAAGGAAGTCTGCTTAACAGAATTTCATTTGGAACGAATTAATTCCTTTATACAAGGTACCACTGTAGTTGCAAGTGGGAATGTGAGCTGTGATAGACCCAGTGTGGCATAGTGGATAAAGGGATGGCCTCAGACTCAGTAGATCTGGGTTTGAATCTCTGGCTTTGTCATGGAAATTTGCTGGCAGGTCGGTGGAACTGGTAACACCACTCATTAACCTCACATACCTTGAAAACTCTATCTATTACTATGACATGCGTGTCAATTCTGACTTATGGTGACCCTTTTAGGGTGTTTTTTTTAATAGCTATGGTGCACTCAGAAGTGGCTGACCATTCCCTTGCTTCTGGGGGCATCTTGGGACTGTCCTTCCTGCCCAAGGTCACCCAGGCTGGCTCTACACGGAGAAGTCACAGTGGGGAATTGAACTCCCAACCTCTGGCTGCACAGCCGGATACCTAAACTACTGATGACTTTTTTGATAATAATAAGTTTATTAATATTCCATCATCTTAACAATTCATATTTCTAAATTCATTTCTACAATCTGTTCCATTTGCCTTTCATCATATTGCCTGGGTGCACTTCACATTAATTACATCATGTCATAGTACCACCTAATGCATTGTTTCTTCTCTCCATAGGTTGGGGATGACTTTTGACGGCATATAACAAAAGGAAGACCAATGTGAATCGTGCCCTGAACTCTGTGAAGGTAAAGGGGGAAATATATATAATAAATCCAAAACATATGTTTGTCTTTCCTGACAATAAAAGAAACAGGTCCAAGGTGTGTTGGTTAAAATGCTGGCCCCCATGCATCCATGAAGACCAACACATTCCCTCAGGGTTTCCCCATTCCCTTCTTCTCTGGGTGCCCTGGGACTGTGCAGCTGGCCCAAGGCCACCCAGGCTGGCTCTTCTCCCAAGAGACACAACCTCTGGCTCCACAGCCAGAGATCTAAACCCTTGCACTATGCAGCCAGCACTTAGAAAGGCAGAGCTGGCAGCTGTGGAGTAGTAGTTGTGGGCCACAGGGACGTTTTGTTATGCCACTTTGAAGGTTAAGAACATTTAGAATCATAGAACAGAATCATAGATTCATAGAGTTGGAAGAGACCTCAAGGGCCATCTAGTCCAACCCCCTGCCATGCAGGAACCGCCATGCCATTCATCACCAGGGAGATCTTACTGGATTGGCAGATGGTTACAGGCAACGAGACCCCCATTTCCAACCCAAGCAAAGGACCATTCATCCGATCATCCATTTCTTGATCCCAGCAAATGGGAAGGACGAGGTGCTTTTCCACATCATGCCATGAGGTCCCAAATCTCGGCAATAGGTCCTAAGGATGGACCACAGCGAGGAATCCAAGGGTGCCCGTATCTTTGTGCACTTCTGACAATGCTGATTTGCACACAGATGAATGAATGAGCTACCAGACAAGATCATCCCGACAGAAAGCCTGGGATGAAAGGAGGTTGGGGCGGTGGCAGCGGTGGCTAGCTCATCACAATAGTGTTCCCTTTCCCTTTAAATTCCTCCAGCAGTCGAGGCAAGAAGCTAGGAAGAGGGTGTTGAAAGTTTGGATTCTCTTTGGCTGCAGCTGGGGAAGACAAGCACATTGGCCAGCTGCCTAGAAGAGAGAGAAATGAAGAGGGAGCAGCTTTTACAAGAGGGATGTCTTGGGGTGGGGAGAGTGTTTTATCCCTCCACCCTCCTCATTTCCTCTCCCATCATAATGTCTGAGCACCTCTTCCAATGGTCTCCTGGCATTCCCCCAAGGACGGCGGTAACAGGAAGGGCAACAGGCCGTGGGAACAGATCCTGTGAGACAGATCCCCGCCGTGGCTGGGCCCAGCTGCTTCCCTGGCCACCTCCTTTTCCCCAAACCCCCTTCAGCGCGGAAATCGGAGACAATATGCCAGGGCCGAGCCAAGGGCCTCCAGCCCAAGCAGGCTGAAGGAAACGCAAGGAAACGCTGTGCAACCCGGCTTTGCACTCCTGTGCGCGTGCGTCTGGCATGCTCAAGCACCGCACATCGTTTCCCCGTTTGCACATGTGCAGGTCCATTTGAGAGTCTGTCCCCTGTGCTCCTAGAGTTTCCCACACCTCTCGCTCCCTCCTTCACACAACCATCAGTTTTAAAAGGGGGGGGGGGAAACAAACCATTGCTTGTCCAGATGAGAAACCAGTCAGAAGTCCCTGTTGGTCACTCTCTCATTGCTTGGGAGCTCAGATGGCATGGGGAGTGGGCCACCCTGCATTCTGGATGTACTGTGCAAGAACACAGTCCTTTGATTCAAACCGGAAGCCCAGGCAGGGATGATGTATTTGCAGAAGAAAGGTCTTCTTAAGTCCCAGCAACTTCTGGTTGTGTTTTGCCAACAACGGAGATGCCGAGACAGCATCAACTGGAAATGGCCCTGAGTTAACAATCCAGATCAAGAGATCCACAGTGCCCTTAGGGGGGAAATAATGGGTGGATAGAAGCCGAACGTGCTTCCAATGGTAGGCATCTTTCTGGTGCTAACAATAGGCTGGAAAAGGCTTTTGAATCCCACTTAATCCGCAGTAGTGCCACCAAAAGGTTCTCCTCTAGACTTTAAATAGTGTGAAAGGAAGGACATTGAAGGCCAGGATGGGATATCTCTTTCACCCCACATCCACCATTCAGCTTAAGGTAAATTCTTTGGGGGGGGGGGTCATTTCCATTGGTTGGAGGGGCCAAAAGCAAACATTCACATGAATGCTTGGAAACCACCATTTGATAATAGCACCAAGAACAAGAGGAAACTTCAGGGGATCTTCAGGGGATCAAGTTGAGAGTTTAGGAGGTCTGGATTTGGTGCCCCACGGGACTGGCGTTTCCATACCTGCCTTTCAGTAATCAGGAAAAGATCTTCATTTGGGGGAAATAACCCCAGAGGTTCTATTCAGTTGACCCTGAGTGGTAGTCTGACCCAACTGCTGGGCTGGGGACTCTAGGTTTTGGGTAGATGTTTCTCAACACGCTACCCCTGGTGGATTTCATTTGTTCTCCCCATGTTTTGGCCAAGCAGTTGACTCTTGTGCCGCCATCTTGTCTGACACCTACCCCCACACACACCCCTTCCCTAACACTCCTCAGTGGTCTGCGTAATGCTTCTGTGGAGAGGGTCCTTGGGGACAAAGGTGTTGCCTGGCCGGCGGGGGGGGGGCTGTCAGAAGAACAGAGAGACAAAGAAGGGAAGATGGAGAGAAAGAGGCAGCAGTGGCCAGCTCAGGCGGCAGAAAGTGAGTGGCAACGTTCCTCAACTTGAGGCTGTCATTCCGGTCTCATAATGGCCAGGCAAGACCTGCCGGTGTCTGGTTCTTCATTTATGACTACAACTGGCCCCCTATTGCCTACAAACCAGCAATATGAAGCTCCCATGGAGGTTCCTAATGCTATTCTTACATTTTCTTAGGTCCCTCCTCAGCTTTGCTCCAAGCCATCAGCTGGGGATAAAAAAAAGGCTGAAAATGGATCACCCCTATTCTCAGAAGCAGGGATGTTGGTACCAAGTCACAAGTCCATGCCTTGGTCCCAAGTCCAAGTCCCTATTAAAAATAAGATTTTTCCTCAGATATAAAGGAGAGGCGAGTGAATTTCGAGTCACTAGTTGAGTATGAGTCATGGAGTCAAATCTGAGTCGAGTCCAGAGTGTAACTTAGCAGCCTTATCCCACGAGCGCTTAAAACCGCCTTTTCCCGCTCAAAAAGGTGCCTCTAAAAATCGTGTCAGACAGCCGGCTTTTCCCGACAAAAAAAGCTCAACTACGCCCGCTTAAGCGCATCAAACCACATTTTCAAGGAACTACCACTGGGGGTTATCTTTTTAAGTCTGACTTGTCCGAATCCTGTGACGTGAGCCCCCATCTCTCCAGTATTCCCAGAAGGCTAAGGTGAAGGATTTGCTTCTAACACACACAACAAGGCTTTGTTCAATGCCTGGTAGAGGGTCAAAGTCTTAGCCCACTAGTTGAAATCTTAAGGGATTGCTATGTTTCCTCCTGTCTCCAAGAGTGGGGGGGGGATCTCTGCTGTCTTTCCGGAAACATCTCTGCTGTCTTTCTGGAAACATCTCTGCTGTCTTTCCGGAAACAGGCAAAGACCTTCTTCTTCAGGCAAGCTTTCCCGAAATGAGGGACTTCCTACTATATAACTTTATACGGGAACTTACCATACATGTTTGCATTGACTGATTTCATAAGAACACCAGTGTTTTCCATGTTACTTTCCTTTTTTCTTTTATAGTGGACCCTGATATAACAAGCGGGTTGCTTAACAGAAAATGCGTTTAAAGGAAAAAATTTCCAGAGATAGGGGGAAATCGCTTTACAGAATCGCCTATGGGGCGAATCTGCACAACAGAAAAATGGTTGCGATTAGGGATTAATCCGTTTTCAGTGCATTCCTATGGGAAATTTGTACAAAGGGAATTTGCTTAACAGAATTTCTTTCGGAACGAATTAATTCCTTTATACAATCTGGAAGTTGAGTCATGGCAACTGGACTTCTTTTTCTTGAGAGATACAAACGTTTTGCGGCTCATCCAAACAGCTTCATCAGTCATCGGTCTCACCCGGATGACTGAGAATCTTCACAGACATATCCTTTATACACGGTACCGCTGTATTTTTGTGTGCTCTACAGTTACCTTTTAATGCTCTAAGATGCCTCCTCTAATTCCATGTTTTTTTTAACTTGAATATATCTTATATGTTTTGGGCTGTATATTGTCCCTCATTACTGTAAGCCACCTTTGGCCCTTTTCCAAGGAGAAAGGTGGGGTTAAAAATATTCAAAATAAATAAATAAATAAATGTGTGGACATCATGTAGGCTACGTGCCCATAGATGGCAGCACAGGCTTGTGCTGCAGAAAGCCTGGCACTGGCAATGCTCTTGTAGAATCAGGAGGCAGATCCTTGAGATGAAGGTCTGATGTCCCATGACAGAAGATCTCCCTTAGAGAGACTTTCATCCTTCTATCCAGAGGCAGTAACAGAAAAATATAAGAATCCTACTGGATTGGAGGACCGTTGGGTCTAATCCAGCCATCCTTTGCCTAGACTGCAACTCCCAGAAAACCCTTCCAGCACAGCGAGTGATGGAGGCTTCTGGGAGTTGCAGTCCAGGAACATCTAGGGACCCACAGGTTGAGAACCACTGCTCCAGAGAAACGGGCATGGTGAGAGTCAGGGCAATCATCCCTGGAGGGCAGCGTTTTCAGGTGATGGGAGCCCAGTGGCAGGTGTGCACCGTTGGCAGAAGGAACAGGGCTGTTGCTGCCATGGAGAGGGTCAACAAGGGATAGCCACGTTGGAGCACTCACCACCTCCTCAGGTAGCTAGTTCCGTTGTTGGACTACTCTAACAGTTAAGACATTTTTTCCTGATCTTCAGCCTAAATTGAGCCTGCTATTATGCATCCTTCAGGCTGGGATGATCCAGCAAGCTGAATTTCACTGGTGGACCTTCTTCCCTTTTGCCACAGAGGGTACCATTGGGAAGGGTGCAGACCCAAGTGAGCAAAGAGAGGGGGCATGAACCACAGGGTACTTATTCTAGCAGCTCCCCCCCCCATGCGTGAACATGCATTTTGTGCACATTTGATGTATCTGAGCAGCATCCGTGCCAATTTGAAGCATCTCTTTGGGGAAGAAGCGCCAGATAGAGTGGTGTGTGAGCGGCGACAGCAGGGTGTGGGGGTCACTTGTTTTTTCTTCCAGAATACAACACCAAAAACCCAGAATCCTCCAAAAGACTGTCCACATTGGCTGGGGATTCTGGGAAATGTAGTATAAAATGTTCCCAAGCTGCAGGATATGGCCTGACCATGTCAGTCACCCTGGTCATGGCTACTGCCCTCTTCCTCCTCATCAGTGCTGAAGAAATGTTTCATTGCCTGTCCCATCAATGACTCTACATCAGTGGTTCTCAACCTGTGGGTCTCCAGATATTCCTGGACTGCAACTCCCAGAAATCCTGGCCAGCTCAGCTCATGGTGAAGACTTCTGGGAGTTGCAGTCCAGGAACATCTGGGGACCCACAGGTTGAGGACCACTGTTCTACATTGATGGTGTGTGTGTGTATGTGTGTGTGTGTGTGTGTGTGTGTGTGCATGTGTTGTGATTTTCTCTTTGGAAAAGAGGGCCAAGGCAACCGCGCTGAACCTCCTCTCCTCCTGCCTTGGACCCGGCTTCACATCCCATTATCTCAACTTGAGCAGAGACCGGAGAACCTGCTCAATATTTCATGGCTTGTCTCCTGGCAGCCTCTGCATGTCGCATTTCCCTCGCTGGACACTCTGTGTGCCTTTTCTGTGTCCTCAGGCATCTTGGCAGCGGGGGAGGCAGATAGGGGGTGGGTGAAGCTGGACAAAGATATTTGGGTGGGGACCTTCTGTCTCCCCTTCGGCTGGGGTGCCAACGCTGAAAGCCCGGTTGTTTGGAGAGACTTTAGATCAAATTGCACCCCCAAACAGAGGTCACCTTCAGCCCCCCCCTTTTATTCCTCTAGCATCTGAGTACAATATTGTCATGACGGGGCCGCCTTTAGCTGCAGACCTCATGGCTACAACATTTGGGCAAACGGCTTTTCCCATCACTCTAACTGGAGCTCCCCTTTATTTTTGGAACCACCCCATCTGAATAGCTTCTGGCCAAATCTTGCCAACACTTGCACCTAGATGGCTGCAACTCATGTGGTCTGCTTCTAAATATAATGACTGCATTCACATGTCAGTACAAGCCATGTTTCATGCATAGGGTTTGTTGTAATGTTTGAACCTGTCTCTTTTATCAAGCCAGAATTTGTTAGACTGACACAAATGAAAACCTTGAGCCCACTGGTCCAGCCTTGAACCCATTTGTTATTGTCGTCTTACAAACGAAGTTTTGATCATGGTCTTGTTCAAATCAGGGTTTGCCAGATAGTCTGAATCTGCAATGATGGCCCTGCAGAGAATTTGAGAGGGCGATGGACAGCGGAAACCTTGGTTTGTGTTTCTTTAACCATGAAGCTCTTTTGTTGAACTTGGATTTGTTGTGCTCTGTTAGCTAGCTTACACCACAAGGTGACTGTGAAGATAAAAGGAACAAGCAAGATTATGTATGCTGCCCAGACTATGGCTGTTGGAGGAAGGCTGCCAGGCTAAATAAATGAATTCACAGAGGTTTCAACTGCCTCTGAGTAGATTCTTGAGTGTGTAGTGTTGCTAAGACTGTTTGCAACAATGGATTATGATCTATTTTGTACCACAATTCCCACAGTCCTTTGTCATTGGCAATCTAGGCTTGGAATTCTGGGAGATGTGGTCCCAAACATCTGGAGGGTCGAAGTTTGGACACCCCTGCCTTAAGAGAAAAGAGACAGTTTTGTTATAAATGGAAAGCTTTTAGCTAGAGAGCACACTTTATGGAGCCGAAGTGTCTCCATCTGCCACGATCTGTCCTCACTACAGGACTTACCCTACCGTGAAGGATTGTGATTCAAATGAATTCAATCATATCTAGGTATCATTAAGTTTTCCAAATACAGAAAAACATTCTGCACATCCCTTCAATGCATAAGCATTCCCACTTCTTAAATCTGCTTCCTTTTTGTAATGGCTCGTCAGGCTGTGCTGGTCGAACATCGTCCAGCAGAGGGGAGCAGTGGGTTGGTTTCTACCCAGACTTTTGAGGGTTGGGTAACAAGTGGTGTTTGCACAGGAGACACTGAACAACGTTTCTAAGTCCTCTTCTCTGTGTTGGGTGTGATTGTTTATTCATGGGGCCTAAAACACAGAAGACTGAACATACCCTGCTTATTAGTGTAGGTTTCATCTTGGTACAACGTACCAGAACGACAGCCCAGGATGCAGTAGCTGAAGAAATGGAATCCTCTTTTAGAAGAGTGGCGACAGGCTACACCGTCCCAGATTGACCCCAGAAGATGAGGAGAGTCAACCACTTTTTTGACTGGTTCCACATGTGTTTACCCCACTCAGTAGCTAGAACAAGTAGAAACAGTATCAACTACACAGCGTTCTTGTTGGACTGTTCCAACCTGTCCCTCATGGGTACCAGTCCATCCCAGACGGGCCGTAGGGTTGGAGCCTACTCTTTATTAGAATCCATTCAGATCTGAAAGGCCAAGAGAACGTCTGTGGAGGATGTCTGTGAAGATTCTCAGTCATCCGGGGAGGTGATCCGGAGGTTGAGTCGCGGCAGCAAGACTTCTTCTCTCGTGAGACCGAAACGTTTCGCTACTCATCCAAGCAGCTTCGTCAGTAGGCTGACGAAGCTGTTTGGATGAGTAGCGAAACGTTTCGGTCTCACGAGAAAAGAAGTCCAGCTGCCATGACTCATCTTCCAGATCTGTTCAGGATGAAGGAGCATCAACCCTAGTTGTTACTACACACACACACACACACACACACACACACACACACACACACACACACACACACACACACACACACACACACACACCGCAGTGGATCTTACTGGCTGGATTGAAGAGGGCAAAGAGGATACAGGGACGTTGGATGAAGCCAATGTAAGGAACCCGGTTAAACATTACTCCTTTGTGAGGGATAACATTTGGAGCGGTGGCTCTCTTTTGGTCCTGTTCTCCATAGTATCCATTAACCTATTCAGGCAGAGGGCCAGAAGTCATGGTCCAAAACCTGGGGCAACCAAGAGCCTGAGTGACTTAGTTGCACTGTGCTCATCCTTCAGGCAGAGGGAGACCAAAGGGAGAATTAGTAGCATTCCTCTTGTAAAGTGAGCAGTAACTGCTGGAGTCAGCAAAGACCTCGTAAACCAGGCGGCAAAGGTGCCACAACATCTGTTTAAGACCCAGCTGCTGATGATTAATTTTGCAAGGTTTTAACCGGGATATTCAGCGGCTGTCTTTTCAGAACTTGGCAAAGTTACTGTGCGAGAACTGGAACTCCCCGAAACGCTCAGGCGGCGTGCCTCCTGTAACCGATAGCCTGGAAAAGTTCTGTTTTAAAATTACACCTCTCAGAATACAGAGGGGTTGTTGGGGTTGTTTTTTTTTTTTGCCATGTGGCTTTTTGTTATTTTGAAAGATTAGCAAAGATCTTTCTTTTCCTTTTTTTTTTAAAGAGGGCTTGAGAGGGGTTTTAAATGGATCGGGGATTAAATGGGATTAAACGGATTGTTGTGCATTGCTCTCTTAAAGGTGTTTTAGTACTGATTTTAGTTACCATTTTAATATATTTGCTTTAATTCTTTTAAAATATGTGCCTACATACTGTTTTTAACTTTTAAAGACTGAACGATGTAAGCTGCCTTTTGTTCTTTTGAGTTGAAAAGCGAGGTAGAAGTATTTTAAACATATAAATAAATTATCAATTTTGCAGTCTCTGGAAGGGACCTTATATTGAATCAGATGACTGGTCCATGTTGGCGATGTTAACATTGACCAATCGCAGTTTCTCAAGGCTTTCTGGAATGAGTTATTTCCTGATAAAAGGTACCAGGGACTGATCCTTCCCCAAGTAAAGAAAATACTTTGCCACAGAGGTACAGCCCTTCTGAGTGCTTAATGATAGCTTGTGCTGAGCCAGAACAGGCCAGATCGGAGACAGGCAGCGGGCAATTGGTGGTGGTGGATGTTCATGGGGAAAACAGTTTTAGCAGAGTAAAACCAAGTCAGCGTTGGCCGCATCCTGACTCAACATGCTATGCAATAGACTTGTTGCATGTTTCCAGTGGTTTAAAATGGGATTAAGTTCCTGGAAATGGTTCTGAGGTGGCCAAGTTAGATCAGCAATGTTTTAAAATGAAGTCATCCACACACTTCGTTGCTGTATGAAGCGTTCATGGCTGCCCGAGTGGCATTATTAAATATTTAGATAACTCCACTGGGGACTGGCCAGTCAATCATTATTGTATATACAGCACTTCTTCCTACAGGACAGAACGTTGGGACAAACAAATTGGGGGATAGGATAGTTTGTAATGGGGTGGTACGGCAGGGAAACAGCTGTTGGAGACATCGCAAAGAAAAGTTCTATGCAGTTATAAGCATTTTCAAGAGACACAAAGGACAAAACGTAGATTGCTGCTCGTGTTCTTTGTTACCTGTGATGTCACACTCGCTGTCCAATACGTGCTGATAATATGCATGCCACCACATTCCACACAACTCTCCTCATTGCAATAGACGTAGAACATCTTTTCCTCAGTCAACAGCAAGGGGGAACGTAGTGTTTTCCAAATCATGAATGCATTTTTATACAACCAAGGAACAAACTATAGTAGGACCCCGGTATCCACTGGGGATTGGTTCCAGGCCTTCCTGTAGATAATGAAAACCATGGATAAGAGAGAACACCTGCCCGGCCACCCCCAAACTGCGATTTCCTGACAGGAGCTTGCTTTATGACTGCTGTTTTGAGGCAGTAGCTTGCTTTATGGCTGCTGTTTGTGACAATAGTTTGCTTTGTGGTTGCTGATTTATTTTTTTTATTTTTCCTGTGCCAACCATGGATAACTGAATCAGTGGATAATGAATCAGTGGATACGGGGGGGTCTTACTGTATTGCACAGTGGGTGATAGTGTGAAAAATAAAAGCCCCCCCCCCAGTTTTGCTTGATGCCAGAAAAACAGGGGGTGGGGTGACCCTTCATAAGCACAGAGAAGCCTAGAAGAAAATTTTTGAGGTAGGCTTAAAGAAGGTTCTGTGCCGTCTGTACCACGATCTTTTGCCCTGCAGGCACGCTCGGGGGTGGGTGGATGGGTGCTGCTCAGCCATAATGGAGAGCAAATATAAAGAGGGGATCTGTTCCTTTAACTATATCAGCTGGAGAAAATTCCAAGCTCTGGGAATGGAGCTTTCGCTCAGCGAGGCGAGGGAGCTGGGAGCAAGCTCTAAGTGCTTTGTGGCTCCTGGATGATGATGGGATGTGATGGCTGCAGCCAGGCGTGCAGGTGGAGATTGCACTTGGTGGCTGCCTCTGGGGTGTGGGGAAGGAGAGAGGGAAGGAAGGAGGGGAGCCTCCCCTAGTGCAAAAGACGGAAGGCACTGCCGCAGCATCTGCAGATCTTTCCTGCGGGCAAAAGAGCTCCCACGCCCTTCCCCCTGGCTATCGCCAGCCAGCTAGCCAGTGGCCTTCCCCTCCCATTGTTGACTGGCTGCGCCCAGGCGCCGAGCCTGCGATGCGGACCTTGGAAGCAAGAGGTCAGGGTGTCCGAATGGACCGACCCGCCTTCCGATCTCAACACAAATTCCCCATCTGGGATGGCTTCAACGCGTGGCCTCTGGCACACCTGGCAATGTCACCGTTTGTAAGTTTCGGCAAGCGGCGTATTATGATTTGACCTCCCCGCCACCGCCATGACCTAAAGGGCCAGCTGGCCCTGGGCCAAGAGGACTCAGATTCAAGTTCTTGGCGGGCGATAAAGTTCACCCAGTGACCTGGGGACCATTCCTATTGCTCAATCAAACCAACCTGCCAGGGTTGTGGCAGGGTCGAAAAACAGGGAGAGAACCTCAGAGGTCCTCCTTGAGCTCCCCAGAGGAAGGGTGGGATTGAAATGCAAGAAATCAGAAGAAATAATAGTACCAAATTACTGCACACTTTTCCTGAACTGCTTGCTCCTCCTGTATCTGTCATGCTGTAGGGCCAAGGTTCGAGCAGCCGGGGAGCTGTCCAGCAGGGTGAGGGTGGGAAGAGCAGGTTTAGAATCTAAAGCATGTCCAAACTTTGGCCATCCAGATGTTTTGGACCGCAATGGACAATGGACCCAGTGACGTTGGGAGATGATGAGCTCTCCAACACTGGAAGCATTCAAGGAAACATTAAGCAAATCTAGGTCACAAACACTTCAATTCTGATTTCTGCATTGAACGGCTTAGGAAAGTGGGAATGTTTAGCCTTTCAAAAAGACGGCTGAGGGGGGAATATGATAGCTATGTTTAAATATTTGAAAGGATGTCATATTGAAGAGGGAACAGGTTTGTTTTCTCTGGCTTCAGAGACTAGGACTCGGGGCAATGGTTTCAAACTACAGGAAAAGAGATTCCATTTGAACATTAGGAAGAACTTCATGACAGTTAGAGCTGTTCGGCAGTGGAATATGCTGCCACGGAGGGTGGTGGAGTCTCCTTCTTTGGAGGTTTTTAAGCAAAGGCTGGATGGCCATCTGCCGGGAGTCCTGTGATGGGGGTTCCTGCACAGCAGGGGGTTGGACTAGATGGCCCTTGAGGTCTCTTCCAACTCTATGATTCTATGATTCTAACTCAGTGGCTCTGTAGGCCCCTTCCAGCTCTATGATTCTATGATTCCGGATACTTATTTATTTACAAGATTTTTTAGCCGCCCCACTACCAAGAGGTCTCTGGGCGGCACTTCCTTCAGATCGTGATGAACCAGTTCTGGTTTTGAGGGGTAGGTACTCTAACTGGGTTCCTAGTGTTCTGTCCCATGCCCTGCCCTATTTGGGCAAAGACAGACTGAAGTCAAAATCTGGTGAGTCACAAATGGAGTAGGTGCGACCCTTGTGATCCTTCCACCTGGTGGGCTTGGTTAATGGATGCAGCTAGTAAACACCAGCAACTGAGATCACTACGACCCCCATCATAGTTTCACCAAACTATAGGACAGACCAGGCTGGTTTTTGTCTCTATCAATGCCGATACCAAGGAGCTGCCCTTGCCAGGTTGTGCCAGGTTGTGCCCTGAAGTGACAGCAGTGTGCGATTCCTGCTTTTCCTCCAGAGTTGCCTCCCCGAAGACGATGCAGAGGGGGAAGGGGGGTCATAGCCACCAGGACGGCTGCTGAGTGGTGTGAGCTCCTTCCAGCCAGCGTCAGGGGAGTAGCAGAGGCAACGCAGGGCACACGCCTGGAGTGAGAAACAGAGCCTTTTATGGAAGTGGGGCTCTGGTCGGAAGCTTTATCTCTTCCCAGCTCTGCTGGCTGCCCTCGCCGCCACTGGCTCTCTCAACAGATAGAGCCGCAAAGCAGGCATTGCTTTGGAACGTCTCATCTATTCTATTGACGAGACCCCAGTTGTTGATTAGCTGCTGAATTCAGATGCTTTTTATTTTATTTGTCGGCAGCAAACACCATCTCATTTCCAAGAAGACAGGACTATACCCAGGGCCTTGCTAGGCTGGGCTTGTCAAAGTAAGGAGCCTGAAATCTGTAGATTCCCCTGATCGCAGGGCAATGGGTTGGGCGCTGGCAGGACACTGGTGCCTGCGACCAGGATCTAGAGCAGCAGCTGAACTTCGCCTTTTTTGCACTGTCATTCTCATGCCCTCTTCTCGCTCTCACTCCTCCGTCTCTCTCTCTCTCAAAGACTGGCAAGAGCAAACCCCTCTTGCCAGACGTCCGAACCCAGCGCCCACCCGCAGCTTCCCTTTCGTTTCCACCAGCTCCTCCGGAGCACTGCTGGAGTAAGGCGTTGGTCCCCTTTTGAAGGCATCCAGACTGGATGCCATCACCACCTCCTGTGGCAGGGAGTTCCACAGACTGACAACACACTGGATTAATTTTTTATTTATATTTTGTCTGTTCTCACTCTCCCAACCCTAAGTTTGGGCGGATGTCCTCGAGTTCTGGTATTTTGTGAGAGGGAGAAGAGTGTCCCTTTATCCACATTACTCATGCCCTGCATTATTTTGTACATCTCAATCATATTCCTCCCCTCAGGCACCTTTTCTTCAGGGGCCATCCCTGGGACTGTGCAGCTTGCCCAAGGCCCCTCAGGCTGGCTCGTCTCCCTGTGGAGACACAGCGGGGAATTGAACTCCAGGTCTGCAGCCGGGTACCTAATCCACTGAGCCATCCAGACAGCATAGGATACCTGATAAGTGCTGATGCTGGAGACTTCCAAGATCTTCTAGTCGTGCCCCCTTCTTTCTCTTGAAGCATGTCATCTTCAGACCAGATCCAGCTATGCAATAAGACAGGCCGAACCCCTGTCCAAAGAGCCAATATAACTTCAGCCTTTAATGCACACACACACACACACACACACACACACACACACACACACACACACACACACACACACACACACACACACACACACACACAGTCCAAAGAGCCAATATAACTTCAGCCTTTAATGTGCGCGTACACACACACACACACACACACACACACACACACACACACACACACACACACACACACACACACACACACACACACACACACACACACAGTCCAAAGAGCCAATATAACTTCAGCGTTTAATGCATGCACACACACACACACACACACAGAGTCCAAAGAGCCAATATAACTTCAGCGTTTAATGCATGCACACACACACACACACACACACACACACACAGAGAGAGAGAGAGAGAGAGAGAGAGAGAGAGAGAGAGAGAGAGAACTGCTTTTGCGTGTCAGCCTTCAAGTGGTGAGATTGTTCACTGGCCCTGATGATGAAATATTTAGAGTAATTTAGAGCAATTTCATGTCCCAAATACTGAGGCATGATGAATATTTCACAAGCCACATATCTCTACAAACCCTGCCAGATGATGTATGTAAAGGCTTCTCTCTCTCCAGAACAAAAAATCTGAACCAGCCCCAGCCCGGAAACTCTCCCCCTCAACAATCGACTCCCCTTCTTCTCCCGTCCTCCCCCAAACCCATCTCACAACTCTGTGATACGTTCGGTGGTAGACGTTTCTGTCCCTTCACGTCTGTTTGGCCTTCAGATTGCGTTGGTCCTCTGAGGAAAGCCTGCGGAACCTTTCAGGCGGTCGCCTCAGTTTTTTGTTCCCTGGAAGAGGGCTTCCACTTAACTGTTTTGCCGTCTGGGTTGATTTCGGTAAAGGGCATTGAAGGGGGAGCCTGGTGTGGTTGGCATCGCCACACGGATGGCATGACAGCACCTGTCACAAATCCTCACACCCACTCCACCCAAAGCTTTTAGACACGTGCTGTTTTATGTGGACCAGCGTCATCTTTTTCCTGACGGACTGGGTCAAAGCCAAATTCCATTCCAACCTTGTATATTCCTCGCAGTATGAACCAGCTCGGGTGCTAAGGTCATCAGGAGAGGCCCTTCTCTCCATCCCGCCACCTTCTCAGGTACGTCTCGTGGGAACACATGAAAGGGCCTTCTCTGTTACTACTCCCAGAATTTGGAACTCCCTCCCGCTAGAGGCCAGGACTGCCCCATCTCTGCAGTCTTTCCAGAAGCAGGCAAAACTTTCCTTTTCAGGCAAGCATTCCCTGAATGATGGACTATCTAATCTGATTTTTATATGGACTACCATGCATGATTGCATCGACTGATTTCATAAGAACACCAGTGTTTTCCACGTTAGTTTGCACCCCTCATAATGGATTTTTTTCCTTTTTACGTATTCTTTGTATCTTTAATGTTACCTTCCAATGTTCTAAGTCTAGATGCCTCTTCTAATTCCTGGTTCTTAACTTGGATATGTCTTAGGTTCTGGGCTGTATATTGTCCCTCATTATTGTAAGCCTACCTTGGGTCCTTTTCCAGGGAGAAAGGTTGGGTAAATATGTTCTAAGTATAGTGGTACCTTGTATAAAGGAATTAATTTGTTCCAAATGAAATTATGTTAAGCAAATATTCCTTTATACAAATTTCCAATAGGAATGCATTGAAACGGAGTAATCCCATTTTTATGTTGTACGGATTCACCCCATAGGCAATTCTGTTAAGCAAATTTCCCCTATCTCTGGAATTTTTATGTGGTACAGATTTTATGTTATACAAACTGTTTGTTATACAAGAGTCCACTGTAAATAAATAGTAAGGGACTGGGTTGGTCAGTCAGTTCTCCAAACTAGCTACCTCCCCGTTGTGTGTGCTCCCTTCTTTCTCTTGGGATTTACTATTTAAGGCAAATCTCTCCTCAGACTTGCGTCCCAACTCCATCCACTTCTTTTAAAAATAACTGGCTGGGAACAAACAGCTCAAGGCACAACACAACCCTATAAATCAGGGTTATCTGCCTTCAGAGGCCTTGCACTGGAGAACCTTGTTGGCTAAAATGGACTGGGGGTAAGCACCCCACTCCCTCCTCCGTTGCAATTAATCTTGCCATTCCAGAGCTTGGAAAAGTTACTTTTTTTGGACGGCAGATCCCAGAATTTCCTGGCCAACATAACCTCTGTGGGTTGGAGGATGCATTGGGGGGTGGGGTTGTAGTCTAAGAAATATTTATTTTCCCAGGCTCTGTGTAGAGCAGTCATCTCTATATCAGAAGAAAATGTGTCAACAACTTCTTTTGGGCCATGACTGTTCAAGGCATAGGTTCCCTGCCTGGGCTTGGGGAATAGATTAGCTCTTAAATGGAATGACATTGAAAGGGATGAGCAAGCTCAACCCAGGGAATGTGCAATCGGGGTAAGTAATTTTGCCTACAAAACCTGATCTTGGCTGAAACATTTCAGGCTGCCACGTCCCCTGCTAGAGCAGACCAAAGCCGCAAATTAAGCATCGTCTTAATTGGTACAGGGGAACTACCCTGGCAGGTGAAGCAGAAACCTTTGCCTTCCTTACATCATTGGGTATACTCCATATAAATGTCCCAGGAATTACCCAGTTCTTCTCCTGTCCTGGCAGGAAAAACCCCCCACAATAACCTCAACCCAACCCTGGTGAAAATCCAGCACATTTATGTACAAATTCATAACCTACAATTAACTTTTTTTCTGGTGTGTGTGTGTGTGTGTGTGTGTGTGTGAGAGAGAGAGAGAGAGAGAGAGAGAGAGAGAGAGAGAGAGAGAGAGATTGGACTGCCGTTGCTGGATGATTTTGGAACAGTGGTGGCAAATATTTTGGACCACAGCTCCCACAGTCATAAGAACATAAGAACATAAGAAGAGCCATGCTGGATCAGGCCAAAGGCCCATCTAGTCCAGCTTCCTGTATCTCACAGTGGCCCCACCAGATACGTCCGGGAGTGCAGGAGACTAGATATCTATCACCTGATACCACTCCCCTGCATCTGGCCCTTGAAATACCCCGGTTTTAAGCCTGGAGATTACACATCTCCATCATGGTTTGTAACCTGTGATGGACTTTTCCTCCAGGAAACTGTCCAATCCCCTTTGGAAGGCATCCAGGCCAGATGCTATCACCACTACCTCCTGTGGCAGGGAGTTCCACAGACTAACAACGCGCTGGGTGAAAAAATATTTTCTTTTGTCTGTTCTTACTCTCCCAACCCTCCATTTTGCCATTGGTCACCTAGGCTCGGAATTCTGGGAGTTGTGGTCCAAAACGTCTGGCAGGCTGAAGGTTCGCCACCACTGCCCTAGAAGCTGTCAAAAAAAAAGTACAGAAAAGAAAAAGAAAATGAAAAGAGAAAGAAAATAAAAAAACACAAAAAGAGGAACTTTTCCTGAGTTCTGCCGATTTGTACCTAGAAGATATTCTCTGAATTACCTGGTAGGGCTCAAAAGCTGATGTCGTGAATGGAAAATCCACATGTAGGGAAAAAAATCTTCTGGTAGGAGGCTCACTGGGTCCAGCCCACGGACCTTTTTCCTGCAAAGCCCTTCTGAGTTTTCAGTTCTGACATGATCCTTCCGACTGCACACGCCCCATGGGAATCCTATTGAGTACATTCCCAGAGAGGGTTGCTTTGCCTGCTTACACAAGGCTGTGAATGTTCTAGCAGCTCCTCTGCATTCTTGAGTCCTTCCCTATGTTATGGAAAGTTCCAAACCTCCTGCCCAAGTGGGTCAGTTTCTTCCTCAGCAGCTCGGTGGTTGAGGTCTCGGCCTGTGGAGCTGGTGATCTGGAGTTCGATTCCCCCACGGTTAATCCTTGACCCGGGTCGGACTCAATGCTCCATAAGGACCCTTCCAGCTCTGAAGTGCTAAGATGATAATTATTTATTCTTAGTCTTCCTAGGCATGATTTTGATTTGCTTACCAATGTATAGGTTGGACGGGCATGGAGGGGTAGAGAAACAAGTATGTGCAGGTAGACACCAAGAAAAAGAACAAAGCTCATTACCTAACAGTAGGATATGATCATGGGGTGGGAAGGAAAACAAAAGGACACGTAAAGAGCCAGGGAAGATTAGCTCCCCGTAGGATGTGATAGGGAAATCTCTTCTTTTCGATGAGTGAGGTGGCCAGTGAGAGTGTAGATAAATCATTTTACTCCCTGGCAATCCTTTAGTTTTCCTTCCTTCCTTCCTTCCTTCCTTCCTTTATTTATTTATTTATTTATTTTTGCATTTATATACCGCGCCCATTTCCCACAGGAACTCTGGGCAGTTCACACGAAGGTTAAAAACAAACATCAGTAGAACAATATAAAAAGGCACAGGCAGAGGCAAAAACTGGATGACCGTAAATAAAAGGGGGGAAAAAAACCTGGTACCACATTAGCAATTGCCAAAGGCATCCCTGTACAACCAGGTTTTAAGGGCTTTCCTAAAGGATGCCAGTGTGGAAGCCTGGCGTATCTCACCAGGTAATTTATTCCAAAGAGATGGACCGGCCACCGAGAAGGCCCGTTTCTGTGTTACTGCTTTACGGGCCTCTCTAGGGGTGGCCACCCGGAGAGAGAAAGCCATTGAGGAACGGGTGGGTCGGGCCAGCTCTGATCGTGGGGAGATACGCTCTGCCAGATAATTCCTTCCTTCCTTCCTTCCTTCCTTCCTTCCTTCCTTCCTTCCATTCATCAACCCTTCCTTCCTTCCTTCCATTCATCAACCCTTCCTTCCTTCCTTCCTTCCTTCCTTCCTTCCTTCCATTCATCAACCTTTCCTTCCTTCCATCCTTCCTTCCTTGCATTCATCAACCCTTCCTTCCTTCCTTCCTTCCTTCCTTCCTTCCTTCCTTCCTTCCTTCCTTCCTTCCTTCCTTCCTTCCTTCCTTCTCACTAAGGGTACGTTTTCTTCAGAAACCAAAGATCCATCTGGCCATCACACATTGTTGGCGAGCAGGTCCAAACCGAGCAACCAGGAGTTCCAAAATCAAGACTGGGGTGGCACCCCTCCTTCTTTTTGATGCCCTTCCCTCTCCCCACACCTCCCCCTTTCTCTCTTCCGCCCCTGATCCTTCTCTGCCTCTGTAACTGGAGAGCTGCTTGGTGGAGGAACAGAGTTTGCTTGCCAAAGGCTAGAACGGTCCATTTGCAGGTAGTTCGGTATAATTTTTGAAATTTGACCAGGGGATAGTCATGGCCTTAGGAGCACATACTGGTTGTACTGCCCATTCTCAACTTTAGCCCTGAATGGTCACCACAGCGATGTAGCTGGGAATAGACTCAGGGAGTTCCATTTTTTGCAGCTCCAAGTCCTTGGACCCTGCCACCTCTGCAAGCATGTGCATGTGTGCGCCTGCACGCATGCACAATACAGACATCTTCTTCTGCCTGCTGCATCAGAGCTGATCCCTCTAGCTAGCTTTCCCAGCCCATATCAAGAGTAAATGCAGTCCGGTCCATTTGTCTCCCTACAGAGGGTATGCCCTGTGTTCCAGACGACTGAACCCAAAAAATACCTCTTGAACAATATAAGTAACCAATATTTCTGGCTTGCCTTTGGCTGCGCACAAAACCCACAAGCTTATCTGGGCATCACAATGTCTGAGAGGATCACCTTTTATAAGGCCGATCAGTATTAGGGCTCCTCCGTTGCTTCACTTTCCCCAAAGGGCCCCTCTGAAAGGTCTGTTTCTTCCTCTCTGGTTCTGCCTTTCAGTCCTGAACTTGCTATTTGCTTCCTTTGCATTTTTGTCCCACAAAGTACCGTCTTCCCTGCAGACTCTGCTGCCCTCATATCCTTGGGAGGCCATGCCTGTCCCCTTCCTAGCAATGTGCAACTCTCCTGAAGCGCCAATGCTGGGCGTGCTATTTTTGTTCAGAGCTGTCTCAGCTGATAGTGCCCTGTGGCTGTTCTTGAGAGCTGGTTGCCACTGCCTCCGTTGCAGCCGCAGAAACGTCCTTGGGGCTTCCACACAATAACACTGCAGCCCAAGGCCATCCCATGACATTTTGCTGCCTGAGGGCAAAAGATAAAATGGCACACATACACAGAGAGAGAGAGAGAGAGAGAGAGAGAGATGCCATTCCACATATAGGAGGCAGCTGGATTGACCGTTGCCTCTTATTTCCAATTAAGGAGGTTGGGAAATTCCTTTTTGGGGCTGCAGAATTGCCTGGGCAATCCACCTACTGACTTACTTGCTAGGAATTTAGGGAGCTATACTCAGGAAAAAAGCAATCAGGAATTTGGGGAGTTATACTCAGAAAAAAAGCAACCACCCATAACTGTCTTAAAGCAAGTGATGAGATAAAATCCTCTGCACCACCTCTCTCTCTCTCTGTGTGTGTGTGTGTGTGTGTGTGTTGTGTTGTGTTGTGTCGTTATAGTAATGACCGACTCTTCATGACCCCATGTCCATGGAGTTTTCTTGGCAGGAATCCTGGAGTGGTTTGCCAGTTCCCACTCCAGGCGCCTACAGCACCTGGTATTCCCTGGTGGTCTCCCATCCAAGTACTAACCAGGGCTGACCCTGAGTAACCCAGCTAATTTAGGGCAATATGGAGAGGATACAATGTCATTTAAAGTTCTATCACCCTTCCCAGAAAGAAAAGCAGCTGGGGGACTCCACAAGAACAGTCAGGAGGCAAGAGACATAGTCATCTGCTGTTGCTCATCTCCAACATTGGCCACTGGTCCCTTGGCCTAATGGTAGGACCGGCCCTATTGTGTCCCCACCTTCTTGCCCCCTTCTTTAATTTCCCCTCCTTATCCCTCTTGTTGGTTCATCTCTATGCGATTGATAGAGAGCCTCTTCCGGACGGATGCCTGCTTTTACTCTCATCTGCCCCCCAATTTGCTAATCCCTCGTTCAGCCACATGACGGAGGTGAGGCCTCCAAAGTTCAAAAGGATACCGCACGGTGTCCGTTACGGATCAGGTTGCGTCTCTGCGAGGGAATCGTGAACTTTTCTCAGGTGGATGCAGGAAGAGGGTGCTTAGCAACCAACGTATAGACCTGCACATGGAGGTCTGAAGGAACAGATGTGGGACATAACAGAATGACCCAGTGGGAATGAGGGCTATGGGCCATGCAGCAGAGGTTAAAAAAAAAAAGAATGCCAACACTGGCATTGACTTTGGAGGCAATATGCAGCTCAAGAATAGACTCAGATGGGCTTGGATGCTAAGATTTCGGTGTTATTTCAACTTCGGTTTGCTCGTAGTCGGTAGCCCTGCTTTCTGATCTTTCGCCAGGGGTTCTTGCTTTTTTCTTTCTATCTTTCTTTAGCCTACAACTTGGTGGGTGGGTGTGGAGTAAGTACTGGTATATCCTGCATTGTAAACCACCCAGAGAGAGATTTAAGTGGCATGGGGTGCTGTATAAGCAGCCCGTTTTGCTGTGCTTACTTGAGACGGCCCTGCGTTGAGTATTAATATTACAGTCATTGGAAATTAGGTCATCGTGCAATACGAGTTTATAGTGTACCAAAAAAGGAATTGTTGTATGCACTGAGAAGGGAAAAGAGGACTATAAAACGTCATCCCTAGCCTTGCATTCCTGTGCTTCTGAACTTGTTGCCATGTTGTCTATAACAGGCATGTCCAAACTTCGGCCCTCCAGATGTTTTGGACCACAACTCCCACAGTCCTTTGCCATTCGAAATACAGGCTTGGAATTCTGGGAGTTGTGGTCCAAAACATCAGGAGGGCCGAAGTTTGGGTATGCCTGGTCTCTAACCTCAAAGCACAGGGGAAAGTGGTAGTGGTGGTGGTGGGAATCTATTCCTATCCAGACCTTGGCGGCGGGGGGGGGGGGAAATATATCAATGCAGAATTCCTCCATTGGATGCTGGCTTGAGATGCTGACTGGAAATTTGGAGAGTTGTTGTCCAAAAAAAGAGACTTCCCCATGTTCTGGACCTGCCAAGAGCCAGTGCGTGTTTTTGTTACCCACAGGCAGAGCTCAGGGGGGAAAGGAATGTGCCTTAAACCCAGATGCCAGGGGCCACAGCAGTGGTCTGCGGAGAGCCTGGCGCGGTAGGGAGGATCTGGAGAGCGTCATCTCCGTGCTGTCACCCCAACGACTGCTATGTGATGAAGTGGAAGGCCCTCGGTGTTATCAGAGGGCAGCTGTTAAGAGCATGGCTTTCAGGGCAGGAAGGAATGCCTCAGGCAGAGAGGCACCATGACCAAGCAGCTCCGGGTGACATTTATAGGACGGCCAGCTTCCTTCTCTGGACCTTTTTTTGCTTAAGTTTTCTCTTCCCAAATGAGCTATGGGAACATGACAAAGAAGAGCCGCTATAAAGCCAGCCATTGGCCTCCTGGAAACTACTATATCTGCATGCCATAGATCTATATCTATCTATCTATCTATCTATCTATCTATCTATCTATCTATCTATCTATCTATCTATCTATCTATCTATCTATCTATCTTATCTATCTATCTATCTATCTATCTATCTATCTATCTATCTATCTATCTATCTATCTATCTATCTATCTATCTATCTATCTATCTATCTATTCCTTCCTTCCTTCCTTCCTTCCTTCCTTCTATCTATCTATCTATCTATCTATCTATCTATCTATCTATCTATCTATCTATCTATCTATCTATCTATCTATCTATCTATCTATCTATCTTCCTTCCTTCCTTCCTTCCTTCCTTCTATCTATCTATCTATCTATCTATCTATCTATCTATCTATCTATCTATCTATCTATCTATCTATCTATCTATCTATCTATCTATCTATCTATCTATCTATCTATCTATCTATCTATCACCTTTCTCCCCCTAGGGGACCCATGGCGGCTTACAACAGATTTTTTTTAAAAAAAAAACAGATCTTAGAAAAACTGCCTTCAATTGTTTTTTTAAAGTTAACTTTATATAAGTATATAAACAGCTTTATACAAAATACAGCATTTAAGCTATTCAATAGGAAAGTATATTGCTTTTAAAAATACAAATATTGTCAGCTGGGCTTTAACTACAGATATGCATGAGTTGAAATGAGGAGTTTTTGAACCATTGGAAGTTAATTTAAAAAAAAACACAACTGAAGACAGCAGTTATTCCTCAGTTATATTTTTGAAGGGAAATGTCTGGCTGGAATCACATTTTTTACTTATTATTGACCTTATCTGGATGTGAAAAAAAAGCTTGCTTGGGTTTTTTTTTTAACAAGTGGAAGAAGAGAAAGAATGCCCCTCATACTTGCAAGATTTTCCTGCAAGAGAAGCAACATCCCCTGACAGGGAAGATCTAAATGAGATTCTGATACCTCCTCACTCCCACCCTCTAAGCAGCTCTAGAAATTTTGCTTTTTACCCCCTTGTTTTCTTCCTTTTTGAATGCAAGCACTGGTCTTTGGATAAGAGGAGCTGCTGATCAGAAGCAGGGCCAAGAGAAGCCCTCCCCATCTGCAAAAGCTTCCAGCTCCTTTGGGATACCAGGAAAAAGCCATCAGAGCTGGAGCTGGGGAGGTCTACTGAGGTTTCTGTCTACAGTTGGACCCCACTTGCAACCAGATCTCAGAAAGGTTGCCTTTTTGGACAAGGGCTTTTGACATCTCTCCTCTCACAGAGTGGAGAGGTGTTTTCCCTGCCGAAATCTGCCAGTGACTTCTGAGGAGACCTATACTGTAAGGAAAAGGCATGTGGGAGCTACCTCTGTGGAATGTGGCTAGAAATCGTCTTTGAGTGACACAACGCCTTGGGAAGTTCGATAGGGCACCGAGGGGAGGGGGTTGCTGGTTATCAGAGGAGCGGAAAATACCCAGAAAGAGAGGCCTGTGTCGTGCTTTAACAGATCTGAGATAAGTCTGCCTTCCTGGTTTACAAGTGGCCTTCAAAGGCTTTGGAGGCCGAGATGGAATGTTTTAAGGAAAGGGTTCTGGCAAGGCTGTTAAAGCACCCTTGCCATGTTGAACTGAAATTGGGGATGGCGTTTTTACAGGCTGGAGAAGGAAGCCTCTCTGACCACGTGCATAGTCCTCCGCGGTGTCACCTGCCACGCTTCTCCCATGGGGAGAAAAAGCCTGAGAGGAATACCTGGAGAATAAGACCATCAATAGCTGCTTGCCAGGATGGTTATAGATCAGTGGTGGCAAACCTTCGGCACTCCAGATGTTTTGGACCACAACTCCCAGAATGCCAAGCCTAGAGTGCCAGTGGCAAAGGAATGTGGGAGTTGTGGTCC
This sequence comes from Phrynocephalus guinanensis, assembly GCA_037367245.1. Classification (NCBI taxonomy): domain Eukaryota; kingdom Metazoa; phylum Chordata; class Lepidosauria; order Squamata; family Agamidae; genus Phrynocephalus; species Phrynocephalus guinanensis. The sequence continues at coordinate 20,290,507 of CM074749.1, forward strand.
AAAACATCTGGAGGGCCGAAGGTCCTCCACCACTGCTATAGATCCTCTCCAATACAGAGGCAGTATGGTTCTGCAAGCGAGGGGCGTGGTGGCTCAGTGGGCTAGAGCGCTGAAATGGTCGGCAGCTCGGCGGTTCGAATCCCGGGTGCCACGCAGCGGCACGAGCTCCGGCTGTTAACCCCAGCTCTGTCCTGCCAACCTAGCAGTTCGAAAGCATGTCAATGCAAGTAGATAAATAGGTACTGCCATAAAAAGCAGGACGGAGAACAGTGTTCCATGTGCAAAAATGCTTTCAGACATGCTGGCCACATGGCCCTGGACAACACTGGCTCTTTGGCTTGGAAACGGAGATGCACAACGCCCCTAGAGCAGGACACGACTAGCATGCATGTGCGGCAGCGCCGGGGGGGGGGACCTAGTGGAAGAAGCTCCGTCTACCCCCAGTAGCCAATTCTTTGAAATTAAATTGCATTAATTAATTATATTTGAAATGCTGCAGGCCCAGGGAAGTGTTTAATACTCAGTGCATTTTCCGCTACCACTCCTGCTCAGGAGTGATGTCTATATTGCCAACCCTTTCAATTATATACAACCCTCGGGACCAGAACAGCAGCACTAATTCATTAATTATATAGTCGAAGATAGCAGTGCTGTTGAGTTGGCTCTTGGCAACCTTAAGGAACAGGCTTTTAGCTGAGCAGGGAGCATTCTTTTACTAAAGATGCAGTTTTAAATTTAATTTCAATTCAATTCTGTTTTAATGTGATGATTCCTTTATTTGTTGTCTCCTATCACCACTTCTCATGTTTATAAAGCAAACAAGCACCACACAATATGCTATATCTCCCCCCCCAACCCCCCGATTAATGGGTGGAAGCTACGTTGCTTTGACTTGTATGTCCGCAGGACTGGTCTCGCAAATAATTAACTACCGTGTAATAATTGGAGATGGCAGTTGGCTCTTCCAGGAGTGATCAAGAATCTTCATTAAACAAAACAAAACAAAAGATTAGGCTTCTGGTTTCTGTAAACTGAATCTTACTATAATTATACAATGTGCGGTGGTGTAGTGCAGTGGTTTCCAATCTTGGGTCCCCAGATGTTCTTCTAGTCCAAGGACATAAGAACATAAGAACATAAGAAGAGACCTTCTGGATCAGACCAAAGGCCCATCGAGTCCAGCTTCCTGTATCTCACAGTGGCCCCACCAAATGTGTCCTGGAAGTGCACGAGACTAGATCTCTGTCTCCTAATACCACTCCCCTGCATCTGGCCCTTGAAGGACCCTGGTTTTAAGCCTGGAGATGACACATCTCCAACATGATTTGTAACCTGGGATGGATTTTTCCTCCAGGAATCTGTCCCATCCCCCTTTGAAGGCATCCAGGAGAGTTGGTTTCTGGCATTCAGTCAAGGCTGTGAAAGAGTACATTGGTGGTTGTGATTAGGAATAATTTTGGCTCAAGCGATTATAAGCTGATCCATTTTGATTTAATTGGGGTGACAGCTGGAACTAGAACTGCATCTAAGGTATTTGATTTTTTTCTAAAAGTCAAGATTTAATGAAAGGAGTGCTGTCGTTTAATGAGCTAAGATGGTTTTAAGAGCACAAGGAAACTGTGATTTTAAGTGCAAGAAGAAAATGGAATATTTCCTTAATCTGTTCTGTTATAGAACCAAACAGCAAACAATAATTTATGCATTGAAGGCATAATGTAGCAAAAATCAGATTCCCTCCCCACAAAAGATGTGGCCATGGATAGTCAGTTGCAGCATAGTATAGTGTTCTGTGTTATCTCAAAGACTGACAGATTTGTTATAGGATGGGTTTTCCTGGAGTTCAGCCTATATCTCTTAAGACCCATCGTGTCTTATCTAATTTTTCAGGTAAATAAGCCCTACATATGGACCAGAGGGTGAAGTTGCTTGCTGGGGCACAGTGAAGTTGTAGGCAAATCAAAGGCATAAATTATTGTCCGTGATAACTGCAAATACACAAAACCCATTGTGAGTTGAAGTTTCAGTTAAGGTTTCCTGCTATTTTCTTCTGTTCTTATCTTTAATGGGTCAGCCTAAGCAGGAGTGCTAGAAAGCATAGGGCCCTCCAATTATCAACAGGCTGCATTTGGTTCAGGCTAAGCAGAAAATAATTAAAGGATGGAAAGCAAGGCCGATCCATTGGTCCGATCCATTGTATCCATACAGTCCTCTCCTATTGGGTATCTTTGGTCAGCTACAGTTTGCCACTCCCCAAGTGTCTGGCTGCCTGACCTTCCACCTCCGTCCCATCTAAGAACCTGAACTTTGAACGGGTTAACATGCCTCCCAAAAGTAGACCCAAATGAGCTCACAGGGCATTCTTTGAACCAGCAAACTTGGCATCATAGCTGGGAACCTTATGCCCTGTGAGCTCATTTGGGTCTACTTTTGATTTTGAGGCATGTTAACCCGTTCCTAAGAACCTAAGAAGAGCCCTGCTGGATCAGGCCAAAGGCCCATCTAGTCCAGCTTCCTGCATCTCACAGTGGCCCCACCAGATGCGCCTGGGAAACGCACGAGACTAGATCTCTCTCTCCTGATACTACTCCCCTGCATCTGGCCCTTGAAGAGCCCTGCTGGATCAGGCCAAAGGCCCATCTAGTCCAGCTTCCTGCATCTCACAGTGGCCCCACCAGATGCGCCTGGGAACGCACGAGACTAGATCTCTCTCTCCTGATACCCCTCCCCTGCATCTGGCCCTTGTAGTACCCTGGTTTTAAGCCTGGAGATTACACATCTCCATCATGGTTTGTAACCTGGGATGGACTTTTCCTCCCGGAATCTGTCCCATCCCCTTTTGAAGGCGTCCAGGCCAGATGCTATCACCACTTCCTGTGGCAGCGAGTTCCACAGACGAAGAACACGCTGGGTAAAAAAAAAATCTTTTATCTGTTCTCACTCTCCCAACCCTCTACAAAGGTGTTCCTCTCTGCCCTGGCTCTGACTCATGCCGGCCTTCCAGGGAATTCGCGCAGGGCCCCAGCTGCCGAACCAGCATCCAACGTCCTTGTTGATGCTCAGGGGGGACCTGGTTGACACTGCCTGCAAAAGGCGATGATGCGCTCAGTGCCACGTCCAGCCTCTGGCAGCGGAGTCGGGTGGGTGGGTGGGTGGGTGGAATCCTCTGCTGAACAATGATTCGGGTTTCCCTGTTGGGAAGGAAGGCAGCCCTATGCAGCCTCCCCTGAGCCTAAGAATCCGTTGACCCAAAAGCGGGGGCGCCAGGGCAGTAGAGGTGCTAATAGCTCCTTCCCTACAAGCAGGGCACTGGCAAGACTCAAGGATGAGGCAGCTTTCCATACTGCTGTTGAAAACCCCAAGCATGAACGGCTGCTGCAGTATTGACCGGCCTACTTCTCAGCGTGGTGGTAAGACTTTCTCGACTGCTGGAGAAGGCAGGAAAAGGCGCACATGACAGAATGCTTTGCCTTTTTTAAAAAAAAAAGTCATGTACATAGAAAGCCATGCATTTATTCCACTGCATTGGTTTTCTCTCTTTTCTTCGAATGCCTCTACGGAAGGCATCATGGCAGCATCACAGTGCTGGTGGTGGGTTTCCGTGTGGCAGAGGCCAGCGATTTAGATTTAAAATGCATTTTCCTTAAAGACAAATCCCCTTAAAAATCACTGTCCGCTTTTCAAATCGCTTTTTCTGAAGAACCCCCTTGGCCACGCCCTGTTGGTTTTTCTTGCAATGACCACTGGGTTTGGTGTTTTTTTAAAAAAAAAAACGGTACCTGTACCCCCTTTTAAAGCGATTTGGTTGTACTTGCGGACATACTACGCCGCGTTTTTTTCGGTTCCCCCGTTTCTGCCGTTTCCCTGTCGTAGTTTGAAGCGATTCAGCCATGTGTGAACGGAGAAGCCCATTGCTAAGCAGCCACTGAAGTGCGGACTGCCGAACCGCTGTAGCGACCACGGGACCGCGGGAGGAGATAAGGCCATGCAAAATAAAAAGCGGCTGCTCACGGAAGTACGGTAGCATAAAGTGTGGAGATGTGGAACTTTTGATGGCACATACCAGCATAAATCCAATTATTAGTCTGTAAATACTGTAGACAAAAAAACACTGAACCAATGGGAAGGACACCAGTGGAATTTGCCATTCTGCATCGGATGGAGATGGACTACTCTGTTTGGGATTAGCTGTGGATTTGGGCCGGAAGTAAACTTAGGGCCTTTTCACACGACCCCTAAGATCCGCTGGCCACTTAAATTCGGACCAGGGATCTTGGGGGTTCGTTGCTCTTTCTGCGTCCCCACCCCTCCGCACTTCCTTGCTCCTGTCTGCGTGAGGGGAGGGAGGAAAAAAGAGAGGGGAAAAATGCAGGCTCACCTCCGAAGCTGCCCCCTGGTTGTCCTGATTCCTTCTCTTCTTCTGTTTTTTTTTTGCCTCCCGCCCCTTCTCTTAAAGGGGCGGGAGGCAAAAAAACCCAAACAGAAGCGAGGAGAGCCCCGCACTCACCAGATTAAATCCGGACCTGGGGATTTTCACCCTCCTAGAGCAGGTACAAGAAAAGTGCCCTGGGACGTGCTTAGGTGGGCGTGGTCGCACTTAATTTCCTCCAAACTCCGGAGCTGGTGGGGAAACAATTGCAAGCTCCGGAGCTGGCAGCCATTTGCTGCGGAGTTTAGGGGTCGTGTACAAATACCCTTAGAATCCCAATGCAATTGGTGCAAATGGATTCAAATGAACATAGAACTTTAAGGCACCAGAACCTTTGAGTTGTGGGACTCCATTCTGTTAGAGGCAGGGATAACCGTTGACCGACACTTGAAAGGACATTTCCTGGAAGTGAAGGAAGAAGAAAGGAAGCTACAGAGGAAGAGGAAGGAGACAAAAATAATGATTACAGAAGATTAGGTTGGGGCTCTTGAGGCTTAAAAGAAACCAAAAATACAGTGGCGTTTGAACATAAAATTTGTACAACATAAAAAATTCTGGAGATAGGGGAAATTTGCCTAACAGAATCGCCTATGGGGCGAATCCGGACAACATAAAAAATGGGATCATTCTGTTTTCAGTGCATTCCTATGGGAAATTTGTATAAAAGAAAATTTGCTGAACATAATTTCCGTTTGGAACGAATTAACTCCTTTATACAAAGTACCACTGTAAAATAAAACCTCTGTTTGCACTTCCCGTTTGTGAAAAGTTCTGGTGTCCGAACAGGGCAGGGCTCGTTGGGCCTCAGTCACTAGGAGGTGTCCAACGTCCATATTTAACTCTCTGATGCGACCGCTGTACTTCGATAGCAGTTCTTGTTCCCTTCAGGTGGGGTTCCTTTTTTTTTTTTTTTTTTAACCGAAGCACGACTTGTCAAAAGCGCCCTCCAAATGTTAAAAGGGGCAAATGGAAACGGGACCCCACCCAACCAAGTCCCGCGCCCCGCCTGGACTTCCCGGTGGATGTTATATAGCTGATCTGAACCACCGGAGATATATATATATCTCCGCATCTCGCAGGTTCATCGGCTCCCCGTGCAATCGTTTGCCCAAATTCAAAGAGGGAGAAAGCCGGTGGCTGAGTTAGGGGGAAGGTGTTTGTGTGTGAGAACGAACAAAACAACAACAACACGCTGTTGTTCTTCATTTCATCCATCGAACTGGTGAAACCACGTTATTTTCCATGCTCGAAATACACTTGGCTCCAGTTGTATGTCCTTCCAGCACACACACACACACACACAGAGAGAGAGAGAGAGAGAGAGAGAGAGAGAGAGAGAGAGAGAGAGAGAGAGAGAGAGAGAGAGAGAGAATCTAATTCTATCCGTGACTTCTAAACCCATTTGTTTATTATGTGTTGTTTTTCCAAGGCACGGATGTATAGTCGAAAATTACGAGCAAGGCATAAAATGTCCCTTTTCTCCTCTTGAGTAAAGCAGAGTAAACAAAGCGGCTAAAATTGAATGGCTCAAGACAGCTGTTTAAAGCAAAGCAAAAGCAAAGTGTTCTGCTTTATATACCGCCCCATAGCGCTTCAACCACTCTCTCTGGGCGGTTTACAATTTAATGATGCAGGCTAACCACCCTAACCCCCCACCCCTACCCCCAGCAAGCAGGGTACTCATTTTACCGACTTCGGAAGGATGGAAGGGCCAGTGAAATATGAGCCGCTGCCTGGGATTGAACCCAGGCAACCCTAACGTCCAGGTAATCTTTCGCAACTTGTGTTCTGTTTTTGTCCTGCTGTTTTATATTTTTTTTTCAGGAATCCGTAAAAAGCAAGCAAAAAAAACCCCACCCACCCATCCATCCATCCATCCATCCATCCATCAATAGATAGATAGATAGATAGATAGATAGATAGATAGATAGATAGATAGATAGATAGATAGATAGATAGATAGATAGATAGATAGATAGATAGATAGATAAAGGGTTTATAAATATATATTATTTATTTATTTCATTTATATAGCCTCGCCCGTTTCTCCCCAGTGTCACCCAAGGCAGCGTGCAAAAATATTTTCAATCCTCAACCGATTAAGACCCACCGATTCCTATTTAAAACCATCACATAAAGGATATTCGAAAACTGTAAAGCAAAAAAAAAAAAACCACCCTCTTTAAAGAGGTAAATTTTGGTTGAAAACCGCGGGTGTAGAGGAAAGAAATGAGAAAGAAATTTTGGACAGCCGAATGAAAGGGCGGAGAGAGGGGGGGGTTGAAATGAGAGAGGGGTTTTTGGCTTGATGTTCAACCAATTATTTTGAATTGGGAGGGGAGTATTCGTTTCAAGGCCGGTTTGCTGCGATGCAGCGGGCGGGACTGTCCCGCGCCAGGCTGTCGGGGAGTGTCTATTATATCCCTAACGGGTTTAGGAGGCGCTACCCCCCCCCCGGAGAGAAACCGCAGGGCCAGGGAATAACAGCATCTCGTGGGAAAAGCCAGGCGTGCAAGTGACGGTCTCTTTCCTGTGTTAAGTTTGAAGGGTGGATCCACAACCGTTTTCTTTAGCGCCTGGTGCTTTTGTCGATAACCCCCTTTTTCACGTTCCAGAGGCCTGAAGTGTTCTAGTCCAGGAAGAGCTGGGGCGCTCCGTCCTTTCTTAGAGCATCAGAACCCCCCACCCATGAAAAATCGATTTTTTCATGTTAGAAATGTACGAGCGGGCGCTTTCCCCGGCTCCGCTGTGGGCCAACGGGATTAGCAGCCGGACATGGCAAGTCGATTTTTTAAATTTTATTTTAAGGGCATCTGATCCTCCAGACGCTTCTGCCCGCCCCCTTTTCCCAGGTAACGCGCCTCCGTCGTGTTTTTTGGAACGTTCCGGGGAGCCTCCTACACCGTTCCCGAATGCCAGAAGTAACGAGGGTTCGTTACTCTGTTTTAACCGAGCCACCTGGCCGCTGTCATTTCTTCCCGCAAAAGGTGTTTACGCGTGTACGAATCAAGTCGGTCACAATCCACGATCCGTTTGCTAGTCCTTAAAGCGCAACCAGACTGGTTTGGATGAGGTTGCAATCCTGGGTCAACCAATTTTTTCTCCAGTCTCGTTGAGTTCCGCGGGGCTTGCTTCTGAGTAGCGAGCCGATGGGTGCTCTTTAAAAAAAAAACATGTAGGAGAAACCAAGGCGGACTGCCGGCGATCCCTCCCGGCCCCGAGGCGGAACGGAAAGGAACGAGCCACGGAGGGATTTCGTTTTCCGCAAGGCGGTGGCCCCTGGGGGAGGAGGTTGGGGGTGTGTCAAAGGACTCGGCTTGGTTTCGGGAGGAAGCAATACTTATTGGGGGGTGGGCGAGAAGGAACATCTTCGTTTCTACGCTTCGCTTCGCTGGTAACGAAAAACAAATAACGATTCGTTCCGCGCTCGCCGTCCCAGCACGTTTCCCGTTGATCATGCGGCTGTGCGTTTTTCAAGGAGTCGATTTTCTAGGAAACGCTGGGGAGTCGAAGCAGCTGAGGATGGCAGGCATATCATTACCGCGATCGTCTCATTTTGTCCGATTTAAAACGGCGTCATCAACAAACGGAAACAACGTTTTCTTCAAAATAAAAATAGGAACACTGCCGGGGAGAAAGGCAGGAGGCTGAAGGGAGGGCAGCCACTCCTGACCGCAACAGCCTGCGGGATTTCCGTGGGAGAGTTGTCTCTGCCGGCCGCTGCGCCCTCGGACCTGGACGGCCAGGCCAGCCCTCTTTGGCCCAGGGATACCCCCCCCCCCCGCCGCCGCCCCGGTTGCCAAAGCGCGTGTGTCGACGAGGCGGTGTGTCTGAGAGAGAGGAGTGGAGGGGGGGAGATGCACTGATGACCCTTTTCTTACAGGGCTGGGTGGGACCGCGTGGGCGTGTGAATTGGACCGGTCTGCCCTCGGGGACTCCACGTCCTGGGGGGGGGGATCGAGGGAAAGAAAGAAAGAAAGAAAGAAAGAAAGAAAGAAAAAGAAAGAAAAAGAAAGAAAGAAAAGTGTTCTGCTTATACCACTCCAACGCACTTCAAGCATTCTCTGTAGGGTTTACAATTTAATTATGCAGGCTACACAAAGAAAGAAAGAAAGAAAGAAAGAAAGAAAGAAAGAAAGAAAGAAAGAAAGAAAGAAAAGGCAAAAGCAAAAAGCAAAGTGTTCTGCTTATATAGTATACGCCCCAAAGCACTTCAAGCACTCGCTGGGGGGGATTACAACTTAATTATGCAGGCTACACATTGAAAGAAAAAGAAAGAAAGAAAGAAAGAAAAAGAAAGAAAGAAAGAAAGAAAGAAAGAAAGAAAGAAAGATAGCTAGATAGAAAAAGCAAAAGCAAAAAGCAAAGTGTTCTGTTTATACCGCCCCAAAGCACTTCAAGCACTCTCTGGGCGGTTTACAATTTAATTATGCAGGCTACACATGAAAGAAAGAAAGAAAGAAAGAAAGAAAGAAAGAAAGAAAGAAAGAAAGAAAGAAAAGAAAGAAAGAAAGAAAGAAAGAAAAAGGTGCACAAAAGACTTTAAGAAAAAAGAAAGAAACTAGACGGCTCACGCAAGGATCTAAGAAAGGAAGGAAGCAGGCAGGCGCGCGAGCCCTTTAAGAAAATTCGGCCGGGCCAGTTCATCCAAGTTTTCAAAGTTGGACGGAGGAGAGCCAGGCCGGGGTGGGGGGGGAAGAGACCCGTCGAGGGCCGAGGACAAAAGTTTTGCAGCTTTCGGCGCCGTCCATTGGCTGGCCGGTTCCCCCGGAGACGGCGAGGGGTGGGGGGTGGGGGTGGCCCACGGGCCCCGCCCCACCGGCCCGCTGGCTGGCTGGCTGGGGGGGGGGGGGGCGGGGGGCCCTTGGAGGCAGCGGCACCGGCGAGCTGTAGCGGCAATCAGCGGCGTTGCGGGGGCCCGGGGCGCCGCACAGCTGCAGCTCGTCGCCCCCCCCCTCGGCTGCTCATTGGCCGCCGCCGCTCGCCGGCCGCCCCAGCTGGAAGTGAGCGGCCCGCGGGGGGCGGAGGAGGCGTCAAATAAGCGGCCGTCGCGCGAGGATCGTCGCCCCCCCCCACCCACTTACTTCGCCCACCTGCCTGCCTGCCTGCCGCCGCCACCACCGCACCCGCGCACGTCGGGGGCCTCCCCCCCCCACTCCCACTCCCACCCAACCACCAACCACCCCCCCCCCCGCCTGACCGCCTGCCTCGACGCCACACCGGCCCCACCGCCCGCGACGACCCACGCCAGCCCCCCCCCCCCCCCCCCCGTTTTTTTTTTTTTTTTCCTCTCCCCCCCCCCCGGACATCCCGCCCCATCGCGCGCATCCCGCCCCATCGCCCCAGACCAAGCAAGCAAGCAAGCAAGCAAGGAAGGAAGGAAGGAAGGACCGACGGGAAGGACATACAGGCAGGCAGCCAGGAGGCGGCCACTCCGGACCAGCAAGCGAGACCCCCCCTCTCCTCCTCCTCCTCCTCCTCCTCCTCCCCCCAAACTCTCCCTGCCCCCCCCCCCCGCCCGCCCCTCCAGCCCACACTTTCCTGGCGCCCGGCGTTGCACCCACCCCACCATGAGCAACCTGCCGAAGGAGACCGACAGCAGCAGCAGCAGCCTCGAGGAAGAGGTAAGGAGGCGGCGGGGGCCACCCCCCCCCCACACACAAGCCCATTCCACCACCACCACCACCACCCCTCCGGCCGAAAGCCCTGGCCCCTCTGCTGGCCCTGGGCAACCAAGCGCCTAAGATGGGCTTGGCTTTCCAGCCCGCTCGCCTGCTGGGTCGCCCTTTTTTGGGGGGGGGGGTAGAAGAGGGGGCAGCTGGCTTGGAGAAAACGCCCTCAGCTCTGGCTAGTGAGTGGCTCTGGGCTCCTGGCTGGGTTACCTCTGCTTTTTTTGATGTGTAGATTCTAACTTTTTGATTCTGTATATCTGTGTTGTTTCCCCCTGTTTTTCCTGTAATCTCTGTCTGGAATAGAAGTTAATGCAAAAGCATCTTCTCAAATTTTGCTTTTTTCAGAGAGGAACCCTGTTAGGTCCCCTTGCAACACTCCTCCTTGGTGGTGGTCGTGGTGGATGTCCAAGGGCAGTGTGGGGTTTCTTAAAATGTCCTCCCTAAAGGACCCATCCCCATTCTCTAAGTATCCCCTATCCTGCTTAATGAGGTGATACTGGCTTTTAGCTTATGGGTGCGACCCTGGCTTAGGGGACAGAGGGCTTTGGGAATCAATAGGGCTTCCAGACGCTATGGATCTACACTGCCATTTAATGTCCAAATGAGACCATCGTAGGGGTACCTCTTCTTTTGAGGGCTTCGGAGCTTAGTAATAGCTTAGGAAGGATGCACGACTTGATTTCCCCACTGCTTGCAGATCCAGGTGTGGCCCTGGACATTTTTCATAAAAGCAGAATGAGGAGACGGCCAGAAATCTGTGAGAACAGGTGTCTTGATTTTAAGCAAAGGGATCTAAGGCTAAAAAATTAACAAGGGACCAGGTTTGGAGACACTGTTTGGCTTTAGGATTTGAATGGTGGCAAAGAAAGCCGGATTTTGGCTAGCTCACCGCTTGTTGCATTTCCCCCCTGCATTGCTGTCTCCTTGTTAAGGGGGATACCTTTTCACACCACGGATAACAGCCACCCTAAGTTTCATGATATCACAAAATCATCCAGCTGCCGAAGGTAACCTGGTTGATGGCAGGTCCGAGGGTTGATTTATTGACCCTGCACCCGCGTGAACCCAAGTGAGATGTTTTTTTTATTAGTGCAAGGTTGGCTCCATTTTGTGTGTGTGGGTCTGGAAATGCTGAGGGCTCTCAATTCCCTCCAGGCCACGGGACACAAGGAGCTTCCCCTCCCTAGGTCTGAGGCGTAGTGGTGTAGCTCGGTTGGTGCAGAATGGCAGCCATTTTCCTCCAAAGCACAAAAAAAAGGGGGGGGCTGTGAAATTTTAATGCACCCATGGCACCCATGGAGGTTGCTAATTCCTCGCAGCACCTTGAGAATTTTCCGGAAACAGAGAATAGCAGTGGCTTTCTTTCCCAAATCCTCTACTTCTGTTGTGAACCGCCAACCGCCTGGAGTTCCTTTCGGGAAGACGGGCAGTATATAAGCCTTAAAATAAATAAATAAATAAAAATACTCAACCTGTTTGAGGTGAAATGTCTCTGGAAAGCAGCTGTCCTTGTCTACTGCACTCTCATTCTCGTTAAGTAATGTCAATACTGTACAACATAGCTGTACATTCTGCCTTCGTTATTATTGAGTGACTTGGCTGCTTGTCTCCTGAATTATCCAGTGGAAATGATTTGGAGGTGGTCTGGGCTGCTTTACGGAGAGAGTTGGAAAGCCCTGTGGTGCATTATTTCCGCTGCCTTATCTGTTGTAGATGCCTCTGACCTTACCGAAAAGAAATGTTTCTGAGTCTCCCAAACTCAGTCAGCCATTGCTGAATGGGCTGGAAGAGGTCCTTTTTAGACCCATGGAATATGCTTGAGGATGATTGCATGATGGGTGACGGGATGCCCAAATTAAAGCACGCACATCCCTTAGTCCAATATAACTGGAATTTGAAGGGTATCTTGAAGTCTCAAGGGGCTTTCATTGGGGGTGGTAAATTTGACCAAATGGCTAGTCCCGTAATTTGCAAATAATCCCTCTGGCAATTGATTTCTGTTTTCATCATCATCGTAACATTACAGTGGACCCTTGTATAACAAACTGTTTGTATAACATAAAATTTGTACAGCAAACAATTCCGGAGAGAGGGGAAATTTGTTTAACATAATGACCTATGGGGCGAATCTTTACAACATAAAAATGGGATCACTCTGTTTTCAGTGCATTCCTATGGGGAGTTTGTATAAAGGGAAATTTGTTTAACATAATTTCATTTGGAACGAATTAATTCCTTTATACAAGGTACCACTGTACGATGCTGGAGGGGACCCTGTGGGTTAGTGAGCCCAACTCCCGTCAAGTGTGTCTGATTGTGGCTGCATTTTCTTAAACTCTGCCCCCAGTTCTGAAGGATAACCTTCTGGGCAATTCGTGCAGGTGCGGAAAGAGCAGAGCAATCCACTGGTGAGCAGCTAGTTAATTTTCACCCAGTATCTGTTAACTGACTCAGACCAAAGACTGCCCAGCTCTCAGCTGCCTCTTATCAGGACATTTGTTACTTCCAGCATGTGCTTAGGTTTAACCTAGATCCGTTATGCTTTAACTCCTATGAGATCTTGACGGTGTGCATTCATTGTGTCCACCTTAAAACTAATTGCCTGTAGGACTCATATATATTGTGTGTGCGCACTTCCTAATAACCCCCAGTGCAAATGATAACAAATAGAACCATCCCAATACACTGTTAGGGTCTCTAAAGTATAAAAACTTAGAGAAGGTAAAATAAACTGACATCTTTGAGAATGGTCGATGCATGGATAGCTTGTTGTATCTTTAATGTAACAATCGAAAAGTGTGAAATTACTTATCTGCAAATTGAAGTGCACGCCATTGAGGGCTACCTGGTGTGAGCTTTAAGTGTGCAGAGGCATAGCTAGGGTTTTCAGCACCTGGGGACAAAGTAAGTTTTTTACCCCCCCCCTAAAGGGACGGGGAGGGGCTAAGGTGCCACGAAAAAGGTGACAGTGGTGGCCGGAGAGCTCTCCGCACCGGGCCTGGAAGCTCACCCATGACACGCCTTCCCATGGTTCATAGGCAGGGAGCTGTTTGGCATCCATTTTGGTGCCCCTAAGATGCTGTGCCTGCAGATAGATGTCCCCCCCTTACCCCTCCATAGCTACGTCACTGTCCATGTGTCCAGTTCTGTGTGCCTCAATTTAACAAGGATGTTGATAACCTCAAGCGGGTGCAGAGGAGGGCAACCAGGATGGTTGAAGGTCTGGAGGAAATGCCTTATGAGGAACGGCTTAGGGAACTGGGAATGTTTAGCCTTTCAAAAAAAAAGGCTGAGGGGGGATATCATAGCTACAGTATGTTTAAATATTTGAAAGGATGTCATATTGAAGAGGGAACAGGTTTGTTTTCCATGGCTTCAGAGACTAGGACTTGGGGAATGGTTTCAAACTACAGGAAAAGAGATTCCATTTGAACATTAGGAAGAACATCATGACAGTTAGAGCTGTTCGGCAGTGGAAGATGCTGCCACAAAGGAGGGTGATGGAGTCTCCTTCTTTGGAGGTTTTTAAGCAGAGGCTGGATGGCCATCTGTCGGGCGTCCTCTGATGGGGGTTCCTGCATGGCCGGGGGTTGGACTAGATGGCCCTTGAGGTCTCTTCCAACTCTATGATTCTATGATTCTATGTGTATGACCCTGATTTGAGCGGAGGAGAATGATGGGGCTTGTTGTATCCAGGGTCCATATGCCCCGAGTGGATTGCTAGGGAGAGCAAGTGGAGGGAGAGAGAGAGAGGCCATTTGACCACCTTAAAAAATCTATAAAACCACCTCTGCCCCCTGCAGAGGTTTTGGCTGTGTTCATTATCCTCCTCCTGGACTATGCCAATTAAATGTATCAAATGATGATGATCTAATCTGTCTGTCCTTTTACACCGAAAAATAGGAAGCTTATGCAGCACTATGAGTAACCAATAATGGTGCATATATTAAAATAGAAGTGGGAGGGGGTAGTTGGCGCACCAGGTTGTCGAAAGCTTCCTTTGGTGATCAGCCTGGACTTTTTAGGAGAGGTGGAATTAGCCATGATACTCAATAGAGAGACTGTGCAACCCTCCAGATGATGATAGAGACTGGTTTAGGGCTGATGGGAGTTGTGGTCCTATGGGACCTGAGCCAACACCCCTCAACTGTTGTAACTTATTGCCCCAAACGTATCTTCTTCCAAATGCTTTATACACCATGATTCTCATCTCTGGCTCGTAGTTGAGGATCGACAAGGTTACAGTCAACATGTCTGGAATGCATTTTTTGGAGGAAATTACCGATTTCCTGCGCTACAGATAAAGCGATACGAGGTAGAAGCCATGAGTAAAAATAGATTTCTACCAATCAGGTCTGCTCTATTTCCTCTATAGGAAGAATGATACAACTCGAGGGTGATGCTTTCTATCATGTCAGAAGAATAAGATCAATTTTCTAGGTTACAAGGAAGTCTCCTGTGTGGGATGATTAAGAGATTAAGGAGTAAAAGGGCCACTTTTTTAAAAAAAAAATCTGCAGCTTTCTCACTAAGGCAATATTTAAGGTGACCAACCATCAGAGCTCAGAGCAGTTATTTTTGGACTACAGTTCCCAGGATCCCTGGCCCACTGTGGCTGCAGGATTCTGGTAGTTGTAGTCCCAACATTCTCATAATGATTCATAGAGCAAATTTTAGGTCTAAAATCAATTTTGGTGCACCTTCTCCCATGCACAATTAGCAGTGGTTTCAAGACCCTCCAAAGACTGTACAGAGTTGTCTGCAAAAATTTGTTCTCTGGGGAGTCTGATCCTGCTGTTCCTCTGTACTTGTCGTCCTGTGATATTTATAGCCTTCCAAGTGACTTGGCTGATCAAACATTTTTTTCCATTGTCCCAAGAAATGCAGGACTCCTTGGCAGAATGGGTAGAGAGAGGGAAGTACATCTCCTGCTCCCTAAAAATACCTTGTATGGAGATGAAATCTGGAAAAAGGATCCATGATTTGTTTTCTTGTGCCACCTGACAGACCTATTGAGGCATAACAATCGTTTAAAGACTAAAACATTTGAAGTGGGCTCAAGTCTGCAAAGACTGTTTATGACATCAGCTATTTAAGAGGCATCTGCATCTACTGAGAGGCTATTTGTCTTATGCTTCTTGCCAAGAACAGGTAACTCTACTGAAGGCATTGCAATGAAGTGTTTCTGGTGTCTTCCCTGCAGCTAAGTCAGTGGTTCTCAACCTGGGGGTCGGGACCCCTTTGGGGGGGTCGAACGACCATTTCACAGGGGGCGCCATGAGCCAGTGAAGAAAAAGGCACAAACAGCTTGGGTCTGGAGGAGGAATTGGGGGGGGGGAGAGAGAGAGAGTTACAGCTTGATAGGTTGGAGGGGACGTCACTCAATGGCACCGGAGGCTGCGATTGGCTGAGGGTGCCTGTAGAGGGAAGTTCTCTATGGCACCTGCGGCAGTGGCCTGCAAAAAGGGGCTTGTGGGTTCTTCCAAGCAGGGCAGGGGGTCACCACAACATGAGGAAGTCTGTATTAAAGTGAAGTCTGCATTGGGAAGGTTGGGAACCACTGAGCTAAGTGCTCCATGTGGTAGACTGGATAGACTGATAGACTGGAGTGGAAAGATCCAGGTCTAACTGCCACTCAGCCATGGAAACCCACTGGGGAGTAGCAATGTAAACGCAATTCCTTAAATATTCCAGTTGCCTTGAAAACTGTGCTAGGACTACAGTCAGGGCCTTTTTATACGACCCCTAAACTCTGCCGCAAATGGCTCCCAGCTCCGGAGCTTAAAATTGTTTACCCACCAGCTCCGGAGTTTACTGAAAATTAAGTGCGACCACGCCCACCTAAGCGCGTCCCAGCGCACTTTTCATGTACCTGCTCCGAGGGTGAAAAACCTCTTGATGCGGATGTGCTGGGCTCTCCTCGCTTCTTTTTGTTGTTGGTTTTTGCCTCCCGCCCCTTTAAGAGAAGAAATCACAACGACGGGGCCGCGTCCACCGGCACCGGAGGTAAGCCTGCATTCTTTTGTCCCTTTTTTTCTCCCTCCCCTCACGCAGCCAGCAGCCAGGAAGTGCGGAGGGGTGGGGATGCAGGAAGAGCGACAAACCCCTAAGATCTCTGGTCCGAATTTAAGGGACCAGCAGATCTTAGGGGTCGTGTAAAAGCGCCCTAAGTCAGAGGCGACTTGTCAGCACATAGGAGAACATGTTGCAGCTGCAAAGTCTTGGCATTTTTTGGCCAACAGTGTTAGAGCCATTAGTCCTCAGTCAAAACCAGACTTCCACTACTGAATCAACAGAGGGACAATGCAATTGCAAGGAACTCCCCAGCAGTCCATTCTAGGCCCGCGTATCCTGGATTCTGTCCACGCAGGGAATTTGGGTCTTGGGTGCTTTCAGCTCCTGCATTGTCCTCCACTCAAATCAGGGTTGTGTGCGGGAAGCTCAAACTAGGTAACCCAAAATAGACGGGTTGCAGATGTAATAATGTGAAAGCAGGATGAGGTCAGCCACTTGTAGATATTAATAATGGGTTCATTCCAGGTCAGGGAATGCATTTTTCTTGGGCAGTAACCAATTTGGGAAAGTGTATGCAGGACCAGCCATTTCTGGTGGGGCAGAACAATAATGTCATGGCAGCATGGCATAGGGTGGGCGGAAGTCTAGAACAAAGCCAACCCTTGTGGCATGTAGAATATCATTGAAAGTCAGGAATATAGAAAGGTAGGAGTATAATGTAGGAATTAACCTACTATTGATATTAGGGCCTTTTCACACGACCCCTAAGATCCGCTGGTCCCTTAAATTCGGACCAAAGATCTTAGGGGTTCGTTGCCCTTCCTGCCTCCCCACCAGAGAAAGGAGGGGAAAAAATGCAGCTCACCTGGAGGAGCTTCCTGGAGCTCAGTTTCTCTTCTGCTTGCTTTTTTTCCTCCCACCTCTTCTCTTAAAGGGGCAGGAGGCAAAAAAAAAAAAAACCACAAGCAGAAGCCAGGAGAGCCCCGCACTGACCAGATTAAATCCAGACCTGGGGATTTTCACCCACCTCAAGCAGGTACAAGAAAGTGCAGCTGGGTCGCGCTTAGGTGGGCGGGGTCGCACTTAATTGTCTGCAAAGTCCAGAGCTGGTGGGAAAACACTTGTAAGGTCCGGACCTTGCAGCCATTTCCTGCGGAGCTTAGGGGTCGTGTATAAAGGCTCATGGTTAGTGTTGAAGGCTTCTGGGAGTTTTGGTCTAATAAAAGCTTGGGAGCCACTATTCTATTGGGATGGAGATTCAGGGCTTGTTTTATGAGAAGGGTGGATTTCCTGAAGATAAGTGGGGAAAAGTAGGTAGCATTGCGATGACCTTCTCAAAGGGCTTTCCTGCCACAAGGGATCTGCATCTTCTCCTGTGATTGACCCCAACTCTTCTGTGTGCCTCTTCAGTGTCTCCGGGAAGTGGAGAGTATGTTCAGAAAGCAAAACCTGGATGTTCAGGAGAACCCCCGTATCCACGGATTCATTAACCACTGATTCAGTTATCCACGGTTGGCAGAGGAAAAATAAATAAATTAATAATTCAGCAGCCCCAAAGCAAGCTACTATCACAAACAGCAGCTGTAAAGCAAGCTACTGTCACAAAACAGCATTTTTTTTTGGGGGGGGGTGTTCTCTCTTATCCACGGTTTTTATTATCCATGGGAAGGCCTGGACCCAATCCCCAGCTGATACCAGGGTCCCACTGTACTGTATGGTAACCTTTATTTATTTATTTATTTATTTATTTATTTATTTATTTATTTATTTAACAGTAACGCCTTTGTACATGAGACAGTTGAATAGATTTGCATTTTTTTTAAACCACAAAAACAAAAAAATCCATGCAATTCTGCCATGTGCAGCGGCAGCAAAGGTGTCTACGCAATTCTGGGAATTATAGTCCAGAAACACAAATTTGTAGTCACTTAGCTTGCGCACAGCTTAAATCACTGCATACAGAGGGCTATATGAATAATTAGTTTATTCTGAACTTTCTTACGTCGCTTCATATTAGAGAACCCTTTAATCACTGAGGAATTTTCAATGGGAGTTGGAGTCTCTCACTATATATTTGTTTCTTTGCTACGCTTACATTACGGGGCTTTCCTTCAAGAAGTGCAAGGCAATTGACAGAAGCTTTCTTTCTCCCCTGCTTTGTACTTCTAATAATCTGTCAGGTTGACGAGAAAGAGGGTGGCTGGTCTAGGATTACCCAGTAGGAATGAGAACTAGGATTTCCCATGTCTAATAATTGCGTCATGTGACTTGATGTTGATGATGATTATGATAATTGTGATAATTTGTATGGTACTCTACACCAATTCCAGTGATCAAAAACATACAGTATACAAACACAGCATGGAAATATAAATATACTGTAGTTTTCATGCACTATTAAAATATACGACATCAGCCAGAATTGTCTATCCGAATCCACCACTGGCAATCAATTGCCATTCAGGTAGAATAACAGAACAATAATAAGATGATGATTTTTTTTAAAAATGCCACTAATGCCTACCCTGTGGTTCCACGTTGAACAAATAGGTTTTCAAACCTCTACTGGAGAGATGGAAACATGTTAGCCATGCTTTTTATGCATTGTTTCAAAAGCAACTTGGGAGAAAGAAAAAAACCTCACCTTATGAGTTTTTAGTGCCTTCCCCCTGATTTGGGGTGGGCTGGTGGAGGAAGAATCAAGAGTTTTATTATTCTTTCTCCAGTTGGGTGAGAAAAAGGTCTCTCTCCTCTGCCAGCCTCTCTGATTTCCGTGCTGGGCTTGGAGGAAGGGCAGAGTTCTCTACTCCTCCATAAAGCACATCCGATCTCGCCTGATCTCGGAAGCTAAGCAGGGTCGGACCTGGTTAGTACTTGGATGGGAGACCACCAGGGAATACCAGGTGCTGTAGGTGCCTGGAGTAGGAACTGGCAAACCACTCCACTACTCCTGCCAAGAAAAATCCATGGACATGGAGTCACAAAGAGTCAGTCATGACTGTAACAACACAACAACAACAGGGTCAACTCAGTTGACTACACCAACATTTCGGTTCCCACTTACCTGTCGCTTCTTGGCTCCTGTCATGACTGTGTAGCATTCAGCTGGCTTTAGAGATGCAAACTTTCCTGGAAATTTTGAAGGCACGGGAGGGGGGGGTGGAGACTTCAGAGAAAAATGGAAAAATTGGGAAAAAGCAGGATCCCCCCCCCTACCCTCAAGTTTTCTGGAATTTTACATGTCCTCCAACCTTGGTTCCTTTTAAGGAGTAAGATGGGATAAAAATATTGCAAATAAGTACATATGATCTACATATATTTTTGTGGGATCCTGTTATCAAAATACCGGAAAGAAATGTAGTACAAAAGGAGAAGCAAAAAGAGCTACAGTAATTCTTGCCAGGATTGATATGAAATAACCAAACACTCTGAAAGCAGAGATACAAATGATACTGTTATCTAATTATAAAATGATTAAAATCTTTGTTCAACCCCCCTCCTCCCCATGTGTTGCCTTAAACAGCGTTTTAATGCAGGGCTACCTTAGTGGCCTCTTCAGCCTCTCCTTTTTCACCAGATTGTGCGGTCAGAGGTTGACAAGGATCTAGGGTTGCAAAAGGCAGACTGAGCTTGTAGCAAAGCCAAGTTCGCTCTGAGAAAGGGTACCACACCTTGATAACCTCATTTTTTCTGCTCTAATTTTGTTGGACTGCAATTTCTAGAATCTTTGATCATTAGACAAGGTTGCCCATGCTTTTCCAGAGCAGAAATCCCTTCTCTGGTGGTGGAAGATGACCTTCATTATTCTAAGATAAATTTCCTTTTAAAAAAAAAAGGACATTAAGATCAGTTTGGAGATGACAGCCAGTACTTGCTGCATCATCTCAACACAGGCCTTCATTGTCTTAAAATGTTTGTTATACCTCTTTTATATGAAGGCATAGAATTAGGGAGTTCTCGTTGCTGATAGGCATCATGTTGATGTTCTCTGAAGGCAATGGCCAGAGATCTTGCGGAGGAAGGGATGAAACACTGGATGCAACAATTTATGTTGATTCTTCATGATTTATTTATTTATTTATTTATTTGATTTATATACCACAACCATCTAGCAAAAAAGCTGTTCTGGGCGGTTTGCAACTACTATACTAAAATGAGCTAGGGTTTTCACATTTGTGCTGTTGTAGGAAAGATAATCAAATGCAAGGATGTGTCAATGAAGACCAGGACCAAGATTTCTATGTACCAGCTGGGTATGAAAGCTGGATAGTTAAGGGCCTTTTTACACGACCCCTAAGATCCGCTGGCCACTTAAATTCGGACCAGAGATCTTAGGGGTTCGTCGCTCTTCGGGCGTTCCCACCTCCTCCGCACTTCCTGGTTGCTGGCTGCTGTGAGGGGAGGGAGAAAAAGAGAAAGAAAAGCATGCCTCTCGTCTCTGTAAAAGTAGCTCTTAAAGGGGCGGAAGCCAAAAAACAACAAACAGAAGCAAGGAGAGCCCCGCACTCACTATCGTTACACCGGATCAAATAATTTTCACTGTCCCAGAGCAGGTACAAGAAAAGTGCGCTGGGACGCGCTAAAGTGGACGGGGTCGCACTTAATTTCCTGTTAACTCTGGAGCTGGTGGGTAAACATTTTTAAGCTCCGGAGCTGGGAGCCATTTGCCCCGGAGTTTAGGAGTCATGTATAAACGCCCTAAGAAAGCAAACTGGAACAGATTTTCTTTTCCTTCCTTCCTTCCTTCCTTCCTTCCTTCCTTTCTTTCTTTCTTTCTTTCTTTCTTTCTTTCTTTCTTTCTTTCTTTCTTTCTTTCTTTCTTTCTTTCTTTCTTTCTTTCCTTTCCCTTTCCTTTCCTTTCCTTTCCTTTCCTTTTTTGAAATGTTGAGCTGGTGGAGAGCGTAGCGGATCCCCTCGATTGCCAGAAAGATGAAGCTGTGAGTCCCAGATCAAATCAAGGTTGAACAATCTTGGGAGGCAAAAATGCTGGAACGGAGGCTGTCCATCTTTGGGCACATCACGAGAAGGGAGTGTTCTCTGGAAGCGAGAACAACCCAAGATAAAGCAGAAGGCATCAGGAAAAGAGGAAGACCAAACACGAAATGGATCGATTCCCTAATAGAAGCCAGAGGATTGAGTTTGCAAGAGCTGAACCGGGCAGTTGAGCAAAGGACATTTTGATGATCCATGATCACTCATTCATGGGGTCGCCATAAGTCAGAATCGACTTGGCAGCAGAGAACAACCACTGAGATCACTATCCTGTCTCTCCTTTAGGAAAAGCACAGGATCATGATGGCAGGTCTCTCATGTTCAATTTCTCCAGTCATGAGAGAAACGCAGGGTGCATGGCAAGCGCTCCATCGCCTTGGTGACAGCTGGTAAAACTTGAGTGTCAAACATTAACCAGATTAACCGTTCCTCTCTCAACTTGGTGAGGAAAACACAACCCGTGCCCTTGATCCTCCCTACCACTGTCAACTTCCGAGGTCAAACTTTGAATCTAAGGAATCACCCCCTCCCCCAGATATTTAAAGAATTTGCACTGGTTAAGCATCCTCTGGGAAGAATCACGAAAGCCAGGAGAAGCATCTGAAGCAAGGGAGGAGCTTGTTGCTCTGTGCAGTTCAGGTACTTGGAGTTCAAATCTTTTCTGTTTAGGCGGAGTTGAAAGCGTGGGTCATGGTCACGCTAGGACAGTTGGGTGACGTGAGGAGCTGGCTTTGCCTGGAGGGCACAATGATTGAGAATTAATATTTTTCGACCTCTTGCATTGTCTTGCAGTGCTTCTGTCGTCCACTTTCTGGCTAGCCTCCCTTGGACTGTCGTCCTGAAGATGTGTTGAGCTTCAACTTTCAATTGATCCCAGCCAGTATAAGCGAGAAGTCTAGGTTCAAATGGCTGCACAAACATAGACTCATGGTGTTACCTTGTAGGGATTGGATGCTTTTGGACCAGCCTACCTTGCAGGGGATAAGTGAAGGTCCCAGGTGTGAAGAATGTATGCCCCTCGTTCGTTCGTTCGTTCGTTCGTTCGTTCGTTCGTTCGTTCGTTCGTTCGTTCGTATGTATGTATGTATGTATGTATGTATGTATGTATGTATGTATGTATGTATGTATCACCAATTTAGCAAATTGCTACTCTGAGCTGCATACAACAGAAATGAAAAGACATAATTTATATAAAACACAAATTATATAAAAATGAACAACAACAAGCTAAATCCTTGATTGCAAATAACAAGACCTGTGGCAGAGTAAATATTGCTCTGTTTAATATGTATGCCATAATTCCTCCTCCTCAAAAGCTTGTCTAAAAAGCTGTGTTTTAAGAAGCTTTTTTAGGCCCAAAGGAAGGGTGCCTGGTGTAACTCTTAGGGCTTTGCACTCCATAAGGAGGTGCCACAGCTGAGAAGGCCAAGTTGATATATTCCAGGCCTCTTGAGTTGTCAGCATTTGCAGGGTTGAGGTCTGGGTTTTTTTTTAAAAAATGCCTCTTGTGGGGTGGTTGCTTTGTTTTGTTTTGTTTCGTTTCATTTCGTTTTGTTTTCATTTTTCTTTTTGTATAGGTTTCAGAGCTTCTCGGATAAGAAGCTTTGATGGTTTCTTAATGTTCACTTACCCCCTAACAAGCAAACAAACACACTCAGCACAGAACTCTACTCTTTTAACTTTTTTAATTTAGAACATTCTTTCAAATCACTTTCTCACTTCGTTGAGAAACATAGCTGTTTTTAAAAAAAGCCTATTAGCAGTGAGGTGAGCCTCAGCTGAAAAAACGTGCACCTGAAGCTTTCAATGACGGTGCTCGTCTGTTTAAAACAAAATAAAATAATCTGGCACAGAAGATGATTGTAAAAGTATGTCTTCAGAGTGTTTGCAACATTCCAGAACAATTCCTTTAAAGAGTTTAAAAAGATGCTGATTAAAAAAGAAGAAGAGGAAGGTAGGATTAAGATAAAGGCCTAGGCGAGTTCATAATGGAAGACGGAACCCTTGAGATAGCTTGGACCCAAGCCATTAAAGGTTTTATAGGTTAGGAGCTGTACTTTTAATTGTGGCCAGAAACAGATGGGTAGCAATCCTTGCTCCTTCTAGGACAGGCATGTTCAAACTTCGGCCCTCCAGATGTTTTGGACCACAACTCCCAGAGTCCTTTGCCATTGGCAATACAGGCTTGGAATTCTGGGTGTTGTGGTCCAAAACATCGGGGGCGGGGGCGAAGTTTGGACATGCCTGTTCTAGGACCTAAATCTTGCACACCCTTAACTACCCGCTCAGATAAGATGACTGGAGTTTCTACAACCCCCTGTGGAAGACTTTACTATTAGTCCACCACCACCACCACCACCACCACCACCAAGACCTGGAATTTTGCTGTCAGGAGTTCTAAAACAGCAAGCCACAAGGCTGATGATGGTACTGCTACTACCCCTATTGTCTTCCTCCAAATGCCCAGCCTCCCTCTTCCTGTGAGTTTTTGCCACATGTCCTTGTGTGACCCCCATCACGTAAAAGCACCTTTGTGCTTTAGTGTTCTGCTTATATACCGCCCCATACCACTACAAGTAGTCTCTGGGCGGTTTACAGATTTTAATTACAGTGTGCAGGCTACACATTGCCCCCCCCCAGCAAGCTGGGTACTCATTTTACCGACCTCGGAAGGATGGAAGGCTGAGTGAACCTTGAGCCTGCTACCAGGGATTGAACCCAAGTCGGAAGCACAGTTTTACCTGCAGTACAGGCATTTAACCACTGCGCCACGTCCTGCTAATGGGTAGAGGCAGATGTGCAAGACTTCAAGGATACCTTTCTTCTCTCCTCCTCTACTGCTGTCTCCCTACCTGGATAGTGTCACAGTCCCCTGGTTTAAAGGGCTGGAATAATGTTAAAAACCATGCAAAGCAACCAAGTGGAAACATGTCACTCTTGTGGTGCAAAGAACGTCCTTTCTAAAGAATGAAGGGGGCTGAAATTTGCAGGACTTTTTTTTTACAGGGGGTAAATGTGCATCATTAGTATAATTCATGCACAATTACAATGCAGTGATTTTCCTATGTACTTTAAAATAATGTGGGATTCCAGCGGAAGGCAAGTATTTTCTTGTTGGATTGCAGACAGGGAGCGAGAGAGGAGGTAGTTTATGAGATTAAGAAAACCTTGGGAATTGAAGAAGAGGCTTGAAACTCCCTCCAACGCTTTTATATTTAAAGAAGCACTGCTCACACTTTGAACTTCTTCTTAAGACATCATTCTGGAAGCTTGGGTCCGTATCCTCTGTTGGATAAAATACCCCATAACTCTTAATTGGCGGTAGCACTAGAAGTTAGTTAAAGGGAGCTAGTAACTTGAGAAGTAATTTTCCGTCTTGTGATGTAAACAAGTAGCACAATTAATCTGAATGCGAAGTCGACCTGGAATGCAAAACTGGGGCTTTGTACGTGAGGTTTCGCTTGATGGAGTCGGGCTGGAGGGTGTAGGTGTTGGAGCATCTGTAAAATGGGCGTGGGTGCTTGCTGAGATCCTCACTGCAATCTGGCGAAAAGGCCTGGCTGGTTGTACCACAGCACCTGGAAGTCAAAAGTCTGATTTATCTAGGGAAACAATATAATGCAATGAAAAGTCACCTGGTTTTGAACCCGTGGACTACAGCGTCACTCATTGATTCTGTGCCTACGCTCAAGTTAAACACGTTTCACTCCTGTATAGACTGCGACTTGCTTACAGACACAGCCTGTTCCTCCAGGAAGCTTCAATCTCCTCCTCCTCTTCCTTTCCCTTCCTCTTTGCCTGCAAGTTATGACCATGTATGGAGAAGGCATACGCCAGCGGCCACATTTAACTTTCTGCAGTTTGAATCTCAAACTGACAAGATGTTTCATACAAAAAAATCCCCTCAACCCTCTGTTCATGAAAGTACTAGATACTGCTCAAAGCCAGGGTTTTATTGCCTGTGGAGAGTTCAGATATTTTTTTTAAGTTAGTACCTTAGTGGATACGAAGTGGGGCTTTTGATAAATATTCAATGGAGCAATAAAAATAAAAATAAAAATAAATCAGGATCTTCTTCTTTGCCTTACAGGACCTATAATCCTATTGGTGTTAGTGTAAGTGTTATGAAGCTTGTTAAGCGACAAAGCTTGCCTGAAGAGGAAGGTCTCTGCCTGACCATAGAAGTACAAAGAGGGACAGGACCAATCGGCATTCTCAGGGCAGTGCATTCTAAAGCTAGGGAGCTACCACCGAGAATAAATAAAAGTTGACTGGAGATGTGAGTCTTTATTACAATCAGCCACATGCAAGGTGAAGCTAGGATGGCATCATTTGCAGGGCAGCATCACCACGCTAGCAGTCATGGTTACAAACCCTGATGGAGATGTATAATCTCCAGGCTTAGAACTGGGGTACTTCAAGGGCCAGATGCAGGGAAGTGGGATCAGGAGACAGAGATCTAGTCTCGTGCGCTCCCGGACGCATCTAGTGGGGCCACTGTGAGATCCAGGAAGCTGGACTAGATGGGCCTTTGGCCTGATCCGGCATGGCTCTTCTTATGTTCTTACTGTATCTCCATGAAGAATGTGGCCTTGTGATGATGGGTGGTCAGGTACGAGACTTGAGCTACTATTTGTTGGGTTTTGGCGTGATGATTCCAGATCCAGACATCACTGTTGCTGAAGTTGCTGTGATTCCGTTACTTTGAAAACTGATTCCACTACATTTTGTACATTTCCTTGCTTGTACTCTGCGCCTTCAAAAAGAATGCCAGAATTGTAGCAAGTTATGTCACGAGAGCTTCCTTTGTTTACAGCAAGTGGGATTTTTCCCCGTTTTGAATTTGTTTCTGCTTCGTTAAAAGCCATGATGATATTGTTTACCTAGTACTCGCCCTTTGCTCATTTTAAAAACCTACAAAATAAAGGAAGCAAATAGGAAGGAGACCACAGGCATGAGCTTACAAGAGCCAGGCAGGGATGTCCAAGACTAAGACTTTTTGGAAATAGCCATTTATGGGGTCAGCACAAGTCCGAGTTTCCTTGGTGATGCTTAACAACAACACACAACAAAATAAAGAAAAATGCAACCCTGTATGCCCTCTTTGGGGAAGAGTTCATGTAACACATCTTTCTTGTTCATACATATTTTTATATACTGGAACTTTCTTCTGTAGTAAGGCTTAGTGTAACTTATAGATCTTTATGTTCATAGATATTTTAAACATACTTTTCTTCTCTGACCTTAAATGCTGCATTTTTGTTTTGTTTGATACTTTCTAATCAAGTTGTATGACTGCCATGTGAGTTAAATGTAGGTGACCTTCAATCTGTCCAATAACACCAATTCTGGTCAATTTCTACCCTTATGTTCTTGTTTTCATGGGCCTCCTGGTTTAAGACCACAGGTATAAGCTTGCATGTTGCTCTTTGGTATGAGTATCCATGAAGGCGATGCTTGAGAGCTGCAGAATTCTAAATGAATTTATTATCTGAATGTGCAAAACTAAGGGCCTTTTTACACGACCCCTAAACTCCGCCGCAAATGGCTCCCAGCTCCGGAGCTTAAAATTGTTTACCCACCAGCTCCGGAGTTTACTGAAAATTAAGTGCAACCACGCCCACCTAAGCGGGTCCCAGCGCACTTTTCTTGTACCTGCTCTCAAAGGGTGAAAAAATCTTGATGCGGATGTGCCGGGCTCTCCTCGCTTCTTTTTGTTGTTGTTTTTTGTCTCCCTCCCCTTTAAGAGAAGGAACCAGGAAGTGACGGGGCTCCCGGCAGCTTCCACCAGCACGGGGAGGTAAGCCTTTATTCTTTTGTCCCTTTTTTCCTCCCTCCCCTCACGCAGCCAGCAGCGAGGAAGTGCGGAGGGGTGGGGACGCACGAAGAGCAACAAACCCCTAAGATCTCTGGTCCGAATTTAAGTGACCAGCAGATCTTAGGGGTCGTGTAAAAGCGCCCTATGGAAATGGGTTATGGCAAAATAACAGTATGTTGTTTCCTCTACATTGGAAAAATACTGCAGTGCAGGCACTTTTTGCTGCTCTGTTGAAAACACTCACACTCACAGAAAAATAGCTTGGACAGAATGCCATGTTAGAACCCACCCCTGACATCTGCCTGTCTGTGATGAAGGACATCTGGTCTTGTAAGCTTCCATCTGTAGATGGCTGTAGAGCAAGCCTGATGCAGATCTTACCCCTTACAAATGTAGGGTACGGTCATATGCTAAGGCAGGCCATCTAGTGTGTTATACGTGTTAATCTGTGCTAAGGGTGAGCAACCTTCCACCTTAGATGGCCATAGCCAAGATGCGTAGGTTTGGTATTGAGGTGAGCAGAGACGAGTCTGACACATAAAGGAAGCACTCCACAGGCACTGAACTTTTAACTTGTCCTTTTTGTGGCAACCCCTCCAAGAAGCTACTTCTGCACGCATTTGGGTAGGCTTGACGCCTTTCATAATAATCTTTCTGTTCCGTGGTCCCTAATAAGCCGTACAGTACTTAAATTCCTTATAGAATGCAAGGCCAGTGAGTTAAAGATCCACCAGTGATCTCATTGCATTTTGCTTCATTGGAAAACAAAGGGAGAGCCCCCACCCCCATATTCATGAAATAATCATGGCATGACCCTGTGTTTTGTACAGCAGTGATGTTTATTTCTTGTATCCATTCAATTGTGTCCGACGCTTGGCCACTTTGTGGATCAACGCTCTCCAATGCCCTTTTATCATCTTTAAAGCCCTTTCAACATGACCCCTAAACTCCGCCGCAAATGGCTTCCAGCTCCGGAGCTTAAAATTGTTTCCCTACCAGCTCTGGAGTTTACAGATAATTAAGTGCGACCGCGACCACCTCACATCCCAGCGCACTTTTCAGGTACCTGCTCTCTGGAGGTGAAAATTCCTGATGCGGATATAACGTAGTGACTGCCCGGCTCTCCTTGCTTCTGTTTGTTCTTTTTTTGCCTCCTGCCCCTTTAAGAGATCTGAATGCAGTGCTGGGATGGCAGAACGGACGTGAGCGGCATTCTTTTCTTCCTTTTTTTCTCCCTCCCCTCACGCAGCCAGCAGCCAGGAGTGCGGAGGGGGTGGGAACGTAGGAACAGCGACAGACCCCTAAGATCTCTGGTCCGAATTTAAGTGGCCAGCGGATCTTAGGGGTCGTGTGAAAAGGCCCTTAGTTCTAGCAGAGTCATTCCAGTGTCCCTTCTGAAGGTGTCAAGCTGGTGTGTCCTCCTCCTTTTACTGTAGATTGATTCCAGCATAACAGTCTTTTTGAGTGTTAGCCGCATAACATGATGCTTTTTATTTGGTGATCGTGGCTTCTAGAGATATTTTTGGTTTGATTCCATCTAGGTCTTAGTACTTCCTTACTGGTCATCTTCCCTGCCTATGGAATGTGTAGTAGCCGTCTCCAGCACTACAATTTGAATACATCTTTTCCCTTTCTTAAAAAAATCCAGGTTTCATAAATATATGAACCTCTTGGAAATAGGATTGAATTAACTAGTTTGCATTTGATTGGGAGGTTGCTGTCTTTATTCTTCCAGATGTTATTCGTGTTGTGTTTGTTCCACTCACATTGAAAGAAACGTAAGGTCTCCACGTTAAGGTTTTTATTTTTGCTTGGTTTTTGCTATACATGTGGCAGAGGATAACATGAAGGGAAAGAAAAGATTAAGAGTGTATTCTATAGTACAAAGCAGGATGTAATATCTGGAGGAAAAATAAACATAGGGGGGAAAATAAGACGAGAATGAACACGAAACTGC
The DNA here is from genome assembly GCA_037367245.1 of Phrynocephalus guinanensis. Lineage (NCBI taxonomy): Eukaryota > Metazoa > Chordata > Lepidosauria > Squamata > Agamidae > Phrynocephalus > Phrynocephalus guinanensis. The sequence goes on from CM074749.1 coordinate 20,319,387, forward strand.
TTCAGACGTCAAGCATATGATGAGTGCTCCATTTTTTTCTTTTTTTTTTTGCTTTCGTTAAATATGAATGGAGTCAAGTGTTAAAATAAAAAAGGAAAAGAAATTTTAAAAAGAGGGGAAAAGAGGACGTAAATTTTCCTACCATGAGCCATTTGCCTTCTTTTGCAGAATGTAAATTTTATTAAGTCATTTTTCTGTTCCACTTCCCATTTGATAACAGCTAATGGACAAGCATGTACCTTCGTGAGCACAAGGCTTAATAAGGCTGTTACACTCACAGACGAGCAGTTGAGTTAGCTGCTAATCTTTCTTTTGGAAGGTTCAAAATGTCCCCAACTCATGCAACTCCCCCACCCCCCACCCCAAGCTTGCTGTGTGTTTTGATGTTGCTCAGAGCCTTATAAGTCCGGGTGGTTCGGGCTGACTGCTACAGCCTAGCATTCCATCCAGCTCCCGTCAAGTGGCTCCAGCTGCATCTTATCCCGTGTTCTGGGATCGGCTTGACAGGCGGCGGTGGAGACGCAGCAGCAGCAGCAGCAACTGGAGGCGAAGGGCTTTTAAGTAGCTGGATCCAGGAATGGCTGGTTAGTTGAAGAGGTACCCGAACTGTGACCCAGGGCATCTGTATTCCCTCAACTTGCTTTGCCATCTCACATGCTCTGACGATACGGTGTTTCTTGACTTTAGATCAGTGGTTCTCAACCTGTGGGTCCCCAGATGTTCTTGGACTGCAACTCCCAGTAACCCCTTCCAGCACAGCGAGTGGTGGAGGCTTCTGGGAGTTGCAGTCCAGGAACATCTGGGGACCCCTCCCCCCGGTCAAGAACCACTGCTTTAGAATCTAAAGCATGTCCAAACTTCGGCCCTCCAGATGTTTTGGACCGCAACTCCCACAGCCCTTCGTCGTTGGCAATCTAAACTTAGAATCCTGGGAGTTGTGGTCCAAATCATCAGGAGGGCTGAAGTTTGGAGGACATGCCTGCATTAGATGTTGCCACTGTAACAAGAGTACTTTGGTAGAATCTCTGCTTGAGATTTGCATGGTTCAATGTGGGTGAGCCATGAATCTCGGTAGGATAGATTGTCATGTTCACTCGCCATTATGTTGGTGATCTGCACCTGTGGTATTCATACTAAATGTAATTCAGAATCCAAGGGACACGCTGCAGCAGTCGCAAGACCTATAAATAGGGAACAGAAGCAGGGACATGACTGGTGAAGCCCATGTTGCTGACTTGAACACATGTGAACGGGAGGCATCTTTCAGAATAGCTTACATTCTGTTGGCCTGATGCAGGGAAGGATGCTTATTGTCCTTTTGTCCATATATCCATGCCTGACTGGCAGGATACCTTTCTTAAAGTATTTCTGTGCCCATATTTTAAAGGTGCCTATTACGTTAAGAGGGGAAGACCCGTTAGTAAGATCTCAATGCCAATTGGTCTTGGCAGCCAGATGGGTGGTTAAATTAATTTAATTCTGTTTAGTACAAAGAGACCTTTGGGTAGTGGGCGGCATATAAGCTGTAAAAATAAATAAATAAAATAAATAAATAAATGTACAAATAATGATCTATACCCGTCTTCCAATATTTCTTTGTTATGTGACAAAAGCTGAAATGTTGCATTTTAGGATTCTGCTCTTATTTCTGTCATATTTTAACGTTTGCGCCTTATCAATCTTAAGAATTTCATCAGTTGTCTATCTAGGCTGTTTCTTTTCTTTCAACTGTAGGAATTGCCTGTTTGCATTCTTCCTTCATAGCATCCCCAGTTTAAATCTACAGTTCTTTAGGAATGGAAGTCTATACTTCAAATATGTTCTTATATATTTTGGCACTATTATTATTTTAGTGGTGTTCTTCGGCTTTAAATCCATGGTATGTGCCACAGTATGCTCCTAGTCTTATTTTGGCAAAGCAAGAATATAGTTTCTCCATCTGCTACTTCCGATTAGGTAGGTTGTTTATGTATTGGCCACCTGGTGACCTCTACATGTACTGTTACTTCTTGGACTGTCTGAAGGATGCAATAAACAAATTGTTGTCTATACAGAATTCTGTGAGTCACTCTCTTCCTTATATCTTACTATTGAGCCTAATTCTTCAGCAATGTTGGGTTCTGCTTTATTCCCTGCTTTTGCGTCCTAATCACTCACGATGATCAGCAGGTCCTTGTGATGGCCTTGCTCTTTGCTTCCCTGAGACCCAAGCCTCATGATGTTCAAAGCAGTTGTTTAATTGTGGGTGAGAACCTCAGTTCAAGTGGGTTGGGTTCCCCTGCCCTCATCTTCCTTACTGTAAGGAGAAAGTAACTTCTGATGTGCAAGCTTGAACATCCCCGGAAGACCCAGCCAGCCCATGTGATCTTTAGAGAACCTGAGTGGCCCCAAAGTACTCTTAGAAAGAAAAAATGGCAAGTCATTTCTGAGTAAGAAGGGAGCTTTAAGAAGAGCTGCCAGAAGTTAGAATTCACTTGATGGTATGCAGTTTTATTAGTATTTCACTTGTCTTAGGTCTAGCAGGGAGAAATTGTATGCTTGACAGAGTCTGTACCCTTATTCCAGACAAATGGTGTTCCATTGTAATATTTCTGGGTTTGTTGAGATCAAATCTTAAAGACTGCCATCTTCAGAGGCCAATTTCTTGAAGACAAGCGTAGCTTGTGCCAGGTGACTATAAGTCAGGGGTGTCCAAAATTCAGCCATCCAGATGTTTTGGACCACAACTCCCAGAATTCCAAGCCTGTATGGCCAGTGACAAAGGACTGTGGGAGTTGTGGTCCAAAACATCTGGAGGGTCAAAGTTTGGACACCACTGCTATAAGTTGTAGTTTGTCCCTGCATCTTATACAGTTGGATGCCAGAGATGGCTAAACAGGCCACCTCCCAGACAGCAGTGCCTGTCATGCACCACATACACAGTTCTTGAAATTTTATTGGCCTTGCTGGTGGCTCATTTTATTTTATTTACTCATTCAGCAAATTTCATAAACGTGGTGGCTCAGCGGACTAAGGCTCCAAAACTGTTGACTGCAAAGTCGGCAACTCGGCGGTTTGAATCCCGGGTGCCACGCAGCGGAGCGAGCTCCCGTTGGTAACTCCAGCTCCTAGCAGTTCGAAAGCGTGTCAATGCAAGTAGATAAATAGGTACCGCCGTAAAAAGTGGGAAGGTAGAACCGTGTTTCCTTGCAGCCATGCCGGCCACGTGGCCACGGACTTGCACAACACTGGCTCTTTGGCTGGAATACGGAGATGAGCACCTCCCCTAGAGTCAGACACGACTAGCACTCATGTGCGGGGGGAACCTTTACCTTTTTTACCTTGCTAGATTCTGTAAATCAAGTGAGGCATGAGCTAATACTGTAAAACCATGTAGAATAGTGATTGCTAAACTTGTTTGGTGCTCTTCCGTCTCTCCTAGGTAAGGACACTTTTTGTCAGTGGCCTTCCTGTGGACATCAAACCCAGAGAGCTTTACCTGCTTTTCCGGACATTTAAGGTAAGCAGGTGGAAAGGTGGAACCTGGGCGCTCACTCTGGCTCTCTAATAACCAATTAAATCTGACCTTTAGGAATGGGGCAGCTGTTCGGGGGAATGAGCGCACCCTTCACATGTCCAACGTCCCAGAATCCGTCCCTTGCACATTGAATCTATTGGTGTCTCTTGGCATGGCTGGAAAAAGATACTCACCTAAGATGGTTACTTCACGTCCATTCTCATCCCGGGAGGAAGTTCATTGCGTGTTGATGTCAGTTGCAGTCACGTGGTCTTCTTCCGGTTCTGTCCCTGTTCCCGTGTACGCACGGGTGTGATTGATGATACCGGCATGACTGTTAACGCACGTCCTTGTTCTGTGATGAGATGTAGAATTCCATGCCTTCGTTCTCTGTTTTATATTTTTTCGGCCCGACCTTCCGTTTTTCTCCGAAGCCTTGCCTTCAATGCATTACGGAGCTAAGTTTGAGGCATTTGTCTTTTAAAAGCTATTCACTGCATTGCTAACTCCATAGGGAATGTACTGGCGAATGGCGATTCGTGTTCCTGCCACTAGATGGGTTCTGCTCGTATCGTCATTTGTTCCGCGATGAGCGTGACTTCATGGGCTCTCGTCTCGGAACGCGAAGCGTGATGAGCAGATTCCCAAGGCCAGGGAGGGGAATCTCTCATCCTGCTTAAATTGCTGTTCAGGGTGTGTGGTCGGGACGAATTCCCCTTGTCCCGCAATGGACGTGCGGTTAGATTACTTCGTACCAGTCCCAAGTGGGACCGCGAACATTGATGAGATGGACGTGAAGTATCAGCCTAAGATCCTGTAGATCCTGTTACTCCTCAGAGTACTGGGCTGGATGGGACCCATGGTTGGGTTGCTACTAAAGCAGCTTTGTATTGTTATGCATGTGCCCCCATTGAGGTGATGATGGACCGAGGGTCGGTATTGCCAGCACAGCAACACCCGAGTTTCACCCCACAGGACTGCCACTGAAGTATTTCTGGTTCTGCATTTTTTTAAAGAGCACTGAGCTGGCCTCCGAGTCTTTATTTCCTTTTAAGGAGCCCGAGAGCTAACTTAGTGGCTTCTCTCTTTTCAGGGTTATGAAGGATCACTGATCAAACTAACATCAAAACAGGTAATGCCTCCCTTTAGCCATTTTCTGGTGCCTGCCCAAGATTGCTCTTAACTGCTTACTAGGATCAGATGTCTCAATTGGGTAGGGAGAGAGCCATGCCATTCTTAAGCCTGGCATTTACAATCGAGAGAGAAAACTGCAGAGGTCCAGGTAAAACTGATGCTACGGTTGGCTCACTTAGACCTCTTGTATGAAAGGTTACCCAGCCAGGACATCTGGTCTGCACAGTACGCATGCTCCATACTGTTTTGAGGGACTTAATTATAAGAAAGACGTCATCATACTAGATGACAGAAATGCTTCCATCCCCCAGAAGTGCAGGGTGCCGAACCTTAATGCGTGATTGAAGGTATTCCCTGAAGGTTCCTTCATAAGGACCTTCCTAGAGGAGCTTGAAGCCATTGGCCTTTACTGGGAAGGGTGGGCGGTCATGAGCAGAGCTTAAACTGGATGTTCTTCTCTTTTTAGCCTGTAGGCTTTGTCAGTTTTGACAGCCGGTCTGGTGCGGAAGCGGCAAAGAATGCACTGAATGTGAGTATTTGAGGACCTTGGTCGCACAGATCCTCGGAGGCCAAGTAGGATCTAATGTATGATTCTCCCCAGCCCCATGCGTAGTAACTTGGCTGCATAGATGGCCTCCACATCTCAGATCTACTTTGCATCATTGATTGCACTCATGTAGTATAGTTGTTACCATCAGTTTCTAAAACGATGTTCCAGCAAGCCTACACTGTGAACTAAGAGTGCCTCAAGCGCAGGGGTCTTCAAAGTTTTCAAACAGCAGGCCGGTCCACCACCCTGCAGACAATACTGGGGACCGGACCGCAGTCCAAAAAAAGGGGCTGACATGGAAAAAAAGGGGGGGGGGCAAGTGGGCGGAGCCTTCCATGATCAGTCCATCATCAGTGCATCTGCCCTTGCCCACTCAACAACCACAATAACACAGGCAGTGGCCACCCAAGGAAGGCAGGCAGGCAGGGTGGAGGAGGAGCAGGGGCAGGGCCTCGGGGCCATGGAGTGGGAGACCTTGCCACAGCCCTCCCATTTTAAATTGCCCCGCTCGGCTGCGGCCGGTGCCTCGACCATCTGGGCAGCGGGTGGGAGGAGCAGGGGACCTTGCCGTGGCCCTCCCACTTTGAACTGCCCCACTAGTCAGTGTGCCAGTCATCTGGGTGGTGGGTGGGGGAAGTGACATAGCCTACCGCTTTGAACTGCCTCAGTAAGAAAAGCAGCTGCGGAGGCTGGCTTGCTCACGAAGCAGAGGGTAGGGGTGTGTGTGTGTGTGTGTGTGTGTGTCTGCAATTGGTCCCGGGGGTCCGGATTCAGGATCAGGCGTGTTGTGTGTTGTGCCTCCATCAGGCACAGCTGTTCCATGCTTTCTGGCCTTCAAAAGAAAACCTAGTAATCTCCGGAGCAGTGTTTCTCAATCTTGTTCTTGGAGTACAATTCCCATCATCCCTATCCAGCACAGCTAGAGGTGAAGGCTTCTGGGAGCTTTAGTCCAAGACCATCTGGGTTCCCACGGATGGGAAGGTTGCTTGGAGGTTTCTGCTATATTGACCTCCAAGGGGAAGATTTGGATAGTGATGGGATAGGCAGGGAGGTGGGAAATTTCAAGTTTTCATGTACCAACCCCTGTACCCAAATGCTGATAATAAAGTTCAACACCAATTACTATCTAAAGATACCCATTTAATGTATTCTTGAAGGCTTTCACGGCCGGTATCTGATAGCTGTTGTGAGTTTTTTAGGCTGTTTGGCTGTGTTCTGGAAGTTTTTCTTCCTGACTAGGAGTTCCCTGAGCTCCTTGCCCTCTGAAGATGCTGGCCACGGAGTCTGGCGAAACGTCAGGAAGAAAAACTTCCATAACACGGCCACATAGTCTGAAAAACTCACAACAGCTATCATACCCATTTAATCTAAAACAGGTGTGTTCCTCCTCTTGTAGATGGTATTCATGTCCACAAGTAAACCTGAATGGTTTGCAGGTAAACATAATCGAAAGAGATTATTGGAGTGAATTTTGCTCTACAAAAGCTCACACTAAAATAAACCTGTTAGACTTCAGCATGCCACAAAACTTTGTCTTTTTAAATTTATTTTTCTCTTCTTTTAATTCTGCCCAGATGGTAAGAGACACCAGCACATCTAAATTTTTTTTGGGAGGAGTGATTTCAGTCTTTTAAAGACAGCTGTATAAACACTTGAGCATTGAACTCTTCACCTGCTCCTATTAACTCGACAAAAGAAACATTATATGGGAGCAGCCCCAGGGAAAAAGGAGGAAGGGGTTATTCCTTATAATTTAGGATTGAACAGTTAGTTAGTGTAATGAACAGCCAGTTCATGCTTAAAATGTGCAGAGCCGGTGTGTTTGAAGATAATGAATTGATCAGGCTTTCTGGATAGAGATCTGAAGATGTCCCACTAGATTAATAATAAAGTGAATTCAGATTTTGGCAACCTTTTTCAGGTATTCCCAGGTAGAGAATCCTGTCCTAAGCAGTGATTGTTCTCTGCATGGCCTTTGTTTCATGAGGATGTCCATAACAACAAGCATAAAATGAGGTGCATATTTAAAAACAACAATAACAGGATAACATGTGTAACACTCATAAAAATCCATGCAACAAGGCAAAAAAACACCCAAAAAGTGTTCTGCTTATATACCGCCCCATACCACTTCAAGCAGTCTCTGGACAGTTTACAGTTTTAATTACAGTATGAAGGCTACACATTGGCCCCCCAAGCAAGCTGGGTACTCATTTTACCGACCTCGGAAGGATGGAAGGCTGAGTGAACCTTGAGCCTGCTACCTGGGATGGAACCCCTGGTTGTGAGCACAGTTTTAGCTGCAGGACAGGCATTTAACCACTGTCCCATGAGGCATTTGTCTGAGTTGAACTATTACCCGTATATACTCGAGTGTAAGTTGACCCGAGTATAGGTCGAGGCCCCTAATTTAACCCCCCAAAACTGGGGAAACGTATTGACTCGAATATAAGTCTAGGGTGGGAAATTCAGCAGGGTCTGGCAGCTCTTCCTTTTTGAGCCGGGGGAGTGGTGTGTGATGTTTAAAATGATTTTTAGCCACTGATGCAAGTGCTTGGGTCAGTGGCTAAAAGTTATTTTAAACATCGCACACCGCTTCCCTGTGATGCAGAGGGGGGTCATGAGAAGCGGCACGCAATGTTTAAAATGACTTTTAGCCACCGACCCAAGCACTTGCTTCAGTGGCTAAAAGTACTGACCCAAATATAAGCTGAGGGCCCCCTTTTCAGCTCAAAATTAGGGCTGAAAAACTAGGCTTATATTCGAGTATATACAGTATGTTTCTCCACCAATTGTTCTTACTAATGCAAGAACCTATCAAGACAAACAGAAAACACTTCACTATCTCACGGGTGGAAGATGTTCTGGTTTCTCCTTCTTACACCTGAAAAGGAGTCAAAAGAGGCTTCATTTTGAGTCCCTGTGCCTATATTTTGTCTTCATCCCTTACGGCAGTGATGGCGAACCTTTTAGAGACCGAGTGCCCAAACTACGATTCAAAACCCACCCTTTTTTTTTTTTTGCAAAGTGCCAATACAGCAATTCAACTTGAATACAGGTGGCTGTGAAGGGGCAATGTCAGGTGCCCACAGAAAGAGCTCCGAGTGCCACCTTTGGCACCTGTGCCATAGGTTTGCCAACACTGCCTTATGGCTTTGTCCCTCCGTGTTTGGTATGCTCTCTTTTCAACGATGAACGGAGGGTGAATTGAAGGAAGCAGAGGGATGAAGCGGCAGAATGAACAGGGGAGCTTCAGACTGTTTACATTGTATGATGTAAACAAGTTGAAATCTCTGTCACTAGAAAACTAGCACATCAGAAAGAAGACTGGGTGGAGAATGTCTCCCTTGATAAACAGAATGCCTTTACAAGGAGTTTCTAAAAAGCCCTGGAGTTTAAAACAGTGGAACCCATCAGTTATAAGTCTGGCCTGTTTCTATGAGACCTAATAGTAACACTGATCTCAACCTTTTTTTCCCCTGTAAAAGAAGGCACATTTTAATGTGTCTCTGTTTTCAAAAGCAGATGGTACTGCCCTTAAAGTTGACTTCTGTAATCTGACATCTTTTCTTCTGCTGCAGGGAATCCGCTTCGACCCGGAGAACCCCCAGACGTTGCGGCTCGAGTTTGCGAAAGCCAATACCAAGATGGCGAAAAGCAAGCTGATGGCCACACCGAACCCCACTAACCTCCACCCTGCCCTCGGAGCACACTTCATTGCACGGGACCCTTGTGAGGAGTTTTTGGAGAGGGGGGGTGTAACTGGTTGGATGGGTGGAAGGTTCTCTCTGGGGTCCTTTCCACCCTCATTTAAGGTTACAATACTACATGTTACATTGCAGCCAATCTGTAGATAGAAGCTCCCCGTGGAGAGGAGAACCCAACAAAGCAGGCGTGTCCAAACTTCAACCCTCCAGATGTTTTGGACCACGACTCCCACAGTCCTTTGTCATTGGCATTCTAGGCTTAGCATTCTGGGAGTTATGGTCCAAAACATCAGGAGGGCAGGAGTTTGGACATGCCTGCATTAGAGTGAACATGCAAGTGTTACTTAGGGCGCTTTTAGACGACCCCTAAGATCCGCTGGCAACTTAAATTCAGACCAGAGATCTTGGGGGTTTGCTCCTCTTGCTGTGTTCCCACCCCTCCGCACTCCCTTGCTCCTGTCTGCGTGAGGGGAGGGAGAAAAAAAAGGGAGAAAAGAATGCAGGCTCACCTCCGCTCTGCCGTCTGGAGCAGCCCCGGAAGCATTCCAGTCTCTTAAAGGGGCAGCGGGGGGGGGGGCAAAAACAAACAAAAGCAGACAGAAGGCGGGGAGAGCCCAGCACTCACTGCTTTGCAATCCGTATCAGAATTTTTTCACCTTCGGAGACCAGGTACTTGGAAAATGCGCTGGGACGGGGTGTGGTTGTACTTAATTTTTTTAAAAGTCCAGAGCTGATGGGAAGACAATTTTAAGCTCCGCATCTGGGAGCCCTTTGCCTCGGATTTTAGGGGTCGTGTAAAAGCGCCTTGAGAATCATGGAGGTTAAAAGGGGCGGATAGAGCCGTCAGATCCAGAGCATATACAAAACGACAAAGGTTTGCTTGAAGCTACCCTTAGCTGGTGGCTTTAGGATTGGGGCGTGCACAGTTGAGGATCTCTGAGCACGAGAACTTCTTTCTTGTGCAGGGTAGGCGATGCCTGTAGAGACCGGTGGTTTGTTTGCTTGTGTACCCCTAAGGTAGACAGCCGTAGACTGAGAAGAGTAGGTGAATGGAACTTGACGTGGGTGGGAGGTGGCACCCAGCACATGTCGCCTTCTGGGTTCTTTCTTGTCTGCCTGCTAGAGGGTGCCAAGAACCCTGTGGGACATGGCTGTCCCATCCCGCGTACCTAGTACAAATCCATACTGAACGTTTGGCCCATTCACATGGGTGACAGTGACTAGCTTGCTCTTATTTCTCTACCAACTCTAGATGACCTGGCTGGAGCAGCCTTGTTCCCAGCATCTCCAGAGGCATGGGCCCCTTACCCACTCTACACCACTGAGTTAACTCCAGCGATCCCACATGCTGCTTTCACCTACCCAGCTGCTGCTGCCGCCGCCGCCGCCCTTCATGCTCAGGTGAGTTGCATATCACTGACCTTCTTTCCTTCCTTCCCTGGATGGGCTGGGCTCTTATCTTTTGCCCCTCTGGCAAATGCCAAGAGATCAAAGGCTGACCAGCAGCACCGTGTGAAGGATGGGGCAGTTCGTGGTGGGATTTTGCAGTATAGCCCCATCGAGTCGCACAGCCTCAGTCCGGCCAACACCCTGATGCTGCTATCATTGCAAAAAGACCCCTTGGCTCAAAGATTACCCGGGATTTGGTCAGTGGGCTTCCCCTCATGCGGGCAATGCCGCCTGGCTAGGGAAAGTGGCTCGTTTAGCTTCAGTAAAGAAGTGGTGATATCCTTATTCAAAGAAGATCTGCCACTTTGTTTTGAGTAAATCTTTGTTTATCAAAGGCTGATTTATCTTGATTTGAGGCGACCTTGATCCTTCCGGTTGCTGACATTATCTCGAAATGGGTTGGCCTTTGCCAACTCAGTGTCTTCCAGATGTCTTGGACTACAACTCCCATCCCCTTCTGCCCTTTTTAGCTTTGGGTAGCCACTGTTGTCGTCAAACGCATCTGGAAGGCACCACGTCCGAGTAGGCTGGAACAAACGATCTGTTGGTGATAATAAGGGCAGCCGTGTCAGGGCAGGGAAAGAAGACTCTCTCTCGCCAGCCTCTTGCCAAGTTCATGAAAAGGAGCTGACCTCCTAGAGTTTAAGCGAATTGACATGCCAAGAAAGGTGACACGCAGACGGAGATACTGATAGGGCTGGGAGTGCTTGCCGTCTTTATCGTTTGCGGCCGGCCCAAATAAGAGGAGCCCAGCACTTGAGAATTGCAGTTTCCCAGAATCTGATCATCCAAATGGTTTGCCATCAATCTCATTTATATAAATTTTTTTAAAGGGAGGGAGCTGTTATGTTCAGCCCTTCCTTGCTTCCCTATATCTGGAGGAGAGTCAATATTGGTTTAACATAAATATGCCCTGTCGTAGGAAGGTTGTAGGCCAGGGGTCCTCAACCTAAGGCCCCGGGGCTGGATGCGCCCCCCCCAAGGTCCTAAATCAGGCCCCCAGGACCAATTGCAACCCCCACCTACCCCATGCTTTGCGAGCAAGCCAGCCTCTGCAGCTGCTTCTATTGCTGAGGCAGTTCAAATCAGTGGGCTATGTCGCTTCTCCCACTCCCCCCAACTACCAGCCAGATGATCAGCATGCTGATCTAGCGTGCTGGCTAGTGGGGCATTCAAAGTGGGAGGGCTACGGCAAGGTCCCCCACTCCCTCCCCCTTTTTTCCATGTTAGTCTTTTTTTTGGACTGTGGTCCGGCCCCCAGTGGTGTCTGGGGCATGGTGGACCGTCCCGCTGTTTGAAAACTTTGAGGACCCCTGTTGTAGGCTAATATGTCAGGTAGGGTGAGAATAGTGTATTGCAATTGCAGTCTAATAAAAGTCTTAACAACTCTTTCTCCTTTACAAATAATATTATATAGGCAGGGTACATTGCACAGAGCCCAAAACGGGAAATTGGCCTGTGCCTAATTTGAGGTGGCAAAGAATGTAGCTGCCTTTTAAAGCTGCTGTTGGCAAAATTATCTTTGAAAGAAAGGACAGGACAAGTTTAGAAGTGGGGTGCCTAGGTAGAGTCACTGATAAAGGGAGAGTTCAATGCTCCTTGGCTGTCTGGTCAAATGAAAATACGATCCAGCATCTCAGAGGGACAGAGTTATTCTCCAAGCGGGATATCGCGAAACCAGTCAAATAATCGAGCAGGGGGGGGGCAGCACAGCGGGGATGTGTAACTTACGGGAAGTACCTCTGTAGCCCTTTGATGTGCCTGCACCTCCTTTTGTGTAACTAGTGTCCACTCATTTTGACGGAGGTGGGGGTAAGTGAATCCTTACCCTTGTTAACCGCATTACCCCAAAGCTATATACAGTAGTCCCCCGCCACAACGTGGTTCACATATTACAGTCTTAGTATATCACGGTTTTTGCCTTGAGAGAAGCAGGCTTCCAAAGAGAGGTTTTTAACCCCCTTCTGGCACCTCAGCAAACAAGAGCTGGGGCTGCTCCTGCTGGCTGCGCTTACAAAGATACAAAGAGAGATTTTTAATTAACCCCTAACACATTAGCAAACTGATGTTGGGCTGCTCCTGGGGGCTGTGTTTCCAAAAAGAGGTTTTTAACCCCCTCCTGCCGACTTGGTAAACAGATCTGGCAGCAAGGTTTGCTGAGGTGTCAGGAGGGGGTTAAAAACCTCTCTTTGGAAACGCAGCTGGCAGGAGCAGACCAAGGTCAGTTTGCTGAGGTGTCTGCATTTTGCAGATTTTCCTTTATTGGGGTGGATCAGGCACCTAACTCCCGCAATAAACGGGGGAGTACTGTATACTGTATATATATGGCTCTGTGGAAGGGTTTCTGGAGATCGAGGCTCCAAAATTAAGGATTTTCTCTTTCTAAAAGTGTTGATGCACCCTTTAAAGGAGATCATCAGCATAGGCTAGGGACAGATGGCCAGCCTCCCACTCCAGTAACTTGGGAAGATCACAAGATCACAGCCGTGACAAAAAGGTATTCATTGGAGGATATAGCTCCTGGACTGAACTTTGCAAGCCTTCCCCTTAAAACAAAGGAATGTGTTACTAATAAAAGTTTTTACAGAGTTAAACATTACTTAAACCTCTTTGCTAGGCAACTGGCGCCTCGAAGGCCACTGAAAATGTAGGCTGGGAGTCCGGTGTATTATTGCAAGGGTGAGGAAAATGGTTCCTCAGTTTTGAAAGGAAGCAGGAAGTGGAGGAATTTGGTAAGGCCTCCAACCTACAGAGCTGAGGCAGTTGCTTACTCTGCGGGGTGGCTTTGACATCAATGGCCATCTATGCAGTTTTAAGATTAGAAGTGTAGCTTTGGGTAGCGGTGGGGTTCGCTCCCACTGATACGTTTCTAATTGCTGGATCGTGATCCTCTGTTAATTGCATAGCAGATTCCAGTTGGCCAGAGTTCGTGCCATGAATCGGTTTTGTTTAGGTGGCGCCGAGGGAGAAGGCGGTGTTCCCATTTCCCTTGAGCCACACTTAAGGTTGCCAGCGGATTTTAGAGGTCGTGTAAAAGTGCCCTTGAGTTGGTGAATGTAGAATATAGACAGGCGGCGGTGGTGGTGGGGGATACAAATGTGTCAGAAAATCTTAAGTGTTAGTGCTTTGAGTTACTTAAAAACTGAGAAATGGCAGAACAAAAGGACGGCTCGCGTGTTCCAGGGTCGTTATTCACGCAGCTCAGGAATACATGTGCTTTGAGGTTTTTTGAGGGTTTGTCAAGGTGCACTGCTGTAGAATCTGTGTTTTCCTCTGGATGCTGACTGTGCTTCCCCAGCCCCAGTTTCGGCATGAAGGAAGACCCTCCAAAGCAGCGCAGCAGGTGGCCCATGGCTAATGGTGGCGTGCCACAAAATGACTCTCGATCCCCTCCCCTTCCCCTTCCCCTTCCCCTTCCCCCTGCCGAGGGGCCCTGCCGGTGGCCAGCTGGTGGTTGCAATGATCCGTCCTTTGCTGTCTCCAGTGACCTGCAGCCAGGATGCCCGCGCAGGCTAGCCCTGATGTCCAGAGCTGGCCCTTGGAGGTGTGGGACACCCTAGCCCCTGGCTAGCCCCTGCTAGAGTGGAGTGGCTGTACAGCAGTTTCATTCCTAGATACCTTTAAGGATGTTGGGTTCCGTCTGGAGAAGGCCGGTAAGGTAACCGAAAAACATCTCTCTGCCGTTTTGGGCACAGTGGGGAATTTTTATTTATTTATTTATTTTTTATTTTGCAAGCTTCCTCCCCCCTCTGAGCAAAACCCAGTGCATGGGCCTCCACCGCTCTTCCACCCACCTCAGCCCAGGCAAAACGAAAAAGGCTAGGCGTTTCCTCTAACCCACCTCTTGCCAACTTGGCCGCACATGACTCCACAGCATGGCACCCCTCTTGTGTTCGGGGAAGGGCTCCCACTAAGCAGCGACAGATTGGTCCTGCCGGTTGGGAGCGAAGGAGCCTCCCGAGAAGGTATCCTAGCACATGGTGCTGATGGGAGAAGAGGCCCCGCCTCCTGCCACCGTGTTTCACGCACCAGTCACGGGTAGGGAGGGAGGGAGGGAAGGATTTGGGGAGTTGGGGAGGAACCACAGTCGTGGTAGCAGCAACAGAAATAGCACACAACACACACACACACACACACGTTGGTTTTTATTCCCCACTCAATCAACTGGCACACACACTTCAATCACGCTGTGGATTCCGTCACGGAAGGCGGAATCCTTTCTTGACAAGTAATCTAGAGGCGCCTTTCTATCCACCTTAAAAATAAATGCTTTTTTCCCTTAAAAATAAATGCTTTTAAAAAAATGTTTTACCTGCTTCACTTTAGTGTGATAACTTTTGGCATTTATACAGATCCTTCTGATGCAGGTATATAGGTATGTTCTGCTGGAATCTCATGGGGAAGAGGAAAAGTGGAGAGGGATGGGAGGGCGGTGTTGATAAGGGTTGCGGTGCTAGAATTAAAAATATATATATGCCTTTAATGAACAGCAGATTCCTCTCCCCCCACCACCACTCCTTTTTGTTGCAAGGCAAGTAACAGTGGTACCTCGACTTACGAATTTAATCCGTTCCAAATGCATGCTCTTAAGTCGGGGTACCTATCTAAACATTTGAAAAAAGAAGTTTAAAAAAAATCAAATGAAAAATAATATTTGTAAGTCGAGCAGACCATATCTAACATTTGTAAGGCAGCAGTTAAAATGCCAACAGTTTTCCGTTCTTAAGTCAAATTGCTCTTAAGTCGAGCTGCTCTTAAGTCGGGGTGCCACTGTAGTTACTTTCAAAGATCTCACAAACAGCAGAAGGCAAGAACCATCTTTGAAAAGGCATTTTCCATCTCTTGCACAAGAGTGGATGTTACCTTGAGACACAGGTGTACTTTAGTAGACATCTACCAACCATGGACTTCTTCTTGCTCCAGAATGGTTTACTTCAGTGGCAATGTAATACTTTAACTAAGCTTTCAATTGCATCATGTCCATACCAATTATATAGGACTACTTTAAAAAAAAAAAAACCAAACAGGTTAAAAACAGTCCTTGCTGGTGAGATGTTTCCTTAGAACAGGAAAAGGTTGTATAAACGCTCTCACTCATCTCAAAACATCTTTCTAACACAACACAGGTATTCTGTAAGGAGCAAGCCGGTGGCTTGCCCTTCCATTGGGCTGCCAGGACCCCTTAGAGTGGATAGTCTTCTGCGAACAGGATGCTGAAGATCAAGTTGTTACAGCTTTTTTTTTTCATTCCAGGGTTAAAGAGCAATCTGCCGCCTGGCAAAGGGATCTTCCTGTTCCCATTTAGCAGCTGAGCAGAGTGGACAAAACTCATTCCAGATGTGTGGGGGAGATGGCTTTAAGAATCTGGGAAATGCTTATAAAACCACAGATGGGGGGGGCAGGGAGAGAAGAGAAAGGAAGTGTAAACACATGACGGCCTTGGTGTCTATGAGGAGGAGAGCCGAGTATGACTTGCAGGAAACAATGTTCATTAGAGAAATAAGGTTTGGCAACCAAGGGGTAAATGCCTACTGTCAAGTAGTATTGTCGTGACTGAGTGTCGGGTGCCAGAACCAATACAAGAGACTCCAAAGATCCCAGTGAGATGTAGCAGAAAATATACATCTGTCTGAATGAAGAGGTTGCTTGGTCCCTCCTACCAACTTCCATCTATGCCTACAAAGTGCCTTGTAAATGGTAGTGCAGGCGTGCCATTAGGACATGGTTTGTAGAAGAAACTGCTTGGTAGATGTGTTATCTCTAAGAGGTCTAGAAGACCAAAAACTGTAGCATATGGAGCTTATTCCTCTTCTACTGTACAAGAGCAGCAAATGCGGTATGAAGCTGGTTTCTCCTCAACATATGCATTGGTCTGGTTAGCGCGATGCAGTAGGGCAGTGGTGGTGAACCTTCAGCCCTCCAGATGTTCTGGACCACAACTCCCACAGTCCTTTGTCATTGGCAACATAGGCTCGGAATTCTGGAAGTTGTGGTCCAAAACATTTGGAGTGCCGAAGGTTCGCCACCACTACAGTAGGGTTTAATCTTGCATCTTAGACTTGAACATTGGTGGGCTTTCTACCCGCCTTCCCTTCTCTGATGAAGACATGAGAGAATGTGAACTTCTCCTTTCTTTTAACCACACACTGTCTAGGTTGAGCCAGGAGTAACTGCAAATGGTGTGCTAACTGTAATTTAAGGAAACAGGGCCAAGGGCAAGGAGAATAGCCTGAAGTTGGCATTTTCCCCTAACATTGGTTCTCAGTTTAGACAGAACGGCAAAAAACAGGACCAGAACCACCCAATGTCCTAAACTCATGTTGCTTATGATTAGGGACATTGAAACCCAGGGAAGTAGCAAAGCAAACTCACTGGCCTTAAAGCTTTGGGGTTTTTTTTTGTATCCTAGTTGTTAGTGGTAGGGTTATCTTGTTGCTGACAGGTGGTTTGTGAATGTTGTGTCTTTTTAAAGACAGGCCTACAGCAATCATGGTATCAGAAGGGACCTCTTGGAGCCCTTAAGTGGCAAAGGTTGCCCACGGAAGACAGAATAAATTGGACATATTACACTTCTAGTAGCATGACAGCTGTGACAAAAATACTTGTTTTCTGCTGAGCCAGAGGTCAGAGGCTAGATTTGTGGGGATTTAGTTATAGGAAGATAGGTTTGGGTTGAACTTTAGAAGAATCCCATCTATGGAAAAAATCAGTTTGATAATGCAGTTAGCTGCCTGGAGGTGTTGCGGAAGGATCTGGGATTGCCATTCTGGATTTCTTGGGGTTGGCGACTGGGAGACAGTTGAACCACTCACCAGTCCCTTCCAACTTTTATTGTTTACAGTGGCTTACCTATTTAGCAAATATATAATCCACAAAAAGAGTACTGTGCTTTCTGCCCTCTTTCTGCCCATAGCAATTGCTTTCCCCTTGTTTCTCTCTGGCTTTCCACCCACACATGTTTTTTTCCTGATAAAGGAGATTTTTTTCATGCTGTTTTTAAAAAGAAGTACACCTGTTCATTGAGTAGAGAAGCGCTACTTGTTTTAGGCCACGGTTAGTTGGGTTCTAAACAAAACCTCGCTCAAAGGATGGGATCCATCTGCCCTCCTCTTTATTATGGTCAGCCCCATTTTGTCCAGTATTTCACAGGTAAAGAAGGACCTTGATTATATGTTGCTCCCACGTTGCTCTTTAAAGGCCTCCGAGCGAGCGAACGCACAAAGTGCTGTTGGTGAGACTACACAGGCTGGTTCTTCTCACAGAAGGGAATCCGACTGCCAGTCCCTCTTCCGACTCAGCGAGCTATACAGCCAAGCAAATAGTAATTACATTAAGAAAGGAATAGTCCCAGGTACAGGGTGGCAAGAAGAAGATAATTTCTCAATGTGAACTTTTCATTTACTGATCAGTATAAGACTGGGTCTCTTTAAAATTGCGTCATAGGGCCTTTTCACACGACCCCTAAGATCCGCTGGCTACTTAAATTCGGACCAGAGATCTTAGGGGTTTGTCGCCGTTCCTGCGTTCCCACCCCCTCCGCACTCTTGGCTGCTGGCTGCGTGAGGGGAGGGAGAAAAAAAGGAAGAAAAGAATGCCGCTCACCTCTGTTCTGCCATCTCGCTTTGCTCCCGGCACTGCATTCAGATCTCTTAAAGGGGCAGGGGGCAAAAAAAGAACAAACAGAAGCAAGGAGAGCCCGGAAGTCACTACTGTTATATCCGCATCAGGAATTTTCACCCTCCGAGAGCAGGTACATGAAAAGTGCGCTGGGACACGCTTAGGTGGGCGTGGTCGCACTTAATTATCTGTAAACTCCGGAGCTGGTGGGGAAATAATTTTAAGCTCCGGAGCTGGGAGCCATTTGCCGCGGAGTTTAGGGGTTGTGTGAAAAGGCCCATAGAGAGGCGTTGACAGTCTACCTTGGCAAGCTTCTACCTCAGAAACTCCTTCTTAACCTAGCATGAAATACCTTCCTAAATTCCAAGGGGAGCAGAGGAGAACATTTCAGCAAGGTGGAAGAGTGTAGGAGGCAAATTTATAGCATGGCATGTGAGAAACTGGGATGTGTCCATTCTCTGTATTTCACTTCTCAAAGAGTTCCACAGATCCACACACCACGGGCACAGTTCACTCACCTGGACCAAGGCCTGCCTTTCAGACGACATGACTTCCTCCACTGTTGCTTTCTGTGGGTAGCATACAAAAATGGAAGCTGCTACAGTGCTCCCTGGAGGTGGTGGTTCTTTTGAGAAGCATTCTCTATTATCAGTGGTGGCGAACCTTTTAGAGACCAAGTGCCCAAACTGCGATTCAAAAAACCTGAATACAGGTGGCTCTGAAGGGGGGGGTTGTCGGGTGCCCACAGAAAGGGCTCCGATGGCCACCTTTGGCACCTGTGCCATAAGTTTGCCAACACTGCTCTATTATATTGTCTGGCAAGACTACGTCTCCTTGGAAGCACTGTGGCAGCTAGAGATGGGCATGAAACGAGCGATTTTTCGTTTTCCTTTTCGTTTTTTCATTTCGTTACGCAACGAAAACGAAACAATTTTTTTAAAACGAAACGACCAAATTTGCCGTGTTTTTCGTTTTCATTGCAGCAGATGCATTGAACTAAAAAGAATGCTAATGAAACAGCAATTTTTCGTTTTTGTTTTTATTTTTTCATTTCGTTACCTAACGAAATGAAAACGAAATTTTTTCCAAAAAATGTCACGAAAACGAAAACAAACCGAAACGGACCCCTAAACGACCAAACGACAAACGAAACACCATTTTTTTGAGTCGTGCCCATCTCTAGTGGCAGCTTTTATGGTTCATTCTGCTCTGAGTGAACCAAATGTAGGTGTGGGTCTGTGGTCCGCAATATCCAGAATTCTGCTCGGGGAATTCTGGGAATTGGAGTCCAAGAAGCAGGCACATCTGCAGCGCGAAGAAACCAAGAAGTCAAGTGCTAGGTGGCCATAATAAATAGAGCAGGGACTTGAGAGGACTAAGACTTGTACTACAATTTGTGTATAACTGCACGGAGGGAAATGTAGGTAGGGTGTTCCTTAATGACAGTTCTTTCCTAGGTGGGTCATAGGCTTTAAAAATAAGCTTCTTGGGGCATTAGGTCTGGAATATAAGGAAATGACTGTTAGCAAAGGGGGCTCTTGGGATCCCATGAGACAGTTGGTGCACATCTCCATGTATGATTCTGAGGAATACTCCATGAATGGTTTCTAATACAGTACTAGAGGAAAGGGTCTCAAGCAGTCAACTGTGAGAAATGTCCCTGGCAAAGTTCTTGGGAGCATCAGTCCCCTTCCTCAGCATCCTGGTCTGCGTCTCCCCTGCCATACCTGTCGTTTTTTTCTAGATGCGCTGGTATCCTCCTTCTGAAGCGACCCAACAAGGATGGAAGTCTCGTCAGTTCTGTTAGCTTTAGTGAGTATCTGACTTCGATCTTTGTGTAAGCTCCAGGTCTGGAGGAGGAGGTGTGCTGGGTGGTGGTGGTGGTGGTAGAGTTTTGGGTTTTTAGGCCACTGTTCAGTCCTGGAGTGCCTTAACCTTGCTTTAGAAAAGGCCTGCCCAATAGGTAGACCAGCCCATGAGGGTTCAAAAGTAGCCCACGGGCCACCAATAAAAAAAGTGAGGGGATAAGTTCTCCACCCCTCCCTCCCCTATCCCAAGGACCACCACTGCCCTAGCAAAGTTCTGAGTCTGGCAGCCCACTGTCTTAGATGAGCAGAGCAGTTCAAGGGCTATGGTGCATTGAAATCTCTTCCCTCCAGAACAGATTAATTGGTTTTCAATGCACTCCTATGGGAAACCACTGCTCTACTTACAATAGTTTTTTTAAATTATGAGCATGTGCTCAGAACGGATAAAACTCATAAGTAGAGGTTTTAGTATAGTAGCCCTCAGGCACTTACTTTGGCCCGGAAAAAGTAGACCTCGGCCTGTTCAAAGTTGAACAGCCCTGCTTTAGAAGGAACTGGTGGGAGGCAGAAGTGGAAGCCTTTGCTCTGACTTTGGAATTGTGACGGAAAGCATGTTGTGCTGTTGGTTTCCCAAGGAGCAGCCTCTTGGCCCACGTTTCCCCTTCTTCTTGTCTCTCCATGGAGTGATGTGCCCGGAATGAAGTAGTCTGTGGATCGCTGGAAACCTTCCCTTCTGAACCCTTCCTGTGGACACCGGCATGGTGCCCAACTGCAGTAACTCTCCCTTCTCGTGAACCGAGCGGTGGGCTCCCTTACCCCCCCCCCCATATGGTGAACATCAACTGCCCGGCCTCTTTCCAGCTCTGTGGACTGCATGGTTTGTGTAACCCCCTCCTGCCGCCACTCTACTTTGCCTGCCTGCCTCCCTCCTGCCCACCCACCCACCTGATCCACTCATTTCCTCTCTCACTATGCTGAAGCCTTGTTGGAGAGAGACACCCCATCGGGGTGAGAGACCCTTTTGTGTTCCCAGCTTGGGGGTGGGGGGCTGGCACCGAGCGTGTGTGTACAGTGCAATATTCAGGCTTTTCTTCTCCTAAACCTTGTTTATGCCGTTCTGCTGGAGGAAGAGAGAAGACAAATCGGTTTTGCATGTTTTCTGGCATGAATTTAAAACACTTTAACTTGGTGGGTGTGTGCGTGTGCGCTTGTGCAAAGCTTGTTTTGTTCTGGCATTTTGCGTAACCATGGCGACAGGTCTTGGCCTAGCTATTGATCACTGAAGTTTTTTTCCCCATCTTGCTTCTGTGAGGGCTTGGCTTCTAAAAACAAAACAAAACACTAGTATCCTAGTTTTTCCCCCCTTGTTCTGTTTTCTCTCCTTCCCTTCCTCTTTTGAGGGTCCTCTTTCCATTAACTACTTTGACTAGAATTTGAAAAAAAAGTTTCTTCTCAAAAGTACAATGCACTGGGTTTCTTGTTCATTTTGCCCTTCTCTTGTTCAAGTCAGGGTTGTTTTCGTGTTTTCCTTTTCGGTCAAACTTCTATATATAGAACAGCTGTAAAATATTTAACCTTCTTTTCCCCCATGTCCCTCTGATTGGAGAGAATCCAGTCTTGCCAAATAATCAGCCATCCTTATGGGAATACCGAACAAAGATGTACGAGTATTTTTGTACCATGTGTAATAAGGAAATATTTATGCATCATAAAAGATTTTGTGTGGTTTTTGTGCAATTAATTATTATTAAAGAGAAACTGTAATCTGTAAGATAAGTTTAATGTTCAGTTTAAAAGCTTGAAGAGAAAAAAAGACTTTTTTTCTGTAACTGATTCAGTCAGGCATAGTAACAAGAAATTGTGCAATTTTTGGTTGTCATTTTATTGCTTGGTATTTGGAAGTGCTTTAAGTATTATATTGGACCATGGCTGTCTCACGTGTATTAAGATTCTTGAGAATAAGTTGCTATATCCTATGAGAATGTGAAACTGGATAATATATGAATTGTACTCAGTGACGTGTTGAGTCTTTTCTGTGCAGAAATTGGTGAAATGTGCGTACCTTTTGTGCATGGAGTTCACAAGCTGGTCCTCTCTCTCTCTCTCTCTCTGTGTGTGTGTGTGTGTGTGTGTGTGTGTGTGTGTGAGTGAGAGAGAGAGAGAGAGAGAGAGACTAATTTATTTTCTGTATTATTTCTAAAGCTTGTAGACTGCCCAGTTTAGTAGGAATACTGTTCAACAGAGAAAGTGATTTTTTGTTGTTTTTGTTTTAAAGGAAAACATAGCTATAAACATAACAAACCTTGTAGGATACAGAGTATCTATAGGGCATTATTGCTTTTATATACTGTACAGTATATACTTGGTTGGTATACTTGGTTGGGAGATTAGACACATCAAAGGGAGTAACCCCACAGAATTATTGTTGAAGGGCAATATTATCTCTTTAACAGTACTTCAGTCCTGGATATGGACCCACTGCTGGAAATATTGAAGATTATCTTGAAATAGAGAATGAATTCAACAAGGAATCCAGTTAAAAACCCATAATAATATATAATTAATAGACTAAGCAACTATTAGTTCTGTTCATAGTGAAGAGGCAAAAGTCTACAGAATTTTGGGTAAGCGGTCCCCCGAATATGGTGAGGGAATCAAAAAATGATTGATATTAAATCATATAGAAGATTACAATCAAATTCAACTGGGTAATCGCCAACCTGACATGGTCGTGTCTAATATAAACCAGTAGGTGGTCCTCAAATTAGGACTGGCTAAAAACTGGAAGGTGAAGTGAAGACGGTGAAATCTCTTCAAGAACACTGAGGATGACTCAAAATCACAATAAGAGAAGTTCAGTATTAATGTTTGCATCCCAAAGTGTTAATCAATCTTTCAAATACTGTACAAAGAAAGACATTTTAGAACATGGTGGTTCCTGTCCTAATATGACATGCAATATTATCACTGTTACAAGCAGAGCTTGGGTTCCCAACAAGTAATTTATTAATGTGTTGTGTCGTTACAGTCGTGACCGACTCTGTGAATCCATGTCCATGGAGTTTTCTTGGCAAGAATACTGGAATGGCTTGCCAGTGCCTACTCCAGGCACCTACAGCACCTGGTATTTCCTGATGGTCTCCCATCCAAATACTAACCAGGGCTGATCCTGCTTAGCTTCCGAAATCAGGCGAGATCGGATGTGCTTAGGGCATCTAGGCAGCTACTACAGTAATTATTCTTTAGTGAGGAGTAGGAAGACTTTGCTGAAACAGTTACCTTTATTAGCTTGATTTTGAAAAACCCACTTAGAAACACATATGGCTCCCTGCAATATTTTGGAATGGATGAGTAAACATTCCTGGTTATAACTGAAAACAATAATGCTACTAGTGGTTGTGGTTTTTAACACACAATTTTTATATTGCTCCACAAATCAGTCAGAGACAGGTTTGCCATCACTTGCTTAATTCAAAGTTCTGGTCATAAAGGTGGTAATTTATAACAGGAACTATATTGTGGCAAAGGCAGATGAAACATGAGGTTCTCACTTGGCATTCATGACAGGATTTGTACCAAGGCAAGTTACATGAAGAACTGAAATGTCATAATAGAGGGGTTTGCAGACCAGCTACTCTGCACCCCAGTGAAAATACCAGATATGTTGGTAAGTCTTTGGGTCTGGATACCAAGTTACAAGTCCAGGTGCTATCAAGCCCTGAGCTCCAAACCTCAAATCCGAGTCCCTGTTAAAAACAAGTGTTATTCCTCCAAAAAACAGAGGAGGGGCAGGTGAGTTCCAAGTCATGTGTCAAGTTCAAGTTATTGAAAAACTAAGTTGAGTCCAAAATTGAACCATTGATGTGACTTAAGTCCGACTTGAAAAGCAGGTATGGTGATTTGAGACCCCATTGCTGGAAATCACCTCCCTAAAAGCTATTTAAAGTCCAGCAAATACCACAGGATAGTGCCTGGGAATAAAATGGCTGAGCTTTAAGAAGAGAAGAAAATCTTCCTAGATGTATTGTTTTTACGAGATCGGCAATGGGTTTAATCCGTGGACAGCTGTGACTCCTCAGCTCTTGAAGCTCATTTTTGGGTGGAACCAGGCTCCTATAGTCTCCAGACATATATGAGGTCCAAGACAGCCAAAGAAGTTGCTGTTCCTTTAAGACCTGACTTCCTGTCCCTTCTGAGATTTGACATCTGTGTATTTTTTAAAAGGGTGTGGAGCTGATGCTTGAACTCTCCTTGGTGCTCCTCCCTGGCCCCTTCTTCACTCCACATTAAAAAAAAAGTTGGCATTCACAATGTCTCTTGTCTGCAACTTTAAATATAACACTCTTCTCCATTAGCGTTGTCAGTTCCTGGTTCTGAACATTTTTCTCACTCTGTGGACATCTAAATGTCAAGACGCAGCTCTCAGTAGCACAGGAACGTGTATCAGGAAAACCCGTGGATTGTGTGCGATGCTGCCTGTATGGATGCATTTCAGTTATACAGTATTTTCCCTGCAATTTCCCCTTTCCCCTTTAGAGTCTTGAAGAGAAGTGTACTGACGAAGTTACAGGCCTCCGTGTCTACTACTTCTATAAGCTCCTGAATACATCTCGCTCATTTATTCCGGGTTGAATGTATGGAATTCTACTTGACCTATCTGTAGGATGTGATCAAAGCTTTGGAGACCCTTCTGGTTGATCGTCAGCCTTTTATTTCCTTCTCCAACCTGGCCAATCCGCAGTCACTGTATTGATGCAGGTATTAGATGCATCCTATGCTACCCTAGCAGCTGTCTCTTTTCCAAACCAGGGGTGCAGGCTTCCCTGAGGCTAAAGCCAAGCTTAAGTAGGGAGAGAAAGGAAAAACAGAGTCCTTACAGAGTCTTGATTTCAGCACCTTAAGCCTATGGTTCACCACAAGTCTAAGGATACCATTGTACGCTCTAATTTTGTTTCTGGCATGGAAGGGGATTACTTACAAGATCTTTATCCCATTGACCTATAGTTAAAGCAATTGTAAGACAAAGGCCTTTTGAGCCTAGGCCGGTGTTGGTAAACCTATGGCATGGGTGCCAAAGGTGGCACTCGGAGCCCTTTCTGTGGGCACCCGGCATCGTCCCTTCACAGCCACCTGTATTCAGGTTAAATGGCTGTATTGGCACTTTGCAAAAAAATTAGTGGGGTTTGAATTGCAGTTTGGGCACTCAATCAGTAAAACATTTGCCATCACTTGCCTAGACCAATTTTTCAAGAAGTGTTCTTTTAAAAGTAAGTTTTAGTTGATTATGTTATTGTCCCTCCCAAACTTTTCTGCACCATGTTGTATGCTGCTGCCCTGTCTGCTGCTTCTTCCTGCCTAGTTTGTCCCCTTCCAAGTGCAAATAGGAACATGTTCTGGAAGTGTTTTAGTTCCCTGAGCTCCTTGCCCTCTGAAAATGCCGGCCACAGAGTCTGTCGAAATGTCAGGAAGAAGAACTTCCAGAACATGGCCAAACAGCCTGAAAAAGTCACGACGACTATAGGGCGCTTTTACACGACCCCTAAGATCCACTGGCAACTTAAATTCAGACCAGAGATCTTGGGGGTTTGTCGCTCTTCCTGTGTTCCCACCCCTCCGCACTTCCTTGCTCCTGTCTGCGTGAGGGGAGGGAGAAAAAAAGGGAGAAAAGAATGCAGGCTCACCTCCGCTGGGGAACCATTCCAGTCTCTTTCAGTCTCTTAAAGAGGCAGGGGGCAAAAAACAAACAAACACAAGGCGAGGAGAGCCCGGCACTCACTGCTTTACATCCGCATCAGAAATTTTTCACCTTCGGAGACCAGGTACTTGGAAAATGCGCTGTGACACGCTTAGGTGGGCGTGGTCGTACTTTATTTTGTTTAAAGTCCAGAGCTGGTGGGAAAACAATTTTAAGCTCCGCATCTGGGAGCCCTTTGCCTCAGATTTTAGGGGTCGTGTAAAAGCGCCCATAGGAATAGGAACACTTGTTCCCATGACTAGCTTCTCTCCCTTCCTTTCTGAGTCAGGCTCTAGCTCCTTATGTCAAGAGCTTCTCTCTCTCTCTCTTTCTCCTGCTGTTTGTGGAGATTGGTGGATCCCCCTCCTCCATTAGACAGTCAAGCTGCACTGGAGTCTTAAAAAAAAAGGCAAGGCTGTTTTGATGAATAAATGATAACAATTAAATCAGCCGTGTTGAAATGACTGTTCAGCCAAGCAAGTATTCTCCTAAGCGCACAGGAAGCTCCTTTTGTGCTCCAGAGAAGAAACTAGAAGCTGCTGGGGAAAAGACCCGCCAACATTTTGCAAATGAGACATTTCCTAAGGTTAGGGTCGGGCTGCCATTCAGGTTGCTTGATAAGGTACACGTACAATTACATGCAACAAATTCTTCTCTGCTGTCCCTGAGGCACAAACGTGAAAAAAGCAAATCCCTTCTTGTCATCCAAATCCCGTCCTTATCCTACCTCACTTGGATTGGTTTGCTGCCACTGGTTTCTTTGTGTTTTATCAGTCTCTGGGTTAGCTTGGGTGGGTTTGAAGGAACATGGTCCTGTCAGGGCAGTTCTACCTTATTAAATAAAAGGAAATTTGAGTGTCCAAGTAAGAGTTTTGTCTCACCTCCCAAACCTTGCAAATTAGCTTACTTTGACTTTGAGTGCCTCCAATATGTATCTCCACCACTGAACACGTTTTCAGTTCTAAGGAGGATGGGTTACGGTATTTATCAAGTCTACGTTTACCTTCCACCCATTGCCCAGTGGTGCAACACTGGACTTGGTTGGGTTGTACTTGCCCGATTGCCTTCATTCCTCTAACCGGGTCTTTCCCAACATGGATAACATGACCTCTGACCGGGTTCGCAAAGTGCATTTTGCAGGGTTATGCTTCACCTCTTTTGTATTGTTGTAGGCCTTGTTTCTTCCTTGGGCCTTTTCACACGACCCCTAAGATCCACTGGCCACTTAAATTCGGACCAGAGATCTTGGGGGTTCGTTGCTCCTCCTGCGTCCCCACCCCTCCGCACTTCCTTGATCCTGTCTGCGTGAGGGGAGGGAGAAAAAAGGGGACAAAAGAATAAAGGCTCATCTCCGTTTGCCGGTCCAAGCCTCCCTCGTTGTCCTGATTCCTTCTTTTAAAGGGGCGGGAGGCAAAAAACAACAACAAACAGAAGCGAGGAGAGCCGGGCACTCACTCCTTTACATCCGGATCTGGAATTTTTCACCCTCCAAGAGCAGGTACCTGAAAAGTGCGCTGGGACACGCTTAGGTGGGCGTGGCCGCACTTAATTTTCTGTAAACTCCAGAGCTGGTGGGGAAACAATTTTAAGCTCCGGAGCTGGAAGCCATTTGCGGCGGAGTTTAGGGGTCGTGTACAAATACCCCTTGATCTTACAGCGCAGGGTGTTAAAACAAACACCTCTGTGTATGCATGAGAAGCAGGCCCTTTGGGGGAGAAGGAATGGTTTTACCCCACTGGAAATGCCTTTCTTGACAAACACGGCCGGGGAGTCGCAGCTTCGTTGGCCATTACAAAAGGGGCGCATGATCTGAAAAAGGTTGGTTCCCACTGCTCTGATTCCACAGGTTGCCAAGGCTGGCAGACCATGAAGCAATCCAAAGATGGAGTGAGTTACCTCCTACGAAGCGTCAATTAGAGTGAAAATCTTTAACTTCCCCTACAAATGATCTTTTTTTAAATGGAGTGCAAAGTGATCAAAAGCGATTGCTTTGCCGGTGTCTGGGATTTGCCTGTTCCAGATCCTTGCTAAAGAGGATCCGACAATTTCTTTGAACGTTTTCTCCCTAGGAGCAGAAACTAACGGTGGTCTTTGTGAGGCTGGGCAGAGATGTCCCCTTTTCCCTTTCTCCTTCTTTGATGACACTGTCCCAGTTTGATTAGGAGTGGCTCTCTCCAGGGACAGATGCAATTTTCCTCCTAAGTCAAAACTGTTTTTTTCTTCTTGGTTATCCATTTAAAAGCATCACAGTGTTTTGTTTTTTAGCAGAATGAGGGTAAGGCCTGAGAGCAGCCTCTCTCATGCCATTGCTCTTCAGGTGTTCTCACAAATATTATCTGATCCTGATTAGAGATATCATCACAGATATCTGTAAGGAGCCAATTTGGAGAGCCTGGCCTACAGCAACCCCATTGTCTATCTAAAACAAACACCAACACATAGTCAATATTACAGTATTTTGATTTTCTCTTGAATCCCTTCCCTTGTTAGGAGTGGTCACCACCTTCTGAGGTAATTGGCTCCACTGATGTACTGCTCTTAGGAAGGTTTTCCTGATATTGAACCAAAATCAGAACCAAAATATGTAAATATTTCAAGTATTTGAGGAGGACTATCATATCACCTTTCAGTCTTCTCAGGAATAAACACGCTCACAGGGCTTGGTTGCCAGTTCTCCCATCATCCGTGTTACCCTCCTCTGAATTCATAAGAACATAAGAAGAGCCATGCTGGATCAGGCCAAAGGCCCATCTCACTCCAATTGGTCTCCATCCTTCTTAAAGCATCTATATCAGGCCTGCCCAAAGTCCGGCCCGGGGGGCCAAATCCGGCCCGTCAGGCCATTCTGAGTGGCCCGCGGCTGGCTGGCCCGCCCCTCCCTCCCCCTCCTTCACCCCATGTTTTTTTTAAAGAAAGTGGGTGGGGCTTGCAGTGGGGTGGCAGGGTTGGGGAGCAACCGGCCCCTGACACATTTTCAGCCACCAAATCTGGCCCTCCTTACAAAAAGTTTGGGCACCCCTGATCTATATAATCACAGTCAGCCATATTACGAAGGGGAAAGGAGAGACGCACCAACAACACCGAGTTGAGATGACAAGTTCGTCTTCTGCTGCCCCCAGGAGGAAGATCGTTCCTCCTCCACCATTAATTTTCCACTCACTGTGGCGTACTGTTTGCGTCCTCTTCATCACACTCATTTAAGTGTCCCTAAGGGAGATGGATATTTTCCATTAACCTTGCAGGCCATGCTATGTTGGGGGCTGTCACATCTTGTAAGAAATGCGATGACTTCAGAAAGACCTCGACTTAAGGATTAGGCCAATGCGTGGATCTTCTGCTTCTGCTTCATCCAGCTGTTCTGTGTGGTGCAGAGATCTGGAAGCTATCTTCCTTCAACCCTGGATGGATGGATGGATGGATGGATGGATGGATGGATGGATGGATGGATGGATGGATGGATGTACTGCAGTGGTGTCCAAACTTTGGCCCTCCAGATGTTTTGTACCACAGCTCCCGCAGTCCTTTGTCACTGGCAATACAGGATTGGAATTCTGGGAGTTGTAGTCCAAAACATCTGGAGGGCCAGAGTTTGGACACTCTTGATGTACTGGATGGTTGGTTGGTTGGTTGGATGGATGGATGGATGCATGCATGCATGCATGCATGCATGCATGCACAGTAGTGCCTTGGTTTATGAGCATAATCTGTTCCAGAAGCATGGTCAAAAATCAAAATACCGTACTCGTTTATCAAAGCAAATTCCCCCATAGGAAATAATGGAAACTAACCCAATTTGTTCTGGAACCCCAGTTTCCATTACATGTATGTATGTATGTATGTATGTATGTATGTATGTATGTATGTATGTATGTATGTATGTATGTATGTATGTATGTATGTATGTATGTATGTCTTAGATGTGTATCCTGCCCCATTAGTATGAAGCACTGTTCTGGGTGGTTTACAGCAAAAATAATAAAACATGATAATGACATTAAAACAAAACCAGTCAACGGATAAAATCAGCTATAACATGAGGCACGCCTCCTGATATAGGGCAGTGCTATCGCCTAATGATGTTGCCATAACATTCTGAGTGTTGGCCTGTGTGTCACCTCGTTCAACACACCCTTTGTGCTTTCAAGATGATTGAAAAGAGGAAATGGGTTTCCTACTAGGTACCTACTACTGGCTTTGCCTCCATCATGGTCTCACAGGCACTGCCGACTAGCACCTCACCACACTTCACCTGGAAATGCCAGCAGTTGAGGGATGGTTCCATGTCATTACCGTCTTCCATCCCAACATATGAACCTGCCTTTTACTAGGTGAAACTACTTAATCATCTGCCGGTTGCAGTAGGTCTGGGGTAGTTCAGCTTTCCCAATAGATGTGGTCACTGACTATTGTAGTCCGGAGTGCCACAGGGTGGACATTTCGCGTGCAAAGCTTGTAACCTATCACCGGCAATAGACCTCTGTCCCCTTCATGCGACCAACCCATCTCCAGTGGCCTCTCTCCTCATCGGCACCTGTTCAATCTCTCCGACTTCGTTCCAGCTGACTTGTTTCCCTCCTTTCCTGTCTGACGGACTAGCCGCATTACTCAACTTTGCCCATCTGAGCGTGAACGGGCCCCTGGGGAGCAGTTGGGGCACCCTGCCCTCTGAATTATAGACGAGATTGCTTAAATCCTACATTAACATGGACAGCGCATGAATAATTCACGCCCGCGTGCTTGCGTAAGATGGCTGCGCATGTGCGGGCGGAGCCTGCATCCTAATCAAAGTAGGTCACAGCAATGGCAGGGGCCCTAGCCATTTCTTACTCACTCACGACATGTATGCACCTACTGTTAGCTACAAAGAGCACTGCATTTCCTAAAACTGTGCATTGCCCTTAAAGCACAAGTGGGCAGGATTATGCACAAATGTTGGCATACATTGTGTGATCAATGGCTTGGTATAAAATGATAATAAGACACTGTTTGCGTGAAGCCAAACGCTTCCTCTGCATAGAACTGGACCGGCCAAGATGGTGTTACCAGTTTATGCTCTCAGACCACATGCAAGGACTTACATGGATTCGGAGACACACCAATCAACGATCTTGGAACCATGGCAGTCATTTGTCTTGACACAGACTGACACCAAGGGAATTTTACTGAACACAAACAAACAAACAAACAAAAATTAAAACATAGCAAAGATTCCACAATAAAGTATACCACTAACATGGCAAAATACAGACTCAACGCCTGGATAGCTCAGCGGTGTAGAATCCGAGGTTGGGAGTTTGATTCCCCGCGGTTCCTTCTCAACAGGGGCCAGACCAGTGATGGCAAACCTTTCAGAGACCGAGTGCCCAAACCGCAATTCAGAACCCACTAACTTCTTTGCAAAGTGTCAATACAGCAATCTGACCTGAATATAGGTGGGCTGTGAAGGGGCGATGTCGGGTGCCCACCGAAAGGGCTCTGAGTGCCACCTTTGGCACCTGTGCCATAGAATCGCCAACGCTGGGCTAGACCTAGTGGTCCGTACGGCCCCTTCCAACAGTTTTAAGATGTAAAAGAAGTAAAATTGGGTGTTTGGCGGGGGGTCTAAGTTTCAGGCAATGCTGCAAAGTCCTGCTGTGTGGGTGTGGGTGTGTTGTGTCGTTACAGTCGTGACTGACTCTACGTGACTCCATGTCCATGGAGTTTTCTGGGCAGGAGTACTGGAGTGGCTTGGCAGTTCCTACTCAAGGCGCCTACAGCCCCTGGTATTCCCTGGTGGTCGCCCATCCAAGTACTAACCAGGCCCAACCCTGCTTAGCTTCCGAAATCAAGTACAATCGGATGTGCTTAAGGCATCTAGGCAGCAAGTCTTGCTGTACCTGGGCAGAATATTTGCTGAGGTACTATGATAAAGAGAGGAAATAAAGGAAGTACCTTCCCTTAAATCTCTCTCTCTCTCTCTCTCTCTCTCTCTCTCTCTCTCTCTCTCTCTCTCTCTCTCTCTCTCTCACACACACACACACACACACACACACACACACACACACACACACACACACACACAATGTGTGGGGAAAATACTCCCAGAATCTAGATAAGGGTTGACTTTTTCTCTTCTTAATCGTAATGTCTTGGAGCCAGGGAGCATCAGAGATCCTGCTGAATCAATGTGGAAAAAAAATCACAGGCAAGGACCAGCAGCGCAAAGAGGCTGACAGAAATCTTTGGTCACTGGAATCAGGAATTCAGGAGACAAACCTCGACTACCAAGATTCTCTGGTGAAATCCTGGATTCAAGTGGTGTTGGTGTTGAGGGTAAGTATGGAAGTTGAGTCATGGCAACTGGACCTCTTTCTCTGGAGAGATGGAAACGTTTCGCTGCTCATCCAAACTGCTTTGTCAGTCTAGTTGGGGGGTACGGGACTGGCTTCAGCTCAGGACAAATCAGTGCAGAGAGAGTGAAAAGTTACTCTGCAGGAGTGTCAGGGCCTCTCCTTCCTTTCAGCCTCTGAAAGAAGGGACAGGCTGATAATGTGGGCTGGAAATGATTACAGGTATTTGCTTTAATAAATCATTCACCTGGCAAAATGTAGAATGGTAGCCCTTTCACATTTACCGCCCAGGCATGTCTAAACTTCGGCCCTCCAGATGTTTTGGACCACAACTCCCAGAGTCCTTTGTCATTGGCAATCTAAGCTTAGAATTCTGGGAGTTGTGGTCCAAAACATCTGGAGGGCAAACGTTTGGAGATGCCTGCAAGGCTGTAGGGATTGTTAGAACAGACTATAGGTGGACTTTGGCTTTCACCTCACCTGCCTTTCCCATTAAAACATTTGGCCCATTTTTCTACCGTTCAGCTTTTGAAAAAAGACTGTGCGTGGTTTAGGATGCCACCTGGAGGTAGAAACAAAATCCAAGCCAGCTGTCCAGCAAAGCAAAACACTGCTTATACAGTACTATACTGCCCCAGTGTGGTTCTCGGTGGTTTGTCATTTAATTGTGCAGCTTGCAATAAGTCTACCCTAGTCACAACGTACTGTTCTAAGCGGCCAGATTTCGGCCAATATTTGAAGCATCTTTTGTTTCTGTCCATGGAATTTTCTTGGCAGGGATACTTCTCTATTATATTGTCATAGAAGTAGGAGGCAAAATATAAGCACAGTGAATGTTGGGTGTGCTAGTATGAGGCACCTCACAACCAAGTGTTAGCCTGGACTGCATGCTAGAATCAAGCATGTTCTGCTCCCATAACTGTTCAACGAACTATTGTCAACAGGAAGCTTCAACAGGAAGTCAATGCAATGTTTTCTTCTTAGACTTCAGCTAATTGTTCCCCAGATGTTCCTGGACTACAACTCCCAGAAGCCTCCACCACTCAATGTCCTGGAAGGGATTTCTGGGAGTTGCAGTCCAGGAACATCTGGGGACCCACAGGTTGAGAACCACTGAGCTAATACAACCTAAGCTTCTAACTCTGCAGAATCAGAATGAAAGTCCTGGCTTGGGACCCCCTCCCATTTTGAACATGTATCTGCCCTAAAGTGGGTGCCACCCAGGCCCCGATGAGGTGTAGCTGGCTCATGACTGGAGTGGTACCCCAATATTTGAGGTGGGTGGGTATAGGTGCCCCACTTTCTAGAACCACAACCCCCTCCATCATTCTACTGCCCACAGTAGCCCCTGGGCCAGATGGAGCATTACAACTAAATAAAATAAATATACATTTAATGCACCTCAAGTAGTTGTGAACCCCCGCCCCCTTTGGATTTTTGGATATTGTTGGCCCTTCTAATCTGTGCAGCAGTCTGCAAGGAAGCTGCACCTGTCATCGCAACCCTCCTTAAAGAAACAGGAGCCATAACTATCTTTTGCAAGGAGTTAGTCAAAGAATGCAGGTGCAGATTTCTGCTCAGTATTCTGCTGCCTTTAGGAGATATGTAAATTCAAAAGTACTTTCAGTACTGAGGCCCAAAGTGGTAATCCTTCCTTTTAAGCAGCAACACCTTCCCTCCAGGAGCTGAGTGATTTCAGCTGGGAATTAATTGCAATTAGGCTCATTCTCTCTCTCTCTCTCTTGTTAAAGTTTGCACTTAGCTAAAGGATTGGGTGCAGAGTTCTCTGAGTTAGGTGGGGCTGAGAACAGAGTGTTGGGCATTGCCTATAAAGCTCTCTGGACAGGCCTCTGCCCGGTTTCTGTTGGGCTCTTTTTAAAAGATGGGGCTCTCCAAAACTTTAACCGTTATCTTCCTTTGTTGGGCGGCTTGGGAAGCGGCTGCTTTTGACTCGTGGCACGTTGACCCCAGGAATCCGTCGGGATGGAGATCAGCCGCTCGAACAGCCCCCTTGGCGAGGCAGCCTTCTGTGCTGTCCTGGTCTCAGAATTATCCCCAAGCTTGGGTGGATCCGTCCCAAGCAAGGGTCTTGTCCCCCTTGACACCCGTGGCTGCCCAGTGTTTGGAGGCCCAAGTGGTGGTGACCGTCAAGAGGGATCTTTTTGGTACGGGGAGGCTTATCAAAGCCACGGACCTCACCTTGGGCTCTCTGGGGTGCCAGCCCACCTCCTATGATGCTGCCCAAGAGGTGGTGACCTTTGTGGTTGGGCTTCATGAATGTGGCAGCGTCTTGCAGGTATGTTCTCGTCTTGGTACTTGCTGTTGCTTGCTCGAGTTGTGTGTGTGACTTGCTGCTCCTCAAAGGGTGGGACGACTGGGGCTCGGGTGACCTTTGAGTGTTTGTTTCCCCCTTGAGTGTGTCCAACCTCAGTAGACTTAAAATGCCAGCATCCCCTTGGAACCAAATGGGTGTAGCAAAGCTATTCAGCTATCATTCCATTTATTATTTCCCCATCCCTACTGTAATTGGAGCGAGCCGTGCAACTCTCTGCCACAGGAGGTGGTGATGGCATCAAGCCTGGATGCCTTCAAAAGGAGATTGGACAGATTCCTGGAGGAGAAGTCCATCACAGGTTGCAAACCATGATGGAGATGTGTCATCTCCAGGCTTAAAACCAGGGCCAGATGCTCTCCTATCTCCCCTCTGTTTTCTTTTTTCCAGGCTAAACATGTCTTTCCTTGTAGGGCTTGGTTTCCAGCCCCCTCATCATCACTGAAAAGTGCTATCATATTGCCCTTCAGTCTTCTTTTCTCTGGCCAAAACATGCCCAATCCTTTCAGTCTTTCCTTGTAGGGCTTGTTTTGCAGCCTCCTTGTCACCCTACTCTGAGCTTGTTCTTGTTCCATGTTGACCTCTCTCTCCTCTGAAGTGGCACACATGTGGTACTAGCTAAATATCCCTTCAGGGGCGGTGGTGCCACCCTCATTTACTTATAGCACATAACTAGAGTGGTACCTGAATTTGAGCTTGGCACCAAATCTAGGAGGCAAAATGGGCTAGTTTACAGGATGAAGGGCAAACTTCTTGGCAGACGCAGGACTCCGTTGCCCAACAATGAAGAATGTCTGGAAGGTGGCTCCTGCATGCTCCTTGTTCAATATTTATTATCTCAAAATGTGCAGAGAAAAGGCCTGAAGAGAAGGGAGTCTGGAGGCAGTTCCTTTTGATAAGCTTTCTTGTTAAGCACATTGTCCCCCAACATCTTAAGAGGTGCATGGGCAGAAGGTGGGTCAAGATTTACTGGTAATTCACAGCAGATTCACACCTTGCTTAATGGCAAGCCTTGCTGCAAAAGAGGCAGCTTTGAGCCTTTCTTCACCCCAAAGCATTGGCAACTGGTTTACTGCTGAGCCACACGTGTAGGATTTTCCAAAGCCCACTTAGAAGATTGCAGAGAGTTATGCATGGAGCTTAGAAAAGTTGCTGACTTGGACAAAAGCTCTTGCCGCCGCCACCCAGCCAGCATAGCCCTCTGTGTAATGTCTTTTCTGCTGCCGAATTGGTACCGGCTTAGAGCGACCCTAACAGGGCTGTCAAAGCAAGTGAGAATTTTAAGAAACACTTTTACATGTTCCATTCCTCCAGTCGGTTTCCATGGCCAAATGGGGATTCGAACCCAGTTCCCCAGGGTCGTACTCCATCACTCAATCCACTACACCTCACTGGGATTCCTATCAATAGAATTTTCTGGGAGGAAAAATTTCTGGCTGTCCTTGTGAGTCTGCATCTTTCTAGACAAGCTCCTCCATTTCAAATGCCTTTGGCATGAAAGCAGCGTACAGCTTAATCGATTTTGTGGCTTATAACTCTTATACCCTTGGCTTGCTCCAGATGACCCCAGAGTCGCTGGTCTACAGCATCAGCCTTTTCTACAAACCAACTCCTGCTGCCAATATGATCATCCTGAGAACCAGCCCGGCTGAAGTTCCCATTGAGTGTCACTACCCCAGGTGAGTTTATTTATTTATTTTGAATATTTTTACCCCACCTTTCTCCTTGGAAAAGGACCCAAAGTGGCTTACAACAGTGAGCGACAATATACAGCCCGGAACATTTAAGCCATATTCAAGTTGTCTTTTTAAATGCATCTACAAGCACATTTATAAACATCTATTCTAGCAGAGGTCGAGCTGCCTAGATGCCCTAAGCACGTCTGATCTCGCCTGATTTCGGAAGCTAAGCAGGGTCGGGCCTGGTTAGTACTTGGATGGGCAACCAGCAGGGAATACCAGGTGCTGTAGGCGCCTGGAGTAGGAACTGGCAAACCGCTCCAGTCAGTACTCCTGCCAGGAAAACTCCATGGACATGGAGTCACGAAGAGTCGGTTACGACTGTAACGTCGCAACACACACACACATTCTAGCAGAGGGGGGTTCCCGACCCTGGTGAACCCAAGTGGATTGCGGTTCCCAGAAGCTTTCAGCTCTCGCTGGGCTGCCCAGGGTTTTAGGGAGTGGCAGTCCAGGGGCACTTGGCTTACCCAAAGTTGATCCTGTATCGTCGCATAAACCGAGATAATTTTAATGTTGCCACTCGCACAGCCCCTGGTTGCTTCTCAGGTGGGGCCTCTCTCACGTCTCTCCTCTCTTTCCAGGAAAAACAACGTGAGCAGCCAAGCCGTCAAGCCCACGTGGGTTCCCTTCACGTCGACTCTTTCGGCGGAAGAGAAGTTGAGCTTTTCTTTGCGTTTAATGAATGGTGGGTCCCGAGACCTTGCCGGGGACCGGAGTCAAGAACTGGTGCTGCAGGCAAAAACTTCCCTGCATGTAGAAAGCTAGCAGAGGAAGAGAAAAGTCTATACGGAGGGAGGGAGAGAGAGAGAGAAAAAAACATCAGTTCTTAACATGATGCTCTTTAAGCATCTGAAGGATTGAAATTTTTGCTTGCAATAACTGTTCAGGAAGGGACTGCTGTTTTACAAGTCATGTTTTCACGGGATCCGTAAGAAAATATGGGCTACTGTAGCAGGAGTTGGCCATTTTTCTGCTGTTTGTTTCAATGGAAAGAAAAGAAACTTTAGAGGGGGCTGTTAACTGGAAAAGATGTCATACATTTGTGGCTTCTGGAAATCTCCTGGGGGATATAGGGTAGGGGAGTGTGATTACTCTCATTTATCAATACATTTAGAAGCAACTTTTAATTGTGTAGGTGTCTGCTTGCCTCTTCGTTCTAGGGGCAAAGGCAAGTAGCTTTCACTTGGCGAGAAAGCAGGAAGGAAGTATAGACTGAGAATAGCAATCCGCTTCTCCACAAGGAGTTACTTGGAAGGAAACAAGGGAGAGGGAGTGAGGGAGAGAAACCTAGGTTTATCTAACAATCTTCCTATTGCTCAGTCCTGGCTTGAGTTATTCATAACAAGCATTGGTGGCTCAGCTTCCGTTCCTGTCTCAGTACGATTTTTATAACTGTCTTCTTTTCCAGAGGACTGGAGCGCGGAGAGAGCTTCCAATGGGTACCAACTGGGAGATGTGATGCACATTGAGGCGGACGTGAACACCGAGAATCATGGGCCGCTGAGGCTCTTCGTTGACAACTGTGTAGCCACTCTGAGCCCTAGCAGGGACTCTGTTCCCCATTATTCCATCATTGATTACAAAGGGTAAGGCCTCCGGGGATGTTTTCCTTTAATGGAATTAGGAATATATATTTTTTAAAAAAAATCAAAAGCAGGTGCTAATATCAAGCCTTGACTGTACTTTCCGAAGGGATGTACCGGTAATACTGTAATTTTAATAATCATTTAGAACAATTTTACAGTGGACCCTCATAACAAACGGTTTGTATAACAAAATCTGTACAACACAAAAAATTCTGGAGATAGGGGAAATTTGCTTAACAGAATCATCTATGGGGCAAATCCATACAACATAAAAATGGTCACAATTAGAGATTACTCTGTTTTCAATGTATTCCTATGGAAAATCTGTATAAAGGAAAACTTGCTTAACATAATTTCAATTGGAATGAATTAATTCCTTTATACAAGGTACCACTGTATTAAAAATATTTTTACCCAGCTTGCCTTCATAAAATGACCCGAGGCAGCCTACAATGATCAAAATAAAAGCTTTAAAAACAGTATGTATGCAACTATTTAAAAAGATTTTAAAAAGCATTCTACCCAAAACAGGAAATAAAGACTAAAGACACATTGAAAAACAAGAGCACAACAATCCATTTAATAAAAAACTGGGTCTTTTTTTTTAAGAACAAAAATGGAGTAAAAGTACTTTAAATAATGGTGATCTGGAGGATGATTGTCTGGTGAAGAGACCTGCAGATCTCTGAGGCTGGCATTCTTTTTAGGATGTTATCCAAATATGGTTGGGTTTTTCTCCCCTTCCTCTTATGGCCAACACGATAAATTCTGGAAGCAAATGCTTGTGTGTTTTTGCTTCCCAGCTGCCTTGTTGACGGGAGATCAGATTCCAGCTCCTCTTTTCGGGCACCAAGGGTCAAGGAAGACTCGCTCCAGTTCACGGTAGACGTCTTTCGATTCTCAGAAGACCCCCGAGATCTGGTGAGAGACCCCTTTGTGTTATCGGAGCTTGAACGGCATCTCTTGTGCTCTCTGCTCGGAAGCGATGATATTTTTGGTGGTTGATCCGGTCTGTCTTCTTCTTCTAGATCTATATCACTTGCCACTTGAAGGTCTCTGCTGCTGATCACACTCCTGACCAGGAAAACAAAGCTTGTTCTTTCAGTCAAAC
Source organism: Phrynocephalus guinanensis (assembly GCA_037367245.1). NCBI lineage: Eukaryota > Metazoa > Chordata > Lepidosauria > Squamata > Agamidae > Phrynocephalus > Phrynocephalus guinanensis. The sequence goes on from CM074749.1 coordinate 20,357,982, forward strand.
AAGTAACAGGTGAGGGGGCTGCAAAGAAAGGTGTATAACCATCTCACCCCATCATCCACCATCAAAAGTATCCAAAGTATATTTTTAAACCAGTGTTGGTGAACCTTTGGCCCTCCAGATGTTTTGGACCACAACTTCCAGAATTCTGAGCTTAGATTGCCAATGACAAAAGACTGTTCCAGATGGTTAGTACAATACTGTCTTAATAGACCAGAACTCTTATGTCACAGCACGGGTAGCAAAGTTTTTTCTACTTGTCATTCACAAGGGGGCAGAAATCACTTCAGGCATTTCCAAACTTTGCCCCCCCCCCCGATGTTTTGTACCACAACTCCCAGAATTCTAAGCTTAGATTGCCAATGACAAAGGACTGTGGGAGTTGCGGTCCAAAACATCTGGAGGGCTGAAGTTTGGACATGCCTGCCTGACGCTCCTATTTTTTAGTACTTGTCATTGTTTTCTCTCCCTGCTTTTACTGTACATTTGTATATATGGGTCATAGGACCACCAGTAAACTTAATTTGTATTTAACAAAAGACTGTGGTAGTTGTGGTCCAAAATATCTGGAGTGCCTAAGGTTCACCACCACTGCCTTACACAGTTACAGCATGGAAACCGTTTCAACCTGGATAGCGCCAGCCTTACAGCATCCTGGGAGTTGCAGTTTGCTGGAGGCACTCAAAGCAGTCTGGTAGAGCAATGGTTCCCAAGCTTGGGCCTCCAGATGTTCCAGGACTGAAGCTCCCAGCAGCCCTCAGCCGCATCGCTCGTGGCAAAGGCTTCTGGGAGCTTCCGCTCAAATCCATCTGGAGGACCCAAGAATGCTCGAAGGAGGGAGACTGTTGGGTATCTTCTTAACAGGAAGTACTACAGCTGTCCTCCTTCACTTACTGCCTCTGTGTCTGGTTCACCAGTAGCACAGTGGCAGACAGAAGGGCGCTCCAGAGGGTTATAAACACTGCCCAGAGGATAGTGGGCTGTCCTCTTCCTCCTTTGGAAGAATGATACAACTCCAGATGCTTAAGGAGGCCATCTAGAATTCCGAGAGACCCTTCGCGTCCTGGCCACCAATTTTTTTTGAACTGTTGCCGTCTGGCAGGAGATATAGGACTCGTAGGTCAAGGGCAAATAGACTAAAGAATATTTTTTATTCCAGAGCAGTAAGTAAGTTAAATGCTAGTTTTGGCATCATCCTAAGGAGTTTTCAAGTAGTGTCTTAAATGTTGTAAGTGGTTTTAAGAGTTTTTAAATATCTTGTATGGTGTTTTATGCGTTTTGTCTGGTGTCTTGTAGTTTCGAGTGTGCTGTGGAACAGCACTCTGATTTCGTTGTGTGTACTGTACCTTGCATATGCATAATGACAATAAAACTCTATTCTATTCTATTCTATTCTATTCTATTCTTTAAAAAACAATTTTATTATTATTAATAAAATTATACAAATTACAAAAAAGACAAACATCAACAACAGTGTACCCCTTCCCAACAGGATCACTCTTCTTATTTACAGTCATTATCCTCCCCTCCATAACAAGATCGATTGTTGCAATTCTATTCTAAGCTTAATGTCTTCTTTCCCACCCACCCTCCGGTTTCTGTTCCAGCTGGATTCCAGTGGAAGGCACCCGGGACATCTGCGGTTGTTGTGAAACCCGGAACTGCGAGCAAGGCCAGCCAAGGAGGTTGTACCCTTGGGACCGATGGGCGAGAGAACGGCGATCTGCTGGAGATGACGAGCCTGCTGAACACGGTGAAGTCCACTGTGCTGGTTGGGATAGCTCAGTGGATTAGGTCTCTGGGTGTGGAGCACGAGGTTGGAAGTTCAATTCCCACACCGTTCCTCCTTCACATGGGCTGGACTCGTTTATCCACAGGGTCCCCTCCAACTCGGCAGTTCTAAAATTACAGTATTTTCCCCGCTTCTAAGACCATATTTTTGCCTTAAACCATGAGACTAAAAATTGAGATTTACATAAGAAGAGCCATGCTGGATGAGGCCAAAGGCCCGTCTAGTCCAGTTTCCTGTATCTCACAGTGGCCCTACCAGATGCGTTTGGGAGCGCATGAGACTAGATATCTGTCTCCTGATACCACTCCCCTCCATCTGGCCCTTGAAGTACCCCGGTTTTAAGCCTGGAGATGACACATTTCCATCATGGTTTGTAACCTGTGATGGACTTTTCCTCCAGGAATCTGTCCAATCCCCTTTTGAAGGCATCCAGGTCTGTTCTTACTCTCCCAGCCCTCGAGTGGATGTCCCCTAGTTCTGGTATTTTGTGAGAGGGAGAAGAGCTTCCCTCTATCCACTTTACTCATGCCCTGCATTATTTTGTACGTCTCAATCATATCCCCCCTCAGGCGCCTTTTTCCCCCAGACTAAAGAGCCCCAAATGTTTTAGCCTTTCCTCATAAGGGAGGTGCCCCAGCCCAGTAATCATTTTAGTCGCTCTCTATTGCACCTTTCCCAGTTCCACTATGTCTTTCTTGAGATGCAGTGACCAGAATTGTACACAATACTCCAGGTGCGGCCTTACTATTTGTCTTATACACTGAAGCAAGCCAAGGAGATAACCATGTGATTGCGAGGCTGTGATTTTGGGTTGGAAAAATGGGGATCGTCTTACACATGGGGGTGTCTTATAGATGGAAAAAATACAGTACTATTATTGTCGCCCCAGGCGGCTTCAGGATTGTCAGTAGCTCCCCTTTCCTTGAGGACCAAAACTTGAGCCTGGTGGGGGCTAGAAAGCCCTGGTGATATAATGGAGGAGGTCCCTCCAACAGCTGTACAGTAGCAGCTGAAATCCAGTTGTTGTTAAGTGGCAACCAGAGATGGGCACGAACTGCAGAACCGGTACTGGTTTGTTTTTCGACCATACCGATTTTTGGTGCTTCTGAGCCTCACCTCCTTCGGCAGGCACTCATTCAGAGGCAGCACCTGGAGGGGGCGGTGGAGGGATGCGCTGAAAAATAGAGATGGGCGCAAAACGAAAAACAAAACACAGTTTTGCTGTTTCGTTGTGTGCTCTGCACTCTTTCTCTCTCGTGTGTATAAAAATCTGTTAATGAAAACAGGCATGCCTGTCCATTTGCTGCTTGATCTGTTCAGTTGTAACAAGTGAAATCTTTTATTCTTTCTACTGTCAACGTTTAAAGTGAACTGTTAAAAGTACCCATTAAATAGGTAAGGGGTGGACCAGTCTGGGGAACTTAAAGGTATTCGTCTCTTGGAAACCTTGCACTTCTGTGACACATCTAGAGGAACGGAACCAAAACTGTAAAACTCGATAACAACCAGAACAATTCTCTCCAGGCAGAGCAGGCACCCTAAGCTAACCACTTTCCCAGCCTCCTACCCAGCACTTGGTAGTGTAATGGTGGTCTAATGACTGTCCATTTACTTTTAAAAAAAAAATACAGATAAACTGAAGGAAGTGGAGACGGATGTAATGCTGGGCCCGATCCTCATCCTTGATGCGTATATGACTTCCAGGAGTCTCGCTGAGCGTCACACTGGGGCCAAGGGAACGTTAGGAGGAGAAGGTAATTTGGAAGGCTGGTCTGTAAGCTACCACTTGCAAGTGGTGCCTTTTGGAACTACAGCCCCCAGAATCCTTTAGCCAAGCACAACTATGCCTAGAGGTCTGGGAGGTACCTTTCCAAAATGTCACCTTTCCCAAGCTGAGATGGAAGTGTGGCGACATTATTGGGGTGGGTGGGTGGGGAGTGGAATGGGAACTAGTTCAAATATCTGGATGCAACACTGGAATGCAACATTGGAGGCAGATCTCCTTCTGATTGTGCTCTAAAGCGATGCTTCCACTTAGGGCGCTTTTACACCACCCCTAAAATCCGAGGCAAAGGGCTCCCAGATGCGGAGCTTAAAATTGTTTTCCCACCAGCTGCAGACTTTTAAAAAAATTAAGTAGACCACACCCACCTAAGCGCCCCCAGCACATGTTATAAGTACCTGGTCTCCAGAGGTAAAAAAAATTCCGATGCGGGTTATAAAGCTGTGGATGCTGGGCTCTCCTTGCCTTCTGTTTGATTTTTTGTCCCTGCTGCCCTTTTACCTGCCTGGAAGCCCTACAGGGCTGCTGCAACCGCAGGTGGGGGTGAGCCTGCATTCTTTTCTCCCTCCCCTCACACAGACAGGAGCAAGGGAGTGCTGGAGGGGTGGGAAAACAGCAAGAGAAGCAAACCCCTAAGATGCCTGGTCCGAATTTAAGTTGCCAGCAGATATTAGGGGTCGTGTAAAAGCGCCCTTAGTGTATCTATCCAGCTGCTTATGAATAAGGTGCATTTCAGTTAAAATTGGAATCCCCTTCCAAAGTGAGTCTGTAGTATCCATCTGGGCCCAGGGAGAGGCTTAAAGCTTCTAATCCAGCCTGATCTTTTAGCTCAGTATACGAAGGAACAAGAAAGGGGAACTTCCCCCCCCCCCACCGCCACTGCTACCGCCACCGCCATTAATGCTGATGGCAACTTTATGGTGACCTTGGGACGAGCGTTGGTTCGAAAGCTGCTAATTCTTGTTTTTTCCTTTTCCCAGATCTGTTTCGTGCTCCAGGAATGTTGGCCGGCCTCGTCTTGATAGCCGTTGCGATGACCCTGGCTCTCGCTACGCTCGGGATCCTCTGTTCTCGGAGGCATCGGCCGGCTTCTCTGTAAAAGTTGTGTAGATAGGGCACTTTGTGGTCAGAAAAAATGAAAATAAAATAAAGCATTAAATTTTGCTTGTTTAATTCATCAGAGGGACAGGAGCAAAACATGGAAGGAGTAGCAAACAGCTTTCCCCACTGGGTATTCCAAATATTTGCTCTCTGAGAGATCTACAAGGTAGGCCAGCCCTGGAGAGCGTTGGCTCATCTGACTGCGACCTCCCAGTCGTATCGCCCAATTGACTACGACAGCGATGGTTGATTGCTAATTTTCTTTATTTAAGAAGTTCCCTTATAACTCACTTTTTCTTTCAAAGAGCCCAATAAAGCAGGAAGGTTCCACTCACCCTCTCACCCCCATGTTTATCCCCACTGCAATGCAATCCGGTAACTCCCACTGAGAGGTTATGATGTTCCCCACCTACTGAGATTTGTAGTCGAGGGGAGATTTGAACCCAAGACTTTCCAGTTGTAGTTTGGCCACACCCACACCGGTAGCTGCTGTTGGTGAGTGAAGGATAACACAACAAGTAGAACTGTGAAAAACAGCCAGAGGAAGACAGATCTCCCTCTGTTTCCACAAGAAAATAGCGTGGACAGTTACTGGAAGTCACCAGTAAGAGCCAATTCCTTTTTATTAAGGGAAAAAGCAGCTATGCATTAATCTACACTTCAAAGAAAGTGAATGGGCTGTCATTAGACCACTATTTACACTAACGAGAAATAGAATGCCTTAGGGTTCCTGCTCTGCCAGGACTCTCAGAGGATTACTGTTCTGGTTGTTGCCAACTTTTTTCGTTCAGTTCCTCTAGCTGTGCCACAGAAGTGCAGGGGTTTCCAGAGAAGAATACCTTTTAAGTTCCCCCACTGGTCCACCCCTTTCTCATTAACTGACAGTTAAAAGTCACAACAGATTGCTCTTGGATTCTCATAGTAGAAGGGAAAAAGTTTTCATTATTTACAGTGGAACAGATCAAACAGCAAATGGACAAGCATCATTTTCAGCAACAGATTTCAATGTATGAGAGAGCATTTTCACATTTCTTTACATATAATCAAAACTGTGGGTAGAATTGTGCAAGTACATTTATTTGATATAGGAATGGTACACCATCCTCATCTCTATATTACATTGAAGCAAAAAATAATGGGATCCAATTTTGTCGAAAGCAAAAGGGATCTCTCCAAACTCTGGCTTTTGGACGACAACTCGCCTGAACGCCTCTATCTATAGCTTTGCTCTCGAAAAGGCCGGTGGTTTCATGCTCAGAAAAACTGAGAACTAAATTTACTAAGTGTAAACTATTTACCTCATGCTGGTCTGATTGATTAGTTTTTTATTTACTATTTTAAGTTGTTTAATCTGTTTTTGTATTTTGCTTATGTAGGTAAAACGCCCAGAGTAGCTTGTTTTGCTATACGGTTGCAGCATATAAATCAAACAAACAAACAAACAAACAAATACAGTATTTCAGCCGCTGAAAGGAACTTAGGGGAGCAGCCCTTTGGAACTCAAGGAGACTTGGATTGTCAGTAGGATGGGAGCCCTTAAAATTTAAGGCTTAAATCGAGATTTCAATCATCCCGTTTGTTTCCCCACCCAGCCGCCTTCCAGCTGTGCTGAAGTGACAGCTCCCATCCTCCCCAAAAGCGTCGATGGGACTTGTAGTCCAAGGAAGCACCCTCCTTTGACTTTTTTTCTCAATAAGACTCCCTTCCTAGGAGCAGGTGCGGGGGGGGGGAAAGGAAGGGCAACCGGGCTTCATTCCCCGGAGCTGCGCATGTCTGGAGCTCCTCGCGCACGCGCAGTGGCCCCTCCATGTGGCGGCGGCGGGGCTTGTTAGAGAGAGTGTGTGTTCCCCCCTCCCTCCAAGTGAGGGCAGACCAGGCGGTGCACGCCGGCGGCGGCGGCTTCGTTGGCGGCTACTGGGCAGGCGCGGCCGCTCTTCCCTCTCTTTCCCCCCCGCCTCCTCCTCCTCCTCCTCCTCCTCCTGCTCCGCGCATGCCCAGTGGCAGCCGAACGCTGGGAAGCTGGCGGCCCGAGGCTGCTTCTTCGCCGCCGCACCGGCTACCGGCGGGGCGAGATGACGTCACAGCGGCGGGACGCACGGAGGCGGAACAGCGGCGCCAGGAGGCGGGCGTAAGTGGCGGGGCGCGAGGGGAGGGGGGGAGGGGTGCGGGGGAGGACGGTCTCCCGGCAACGACAAGATGGCGGCGGTGGAGGCGGCGGGCCGGTCCCTTCCGGGCAGGGCGGGCTGGGCCGCCTCAGGGGCTCCCCGGGGACCGGGCCGGCGAAGGACGCGCGGGGGTCCGCCTTCTCCCTTCCCAGGGCGTCCCGAGCGACGCCGGTCAGGCTCCGCAGGGGGCTCTTTGGAGGGAGGGTTGGAGGGGGACCGCCTTTGGGGAGAAAGGCAGCATAAAAATAAAGTTTTTATTTGTTTAATTAATTAATTTAATTAATTAATTTGTTTAATAAATTTAATTAATAAATACAGTGGGCCCTTGTATAACAAACGGCTTGTATAACATAACATCTGTACAACATAAAAAATTCCGGAGACAGGGGAAATTTGCTTAACAGAATCGCCTATGGGGAAACCCTGTACAACAAAAAAATGGGATTACTCCATTTTCAATGCATTCCTATGGGAAATTTGTATAAAAAATTGGCTTAACATAATTTCATTTGGAATGAATTAATTCCTTTATACGAGGTACCACTGCAAATTTAATGTATTTTAATTTAATAATTTAATAATCCCTCTTTGGAGGGAGGGGGCCCCCGGCCCGTCTTCCTCGCAGTTCAGGCTTCTTCCTTAGGTAGACAGGCTGGATCTGACGCCTTTTAATATTAACCAACATTTCAGGTTTTTACACTGTTGCCTACGTTGCAGGCGACTAATGCAAACGTTCGGCGTCCCCACCACCACACCCCCAGTCCAGGTGCTTTTTAACACACACAGGCTTAGGAGCTAAATTAGCAAGTTATGTGTATCCGGATGATGCACACCCCTGTATTTGATGCAATAACAGATCGAGTGGTTAAATGCCCGCCCTGCAGGTAAAACTGTGCTCATGACCTGTGTGGGTTCAATCCCAGGTGGAAGGCTCAAGGTTGACTCAGCCTTCCATCCTTCCGAGGTTGGTAAAATGAGTACCCAGCTTGCTTGGGAGGGGGACAATGTGTAGCCTGCATAATTAAACTGTAAACCACCCAGAGACTCTACTTGAAGTGGTGTGGTGCGGTATATAAGGAGACCACTTTGCTTTGCCTGGGCACCCGCTTTCCCTTCCCTCCATACATCTGGGTTACAAATTTCTCTCAGGCGGCACCCCTGTGTACTCCCCCCCTCCTGAGGCGTGTGCACCAGGGAGCTTTCGGGAGCCTTTTTAAACACCCCCCCACCCAACGCACCAGGGCTATTCTGCATCAGCTTTTCAGTGGCGCCCTCGCCGGCATTAGGAAAAAAAACCATAATAATAACTATAATTTTCGTACCGAAATTGCATTTTGTTCTGACCCTGGGTTGTGTGCTTTGAGGTTCATCTTCTAGCTAACTTCAGCCCTCCAGATGTTTTGGACTGCAACTCCCACAGTCCTATGCCATTGGCAATCTAAGCTTAGAAGTTGGGACATGCCTGGGCTACAGCAAGTGTTTCCCAACCTCTGGGTTACAAATTTTCTTGGGACTACAGCTCCCAGAACTCTTAGATGGTACATCTAGTAGTGAAGGCTTCTGGGAGTTTTAGTCCAAGAACATCTGGGAAACACTGTGTCCAACTTTGGCCTTCCAGATATTTTTGGATCACAACTCCCACAGTCCTTTGTCACTGGCAACCTAGGCTCGGAATTCTGGGAGTTGTGGTCCAAAACATCTGGAGGGCCAAAGTTTGGACAACACTGGCCTAGAGGATGGATATGGCTAAAGCGGCTGCCACCCGTGTCACATGGAGAGCTGCCATTGGCAAGAAGGCTCTTCCGGTCCGCCGCCGGTGAAAACGGGCATGTTTTTCAATTTCACCACCATGCCCATTTTCCACTCACCAGTAGAGAAGGGGGATCAAGGAGGAAAGGAGATAAAAGATAACAGGGAAAGATTGAGGGTTATACCCTCCTGTGGCTGGATCACCAGGGCTGCCGTGGTTGCATGCTCCAGTAGGGTTCCCTCCAGATGTTTTGGGTGGCAGCCTCTGGCATTCCAGCCTGCCCTGCCTGGGATGATTGGGATGGATGGGAGTTGAAATCCAAAATCTTGGGGAAGGCTGCGTTGTAAAGATTCTGCATCCTTATCGTTTCCGATTATACTGTGTAGCACCCCATAGTGCTAGCTAGAGCACTCTCTGCACAGTTTAAAGCAAAGCAAAGCAAAGCAAAGTGTTCTGCTTATATACCGCCCCATACCACTACAAGTAGTCTCTGGGCGGTTTACAATTTTAATTACAGTGTGCAGGCTACACATTGCCCCCCCAGCAAGCTGGGTACTCAGCCTAATTATGCAAACAGCCTAATTATGCAAACAGCACTTTGGCTCTCAACAGAGTTAGGGACTCAATTTTACTGACCTCACGAGGCAGAGTCCGCCTCCAGCAACACCCCTGGGCCAGTCAGAATCAAAGCGTTTTAATTCTTCAATTGTATTCTAAGCGTACCTTTTAATTTTTTTTAACATTGTTTAAGTTATGATGTTTTGAACTCCGTTCTTTTTAATACTGTGATCCATCTTGAAGCCCTCCCCTCCCCCCCCAAAAAAAAAATTGGGAGAAAGGCAGCCGATATATAAACCAAGCAAACAGTCAGACAAATAAACTCGTAAGCAGAGGTTTGGCTGCAGCACTGCAGTGCAACCACTGCATCACGGGGCTTGGATGATTCAAGCTGCAAGCCGCTGTGAGTGATGACCGTGATAAACAGGTGTAGGAGCTTCCTGTCCAGACTTACATATCCTCTCCAGCTTAAATGGAACAAATACTATATTATGTGGGAATGGGCAGGGGGAGGTGGAGTAAGGTGCTGTGAGTGAAGCAAAATAAAAATTTAAAGTGGTTAGTGAAGCACCTGAAATGCCTGTGTGTTTTTGGGTGGATTCTACCCAATTGCAGTGGCCCTCTCATAACCAGGTGCTGTGAAGAGGCAAAGGGACCACTTTCAAGGCAGAGCAGATGTAGAAGCTTATTTTTTTTAAAAAAAAAAATCTCAGATGATGTGCAGATCTATTTTCTTGGTCCTGATAGCTGAGATGGTACTTTTCCAACTCGTCTAGTGCAATCCTGGAAGATGTCTGCCTTGCTGCTAGATGTTCATTCTGTAACTATTTTTTTCTCTTTCCCCCAAAAGTGGCTGCACAGTTTATCAGGACTAAAAGTCCCCTAAAGGAGATAACTTTGCTTTTCATGGTATGACTAGCACCCTTCCTGTTTCTCCTAAAGACAAGAGTCCTGTGACGCTTCCAAGTCTGTCTCAGTGGATTGTGCCGTGGCCTGGAGACGGTGGGGTGGGGGATAGAACGTGGGGTTAGATGTGTGGCTGCATTGTGCCCTCCTCCCTCCTATACCTTGGCCAGCCTTCCCTGCCACCCATCATCCTCTACGCTTCAGCCCTTGCTTCCCTGCATGTTTTTGGCCGAGGTCACAGGGGCTGCCTCCTTCCTCTCGTCTCCCGGTGCCTTTCACAGCCCATGACGTGACGTGTTTGCATGGCTGTCTCTTTGTGATTTCTTCTGATCTGGCCCGCTGGGAAGTCTACCCTGGATGCACTTCTGGAATGTACTGGATTGGCCTGTTTTCTTGAGAACACTGTCCAATCTGGAAGCCTCTTTTCCGGTACAGCATTTATTTTGGATCAGCTTGTTCCCCAGTAGGGGAGTCGTGTTATCAGGGAGAACAGTCCCTTTTCATCAGAAGGAAGGAGAGCGAAGAAGTATCAGGCTGTGTGTCATGAATGCATCCTGGTTGCGCTCCTTTTTTTCACTCAGTGTTTGAGCCTGCTCTGTGGCATATGCTTTCATCGGCAAAGCCTGGTTTATCTGGTGCACTTTGTGAATCGGCAGGTATATCCCATCACATATTATATTGCACACCTCATTCTGCTCCTGTGTGTCTGAAGAAGTGGACGTGTCCACGAAACGTTGCATTAAAATACGAAACATAGTCTTTTAGGTGCCTCATGTTTTGTGTCTTTTGTTTTGTTTTGTTTTTCTTTGATTTTTGCCTGAAATTCTTGAACAGACTAACATAGCTACCCTCTCTGATACTCATCTAGTGGAAGATAAAAAATTATCCTTCCTTTTACTGTTTTTGGCTTAGCCAAGGTGAATGATGTAGGAGTTTTTCAGTGGTGACTCCAGTTTCTTTGGATTGCCCTTCCTAACAAGGAGTATCTGGTACCTCTTTCACCATCCTTGTGAATCATAGAATCATTCAAAGGGGCCTGTAAGGCCATTGAGTCCAGCTCCTGCTTAACCCAGGAATGCTTTTGATGCTGAGCTATCTTTTTTTTAAGTTTACCCATGCAATTAAATTTGTATAATCCCTTAGTTTGCCTCAACATTTTGTTTACTGGCTTTTGCTACACATGCCTGTTGTTAGTGTTAGGTTTCACCCAATGCAGTACCCTCACTGTTGTCCAAAACCTTGGCATTTGATTTGAGAAAGGCGATAAGGAAAATATTTGAAATAAACAAGCCTTCTAATATCTAAGGAAGCACATTTCTAAGGATGGCCCTCAGATTTCTAAGAATGACCCTCTGTGTTTGTGTAAATTAGCACAGAATACTTTGGGAACAGTGAAAGGGAGAAAGGAAAAAAGAAAAGAAAAAGAAAAAGTGAACGGGGAAGACATTACATTTATAAGTGTTTTGGTTTTAAGAAGTGGATAAAGCAGATCAGGGGTGGGATACAAATTTCCACCACCTTTAGCCATTCAAGGCAATCAAGAAGGATGACGAAATGGTAGCATTAGAGGGCCAGTCAGTCAATATTCCTGAGTTAAATAAATCAGATTTGTGATTTGTTTGAATAATGGGGAAAAAAAACAGTAAAAAGGAAATTGCTGTTTCCAGTTCACGTCGGTTGCTTCTATATAACTGAATGCTCGTTGGGTCACATCTTGAAAACAAATTTTGCATTTCTGGTCAATATTTACCCCACCCCACCCCACCCACACTCTTTGGTATTTGGGCACACTGAATTCTGAACTGTATTAACTCATATAAGTAGCATTTGATGCCAACAACGCATCATTCATTTATTGTATCATTAAGCTGCCGAGCCCAGAATCAGCAGTTCAGTATTTTAAAGGTATAGAAGATGAAAGGTTTGATAAATTCCACTTATCATAGTCAGGATCGATAGCTGTTACTATTGTGGGAGTGGAGACGTTAGAACAAAGATTAAAGCAAAATAGATAAGGAGGGAGTGATGCTGCATTGCAAGAGTGGTGAACCTGTGTGATCATTTACCGCTTTCCCCATCATCCTTTCTGAGCTCTGCCTGGGGCTTATGGGAACGAGAGTCAAATAGCCTCCAGAAGGAAACAGATTCCCAATTCCTGGTCTGACAGATAGCATTAGAAATGGGGTATTTAGCATTATCAGATAATATCCTTTTCCCATTGAGGTACTGATATTTGTTGCTCCATTAATTGCATGCTGTTGTGTTGATACCCACTTAAGGTGACCCTTCTCAGGGGTTTCTAGGTTTAAAAGGACTCAGAATGTGGCCATTATAATACCTTTCTATAGCAATCTCCTGCTTGCATCCAAATGTTTCCCAAAATGACCTAGAAAAATATTTATTTTATTTTATTTCTTGGATTTCTGTACCGCCCATCTGGCAGCGAGGTCGTTCGCGGCGGTTTACAACAATTAAGGAATACAATACATTGTAAATAAACTAAATAATTCATGCATAAAATACAGTAATATAATAAATAAAAAGATAAAATTAACATAAAGTGACATAAAATAGTGGATAAATATTGTTATTGGCGGGCAAATAAGTTAATGCTTTTTGCGAGGTGGTCCACCCGATCTCTTAAATCAGTGGTTCTCCACCGGTGGGTCCCCCAGATGTTCCTGGACTGCAACTCCCAGAAGCCTCCACCACTCGCTGTGCTGGAAGGAGTTTCTGGGAGTTGCAGTCCAGGAACATCTGGGGACCCACAGGTTGAGAACCACTGTCTTAAATGGAAAAAAAAATACCATACCTGTCTCTTAAACAGCTGCATAATTAGCTGACATTCCTAGTGTAAAACCATGGCATTTTTTTTAAAAAAAAGCCTAGCATGTCTGTCCTAAGGAATTATCTGCTGGGCCGGTTAAGTCTGGTTCATTAGCAGCATAATTGAATTCGGTGCATGCTGTAAACGTTAAAGGCTTTTCTAAATCCAATAAAGCCGTTTCTGATACCTGTAGCCTAGATGTTAAAACGTGGTTGTTGTTTTATGTTACATAGCTATGACGACTTTATGGGGTCTGCCAAAAATGTGATCAACGAATCTGTTGATGGAGAGGACAGTTATAACATGATGGTAAGTTGTTTAGCTCGACATTGTGTAATTGTTGTTGTTATTTCAAGCTTGCATTGGGAGTGGCAAGGAATCCTTCATACCGCTCATTCTGGCCATCAGAACGCCGTTTGGTTCAGCACTTTAGTGACATTTCCTTGTGGCATACCATTATTTATGACTCTGAAGTGAACTCTGTGAAATCAGTTACAGACTCAAATTGGACTCACTAATCTGTAACTGTTTTTAGTTGCCTCCTCAGTGTTTTGGTTCCCATGTGTGACACAGAGTGTTTTATTTTTCCAAGGCTATACCAGTAACCCCCTCCCCCCCCCCAGTCTATCGCGGGGGTTAGGGACCCGACCCGACCCACGATCATTGAAAATCTGCAATATGCGGATGCAGATCGGGTTGGACCTGGAGGAGGGGAGAGCGATGTTTAAAATGACTTTAAGCAACGGAGCTGAACACTTGGCTCCATTGCTTAAAGTCATTTTAAACATTGTTGCTGCTTCTCCCATCCTCCATGGGGCGCGGGGGAGCGGCATGTGATGCCTCCATGGAGGCAAGCCCCGGGCTCCAGCTGATCAGCTGGAGCCCGGGGCTTGGAGAAGGTCAGGGGAAAGGTTTTAAAAGACCAGGTGTTTAAAACCTTTCCCCCCCTCCCTCAAGCCCTTTCGGGGTACCACTGTACTGCAGTCCCACGATATAGCGGGACCTTAGTATACGAACCGTGAAAGGGCGGGGGACCACTGTATTCTATGCTGGACCTTCATAGAGTAAGTGAGTTGGAAGCGATTGAGTTGAACCCCCTGCCCAAGGCAGGAACCGAACTCAAGGTAGATCTCCCTGGTAGTTGTCTAGTTTTCTCTCAAATGCCTTCAGCACCAGAGTGCTCACCACGGAGGCCATAGATTCCATTATTGTACAGTTGCAGTGGTTGAGAAGTGTGTAAGAACCAGGTCTAGCATGAAGCGACTACCTGAAATATCCCCTTCCCTTGCTTTTTTTTCCTGCAGGCTTCTTTCCAGCGCTCTAACAGTCATGACAAGGTCAGAAAAATCGTGGCTGAGGAGGGTCGCACGGCAAGGAACCTGATTGCGTGGAGTGTGCCGCTGGAAAGCAAAGAGGATGATGGTACGTGATAACTGGGTTCATCATATCTGTGGTTAAGCAAGAACAGTGCTGGCAAAGTGGCTCAGCACTTAGTCTAGAACAGAGAAATAAAGAGTACAGTGGTACTTCGTAAGACGAATTTAATTCGTTCTATGGGTCAATCCGTTTTACGAAAAATTCATCCTACAAAATTCAGTTTAATGAGGTTTCCTGTAGGAATGCATTGAATACTGATAAATTCATCTTGTGAGGCATCCCATAGGCCAAATTCGTCTTATGAGTCTTTCCTATTCCTGGAAATTTCGTTTGTCTTACAAGTTACTCGTCTTAAGGGGCATTCATCTTAAGACTACTGTACTGTACTTTATGCTCTGATCAGAAGAGCTGGCCGGACTCTTTGGGAAGCTATCCCAACCTCTGGTGGCAGCAGGGCCAGGCGGAAAAGATAATTATAGTGGACCTGTGTATAACAAACAGCTTGTATAACATAAAATCTGTACAAAATAAAAAATTCCGGAGATAGGGGAAATTTGCTTAACATAATCGCCTATGGGGAAAATCCGTACAACATAAAAATGGGATTACTCCATTTTCAATGCATTCCTATGGGAAATTTGTATAAAGGAAAATTTGCTTAACAGAATTTCATTTGGAACGAATTAATTCCTTTATACAAGGTACCCCTGTATTGTTCATTTCCAGAGAGGGAGCTCTAGTCTCACTCATCTTTTCATTAAAGCAGGCATGACCAAACTTCGGCCCTCCAGATGTTTTGGACAGCAGCTCCCACTGTCCTTTGCCATGGGCAGTCTGAGGTTAGAATTCTGGGAGTTGTGGTCCAAAACATCAGGAGGGCCGAAGCTTGGACATCCCTGCATTAAAGGTACTGGGTCATAAGTTGTAAGAGGCTTAAGGAAGCGTAACTCACACATCTGGAAAATGGACCCCCCATTTGCTGAGCCTCCTGCTTGCGGATCTCCGTCCTCTTGGTCCCAGCAAAAAACACAAGAATAGGAAGAAGCTTAAAAGACACCATAAGCACTGGATAGTGATTGGGGTTTAAGATGTATCTGTCTCTTTGCAGGAAAACCGAAATGGCAGATTGGAGGCAAAATGAAGAAAATAGCTCAGGGAACACACAAGACTACTAAACAGGTACCTATTCAGGAGTCCTTGTTGTTCTGCTCTTAGTGTTTTCCCAGCAACAGACTTGTTTTGTGGACCTGAAATATTTTGCTAAACTATACTGGAGAAAAATAGGCCATCTCTACCCTCCCCCCCCCTTTAGAGACAAAGTAGTGCACGTTTCACAAAAACAGTTTGCTCCTGATTAATGTTGCAACGTGGGGTTCAGAGGTCCAAGCAGATGGCCGTTTTGTCTTCCCGCATCCAGTGGTTCCCAGGTGTTCCTCGACTGCAACTCCCAGAAATCCCAGCCAGTCCTGCTGGTGGTGAAGGCTTCTGGGAGTTGCAGTCCAAGAACATCTGGGTGGCCCACAGTTGGGAAGCACTGCTCTAACCCGTCAGCCTTTATTTCAAATCCCACCCCCAGCAACCCGAACACGTTCTGGGGCCACTAAGGAGGCGCAGTGGTTAAATGCCTGTACTGCAGGTAAAACTCTGCTCACGACCTGGGTTCAATCCCTGGTAGCAGGCTCAAGGTTCACTCAGCCTTCCATCCTTCTGAGGTCGGTAAAATGAGTACCCAGCTTGCTGGGGGGGCAATGTGTAGCCTGCACACTGTAATTAACAATTGTAAACCGCCCAGAGACTACTTGTAGTGGTATGGGGCGGTATATAAGCAGAAGCAGAACACTTTCTTTTCCTTGAACTATTCTCAACACCTTGTCCTGTGCATTCCCACTAAAGATCTGTTGTATCCTTGTGATTGTGCTCTGTTTTGCACCACGAAACAGTGTATAGACTACTGTACTAATTTTATACATTGATTATTTGTCTGCAATTCTAAATGCGCTTCGTATTTAGCTTGATATGCTCTTCTGCACAGTATTTTAAGTGAGCATATCACAACAGAAATGAAAGCGTTTAAAAAACAGAGTTCAGTAACTATAGCTATAGTTCAAGCATCATTCTTATCAGTCTTAATTTGCACTAGACCAGGCATATCCAAACTTTGGCCCTCCAGATGTTTTGGACCACAACTCCCACAGTCTTTTGTCATTGGTAAAACAGGCTTGGAATTCTGGGAGTTGTGGTCCAAAACATCAGGAGGGCCAAAGTTTGGTCATCCCTGCACTAGGACCCATTTAAGCAATACTTGCTGCATGCACAGTTCATCCTTAGTGGTCGGCCAAAGGAAAATACTTTGCATCAGAGCAAGGGGAGGGAAAAAAAAACTGCCATCCAGATGGGACGAGTGTATATGTTTCACTCTCCAAGGGCAGACCGCAATTTAGACTGATATTTTAAACCAGCTTGGAATTAGAAAGAGCAATACTAACACAAATACCCAACTGTTCAGCGTCAATAATTAGACTATATTATACATGGAATGAAAATGCACGGCTGTAAAACGATAGCCCCACAATCCCTAATGGAAAGTTGACACTTTTTCTCGGGGGCCTGTTCTGTCACTTTCAGCACGGCGCCCAACCAGCGGAGGGAAGATCAGTTTCCATGCGGAGATAAGCATGACTAGCTTTTGAACGATAAATGTAAAGCAGTTGTAAAGAGGAAAACTAAAATCTTTGCCTGCTTTCTCGGAAGTGAGTTCAAGCAAAGGGGCTTGTACTCAGGCCTTAGCGATGTGTTTGTTTCTGGTCACACAAAGAACTGGATTGCTTGGACTTTCCTTAAGAAGCTTGAGCACTGGCAGGGCAGGGCTGAAGCTTCTTAAGGAAAGTCCAAGCAATCCAGTTCTTTGTGTGACCAGAGCTAGATTTTTCTGTCCATTTTATGAAGTGGGCGGATAGTTCGTTCTTTCCACATTGCAAGGTTTATCGATAAAGTAATCCCCCACTTATCGCGGGGGTTAGGGACCCGACCCGACCCACGATAATTGGAAATCCGTGATATGGAGATGCTGAGTCAGGTCAGGACTGGGGGGCATGGCACTGCCCTGAACGGGCCTTCAGCAGGCTTCCTGGGCCCCAGAAGTGGTTTCTTGCAATTAGGAAGTCACTTCCGGTTTGTCGGAAACCACTTCTGGGGCCTTTGACAGGCCAGGGAAGCCCGTCGGAGGCTTATTTGGGGCAGCCTGTCAGGCCTGGGTTAAGTGCAGTAGGCCTCAAACAGGCCCAGGCAGCTTACCCAGGGGCCCTTGCCTTTCATATACTGCGGTCCCGCAATATACTGGGACCGCAGTATATGAACCGCAAAATGGTGGGGGGCCACTGTACAAGGAAAAGACATGATTCTCAAATGTTGTTTGAAATTTTCAGACAAAGTACTGTCTCAGAACGCTGTGATTCAAAGACGGGGTGCAATTCTTGCTGCGTCTTGAGAGCATGGGTTCCCTTCCTATCAGTCATTCTTTGCTCTCTGCTTTTCTGTCCAAAAGAAAGGCCCAAATTACTGCCAACTCAATGCAAAAATCAATAATGCCCTTCCATTCTTCAAAGGGATGAACTGTACGTTACAGGGGACCCATCATTAGAAGAGCAATCCCTGAACTGTAGAAGCCTAATTATTGCAGCAGATTTTAGTTCAGTTTACAAATTAGCTTCCTTCTACCCAGCACCTGCTGGAGGACCAATCGACCAAACTGACAGACTCGTTGGCTGAATGCATATACCGTTAATGAGACCTTCAGGACTAAGGGTGTCCAGTAATCTTTTCCCCTTCATCTCTTTATTTATCTTTTAGTCTTCTGTCTCACAGTTTGATGTTTTGGTTCTCAATTTATTTTCAGGCCATTCAAGGTTTCTTGACTTGACTTGAGCTTCCTTCACTGTATGATTGGCCTTTGGGAATGAAATACAGATTTGGTGCACAAGTTTGGCTTCTCGGGAAAAGTCTGAATCTTGCCTCTGTAACATTGCTATGATTTAAATTCTTAGCCGCAAGTTATTGATAGGCTGAACTATGAGTCTGTACATCTTCGTGTTATGTACAACAACAGCAAAAACAACCTTTATTGGCATACGACAGAACACTGATATGTAGCATGTCATGGTGAATATCCTTTTTAAAATCAAGGGTTAAATTTCTTTTTAGAATATTCAGGGCTACGACTAGGACTAAAAACATGAATTTGTTGCAGACATAAAATAATAATAATTATTAATACCTTTGTTTAAAATGGATACTAGTAAGTATCCTGTGCACGAACCGTAACAATTGCCGGTAAAAACATAGCTACTTTTTCGGTTCTAAAATCAGATTTGGACGCAAGCAGATGTCGGATTCCATCCTGGTCAGACAACTCTTTTAGCTTCCGTAGGACTTGTTCCAAAAAATTTCTCACGTGGCTCATTTTGTAAGGATTTCAGATCTGGTTGGACTGGCCCGCAGCCGATCTCCATCCACTTGCAGTAGCTCTCCAGGGATTAAACCTTGGGGTCTTTGTGAGCCTTAAATGTAGATACTGGACCTTCTGTGTGCAAAGCAAATGGCTTCTATTGAACTCTGGATCTCTCCCAGTTCTCTTCCCTCTCTTCTGGGAAAATCAGGCCAGAAAATATGGCTTCAGATAGTGTTTTCCAGTAAGATAGAGAGAGATCTGTCATTTAAACCCAGCACTCTTTCCAGAAAGGGGAGTTAAATTTATTGTGCTGCCGCTCAGATGGACTGTACAAGAAAGATCACAAAGGGCCTTTGAGGAGAGAGAGAGAGAGAGGAGCCCATCTCCCCACCGGTGTATGTAGGCAATAATTCCATCAACCTGAAATTGCTTTTGGCCAAGCAATTTGTGCATATTTACAGAGAGATAAATCCTGCTGAACTCAAGAGGGCTTAACTCCTAAAGTTTGCTTAGAATTGTTCCACAGGCACGTGCGTTCAAGTTTGCGCTTCGCACTTTGCTTTTTCCCCGTTTATAAAAATGGATACTTTCTACCCAAAACTAGACTATGAATTAATTCTTTTACTTCCTGCATTGGACTTCTTCCCTTCCCTTCTTGATTTGCAACCGATCCATCTGAAGACAGGGCAATGGCAAGAGGAAGGCGTCTCAGGGATGATTTCGTTTCAGCACAGTTTTCGTCAATAGATGGTGATGGGTCATCATCGCAGCAGGAACGGCCTTATCAAAGGAACCCAGGAGTCCTGCTTCCTGAACCTTGCTCCTCTCTCCTGATAGCCATTGGTCCCGGTGCCGCTGAATTTCTGAAATGGTAGAGCCAAGTCTAGACTTTTCATGAAGGAAGCAAAGAAAAAGGAGATGGAGAGGAAAGAATCCCCCATGAGGTTTTTTAAACTGGATCAGGAGAAAGATCCCCCCCACCCTTCCTGCAATTAAAGCCACCACCTGGGTCCTTGAGCCAGCAGGAACGTGTGGTTCACAGATAATCTTAAATATCTCCGCCTGTTTTCTTTTTCATCCCTTAGTTGCGCACCCCTTGGCCAGCTACAACCCTCCTCTCCGGTTTCTTTATTTTTGATCAGAATCGGTATTTTGAACGTTTGCCCCAAAGTTCAAATGGGCAAAAAGGGAAGCACTGCTTACTGGATGGACAGAGATACCTAGTGGTTATAGCCTGCTGCTCCACGGAGGCTAACCCTGTCGGTATTTCAGCCCACCCTAACCTAAAACAATTCGGCCAGGTTCTTCTCACCACTGTTTTTAGGGTATCAATTATAGTCATGTGCAGTCCATTCAATTCTGACTTGTGACCCCTTTTTTTCCAGGGCCTTCCAGGTAGAGAAGACTCAATGGGTTTCCCATTCCCTTCTTTAGGGGTAGCTCCAGGACGTTCTAGTTTACCCAAGACCACGCAGGCTGTACTTTTGGGAGGCCTGGGGGGGTGGGGGAATCGAACTCCCAACTCCGGCTCTACAGCCAGATACTTAAACCACTTTACTATCGAGCCAGCTTGAAGGGTATTACCAACCATGAGAGCATCTGTGTCCTGATTTCACCTCCTCCCCCCCCCCCCCGCAACTTTTGTTTATCCCGAAGAATTCAGGAGAACCTGGGGGCTTGCTTCTAGCCCCGTGAGTGACCCCGGCTGGAATTTACGGCTTTGTTTTTCACTCGTCTTCCTCTGCAGAACGCTCCATCCGATTGCAAAGCGGCCGCGGCCGGAGAAAAGAACTTCGACAAAAGCCCCACGAAAACCAGGCAGCCCCGGAAAGTGGATCTCCGAGCACGGTACTGGGCTTTCCTTTTCGACAACCTGCGACGGGCGGTCGACGAGATCTACGTCACGTGCGAATCGGATCAGAGCGTAGTAGAATGCAAGGTAAGGCTCTTCCGGTCCGGTCGTGCGGTGAATCGCTGGAGGAAACCTGATTGTTGCAAGGGGTGCTGCCCATCTAGGTGCTGCGGTAAGTTGTGAAGACTGTAAAGTTTCTGAGATTTTGCTGTTGCTTTCGTAGAATCGTAGAACAGTTTGGTTGGAAGGAGCCAAAGTCCGATGCCTCCAGTGTTGGAGCACCCACCCCTTCCGAGGTCATTAGTTCCATTGTCTTACCGCTCTAACAGTTAAGAAGATTTTCATGATATTTAGGGATCATCTGAATCCTCTTTCCTTCATTGCGGTACATTTGGTGATGCAGGACACTTGCCATACCGAGTCAGGACGACGCACGTTTGGGTGCAACATAACTGCTTTAAAGTGTGTCTGGATTCTTTTAGTGTGTCTGATCTCATAGGACCAGAGAATCATAGAGTTGGAAGAGACTGCCGAACAGCTCTAACTGTCATGAAGTTCTTCCTAATGTTCAAATGGAATCTCTTTTCCTGTAGTTTGAAACCATTGCCCTGAGTCCTAGTCTCTGAAGCCATGGGAAACAAACCTGTTCCGTCTTCATTTATATGACATCCTTTCAAATATAATAGTATAAATCTAATAGTATAATCAATCAATCAATCAATCAATCAATCATCAATCAACCTAATAGTATAACCTTGCAGGGGGGAGGGGTTGTGCATCTTGACCTTAAATTATTTGTTGGTTCCAGCCAGAGCCAACTTACTGAGTCGCTGTTATGTACAAAAATGTTGACTCTACATTCATTCATTGATTCAGTAGGTTTACTCCACTCAGGGGTAACTAGCAGTTATTTTTTCGGCTTTGTCTTTTAATAGAAAATTATTAACTGCCATAAGGCGTCCTTGTGTGTAAAAAAAAAAACTATTTAAACCATCCTCTGGGTTATGCTATATTATCTATATTCATCCTTTGTAATCCATGTTTGTAATGCATTTTAAAAACATGAACGTTAGAACAGTGTAGTCTTAACAGCATAATCTTATACAACAAAAAGTAAGCAAATCAAAAACAAAAACAAAAACCAGGATTATGGCTCTTTAATGGACACTAAGGTTCTACAATACTTCTGTTTTTGTATTTTTTTTTATTTTTTTGCGTTTTGAAACAGACTAATACAGTATTATATTGGCAAACTGTTGCAATCGGACATAGAATCAGTAAGATAACACATAGTAAATCCAGTAGATAACCAAGCTGCAACACCATAAAATTTAAATGTCTGTCGTTTTCCTTTTTAAAACACGTCCCATCAAATAATTTATTAATTCTCAGAGAACTTGTAAGGTGTCCCCTTCCCCACCCCTTGCAACACTGCTGTGAGATTTTACATAAAATAAACCGATTTATGCTGTCAGGAACGTCCCTTTCTCGTATTTGCAGTGCTCAGTTTGCTCCGTAGGTGGCACTGTTGAGATTCAGAAGGCATTCGCATTCTTAAGTTTCCTGTTTAATGTCTTAATTACACATCGTGCCCGTTCTTAGAGATAGGTATCGCTCTCTCCATCCACTTGCTTTCGGCAAGCGCAGGAGATTGATGGCCCAGTATAAACAGCGTCTGGGTGGGACCTAGTCCTAAATAGGCTTTCCCCCCCTCTAAATTTAGATGGAAAACAGACGTGTCACCTAGTGTACTTTTTGGTCAAATCAACTGGAAGCTGGCAGACTTCTCTATAACGATAAATTTTGGTTTTTATAGCTTTGAAATAAGAGAAACATTTGGGATTGCCCGGCAAGATCACAAAAAGACAGGAAGATTCAAAATACTCTTAGAGACGTTGAAAGGGAACGGTGTGTTTTCGCATTCACGGTGACTGAACGTTTTCACCACATCCCTGGAAAGTATTAGTTTACCAACCCCGCCACCCCTGCCAAATTGCCTATAGGATTAGTGTACAAATAGAGCTTATTGGAAGTGAGTTTCAAATCCAAACAGTGGCTTGAGCCTTCCAAGCTGTCTGCTGGTCTAACGCAACTTAAATATACATATTTTGAGAAACCGAGCTGTCTTCCAGCTTGGGAAATTTCTCTGGCCTGTTTTTCTTTTAGGTTCACAAGAGGGTTGTGTGTGTTTTAAGACACAGAACTGATATGCCTTGCAGTGGAATTGGATTATGATTTTCTGAATATTTGTGGCCGAACGAAGAGTTTATTTGTGTGACAACTCCATTGATCCAAGGATTCCCGGCATACTAAACAGGGAAAGGAAATTTGACATATCTGAAACCTCTTAAAAACAATAACAACCCCCTACACTTTTGTTTCGGACTGGAATAGTAGCAAGATTCTTGTCTGCAAGAAATACTTACAAAACCTAAATGTAAAGAGAAAGAATCATGGGATTTTTTTGCATGGCACTGTTTCCTTTTACAAAAGAGGTACCACTTGCGTGTCACTGGGTCCTGGGGACAGACTCTGGCCTCTTAATGTGTGGCCCGCGTCGTTAAATCGTAAACTGCCCAGAGAGCGCTTGAAGCGCTATGGGGTTGTATATAACCAGAACACTTTGCTTTAAATTAAGGCATTTGTATTTTTGAAAGTTCCAGCGGGACGTGGAAAAATATGTTGCAAACAAAGCCAGTGGTTCCCAACCTTGGGTCCCTAAATGTTCTTGGACTACAACTCCCCAAACCCCTGGCCAGCCCAGCTAGTGGCTAAGACTTCTGGGAGCTGAAGTCCAAGGACTGCAGATGGGCATAAAGCAGAAGACAGGTGGTTGGTTGGTGATGATTTGTGGTTATAGGGTTCTCTCCAACTTTGCAGTTCCAAAGTTCTTCTCCTTAGTTATAATAGTAGCTTATTTCTAAATTGTTGGGCAGTGTGTGAAAATCGATCGATCAATAAGTGTTTCCTAAATTCATTCCACCCCAATTAAAAACAAGCAACTCTTACTCTTTATTTCTTGAAATGATGACTGGAACGTATCTGGGCAATTTGATGAGCCCAGGGACCAGATTATTGATTGCAGTCTTGTGGAGGATAATGTTTATTGTCTTGGAACAGGACAGGGCTAGGGTGAATGTTTTGTGGTTGAAACTGTAGACTAAAAGGGTCGCCATAGAAGAGCAAACAGGGAGGGGATTTTTTGCAAGAATGCCAGTTTCTTATAATCTCTGCCCCCCCCCCCCAGCTTTTGGAGTGGGACTTCATGGCTGATTTGCTGCCCATCCACTTGAACACATTGGCTCTGTTTCAGTAATGTTTTAGCCCTGAACGTAGTTCTCTTTAGCATTGAAGTCTTAACTATTGGGGGGCTGCCAGGATGGATTTGATTTAAATATATATTTTTTAAAAAAATCCATGATTTATTTATTTTTTTCAATTGTTCTTGATGATTTAAATGTTTTAAAAATTGTTTTTAAGAATTTGAATCATGATTTGAATTTTTTTTCTTTCAAAAACTCATTTGATATTTATCCACCCTGGCCAACGTTCTACTGAGCTTCGGTGGAGTCCCAGTGGATAAACAAGTCACACAGGGCTCCTGCCTGTCAAGTCACACAGGACTCCATCACTAATGCACTAAAGCACTGCTGTTGTGTGATGCTTAAGGTGTGCTGTGGGAGTTTCTTTTTTTAAAAAAAAAATACTACCTGAAGCAGTGGTTGTTTCTTCTTATTAACGCACAGGCCACCACAGACGAGAAGGTAGTTTAGTTATTTTATTTATTTTATTTTAGAGTATTTTTACCCTGCTTTTCTCTTTGGAAAAGTACCCAAGGCGGCTTATAGTAATGAGGGATAATATACAGTCCAGTACAATTAAGACATGTTCAAGTATTGAGAACAGGGAATTGAGGGACATCTTGCAGCATTATAAGACATTACATTAAAGCTACAAGAGAATGCGAGCAGTTCATAAGAGAGTAAAATCCCATGTAAAAGTTATGAGTGATGGAAACTACCATTGAAAATAGAGTGTCAGTGTAATCACACAAGGTTATATGTGGTTATGAGCACAATGTGAATGGAAACCATCACACTCAGATCTCAAGGGGGAAAGCAGCTGTTCTTTGCCAGGTTCCAGATTTGATGACTAGCATCTAAATCGCCCATCATGAGGGTATAATCCCATAAAAGCTTCTAAGTGGCACAGAACTCTTGATGGTTTTCTTTCCACCCCCTAACGTGCTATCCCTCGGCTACCTAGCAGAGAGGATCATTCCATGGCCAAACAGAGAAATTGTCTGAGCTGCTCTAGAATAAGGCACTGGTTATTACCGGTAATTGATAGCAGTTGAAAAATCATTTTAGAAATTTATTTTTTAAAAGTTGAAAAATCTACATCTCCCACATGTCCAGAGCTGGTTATGCTATTCTAAATATCGGCATTGCTTTCTCTCTCTCTCTCTCTCTTTTTAGTACTCTAAACTGAATGAATAAATATTTCAGTATAAAGACAGGAGTCAGGTTACTACCCAGGGCCCATGAGACCAGTGTTTTCTCCAGCTCTCCAAGTTCATAGGGACTTAAATGGGAACTGTGCGAAGAATAGCAGCCTAAATGCACTGTTTTGTCCCCCCACCCCCGTGCATTTTTGTTAGGGACTATTGCCAAAGTAAGTGAACCCCTTTGTCTGCACACTGGATCCTTTTTGTTTTCAGGAGAATCTCATAATAGAATCACAATTGTACATGTTGGAAAGGACTTCAAGTGCCCTTTAATAGCCTAATTCCAAGTTTAGTGTCCTGATAAAATATTGAGCTGCTTTTCGTTGTTTTGAGCCCCCTTCTTACAGCTACCCTGAAGGCAGGAAGGAGGGCAGCGGGAAGGTAGCATTATAGTTCAATCTAGTTTATTGATGAGTTACAGTTCTGTAGGTCACTTCAGCAAGCTCAAGGTGGTGAACACCTCATCCTACCTTGTCCTCATAGAAATCCTGTGAAGTGGATCAACCTAAGAGAGGGCATTTGACCCAAAGCCAGTCAGTGAATTTCAGGGCTCTGCTTGGGTTAGAATTATTTTCCGCAGCCAAGTCTCCATACGTTGGCTCTAGGATCCGTTGACATTTTGCCATGTTCAGGGCAATGTGACTAGCCATTGATTTGGAAGCAAATCTCACCCACTCAGTGGGACTTACTTCTAAGAGAACTCACATAAAGGTTAAACATAAGAACACAAGAAGAGCCATGCTGGATCAGGACAAGGGCCCATGTCGTCCAGCTTCCTGTATCTCACAGTGGCCCCACCAGATGCGTCTGGGAGCTCATGAAACAAGATATTTGTCTCCCGATACCACTCCCCAGCATCTGGTCCTTGAAGTACCCCGGTTTTAAGCCCGGAGATTACACATCGCCATCATGGTTTGTAACCTGTGATGGACTTTTCCTCCAGGAATCTGTCCATCTCCATTTGAAGGCCCCCAGACTAGATGTCATCACCACCTCTTGTGGCAGGGAGTTCCACAGACTAACAACACGCTGGGTAAAAAATTAGTTTCTTCTGTCTGTTCTTACTCTCCCAGCCCACAATTTGAGTGTATGTCCCCTAGTTCTGGTATTTTGTGAGAGGGAGAAGAGTGTCCCTCTATCCACTTGACTCACGCCCTGCATTATTTTGTACGTCTCAATCATATTCCCCCTCAAGTGCCTTTTTTCCAGACTAAAGAGCCCAAAATGTTTTAGCCTTTCCTCATAAGGAAGGTGCCCCAGCCCAGTAATCATTTTAGTCACTCTCTTCTGCACCTTTTCCGGTTCCACCATGACTTTTTTGACCAGAATTGTACCACTTTCCAAGGTGTCGTACCTTCTTTCGCCTCTTACTAACCGAACACCCTTGCTTTGAGAATTATTAAAGAAATATACTTGACATTGTAAGAAACAGCGGGTTTTTTCAGTGGTCATTTCTTGAGTGAAGAATCAAACAGCCCCACTATAAACCTTCCATTTGGGGGGGGGGTGTTGATTTTTGTTAAGCCCTTCTCGGTTGCTGCATTTTTTTCCTACTGCTTTAGCACCGTAGGGTATATCTGCTACAGCCTGGACCGCGGGCGAACTGGAGAGCGGTATTGATGGCTCAGACCCCCAGAGCCCTGCGCGCAAGGATTGTGTGTCAGCGGGACAAAGGGATGGCGCCAACCGTCCTGCCGAGTGCGCCAGTTGCAAGAATGAATTACGCACCAATCGAATCCGTTGCAGCCAATTGGTAAACTAATTGGTAATTTTAGCTGTAACATCTATGTGTAGTTATCTGGAGGCCCCGTAGCGACGCTTTGAGAGCCACTTTTGTTCGCCTGCCTCCTGCTCGACAAAATGGCCTTCATAGCTGCAGGGAGAGAGATGTGCATCAGTGGGTCCGGGGCTGCTCCAGCGGCTTGTCTTGTTTGTATTCCCTTGTTCGTCAAACAGGGCTCGGGTTACACGCTGGATGGTGCTTGCCTTGATGATTTGGGATAACGGCCGGAGCAACACATGCCTTGCCAGGGGCTCTTCCAAACCCTGAACTGCAGTTTCTGAGTGCCCGCTCGCCCTAGAAATGATAGAATCATGTCTGTTCATTTGGGAGGCACCTCTAAGGCCATCAAGTCAAACCCTCTGCTAAGTTCAGGAATCCAAACCAAAGCAGATCCAGACAGATAATGCAGGGCCACGAGTCAAGTGGATAGAGGGACGCTCTTCTCCCTCTCACAGAATACCAGAACTAGGGGACATCCACTCACACTGAAGGTTGGGAGAGTGAGAACAGACAAAAGAAAATGTTTTTTTTTTTTACCCAGCCTGTTGTCAGTCTGTGGAACTCCCTGCCAGAAGAGGTGGTGATGGCATCTGGCCTGGATGCCTTCAAAAGGGGATTGGACAGATTCCTGGAGGAGAAGTCCATCCCAGGTGACAAACCATGATGGAGATGTGTCATCTCCAGGCTTAAAACCGGGGTACTTCAAGGGCCAGATGCAGGGGAGTGGTATCAGGAGACAGAGATCTAGTCTCATGCGCTCCCAGAGGCATCTGGTGGGGCCACTGTGAGATACAGGAAGCTGGACTAGATGGGCCTTTGGCCTGATCCAGCATGGCTCTTCTTATGTTCCAATGTAGATGGTGATTTGTTGTTGCTGTTTTTCTCTTTTTCCTCTCTTGTCCATTTGGGCCAGAGTAACGTATTCTGAGGTCTCTTACGGTGAATGTCTGGAGGGAAATCTAGGTGTCCATTTAAAAGTCGAAGTTGGTGGTGTTGAACGTTATTAATTTGCTTGCTAGGTTTGCTTCGGCTTTTGTTACAGACTGTGACCTGTCGAACTGGTGGGATCCTTGTAGTAATGCTGAGTGGGGGACCCGGGGGACCTCAGCATCAACTCTTAAGCACCTCTTTCTGTTGGCCATAAAGGCTGGAGCTCATGCATGAAGCCCAGTAACCAAGTCAATGCCTGCATATTTTAATATGCAGTTCTGTTCCTTATGCATTACAACCCCGTGGCGCAGTGGTTAAATGCCTGTCCTGCAGGTAAAACTGGGCTCATGACCTGGGGTTCGATCCCAGTTGGCTGGCTCATGGTTGACACAGCCTTCCATCCTTCCGGGGACAGTAAAATGAGTATCCAGCTTGCTGGGGCCGGGGGGCAATGTGTAGCCTGCATTACTGTAATTAAGCTGTAAGCCACCCAGAGACTACTTGAAGTGGTCTGGGGCAGTATATAAACAGAACACTTTTGCTTTGCTATGTTGTGCTACTGTTGTATGTATTTTTTTGAGAAACACTTTGAGTTTTATTTATTTTGAAAATTCAGTATGTGTGTGTGTGCGTGTGTGCGTGTGCGTGTGTGCGTACGTGTGCATGCATTTGCATTTATTATGTACCATCCGGTGGGAACCAATTTATATCAACCCTAATAAGGCTTTCAAAGTCAGGGAGATGTTTAAGCAGTGGTTTTGCCAGTTCCACTCCTCCAACGAGTTTCCATGGCTGAACGAGGCCGTGACTCCACTATACCACACTGGGAATCATGATGACGCAGATATCAAAGCATTAAATTTATTATTTATTTATTTGATTTGTTTTTAACCCCACCTTTCTCCTTAGAAACGGGTTCAAAGTGATTGGCAACTTTAGTAACCATTCTTTTAATGGAAGTCCTCACCCCGGTATTTTTGGGTTTTATTCCCTCTGTTCCCGTTTGTTTCTTCCAGTCCTTATTTTTTGCCTTTCGGGGGGGGGGGTTTCCTATATCCATCCTAGCATGAGAATGAGGTCTCTTAAAGCACCGCCCCCAAGGGTGACACCAGGGACAGGTGTTTTCCGGGTGCTTGTCTGGGATGACCCTTGTTCTGATTGAATGTGGCAACCCACCCCCCACACGACAACTCCCGCCGCCAAATGGCACTGTCCGTGCCCTCATGGCTCATTGACATCCTCCAACGGCAGACCGGTGGGCCCTTGGACCCTGCTGCCCAGGACACGGCTAGTGCGGCCACCCACTTGATGGTCTGTCGCCGGCACCGAAAACCAGTTGCAGGCGGTGAAAAATCAGACCAGCAGTTGTCAGCCCTTCTTATCAGAAGCTTTTGGCTACTTCCAGAACACTCACGGCCATGTTTGCAAAGGCTTTTCTTCCCAGACAATGGCTGAGCAGTTGCTATTTTACCCCCCTGTTGCTGTTATTTTTCTTTTTCTCATTTTCCTCTGCAAACTTTCTTTTGTCATTGCAGGAGGTGCTGATGATGCTGGATAATTACGTGAGAGATTTCAAGGCTTTGATTGATTGGATTCAGCTGCAGGAGAAGCTGGAGAAGGCAGACGCCCAGAGCAGGTAATCAGAGAGGGCGGGGGGAAGTTTTACTTTTATTTTTGTTTTATTGGTCTCTTAGTGCTGGTCTGTTTCTTTCTTTCTTTTTTCTTTTTGGCTAGGTTGTTTATGTTATAACACAGCCCAAAGTTCCCGTGGGAAAGTTGGGTGATTAATAAGTATAAATATAAATAAATAAACATATAAGTTAATTAATTAATTAAAATAATTATTTTCTCATTAGTCTTGGTGTATTACAGTTCCCACAGCTCTAGCCAGCCTTGTAGGAGGTGAGATATGATGGAAAGAATGGTAACTGGCCGTCCATCAAAGTAGAGGGTTACACCTTCTGTTTGTCAGGAGGAGTTAAAAAAAGGGAGTTGTTAGTTATGTGGCTGAAACGGAAACGAAAGCAAGGGGGGGCTTGTAGGGGGGCTTGTCCAGTTTTCATTGCAGGTAGGGCTCTCAATGCCTCATTATCGCTTAGTGGTCTTTCTTTAATCTCCAGGCCTACTTCGCTGGCATGGGAGGTCAAGAAGATGTCTCCCGGGCGCCACGTCATGCCAAGCCCCTCGTCGGATAGAATCGGGGTCACATCAAACGCTCGAAGGAGCCTGAACTTTGGGTAGGCAAGCTAAACCACCTCCTCAGTGGCTTCTAGGCTGATAAATCTGGTGGTTGTGGGAAAACTTGCCTCCTCCTCCTCCTCCTCCTCCTCCTCATCATCATTCTCCTCATCATTCTCCTCTTCCTCTCCTCTTCCTCCTCCTCCTCCTCCTCCTCCTCCTCTCCTCCTCCACCTCCTCATTCTCCTCTTCCTCTCCTCCTTATTCTTCTCCTCCTTATTCTCCTCCTGTCCTCATTCTCCTCCTCCTCCTCCTCCTCATTCTCATCTTCCTCTCCTCCTTATTCTTCTTCTCCTCCTCCTCTCCTCCTCCTCCTCATTCTCCTCTTCTCCTCCTCCTCCTCCTCATTCTCCTCTTCCTCTCCTCCTTATTCTCCTCCTCCTCTCCTCCTCCTCCTCCTCCTTATTCTTCTTCTCCTCCTCTCCTCCTCCTCCTCCTCTCCTCCTCCTCCTCCTCATTCTCCTCCTCCTCTCCTCCTCCACCTCCTCATTCTCCTCTTCCTCTCCTCCTTATTCTTCTCCTCATTCTCCTCCTCTCCTCATTCTCCTCCTCCTCCTCATTCTCCTCTTCCTCTCTTCCTTATTCTTCTTCTCCCCTTCTCCTCCTTCTCATTCTCCTCTTCCTCTCCTCCTTATTCTCCTCCTCCTCTCCTCCTCCTCCTCCTCCTTATTCTCCTTCTCCTCCTCCTTCTGTAACCTATGAGGATTTCCCGGCTGATTCCTTGCTCTAGTTCTTCCGTGGTCCTGTTTCTTTTCCATTTCTGTCAGCACTCACCACCTGAGTTTGCCAGTAAAAGAATTACTATTTAGTTTAGACCCCATTAATGACACACACGGGGCAAGGGAGTAAGAGAAGTTTCAGAGAAGTAAGATTCGCCTATGGATTTCAGAGTGAGAAGCTGGAAAAATCAAAGTCCTGGGAAGGGATTATAACTATTGGAAGCAAAGACAACATTTAGCTTACCTCCGAACACTTGTTTTGCAACAGTGCCATGCACCATTCCCCACATAATTTATCTTTCTTGGGTCTCTGTCACTCCACATTTCTGGACAGCTAGATCAGTGGTTCTCCACCTGTGGGTCCCCAGATGTTCCTGGACTGCAACTCCCAGAAGCCTCTACCACTCGCTGTGCTGGAAGGGATTTCTGGGAGTTGTAGTCCAGGAATATCTGGGGACCCACCGGTTGAGAACCACTGAGCTAGATAAATTTGCTTCGTTGTGATCAATGAAACAGTTGTACACATATGCACAACTCAAACTTTTAACCAACCTTGTGGGTGCTTGGGCGTTCACGGCCACTTGTGTTGGCTTGGAGCGGTGCCCCTATTATGTTGAATCATTGGAACCCCAGAAGAGTTTGAAAAATTGAAAGAATGTAGATAAAATATTACACTTTTTTAGTGATGATGTTGGACACGTTCTTTCTCATTTCTGCTTAGGGCTCCAACGGTGGCAGTGGCTGTTAATCGCCTGGCCCCTTCAGGGGTCAGTTGGGCAGACAAAGTGAAAGCCAGCCACGCGGCAGCGGCGCCCAACCCCGAGATGCTGAGGACCCAAGCTTGCGGGCCCACTCCAGTGCAGAAGTCTTCCCGGAGAAACGGCAAGTACTTACAGATTCCTTACAGTTGGCTTGAGAACCCCTTGACGTAAGTGTGGAATACACTGGGACAGAATGGCTTCCTTGTAGGATGGACTGCGGCCCAGCCTGTGTACCCTCCCATATAAATAGAAGGCATTTCAGTTCATGTTTATCAGTGTTTTGTTAGAATCACTCCATGCGTTGGCCCAGAATAATAGGGGCTAGGAAGACTCGCGCTCTGTAAGCGGTTTCTCCTCCCTTCCCCATAATCCCTGACTACTAACCATGCTCCTGGGGGTGGTTAGACATTGGGTGTCCAACATTATTATTATTATTACAGTGGACCCTCGTATAACAAACGGTTTGTATAACATAAAATCTGTACAACGTAAAAAATTTCCGGAGATAGGGGAAATTTGCTTAACAGAATCGCCTGTGGGGCGAATCCATACGACATAAAAATGGTCACGATTAGGGATTACTGTACTCTGGTTTCAATGCATTCCTATGGGAAATTTGTATAAAGAAAAATTTGCTTAAAAGAATTTCATTTGGAACGAATTAATTCCTTTAGACAAGGTACCACTGTATTAATGTAGAGTATTTTTACCCCACCTTTCTCCTTGGAAAAGGACCCAAGGCGGCTTACAGTAATGAGGGATGAGATACAGTCCAGGGCAATTATGATCAACTAACTAACTAATCATCAAACATCAACTAAACTTCCTCTCCCTCCCTTCAAAGCTAAAAACCTGGTTTATATGGAGAAATGAAAAGGCTCTAGCTAACTAACACTGCTTGCCTACTTCAGGGTGGAGAGCTCTGTAAGAACGGTCCCTTTGGGCTTTCAGAAATCTTGTGGTAGTTTTAAGAAGATCAACAGATTTATTGTTGCATCAACTCTGTTCCACTGGTTTTTATATGCAGCCATAAATCCCTTCGTTTTAAAGGTATCTCAAGACTCTGCTGCCTTCCCTCTGACTGTTTGGACGGCCAACCTGCCGAAACAAAAACAAGTGGGAACCGTATTAATTTTTTATATATATATATATATATATATATATATATATATATATATATATATATATATAAGTAAAGAAAACCAGCTTTGTTTTTTTTTCCTTTTAAAGGAAAAAAAAAGATACACACTTAAATTCCCTGTTTCTCAAAGTAAATATATCTTAATTGTAATGGACTTTATATTGTCTCTCCTTACTGTAAGCTGCCTTGGGTCCTTTTCCAAGAAGAAAGGCGGGGTAAAAATACTCAAAAATAAAAAAATAAATTGTCACGGATACTGGGGATACAATCTTAGCAACAAAGCAGAAGAAGAACACACACAAAAGAAGATGCTGAACTGGGTCGGTGCTCCCACAATTGTCAAGGGAACGGTGCTGGACGGACAACAAGACTAGAGATAATTGGGTTAAAAAGATCAACACTAAAAGTGATAATAAGTGTGCTCGCTTTTTGAGTCAAGGCAGAGTCTTACCTTTTTGTAGCATCTCTTTCATGGCAAGTAGAGGCCTTTTGTTCTGGGTTTCTGAAGTCTCCTGAGAGTTTGCCAGTGCAGTCCTAGACATGTCTCCTCAGAAGTAAGTGACACTGATTTCAATGGGGAGCTTCTTCCAGGTGATTTGATCTAGGACTGCAACCTCGTCCTTTCTTCATTTTATATCAGTGGTGATCAACCTTGGGTAATTCATGGTTGCTAACGTTAAATACTGCCTGTAATGTTTCTGCGTTGTGTATTGACCTTCAGTATTGTAGGACACCTTGGGTCCTTTCAAAGAGAAAGGCAGGGTAAATATATTTTCAGTCCGTCCGTCTGCCCGTCAGTCGTGTGTTCTTGGAAGCTTTTGTCATCAGCTGTACTGGTCAAATTTTCAGTCCCACAACATCTTGTTTATCCAAGATGGTGAACTGCTGTTTTTAATAACTTAGTAGAATGCATGTCCAGTTGTCCACCTACTCAGTTGGGAGTCCTACTGATAGCTTCTGGTTGGAGGCATCTTGATTAGCGTTGGATCAATGGATTATGCTCCATTCCTATCTCTACTAGATGAAGTTTATCAGTCCAACTTAATGTTTTTCAGTGCTCTTTTTGATTTGGGGTGTTTGCACGCTTGATGTGGTTCCATATATGTCTGCAAAAATGGCATCATGAATGAGTTTAAGCAGGGAACAAATTGCAAGACTATTACCGTAGCTATCGAGAAATAATTCATTTTCCCAAAGGAGAATTATTGCATTGTAAAGATCTGTAACCTCTGGTGGGAACTACACACATTCTCCCTTCTCTTTGAAATGTGTTTTTATTTTCATGTGTGTCATGTATATTTATGTGTCTTGACTTTGCTGTATTTTCCACTAAAAGGCTAGGGGCCTGGGAAACCAGATTTAAACGTGTTCTGTATCATTCCCTCGTCGCAATGTTTTATTTTCTACTGTTGGGTTTTATTTTCCTGCTGCTCTTGGTGCTTATGCCTTGAAGGGCCTTTCTGGCAACCAGGAGACGTGAATCAATTCTTGAGAGTTACAAAGATGCATTCAGCGGAACAAAAAACAACAACAACCCTCCGTTGATGCTCCCACTTGATGCAGACTTCTTGCACGTATTATTTAATGATTCATAAATAACGTGCACCTTTGACTCCAGCAGAAAAGTAACTGTTCCAAGTGAACTGAGTGCAAGGATTGAGGTTTTTCCTTTGCGGAGCTGGCCAGAATCCAAGACTCCGAGAACAGTGTCCCACTCACATGCTGGGGCTTCATAGCTCTCCTTCCTAGTAGCGTCCTTGTAACATGAGCAGAAGTCTGCCCAGTAACATCCAGTGAGGTTTGGGAGATGGCTGACCCATGGAATTGGTTCAGACTTGCTTACCCATGCGTATCTGGAAGACGAGTCATGGCAATTGGACTTCTTTCCTTGTGAGATCGAAACATTTCACTACTCATCCGAGTAGCTTCGTCGGTTGGATGAGTAGCGAAACATTTCGATCTCACTGGAAAAGAAGTCCAATTGCCATGACTCAACTTCCAGATAACCTTACCTGGATGACTGTGAGAATCGTCACGGATTTATCCATGTGTAGATTGGGCAATGGTAGTTGTTTGGATACGGCCCATGGTGTGGGTTGCAGACTGTGTAATCCAGATGGCTGGCTGATGGAATTGGTTCGGTCTTCCTTACCCATGTGTAACTGGAAGATGAATCATGGCAATTGGACTTCTTTCCTTGTGAGATCGAAACATTTCTCTACTCATCTGAGTAGCTTCGGTTGGATGAGTAGCGAAACATTTCGATCTCACCGGAAAAGAAGTCCAATTGCCATGACTCAACTTCCAGATAACCTTACCTGGATGACTGTGAGAATCGTCACGGACTTCCCCATGTTTAGATTCGGCAATGGTAGTTGTTTGGATACGGGCCATGGTGTGGGTTGCAGACTGTGTAATCCAGATTACCTTTGTTTGTTTATTTGATGTATATACCACCCATCTTGGTCGAGGGTCACTCTCGGTTACAGTGCAACTCTTTACATCTCTTAGGCAAATTTATACCTGTCAGGTTTCCTCATAAGGGAACTGGGTGCGAAATGGTAGCCTAAGCAGTAACCTGTTTCCCCGAAAATAAGACATCCCGCGAAAATAAGACCTAGTTACAGTTTTGCCTCTCGCTGAAATATAAGGCCTCCCCCTGAAAATAAGGCCTCCTCGATAATAAGATAACAATAAATGTGTACCATATTCTTCTTCATGGAAAAATAAGACATTCCCTGAAAATAAGACCTAGCGCATCTTTGGAAGCAAAAATTAATATAAGACACTGTCTTATTTTCGGGGAAACACGGTAGTACAAGAACGATTGCTCTACCTTCCACTCTTCCTTGAGGATGCTTAAGAGGACAACAAACGAGACCAGTGGTGTCCAAACTCGGGCCCTCAAGATGTTTTGGACTTCAACTCCCACAGTCGTTTGTCACTGGCAATGCGGGCTTGGAATTCTCGGGGTTGTGGTCCAAAACATCTGGAGGGCCAACGTTTGAACACCCCTGAACTAGACAATTGCACATTTGCAATAACCAGTCCATTCTTGATACACCTGCACAAGAGATGTATATTCTTAAAACAGGGCGTTGTATTAAGTAGAAGTGAGAGTTGTCACATGGTGATGCAGCAGTTTTTAGTGTGAAGAATGGATAGTTTACAGGGTGTTTCCTGCCCTGTCTTTATTTATTTATTTATTTATTTATTTATTTATTTATTTTTTATTTATTTATTTATTTTTGGGGTTTTGCTAATATTGTGGATAAGGTTTCAGGACAGTCCTTCCAGATGGAGCCGTTTGAGAGGTCTAAGGTCTGAGTGGCCTCCGGGTTGGAGGGGGGTCAGACAGAGGAGCCTCCCGATAACAGATGGTTTGTCGCTTCCATGTAATACAAGAGGAAGCTGAGAGTGGGAGTCTGAGATGTGATTAGGGAATTGTCAGAATAAACCCCATGGATTATTCATGGCGAAACCTGGACAAGTCACCAAACTCAACCCTACACTTGGTACACTTGCAGTACCAAGGACACGGGTGTCTGCAGAGGGAGTCATGGTTTAGAAACCGTAAGAAAAAGCAATGCGTGCTCTTTCAGCCCATTCTCAATAAACTAAACATTCTCTTGAGGAGGAGGAGGAGGAGAGTGGTGGTGGTGGGCCCCTACATACCCAGCAGCTGCTCTTGGACCTCATAGAGGGAATCTAGAAATCGTGACAGAGTTCAAAGGATGAGCTTTGTAATAAGACTGGAGACAGATCTTGGAGGAAGTTGTTGCGGATGCTTCAACACTCAACTGCTCATCAGGAAGCCCACCTTCTCCGTGGTCTGTTGAGTCAGCACTCTGAAGAAGGTCTGGGATATTAGTGCAAGTCCCCTGCCTGCTGTTCTACATGGAAGCCTACAATGACATTTAAGCAAGGTGCTGCAGGGGAATTTCATGGGTCAAGCAGCTGGTCAGGACCATGGATAGCTCATGGTTGAATTCAATTGGATGGCAAGCCAGGGCAGGTACCCAGTCAGTCCCCAAGCTTGGAGTGGTTGCTTTAGCACTGATCTGCAGTTAGCTCAGAGCTTGAGAGTAGTTCTGGAGCCAACCAGGGGCCTGTGAACCCCTCCCTCCCTGGCTGTTATGGGACCAGTGCTCCATGATGCGTCGGCTCCAGCAACTGTACTTGACAGAGCAATAAAGGAAGGTCCTTTGAGGGCTGCAGGTGGAAGTTGCTGAGCCATCTGTATCTCAGCCAGCTCTTCAGAAGTGGAGGACAATTGAATCCTCATTGATGTTCATGTTACCGGAGTCCAGATGTGTTCTGATAACCGTCCCTTCTGGCCATCCGCTGGCTAGTTTAAGAAGCGAATGCTGATACGCTCTGGCTAAAATTGGAAGAGGGCATGAATCGGAGGATGCTGTTTGTGGGCTTCTCTTAAGGAACCTCCTGTTAAGGAACCTTGCTTCTCAGCCTTATGGCTAAGATCAAGCATAGTACCTGTTCTTAGCAGTTTAATGTCTGATATGTCCTCTACTTGAGGATTATATGTTAAATGGATTTTTGGAGATTTTGAAGAGCCTCGTGGCGCAGTGGTTAAATGCCTGTACCTGCAGGTAAAACTGTGCTCACGACCTGGGGTTCAATCCCTGGTAGCAGGCTCAAGGTTCACTCAGCCTTCCATCCTTCTGAGGTCGGTAAAATGAGTACCCAGCTTCCGGGGGGGGGGCAATGTGTAGCCTGCATAATTAAACTGTAAATCGCCCAGAGACTACTTGAAGTGGTATGGGGCGGTATAGAAGCAGAACACTTTGCTTTGATGTCCGTTGTTTCCCTCGTTCCTTCTTTTTCCAGCCTGCCTCCATCTTTGAGTCCTTTGGTATAGATCTATTTATTTATTTATTCTTGTTGTTGACTAGGCAGCCTTGTACGTGTGTGTGTGTGTGTGTGGGTGGGTGGGTGGGGGGGAAGCTGACACACGAGAATGATGACGGAATAGAAGTTCTGTATCCTGTGTAGGGTCTTTGCTTACAAATGGACATTGCAAGGTTTTTATCGGATTCTTGGGTATGATTCGCTAGTCTGTCTGGACAGTTATGCTTTATAGGCACACATGCTGGTTGCAATGCTAATAGAAGCCTTCCAGATAGAAATGCTGCATTAACAAATATTTGTAATTAACATCTTGCCTTCTTTAGGTACTAAATACTGATTCAGATATGCTTTCTGTGTCCGTTTCCCCCTGTTATTTTATATTTTATAATGTGTTGGCAATTCCTTTGGCTGATAGATGAGTCTTAGTTTCTAAACAATATTTCTTTTCAAGAAGTGTTTTTCTGATCTTTAACCCTCTGCTCCTAAATAGTAGTATTCCTTAATGAACAGTTTTCCTTAAAAGTAACAGAATGAGAGTGCTGTTGAGAAACAGTATGTTTTAAGGGAGAAAAAGATCTGAACACAGTTTGCTCATGCTGCTTGCTTATGCATGTAATTTAAAGCCGTTTTAACGGCATACTTACAAGTGGTCAAACTTTCTTTAAAAAAATCTGTATATCACATTGCCTTCTGTTTGCTTAGGCAGTGGATGAAATCTCTTCCACTTCCAAAGTCTGTGAAAGTTTTTTGTTTGGATTACATCTCCCATAAACTCTAAACCAATATGACTCAGGGCCATTGTGAATTCTGGGAAGTGTACTCCAAAAACCTAACTTTACTAGACTCGGTACCGTATATAGTTACAATAAATGCAGGAACAACTCAGTTATCACATGTTCTGTATCTATGGAATTGTGTTGAACTAAATTGAATTGATTGGATGGGATTACGGTCAAAGACCAGCACCAAACACACGGTCCAGCACACAACAAAGCAGAACATGCAACATACGTGTTGCCAAACAATGCATGTAAAAATGTTTGCATCTAAACGTAAAGTGTTCTTTTTGTTTGCATCCCGAGACCATTGCTTTTCCATCCGTATCAAGGCAGTTCTATCGATGCCAATTGGCCATGTCACCTCTCCCCCAGGAGCATTTAACTGCAAGGGGATACAGGCCATACATGGGACCTTCTGCAGGCATGACAGATGGTCTTCCACTTAGCTGTGTCTCCTGCCACTACCCGCTCCAGTTGCCAGATGGCATAGGCTCTGATGGTTAGAGGCCAACCCATCTTTCCCCACCTTAGACCTCACCAGATGTTGTTGGAGTCCAATGTCGTGACACCCAAAGCAGCGCAGACAAAGGTCAGGGGGTGATATGAGGTGTAGTCTAAAATATTTGGAGGTAAAGAGATAGTCTAGGACAGTGATGGCGAACCTTTTAGAGAATGAGTGCCCAAACTGCAATTCAAAACCCACTAATTTTTTTGCGAAGTGCCAATGCAGTAACTTAACCTGTATACAGGTGGCTAGGAAGGGGCGATGTCGGGTACCCAGAGAAAGGCCTGCGAGTGCCACCTTTGGCACCCATGCCATAGGTTTGCCATCACTGGTCTAGGAGCAAAGAGTATGTTAAAATGACCTCTTTGGAAGAATGAAAGCTAGAGTATCCAGACATCGAGTCATGGCAACTGGACTTCATTTTTCTTGTGAGAGTGAAATGTTTCACTACTCCTTGGAGTAGCTTCATCAGTCAGACTGACAAAGCTACTCGGATGAGCTGTGAAACGCTTCAGCTTCCGGATAACCTTGCCTGGATGTCAGAGAATCTTCATAGACAGAAACCTAGGGTAACAGCAATCAGCTGGACAAAGGAATCAACTCTGTTTGCTCAAATTCTGCTTTTGTAATGTCTCCATTGAGGTAACACCTCTGCCCCTGAACTGTTGTCTAGAGCAGTGGTGGCGAACCTTCGTCACTCCAGATGTTTTGGACCACAACTCCCAGAATTCCAAGCCTGTATTGCCAATGACAAAGGACTGTGGGAGTTGTGGTCCAAAACATCTGGAGTGCCGAAGGTTCACCACCACTGGTCTAGAGGAAAAAGTAATTCCGACTTATTCCTGCCTGAACACTTTGACCTCATTTCTTTAGAATGTTTCTGAAGGCAAAATACTGTTCGTACAAATATCTTTATACTGGCCCTTCCTTCTTTTTGAAGAACGCAACACGGAGCGAAGGGATGCTGAAGGTTGGGAAACGGTCCAGCGCGGAAGGCCCATGAGATCAAAATCTTCCCTTCTGGCTGCAAAAACGTCTCCGTCCGCCGAACTGTCCCAGCCTAGAGATGATAGTGACAAAGAAAATGTAGCTCTGGGTCCATCTGAGAACAAGCAGAAGCGCTCATTGATGGAAGACGGTGCATCTAAAAATGCAGAACTGGTCCAGAAAGATCAGTATGAAAACCCCCTGGCTGAGCGAGCCCAGGTAAGCGGAAGCTAGGGTGAGTTTCTTTGTGTGTTGGATAGAGTAGTCTCAGAGAAAGGTCTCAACTTCCTTGTTGGACCTGTTTTGCAACCCTGTGAGTTGGGTTGAGCATCAGCAATGACGAGCACTTCCCGAAACATTGTCCAAGTACAAGGGTAAAACATCTCCTGCCAACCTAGCAGTTCGAAAGCATGTCAATGCAGGTGGATAAATAGGTACCGCCATAAAAATTGGGAAGGTAGAACAGTGTTTCCTTGCAGCCATGCTGGCCATGTGGCCACGGATTTGCACAACACTGGCTCTTTGGCTTGAATACGGAGATGAGCACCGCCCCTAGAGCCGGATACGACTAGCACGCATGTGCAGGGGGAACCTTTGCCTAAGATTAAAAGCCAAGAATATAAAACAGATATAAATATCTGTCAGTTAATAAAGAAGCACTCCTTAAGGACTGAAAAGCCTGCCTGACGATAGACGGACCAGAGTGAAGGGCCAGACGGCTTTTCAGGGCATTGCGTTCCAATGCCCGAGGGCTGCCACCGAGAAGGCCCTGTCTTGTGCCCCCAACCCGAACGGGAATAGGGTGGAACTGAGAGAAGAGCCTCCCCAGATGATCTTACAAGCAGCGAAGGAATCTATGGGGCCATACTCCTTTTGCCTCCGCGGCCGGCTTGGTGGCTTTCAGGAAGCATCTGGCTGGCTTTTCGGCCTGATCTCGCTGTTTGCCTTTGAGAACTCATTGGCCCGCCTTTCCTTTGTGCCAGTTCACAGCCCACGTCCTTGAGGACATCAAGATTTCTGAGAATGCCTCTTTGCCCGATGGTACCTTGCAGCTGCAGCTGGAAGTGCCGATTGTTGTCATAGACGCTGGGCATACTTTGAAAAGTCCCCAGGCGGAAGAAATGGCGGCCTCTCTCCTTCCAGGGAAGGACGAAGACAGACTGTTAGAAAAAAATAAGGTTGACAATGAAATGGACCCCGCAGATATTTCAAACGTGAGTACTTGAACATAGTCTCTGCCAGTGACACAGAGGTAGCCTAGGCAGGACACAAAGGTTTTTCTAACACTTGCTGTGAATGCACCCTCCTGCAAGGTAACCTCCTTCTGACCCTGCACCTCTTGCCTGCTTGTGATCTGCTTGTAGTCAGAACATGAGAGGCTGGACGGTGGAACAGGTGTAAGAAAACCTAAGGTTAAATCTACCACCTCCAGTATTGTAACAGGGTGACATTCTTATTGGCCAGAATCTGATCAGTGTACAACTGTTGGCATAAATTTCAGCAACACCAGGTCGCACACAGCAGGACTGGGCCACACAGCAGATGCCAACGCTAGCTTCGTTAATTCACAGGTGTTTACCACTGAGTCGCATTAAGCCGATTGGCATCATTGGAAGGATATTGACCAGTAATAAATAGCCCATGTCACTGTTCCAAAATGCATGCATCTTCATAAATGCCTACCATTGTGGTATTTTACCCATCCTTTTCAACGAAGCCCTGATCCTGGTACAGTAGAACCCTGACTTACGAAATTAGTTCATTCCGAGCACATGCTCGTAACTCAATTAGCTCGTGGAGTGGGTTCCCATAGGGAATGCTTTGAGAGTCAATTAAACCATTCCAGAGGGACGGATTTCAATGCATTCCTATGGGAAACCGCTTTAAACGACCCGCAGCTCCTCCTTCCTTCATCGGGCACGTTGGGATGGGGGGAAGATGCAGGCCATTTTAAATGTCTTTAAGCAACTGAGCCAAGCACTTGGCTGGGTTGCTTAAAGTCATTTTAAACATAGTGTGCCTTTCCTCCTGGCTGCCGGGGGTGGGATGGGGGTGGGAATGCTTGTCTCGATGGATGAAAGTAATTTTAAATGACCCACCACTTCTCTCCCCCCCCCCAATGCGGCATTGTTACTCGGGGGAAGCCCTGTCTTGATTGTAAGACGGCAGGAGGGGGGAGACAATGGAAGCCATAAATCGGAATTCTCGGTTGTCGGGGTCCTCGTAAGTCGGGGTACCCCTGTGCATTGAATTGGCCAAATGTTCAGAGATTACGTTTCAGGGGTTGGGGTTGGAATCCTTTGCCATCCACTCCTTTCCAGCCCCCTCCCCAAAAGACCTGCCCCAAGCGGCCCACTTCTGACGCTGAGCCTTGCGTCCCTAGTCCATGGCGGAAGTTCTGGCTAAAAAAGAGGAGTTAGCGGACCGCCTGGAGAAAGCCAACGAGGAGGCCATCGCCAGTGCCATCGCGGAAGAGGAGCAGCTCACCAGAGAGATCGAAGCGGAGGAGAATAACGACATCAACCTCGAAACGGACAACGACAGTGACTTCTCCGTGAGTCCTTGAGGTTTTTATTTGTTTCGCGCTGTTCGAGTGGCACAAGTATGCACAGAACCAGACTTTCAGCACGCCTAGCCAGAGCAATTTTAGTGTCTCTACATTGCCCCAGTTTGAGATCCTTGATATTCCAGTGTGTCTCCCATGCAAGGGCAGCAGTACCTCGTAAGACGAATGCCCCTTAAGGCGAAAAACTCTTAAGACAAATGGCACCCCCTGGGAATAGGAAAACCTCATAAGACAAATTTTGCCTCTGGCATGCCTCGCAAGACGAATTCAAAGCATTCCTGTGCAAAACTGCATTAAACCGCATTTCGTAGGACAAATTTTTCGTTAAACGAAATTTAACGAAATTTTTTTCATTGAACGAAATTGTTCATTAGATGAAAATTTTCATTAAACGAAATTTAACGAAATTTTTCATTAGATGAAATTTTTCATTAAACGAAATTTAATTTGTAGAAGAGTTAAATTCGTCTTAAGAGGTGGCACAGTACTAACCAGGACCAACCCTGCTTAGCTCCAGATGGGATCAGGTGAGCCCCAGAGGGCATCGTAGAAACACGGAATCGTGGCATTCGAAGGGGGCCTGTAAAGTGAATGAGTCCAGCCACTTGACCAAGACAAGGAATCCAAATCAAAGCAGACCTGGCAGAGGGTTGTCCGGTTTTCTCTTGAATGTCCCAGCATTGGAGTGCTCACCACCTCCTGAGGTCGTGGGCTCCATTGTTGCACTGCTCTAACAGTTAAGGAGTTTTTTCCTGCTCCTCGGCTGAAATCTGGCTTTTTGTGGCTTGAGACCATTATTATTTACTTTATTTTATTAGTGGTTTTTTTTATACTGCCCATCTGGCAGCAAGGCCTCTTTGAATAAAATTTGCAGACAATATCCTCTGTATGATTACCTTTAAGATATTTGAAAAGTATTACCCTATTCCTTCTGTCCTGATTTGTCAATTGCATGTAGATTCCCAGTGCAAAAACAGTATTTAAGTAGACCGGGCTGCTTTTGAATCTTTCTAAGCATTGTGAGATAGCTGTGCAGCTTATCTGCTGGACTAGCCACATTTTAAAAGCACACAGAGAATGTTCTGAATATTATTGCTTCTTTTTGCACTGTTTAACACACGGTGAGCTATTTTCTAGTTGGAGGAATTAATGGAAGTTTAGGAGGAGCCACGATTCCACACTAGCATTGCAAAAGGTGGCAAACTTCAGTGCCTCTTTTCCTACCCCCTCTTTTCACACTATGGAGTTCTAAGCAAACCACAGTTCCCTATCATGTCTGAACATGGAGGGATGTTACTATGGTTAGTAAAATCAAGCCATGATCAAGCCATGATTACCAATCCTGGCTTGTTCTAAGCATATAGCTATGAAAAGAAGTCGTGACGCAGATTAAGCCATTCCTAGCTACCACCACCACTTCCTTTGCATCTGTGAGAAGTTTTTTAAATTTCAGATGGACCACAGCTCACTGTTCTGTGTTATCTTGGTCAATTGTAGCCTCTCATGATGTCTGACCTGTGTTAACATCAGCCACGCTTCTCTTTCTGTTGGAAATACTACTTTACGAGAGAAAATAAGGCGAAGAAAAAAAGAAACACGGTCGCGTGTTAGATCTATTTTTGCATATGCAACATTTTTGAATTTTCCAGCCATTGGCA
Organism: Phrynocephalus guinanensis; assembly: GCA_037367245.1. Classification (NCBI taxonomy): domain Eukaryota; kingdom Metazoa; phylum Chordata; class Lepidosauria; order Squamata; family Agamidae; genus Phrynocephalus; species Phrynocephalus guinanensis. The sequence goes on from CM074749.1 coordinate 20,401,980, forward strand.
ACATTTGCAATTTTCTCTCACTGTCATCCAAATTTCTACAGTTGTATTCCACACACACCTTTGTTTGTTTTGGTTTGCCTTATGTCATTTTAGGCCAGCATGGGGAGTGGAAGTATCTCTTTTTGTGGCATTTCGATGGACTGGAATGATGTCCTTGCTGATTATGAAGGTAAACAACAAGGGGTTGACACCTGATTATTCTGTTTCAACCAACTTATATAAATAGGGGTGCTGTCATTTCCCCCCCGCCTTATGATAATTTTCTATTAGTTATTTTTTCCCATTTGTTGTTATTTTGAATTGTCAAACCCTTTTGATTTATTGTATTTGTGCTTATTTGTTTATTTGTTCTTTTTATTATTATGATTTGATTATTTGGTTTGATTGATTAGTTTTTATTTACTATTTTAAGTTGTTTAATCTGTTTTTATGTATTATATATGTTTGTAAACCGCCCAGAGTAGGTTTTTTTGCTAGATGGCTGCGGTATATAAATCAAATAAATAAATAAATAAATAAATAAATAAATAAATAAATAAATAAAATATGTGAGCCCAAATCTTAATCCTTTTTCATGTCTTCCTCCCTCCCTCCCTCCGTTCCTTCCTCCCTCCCTGCCTCCCTCCCTCCTACCTGCCTCCCTTCCTTCCTCCCTCCCTTCCTTCTTTCCTCCCTCCCTCCCTCCCTCCCTCCCTGCCCTCCTTCCTTCCTCCCTCCCTCCCTTCCTTCCTCCCTCCCTTCCTTCTTTCCTTCCTCCCTTCCTCCCTCTCTTCCTTCCCCCCTCCCTCCCTGCCTCCCTCCCTTCCTTCCTTTCTCCCTCCCTCCCTCCCTTCCTTCTTTCCTTCCTCCCTCTCTTCCTGCCTCCCTGCCTGCCTGCCTCCCTCCCTCCCTTCCTTCCTTCCTTCCTCCCTCCCTCCCTTCCTCCCTTCCTCCCTTCCTCCCTCTCTTCCTCCCCCCTCCCTCCGTGCCTCCCTCCCTTCCTTCCTTCCTTCCTTCCTTCTTTCCTTCCTCCCTCTCTTCCTGCCTCCCTTCCTCCCTGCCTCCCTGCCTGCCTGCCTCCCTTCCTTCCTTTCTCCCTCCCTCCCTCCCTCCCTCCCTCCCTCCTCTCTTCCTTCCTCCCTCCCCCTCCCTCCCTCCCTCCCTGCCTGCCCCTGCCTTCCTCCCTCCCTCCCTCCCTCCCTCCTTCCTTCTTTCCTTCCTCCCCCTCCCTCCCTCCCTCCCTTCCTTCTTTCCTTCCTCCCTTCCTTCCTCCCTCCTTCCCTTCCTTCCTTCTTTCCTTTCTTTCCTCCTCCCTCCCTCCCTCCCTCCACCACAGTAAAATTTGAAAGAGCGGGATCCCATCAGCTAAATTTTGCACACTAGGCAAACATTACTAGCCGTGGTTTTTCAGGATCACATTCAGAAACCAAACCCTTTCTCCCCCACAGCTCGTGAGTCGTGGCGTCAAAGCAACACTTGGGGTGACATAGTGGAAGAGGAACCGGCCCGGCCACCAGGCCACGGGATTCACATGCACGAGAAGCTCTCTTCTCCCTCTCGCAAGAGGTCTTCCGTTTTTAAACATTGGTTAAAAGTAATCAGAACTGGATGAGATTCCATGTTTTTGTTTGATTTATGTACAGCAGAACCCCCCCCCCGTACCCGCAGGGGAATGGATAGAACCTCTCCCCGGGGAATGCTTAAAAAGCGTGGATACTAGCATATACCTAGTAAACAGCCCTTGAAAACGTAATTCATTCATTCCCTACTTGTATGGAAAAGGGACTTTTTTTTCTCCATCCAAAGCTTTCTCCCTTCCACCAAGTGAGCAAGAATTCTTCCTTAGTTTCTCTGTGAAACTTGGTTCCAGGGTTTCTGAAGATCTGGCCCGGATCCAAGGAATGGATCTGTCGTAATTAAGCAGCTTCTGGTGACCTGGTATTGTTGACTGCAAGTGACTGTGGATAACCGAATCAGTGGATACTGGGGTTCTACTGTACACACACACACACACATACATACACCTCTCAATCATTAGAGCAGGCATGACCAAACTTCGGCCCTCCTGATGTTTCGGACCACAACTCCCAGAATTCCAAGCCTGTATTTCCAATGGCAAAGGACTGTGGGAATTGTGGCCCAAAACATCTGGAGGGCCGAAGTTTGGAGATGCCTGCATTAGAGTATGAGAAGCTGTATAGTTTTGTGCTGCCTGGTATGGCTGCCAGTGGGGTCAAGATCACTTGATATGTCACCTGATATCTGGACTTTGTTATTTGTTATTTATCTAATGCCGCATTGTTTATTGAGTGCCGTCGCCAGAAATGCCAGGGATTGAGCGTGAGGCCACCTGTGTGCAAAACGGGTGCGCCTGTCTTTCCCTGGCCATGCTTTAAGTAAAAACTTGTGGAAGAAAAATGTGGCATTGTCCTTGCCCCATGGAACAGCTAGGGCTGGTAGTGGTGGTGGTTGTGTCTTCTATTCATTGTCCACCATCAGTCGCCGCTTTGGTAGTCAGAGTCGTCCTTCATGTACAGGGCCTTCTTCCTTCTAAGTTGCCCTTGTCCGCTCCGTGCGTGCACTTTGCTGACCCGCAGCCCCAAACCCAACCAGCCTGGAATGGTATGCATCATTCCCCGTGATTAATAGCAGATCGCATGCTTTCTCACTGGAGCCGCGATCCGATGAGAGATGGAGTTCTTTGTATATAGCATGGATGTCTGGCATTCTTCAAACAAATGGAGAACTTTCAGTGTTGGGCCCCAGAAACTCGTGTTCTCGAGGCAGGGGCGCCTGATCCCTGTTGCATGAGTTTGGGGGGGGGGGTTGCAGAGAGAGCCAACAGATGGGCTTTGCTCTTGAGCAGTTCCTCCCACCCTGTCTGTTGCGACTGTCGCACGAACAGAGCCGAGAATCAGATTCTGTTCTGTGAAATTACCAAAGAACCCAGGATTAACGCCGGTAAGGGAAGTCGTGCAATATGGCTCCCCATTGGTTTAAGATTAGCGTTTGCCTAGGTCAGGCCTGCACAACAGGTAGACTGTGGGCTACTGGTAGTCCACAAAGGGTTCAAAAGTAGCCCGCCGGTCATCAGTTTAAAAAGTGAGGGGATACGTTCTCCACCCCTCCCTCCCCCATCTCAAGGACCACCACTGCCCCAGCAAAGTTCTGGGTCTGCCAGCCCACTGTCTCAGCTGAGCGGGGCAGTTCAAGGGACATGGCGCATTGAAATCTATTCCTTCCAGAATTGATTAATTGATTTTCAATGCATTCCTATGGAAAATCTCTGCTCTACTTACTTTTTTTGTTGTTGCTTATGAGCATGTGCTTGGAACGGATAAAATTTGTTAAGTAGAGTTTTAGTGTAATAGCCCTCAGGCACTTTGGACCGGAAAAAGTAGACCTCAGCCTGTTCAAAGCTAAACAGCCCTGGCCTAGGTCTGCGTGTGCAGGGCAAAGCATTGGCAGCATCGAGGGAGGCTGCCACGGTGGAGATACTTACTCACAATGCACTTTGTCGTGACTGCTGCGCAGAGGTCAAACCGACGGCAGTGAGATTGCGCATCTGGTTGCCCGGGCACAATGCCTTGCGTGCTGCAGCAGGAAGTAGAGATGGGCACGAATAAAAAAAATTGCATTTCGTTTGTCGTTTGTCGTTTGGAGGGTCTGTTTCGGGTCGTTTCTGTTTTCCACGAATTTTTGGAAAAAAATTTGTTTTCGTTTTCGTTTGTTTTGTTACCGTTTTGTTACCATTTATTTCATTTTTTTGTGATTTTTTAAAAAGGATTTTAAGCAATTCACTCATATTGCAGTAAGGGAAACGAAACGCACGACAAAGTTTCCGGTGTTTCTGTTCGTTTCGGTACATTTCATAGATAAAATTCGTTTGCTGTTTTGTTACGTAACGAAACGAAAAAAAAAACGGAAATGAAAAATTGTTCATTTCGTGCCCATCTCTAGCAGGAAGTGCAGGGTTTCAGCGTTCCTTACCCATCCCCCAACATGCATTTTGCATGGGTTCTGAATCTCACGGAGCACCCTCCGTGTTTGTCCCCGAAGGACCATCGCAGAGTCGAAAAAGAAGCACGAAGAAAAACAAATGAAGGCCCAACAGCTGAGAGAAAAGTTGCGAGAGGAGAAGACCCTAAAACTTCAGAAACTAATGGAACGGGTAAGGTGGACAGACTTCAGTTGTTTTTCTCATGGTCCTGAAATACGGACAGGTCCCATTCCTTCAAGCCTCATTGTATTGAGGTGCCTTTGAAAGAGCGCTCTCCAGAACCATGTATGTTGCAGGCCGAAGGTGTTGTATGTTGACTCTATTCCCCCCCCCCCCATTTGAGCCTTCACAGCACTTAAGATGGCCAAAGGAGGCCCTCCACGTGGCCCCACTGCCAGCACTGGCACAGCTGGTGAGGACACAGGAGAAACACTTTTCTGTAGTACAGTTGTTCCCCGCTATATTGCGGTTCATATACTGCGGTCCTGGTATATTGTGGGGCCGTAGTATATGAAGGCAAGGCCTCCTGGGGCAGGCTGCATGGGCCTGTTTTGGGGCCTCCCGCACTTACCCCAGGCCTGGCTCTGCCCCGAGTGGTTTGCCGGAAACCACTTCTGGAGCCTCCGACGGACTTCGCGGGCTGGAAGTCACTTTTGAAAACTGGAAGTCACTTTTGAAAACCGGAAGTGACTTCCGGTTCACCAGAAACCACTTCTGGGGCCTCCAACTGGTCCAGGAAGCCCACCGTAGGCCTGTTCAGGGCAGTACCAGGCCTGGGGTAGGTGTAAGAGGCCCCAGACAGCCCCCCCCCCAATCCCAACCCGACCCAGCATCTGCCTAATGTGGATTTCCCTTTATCGCAGGTCGCGTCAGGTCTCTAACCCCTGCAATAAGAGGGGGATTACTGTACTCTCAAGTTATGGAAATGTTCTCTCTTGGGGGAATCTGGTTGCCCGTCTCTCTTTTATCCTTAGACCCACAGCGGAGGACCCACCTTTTCACGCAGGCTTTCCGCAATCATGACCGAGTCCCTGAATGCCGTCTTTAAAGATTTTTAAAAAGATTTTACATGTTTTTAATCAATCACTGTGTTTTAATCTGTTTTATGGTTTTAACTGTGATTTAATGTATGATTTATTGTATTTTTAAATCTGGTGCCTTTCCAGCGTGTTAGAGCGCAACTCCTTTGCTCCTCAGCCATTGAAGGAGGAGAACTGTTTCTCAAAGTGAGACGGTTTCTGAAGAGCAGCTCCGTCCTCCTTTCCTCTCTGCTTTTGCAAGCATCTTGAAGGGACCTCGATGATAAACGACCCAGCTATTTCAGCCCTGACACTCTTTAAAATTGTACTTTGCTGATCTTTGTCCGTCTTACACAAATCCTTCCCCAAGCAAGCCAAAGAGGCAAGTAAATATTGCCTGAGGCTTCGGGGTTCGATCATATCTCTTGCGTTAAGTGAAGTGAGCAGTTTTGTCGTGTTGTGCCTTACATTATAGAGGACCTTTAAAATATGTTGACATGCATTAAGCCTGGAATGATTGCCAACTTATGAAATATGATGAAATTTATGGCATCTTTCCTAACTCTTATTTTCCTTGTGGCAGGTGCCTTGCTAAGCTTGATTGAAAGCTTTCACAAGATTTTTACATTCGATACAGAGTGAGACCAACGTTGCTCCAAGATTCGTCCCAAGATGCATTTAATAACCTTTAGATTGTTATATTTGTTGAGTTTGTTGGCAGGAGAGTGGGCTGTTCTCCGTAACTGAACGCTGTGTTGTAGGAATACTGCGACTGAGGTTGAGATTAAAGAGAACGCAAAATTTGTCGTCTGCATTTTTATCATCTTTGGCTCGTGGTCTTTTTTTTCTCCTCCTAGGAGAAAGATGTGCGGAAGTGGAAAGAAGAACTGTTAGAGCAGAGGCGAAGGATGATGGAGGAAAAATTACTCCATGCCGAATTTAAGCGCGAAGTACAACTGCAGGCGATTGTGAAAAAAGCACAAGAGGAAGAAGCCAAGGTGGGCCCTTGAGAACCAAAAATGGTCCATCTACTCCAGCTTTCTGTATCTCACAGTGGCCCCACCAGATGCCTCTGGGAGCACACGAGTCTAGATCTCTGTCTCCTGATACCACTCCCCTGCATCTGGCCCTTGAAGTACCCTGGTTTTAAGCCTAGAGATGACACATCTCCATCATGGTTTGTAACCCGTGATGGACTTCTCCTCCAGGAATCTGCCCAATCCCCTTTTGAAGGCATCCAGGCCAGATGCCATCACCACATCCTGTGGCAGGGAATTCCACAGTCTAAGAACATGCTGGGTAAAAAAATTTTTTCTTTTGTCTGTTCTTACTCTCCCAGCTCTCAATTTGAGTGTATGTCCCCTAGTTCTGGTATTTCGTGAGAGGGAGAAGAGTGTCCCTCTATCCACGTTACTCAGGCCCTGCATTATTCTGTACGTTTCAATCATATCCCCCCTCAGGCGCCTTTTTTCGAGACTAAAGAGCCCCAGATGATTTAGCCTTTTTCCTCATAAGGAAGGTAGCCCAGCCCTGCCCAGCCCTGTTGCTTTTTGAGGGAAGGGCCAGCTTGAAACGATCTTGGGCAACAGCTGTTGATTTCCGAAGGAGTTGTGTAAGGCACGTTCTTGTTGAAGGCATAAAAAAACGGCCATAGCTCCGTGCCGGAGGATGTGTTTTGTACGCAAAAGGTCCCAAAGTCTGTGAGTCGTAGTCCGAAAGAAAGCCGACAACGCCAAAGTCTGAGCACGTCTAGTTGGGGCTAACCATTGGGTTGCGATGGATTATTCCCTTCCTCTGTCAGAGTTGGAATCTTTGGATCCAGCACGACATCGCCTGACATAAAAAAAAATAGAGCTTGTTTGTGAGAGCGAATGCTTTTTGAACAGGTGCTGTGTCATGTCAGATTAATTGTTTTGAGATACATCTGTCACGGACATTGGACTTTCATTGCTGCCTTGAGGCGCATATCTCTGTGCACATGGTTTTTTTCCCCATGGTATCAGAGTTAAATCAACAGCTCAGCAGTATTCCTTGAATTCTAAGGTAGGGAACCTTGCATGTGATCTTTGAAGAGAGAGAATGTTGGATGTTGTTAACCATCCTAGAAACATCACCATTGGCTTCGTCCATGAGTTGAACAGATGCTTCTGTCACTCTGTTTAGAATCATTCTCTAATTTGATTTCTCTTTTGTCACCGTTCGATTTAAGCCCATGCGCCCTCGGTAATAAAATTAATGGAACGTAATTCCTAACTAAACAGAGGTGTTAAAAGTGTCACATCTGTTCCGTTGTGTACCATCTATTGTCCCTTTGCTCTTCACGTTTACAGGCAGGCAGGCCAAAGCTGCTCAGTGATGTGAAGTCATCTTGCTTCTGTTGCCGCCTCTGTCTCATGAATTCCCAGTAGAGATGGGCACGAATCTAAAAAATGGCGTTTCGTTTGTCGTTTAGGGGGTCCGTTTCGGTTCGTTTCCGTTTTTTGTGAATTTCGTTTCGTTACCGTTTCGTTACCATTTATTTCAATTTTTTTGTGATTTTTTTAAAGCTTTTAAAGCAGTTCAATGTATTGCCGTAATGAAAACAAAACGGACGACAAAATTTCTGGTGTTTCTGTTCGTTTCGTTTCACTTTTGAGATAAAATTCGTTTGTCGTTTCGTTATGCGTAACGAAACGAAAAAAATGGAAACGGAAACGGAAAATTGTTCGTTTCGTGCCCGTCTCTAATTCCCAGAGTTGACCATCCTTTGAGCTGCCGAATCCATTCAGGAAATGTGCCCCACTCCTTAAACAAAGAACGCCTGCCTTTGGCTATTTAGCATTTAGAATTTCCGAGGACTGGCAGAACGGGATGATCACCACAAATTGTTGACTTCTGGTTGAATTTCAGCAGGGACCTGTGCTGATGCATAGTAGGTGTGATGGCCACAGTAATCTTCTAGATGAATGAAGAAGTCAGGATGCCTGTAAGAGAGTTGTGGCATTGCAGACCAACGGAAAAGCGTTAAAATGAAGGCAGGGAGAGCGTGGACAGAAAAGGCTTGAGTCCAAACAAACCCGCCAGTTATTGGAACTCATATCCCTAGCCTAGGTAATATACAGGTAACCCTTAATGTTTTGCTTTGGTGTCCTAATCCAGTTGAATGTCATTGCAGGTCAATGAAATTGCCTTTATAAATACTTTGGAAGCCCAGAATAAACGCCACGATGTGTTGTCCAAATTGAAAGAATACGAGCAAAGGTTGAATGAGTTGCAAGAGGAACGCCAACGGAGGCAGGAGGAGAAGCAAGCTCGCGACGAAGCTGTGCAGGTATGTATTGGCTTGAGAAATGCAAGAAATAACATCACATGTTTGTATACAGTTGCTTCTTCTTGACCAGCGCGCTGCTTACCAATAGTGTTGTGCTTAGTGCAGGCATGTCCAAACTTCGGCCCTCCAGATGTTTTGGACCACAACTCCCACAGTCCTTTGTCATTGGCAATCTGAGCTTAGAATTCTGGGAGTTATAGTCCAAAACATCTGGAGGGCTGAAGTTTGGACATGCCTGGTTTAGTGCATAAAATGTAGCTGAGCAAGAACTTTGGGAGAACCACTTCGGAGCGGAAAAATGGTCCACAGATGATCCCACGGAGGGATGCTCCCTGTTACAACTCCTGTAAAAGCAAATCAAAAAGCAATGTGTTCTGCTTATATACCACCCCATACCACTTCAAGTAGTCTCTGGGCGGTTTACAGTTTTAATTACAGTATGCAGGCTACACATTGCCCCCCCCCAAGCAAGCTGGGTACTCATTTTACCGACCTCGGAAGGATGGAAGGCTGAATCAACCTTGAGCCTGCTTACCTGGGATTGAACCCCAAGTCGTGAGCGCAGTTTCACCTGCAGTACAGGCATTTAACCACTGCGCCACGAGCTCGCTACTCTTAGGCAATAGATCTTTGAATGGCAGAGCAGAAGTAGAGCAGCCATCCCTGCGCTCCTACGCTTGTGTTCTGTTTGTGGGCCTTCCTCAACCCATCTGACCAGCCACTTTAAAGACAGAAGAGGGACTCAGCTCCCTGCCAGCTTAATCCAGCCAAGTTGTGTTGGTGCTTGTGGTGACACAAGACAGACTTTGCTCAGCACCAGTTTTCTTCACCCAGATGTTTCTTAAAGGCCAGGCATCCAACTGCTTTCTGGTTTCTCATGCACGCAAGGGGGCTCACCCTTCCCTGTTTGGTTCATAAGCAGCCAATGATGGCATGTTAAAGAAGCAGCCCGGATGCTCTGTGATAGATAGCCTCTCCCTTACAAGTCATCTCCGAAGGGAAAAAAGTGGGCTTCTCCCTTCTATGTGCATCGGGTTGGGCTGTTGCCTTTCCCATCATAACTGCACAGCAGCATCTCTGAATGTCTCTGTCCCTTGAGAACTTTTTCATGTCTCAGAGTTCTATGTTTCTTTGTTTGTTTGTTCGTTTATTCATTCATTCATTCATTCATTCATTCATTCATTCATTCATTCATTCATTCATTTTCAAATATGGTGGCCATCCAGGAACGGAAAAGGGCTTTGGAAGCTGAACGCCAAGCCCGGGTGGAAGAGCTGCTCATGAAAAGGAAGGAGCAGGAAGCCCGGATTGAACAGCAGCGTCAGGAGAAAGAGAGAGCCCGGGAAGACGCTGCTCGTGAAAGAGCCAGGTAAGAAAGGCGATTCTTTGCAGCTGTTTTACCTTCAGTACATTGATGGGGGCCGGCATGCAGGCCAGATGCATTGGTTGCCGTTTTTCCCTTTGGGTGAAACGTATGCTCACCTCCAGTTCAACTGCTGGAAGAGTAGTTAAACTGCAGTACTGCAGTGACAGCTCTGCTCACCACCTGAGACAAACAGGGTGACCTTGGATTTTGCCCTGTTGTTCAACACAGGGGTATCCAAACATTTTGCAAGGAGGGTTGGAATTATTTATTTATTTATTTATTTATTTAACTTATATGCCGCCCACTAACCCCCCCCCAAAAGGTCTCTGGGCGGCTTACAATCAAAAGAATTAAAACAATTTAAAATAGTTAGAAATAGAATATCAATAAATCATCAAGCAGTAATAAAAAAAACCTTACACTAAAATCATTATCCTAAAATTGTCATCAGCGGACCCACAGTCTATATTGTATCAATTAAAAACCTTGTGGAACAGGAAGGTTTTTACCTGGTGCCGAAATGTAATCAGTGTTGGCGCCAGGCGGGTCTCACTCGGGAGGGCATTCCATAGCTTGGGGGCAGCTGCCGAGAAAGCCCTGTGTCTGCAAGCCATCCCTCTCACCTCCTTGAGGGATGGCTCTTTCAGAAGGGCCCCCTGGCTTAATCTTAATTGCCGGGTAGGTTCGTATGGAAGGAGGCGGTCCTTCAGGTATCTGTGTCCTAAGATACCTAGGATTTGGTGAGGTGAAAATGTGTGGGGGCAGACCATTCAGCCTGAAACCGGGGGGGGGGGGGAGAGAAAGGGCATGGCCCATGCACATCTGCAGCAGCTGCAAGTGCTCCGGTTTCAAGGCGCCCAAGTGTCCGGCAGCTGTTGCATGACCCGGGAATCGGTCCGCGTGCACCCAAGACGCACTGCTGATCGCATAAGCTGCCCGAGGTGGGGATGGCACTTCAGCAATGGAGCCAGGGGCAGGTAGGCAGGGCGGGTGGTCATGGGGATGGACGGAGGCAGGGAGGGCAGGCAAACCATTAAACTGCAAGCTGATATATCCAACCGACAACGGGAGGTGCCAGCCGGTGGGGAGAAGAGGCTGAGGGCTGCTCGAAATTTTTAAACGGACCACATTTGGCCCCTGGGGCGGACTTTGGACATGCCTAGTTTAACACTTAGAATTGGTACGAATCATCTTCTTCTATCTTGCCTCTTTCCACGGAGACACGCCATCATGTAGCTTTCTCCTTCCTTTCCCGTAAATGGAGAATGACCCGTGCAACCTAGAGGAAAGGCAAGCACTCTAATGCGTCTCCTCTTATTTGGACAGAGACCGAGAAGAGAGGCTGGCAGCCCTGACGGCAGCTCAACAAGAGGCCATGGAAGAACTGCAGAAGAAGATCCAGCTGAAGGTAAACCCTGGGGAGAGGTTGTCGTTGAACGAGATGACGGCTCACTTTCTCCCATCACAGCAGATGAGCAAAATGACCCTGGCTGGAAGGATGTCGCAAGGCAAAAGAGAGGTGTTCTTTGGAACACGCTCGTCCCTGAAGCTGCTGGTCTATGCCTGGCAAGAGAATATAACATAAGAACAGCCTTGCTGGATCAGGCCACAGCCCATCCAGCCCAGCATTCTGTCTCACACGGGGGCTCAGCATTTGCTTCAGGGTATTCCCAAGCAGATGTCTTCACCTGCTTACGATTCCCCGTAAATGGCATTGAGAGAGATCCTGCCTCTCTCTCCAACCTGGAGGTTGTCCTTAGTCATCCATAATGATAGCCATTGATGATACCCTTGTTCTCCATGAACTTGTCCAATCTTTTCTTAAAGCTGTCAAGGCTGAAAGCTCTCACTACATCTTCTGGCAGGGAGTTCCACAGACCAGGGATCCTCTGGTTGAAAAAGTACTTTCTCTTATTTTTTTGAGATCTAACACCCACACGTTTCATGGAGTGCCCCCTAGTTCAAGTGTTGTGCGATAGGGAAAACAGCTCTTCCTTATCTACTTTGTCCACACCCCGTGTATGATTTTATGAACTTCAGTCAGGTCACCTCTTGGGTGCCGTCGTTCAAGAGTGAAGAGGCCCGGCCGTTGCAGCCTCAGATGGTAAACAAGGTGTTCCAGTTCACACCCCTCAGGATTCTTTCTCTTGCTCAAAGTTCACCTTTCTTGGTAGGCAGGCCCAACAAGCTATGGGGTCCCTCGTTCCATGAATCATAGGACAGAGGCTTTCATCTCTTGGCAGTCTAGCTTTTTGACTGCAGCTGTGATGGCTGGAGGACATAGACTGTGATAGGAAACGTGGAGCAGATCTCCATGTTTCCCATGGCTGTTCTGGCATCGTAATGATTCTGCACTCTTGAGTCTTGTCCATCACTACTGATTCTGTATGGAAAGTTGGATGTGTATGTGCAAGAACAGGGAACACTTTGCATGTTCCTAGAAGCCAGTGAGTTCTTGGAAGACAGGAAGGAGAGGAACAATTGAAAGGGATCTCAAAGTTGGAACAAAAAGGGAGAGGATTGTGGATTTCTTCTTGCTAGGCAGAACTATTTTGTTACTACAGTGGACCCTCGTGTAACAAGCAGTTTGTTTAACAGAAAATCCGCTTAAAGGAAAATGTATCTGGAGATAGCGGAAAATTGCTTAATAGAATCACCTATGGGGCAAAATCGTACAACAGAAAAATGGTTGTGATTAGGGATTAAGCAGTTTTCAATACATTCCTATGGGAAAATTTGTAAAAAGGGAAATTTGCTTAACAGAATTTCATTTTGAACAAATTAATTCCTTTATACAAGGTACCACTGTATCTCTGGCTTTCCAAATTGAAACCTCCCTTCCTGTTGCTCCCACCGCCTCTGCTGGACACTTGGCACAAGAATTTCTGACTGTCTAAAATACGTGCTTTTCAAATGTGCGCGTGAAACACTTTTTTGGGGGGGGGCTCCTTTTGTCTTTAGCACGACGAGAGCATTCGACGGCACATGGAGCAAATCGAGCAGAGGAAAGAGAAGGCGGCGGAACTGAGCAGCGGAAGGCACGCCAATACTGACTACGCCCCTAAGCTGACACCCTACGAGCGGAAGAAACAGTGCTCGTTGTGCAACGTCTTGGTAAGATGGTTGTCCTGTTGGACATGGATGTGTTAGAAGAAAGAGAAGAATCCAAAGCTAGCACGGTCACCGTGGATGGCAGTAGCTCCAGCTGTGAGCTTATCTAGTATTAGACCTAACATGGACTCTAGTTAGCTGCATCTATCATTCCAGCCACAGCTGTTCTTCAGGCTAGTAAAACAGACTAGCTTCAGGGCAGCCATCTTCCCCTCAGGGTCTTCAAGCAAGTGGCAGATCCACGGTACGGGTCCCCATGTGGAAAATAGGGAAGTTGAGGCCAATGAGGAAAAATCCACAAACAATTGACGTAAAAAAAGAGGGGTGCTGTGTGGCAAAAATCATCTTGCCAAGAATTTAACATCTAAGAATAATTTCCCGTCAAAGCACACATTTTTGACATATTAGGGCTTTTGGTGCATGCTTTGAAAAAGAAGGTATTGCCCACGAAAGCTTGCGATGGTTTTTTTTTTTTGGTTGTTGTTATTTTATTCGTGGCCTATAAAGGTATCCCTTATAGCCCAGTCTTGCATTACTTGAAAGTAAGCAAGCATTTCCACAAACAACGTCTTTTTTCTGTCTTTTGTCTGCCCCTTCTCTTTACTTTTGTACTGCTCTCTGTCTTTCTCAGGGCATCCCTGTTCCTTTCCCTTTCTCCTCCCACCATTTATCCTGCTGTGTAGGATCCCAAAGGTGTAGGCCAGTGATGGCGAACCTTTTAGATACCCGAGTGCCCAAACTGCAATTCAAAACCCGCTAATTTTTCGCAAAGTGCCAATACAGCAGTTGAACCTGAACCCAGGTGGCTGTGAAGGGGCGATGTCAGGTGCCCACAGAAGGGGCTCCGAGTGCCACCTTTGGCACATGTGCCGTAGGTTCACCAACATTGTTGTAGGCTGATCCTTGCCAGAGGAGTTGCAGGGTGACTGACACACCCTGACCACCACCACTGCCGGTTGCAATCTGTGAGCCATCAATTCCTCACGGCTCATAATAAGTCGCGCAGGTCAGTTGCCGCTCACTCAAGAAGGGAAAAACGTTTGTTTTTTTCTCCAGATCTCCTCGGAAGTTTACCTTTTCAGCCACATTAAGGGGAAAAAGCATCAGCAGACCGTGAGAGAAAACAGCAGCATCCAAGGACGAGAGCTTTCAGATGAAGAAGTGGTAAGTCCTCACTGCCTCTTCGTAACATAACCCCTACCTCATTCTTTGTTGGGTATTTGGTATGAGGAGTTATGCCCTTTGGCATCTGCCTGCACTGGTGATCAGCAGCATTCTGACCACTGAGGTGCAGACAGTTCGATCCATCCTTATAAGTAGTAGCTACATTTGAGGAAGAAACCAGATGCATTCAAGCATTTCAATCAGTGAAAACTGATTTTAGCTCAAATTTATACCCCATTGGTAGATATGTCTGTGAAGATTCTTAGTCATCCTGGTGAGTTTATCTGGAAGCTGAATCATTACAACTGGACTGAGACGTTCCGCTACTCATCAAAGCACCTTCGTCAGTCTGAGGAAAGTTAGTGTTGAGTCCTCCATTTTATAGTTCACCTTAATTTCACATCATCCTGGTCTGAAGAGGCTCATAAGTTGCACAATGGCCTGAAAAGGTTTGTTAGGTGGACAGTGCAACCTTTCCAACACCCAGAAGTATGGGTCGCTGATAAATGTTTTGGAGAATAACCGTATGCATGTTCATCTCGTTATGTGTATCTGTGTGTGTGTGTGTGTGTGTGTGTGTGTGTGTGTGTGTGTGTGTGTGTGTGTGTGTGTGTGTGTGTGTGCATGCGCGCGTACGCACATGTGAATACACGCACATATATAATGACAGCAGGGATATGCGTTATCTACCATAACAGTAATACATCCCAAATCTTAATTTTATTATTTCTGTTCCAGTAGAGGAAAACCAAAATAGCTAAAATAAGCAAAACAGGGTCAGAGCAAAAACACTAAAATTGCAATCCAGTGAAATATTTGTCTGAATAATAAACCAAATGGTTTAGCAGAATCCCAAATTCATAATAAGGAGCACAAGATTGTCGGCTCCCTATGCATAGGAATTGTATCTGTCTGGATATAAATTGTTTGTGACCATGTTAGTCAGGGCAGCATTTTAAAACATGGATGTAAATTATGTGCGTGTGTGTGTGTGAGAGAGAGAAAGAGAATCAGAGAGAGAGAGAGAGAGAGAGAGATGTCTCTGTTGTGTTTGCCACTGGTTTCCATTTTATTTTTAATCAATGAAGGCACTCATAGGTGAACGCACTATTCCTACTTAAAGTTATTGCTTGTCATCTCTGATGCCTGCCTATTAAATGACCCTTCTCTTTTTGACATACACACTTTTATTTATACCACCTTTGACCTAATGAAATTTCACCTTTAGCCTTCTGCACTTGACACTTCAGATAGCATGCACTTGATCTCTGACACATTTTGGTTTTAAGCCCCAGACGCATAATAGCTGCATTCATTTTGCCAACAAAAGAGCTCCGTTGGCTAGATAAAGTTTAAGGCCAGAATTCCGGTCGTGTCACCCAAGTGGCCATGGTTTTCCCCCTCAATCAGCACAAAAGATCCAGGGGTGAGATTCGTGGTTCAGCGAGGTATGTAGTCCACATTTATTTCAGGATCTTGAAATTTAACCTTTTTGCTTGTATTGTGGTAAAAGAGGTCAGTGCAAACATTTAGAAAATTTTGGAAAGCAAAACTATATATACTCTGTCTGTGTCTGTCTCTTTCACTCACACACACACTTTCCTTCATCATCAATGGTTCTCTTAATAATTAGTCTCCAGCTTATGATAGATTTCAGATTGGCAGAGTCTATTTCAGATGGCCGAACTCTACCAAATGTAACATGGCAGCTTAGGGGGGCAGAGACCCATCATTTGTTTTATGTGGATGACCGATATAAATCTGACTCTGAAATTCTGCCTGTCACAGATTCTGAGTCTAATTTAAACTTGATAAAGGCAGTTCACTGCATAGACACCTTTACGAATCTATTGCCGGTCACATAAACATCTTTCAGAAGATCCTGATCTGTCTTCTGCCCATCTCTGTTGTGAGATGAGCAACTGCGAAAAGGTATTGTTTGGGATGTCTACTGGGTAACCTGTTACCACCTTGGGTCCCTGCATTTGGGAGGAGGGTGGAATATATTGAAATGAAATAGCAAGTTCACTAAATACCTTCCTTCCTGGGTCAAGGGTAACGTCCCAGGTCGTGTTCTAAACCTGTCATTTTGCCCTCTGTACTTACTAGTTGATTCCCTTGCACACGATCTTAGGGAGGGCAGGAAGGACGATCGTGTTGATTACATAGAACGTGATCAAGAATAACAACTGAAGCTCCAACTCGGAGCTTGGAAAGAAGTGAGTGGTTGACTACAAACCCCCAAATCCCCATGCCTACATTACCTGTGGGGATGCTAGTTGGTGGGGGGGGGAGATTGTGGAGTCTGTAGTCACAAACCCCTCCTTCCTACAGCATGGCTGCCCCCCCTCCCCGATCACCAACCACGGGTAACTGAATCAGTGGTTAGTGAATCAGCGGATAAGGGGGGTCGTACTGTAAAATATAAAATAAACAAAATGTAAGCCAACAAGATCTACAAGATCTTTGTGCCTTCAAACTGTTGGGATTCATTTCCTTCAGGTCACAAGTGGCCGATCCTCTTAATTATCCCCTCTCTGAAACTGATGAGATGTTCAAAGGAATTAAAAAACCCCATTTGTTGGGTCTTTGATGGGATAAAACCCTCAATGGAGAGGCCATGCTTGGGTCTCAGCCATTATCTTAGTTGAAAGGTGTTTATTCACAGGATGCCCCTTGCAAGACTCTGTTTTGATGTGGATGGAACTGAGGGGGAAAAGGTGACCTTCCATTGTGTATCATGCCACCATGGGTCTCTTTTTGGGGAAAAAAACAGGATAGAAATAATGTAAATAAATAAAATGACTGAAACAGAACAGGGCTTTACAATCTGATCATCTTATAATGCAGAGCTGGTACTACATAACTTTTTTTTAAATGACAAACTTCATTTAAAAATTTCAAAGCTGTCAAGGGTTCACAGGATTAAACTGTGTGCGTTTCGAACGTGATCTGATTGTCATCCAAGGTGAACCAACGGATCACAACGCGACAAGGCAGTGTCCGAATTCGCAATTGACATTCAATATGCTCCCAAACACCAGTTGGGTGTCTTTCCCTCCGTGTCTTCCACCCGTTACAAGATCTGCTCAGAGTGCTAATCCCCCGCTTTGATCTGTTCTTTGAAGAGGTGACGCTCGGTTCTCGGGTGGGCACCGTCTTATTATTCTGGTTCATAATGAGGGAGATGAAGTTTGCGATAAATCCAAGTGGTCGGGACTGAAAATGGAGAACGCTGAGAACTCGGGCACCTGGTACATGGAGGTGCATGGTGTGCCGTTCACCTGACCCAGGTCATGTTACCGAAAGTGGAGACCTCATTTCCCTCTTGGAAAGAGATGAATGAGTGTGTGTGTTAAACTCTTATGATCCAGATACTGGTGCTTGTTAAGTCACAGATTAGATGCTTGCGGAGTAAGAGGTTGCAGCGCATTGATAAATTCCACCCAATAGAGCGTTTTATCACTAAGTATGTGGGAGAGGGAATGATGCCTTATATTTAACTGTGATTTGCCTTGAAGATATGTGCCTCACAAGAGTGAATGGCCGTCTCTTCCTTCAGCTACACAGAGAAGAAGAAAAAAACAAAAGATAGGGCTGTGGAGCATATTTACAAGTTGACGGCCCAGGAACTGTTGTACTTTTTGGTTTCTTAGTGTTTATAGGATACCAGTAGTCTCAATCTATGGGCATTATAACCTTCAATGTTAATTTCCCTCCATTATAACTTTTAAATGGCCTACTGTACATGATTACATGGAATTTATACTCTTTTTCTTTAACTACTTGCATTCTCTTTTAGCATTAATGTTGCCTTTTAATGCTGTAAGATACCCCTCAATTCCCTGTTGTCAAATTTGAATATGTCTTAATTGTGCTCACTTACTGTAAGCCGCCTTGGGTCCTTTCTAAGGAAAAAGGCTGGGTAAAAATACTCAAATATAAAATGAATAAATACGATGCAGATGTCTTCATTCCCTGAAAACTGTGCAGCGTGCTTGAGGCAAGAGAGGCTGCCTCCTGCTTTGTGTTTGCCCGAAGTGGCAGCGCTACCAGTGGCTGGGAGGTGGTATTGCAGCAGCCACTGAAGCACTTGTCAGGTGACTTAAGGGGGCCAATAAGATTCCAGCCCCTTCTATAAAACTGCTGGCTGTGGCTCTGGTGATTAGCCTTGAGCAGTGTGTTGTAAGCTTGCCCGAGAATTGGCAAGAGAACTCTCTCTTTTCCTCCCTGCTCAATCCACCCCACCCTTAACATCAGACTTTGTGAAGTACTCTTTGAAATTGGGAATCTCGTACCTTGCTTTCTTGTGATAGCATTCTGGTTTGGATTTTCAGGGTGACCAGGAATAAAGACCAAAATATTCTTTCGTAGCTATTTCTGTTATGGGGTATTTATTAATTTTATTTGTTTACATTATTTTTTATCTCATCCAACTCGTGGCAAGGCCACGACAAATGACATAATATAGACATACAGAAGCCTGGGGCCAAGGTCTGTTCTTGGGTCAGTCCAGAGTGCACGTCTAGCAACAGGGGGCTCAATTTACAAGAGCCAGATTTCGTTTGAGCATCAGGAAAAACTTCTTAACTGTTAGAGCAGTATGAAAATGGAAGCAATGACCTTGAGAGGTGATTAGTGCTCCAACACGGGAGAGAGTCAACAGACATTTGGACCACCACGTGGCTGATATCCTTTGATCTGTATTTCTGTGTTGAACTGGGGGTTGGTCCCTTGCAACTCCATTACTCTATGATTCGGTAATAAGATTGACCATCCTAAGGCAATGCACAAAAACATAACCTATAGAAAATTAGGGTCAGTAATACTAAAGCAGAGCTGGGAGGGCCCTTATGCATCAACATGTCTAGCCCCTGTACAGGAAGCCCATTGGGGAATTGAACTCCCAACCTCCAACCTAAACCACTGAGTTGTCCAGTAGTTGTTCTTGTTATTCTTGTTGTTGTTCTTGTTGTTGTTCTTGTTCTTGTTGTTGTTGTTGTTGTTCTTCTTCTTCTTCTTCTTTCTTCTTCTTCTTCTTCTTCTTCTTCTTCTTCTTCTTCTTCTTCTAATAATAATAATAATAATAATAATAATAATAATAATAATAATAATAATAATAATAATAATAATAATAATAATAATAATAATGCAGCTAGTGATTGTGGGACAGGTGGTTCTGATATATCTGGAAAACACAATCCATATGATCGTTTGGGAATTTTGAGAACTGGTTGGGGCCTTCTCTACCCTTTTTATTCTGCATATGTAGGTGGCAAGTTTCTGAATGGACACACCTGCCATTGTTATTGAGACGTTAAACTGTTTTAATTCTGTTTTTGTCATTCCTGAATATTTTTCCTTTCCTTTCTTTTTTTTCCTTTTTTTTTTTTTGCGGGTCCAGAAACTACGACCCAGCAAAACTGCAAGGTTTTCCATGTGAACCATATTTTCTTTCGCTTGTAGGAACATCTGTCGTTGAAGAAGTACATTGTGGATGTTGTGGTAGAAAGCTCGGCCCCGGCAGAACCTTTAAAAGATGGTGAAGAGAGACAGAAAACCAAGAAGAAAGCTAAGAAACTCAGAGCACGGATGAATTCAAGGTAAAAAAAAAAAACCCACCCCAAAATTAAAAATAATAATACGAAGAATAAAATAAATTTTAAAAAAGTCAAAAATATGATGGCACATTAAATACTGACTCTCGTATATTTTAATGTGAGCTCTTGTGGATAAGTCCACTATGTCAGACATAAGAGAAAGAAATTTAACTTTGCAATTATTTAAACATGGCATCAAAATATAGATATCAAAATATTCTTGGTTGGTTGGTTAAGAAAGTCAGTGGGTATTTAACATTACCTAGAGCCTTATATATGTTGACATTTCATTGAAACTTGCGCTGTAAAGGATGTGAAAACCTCATAAGATATCAATGATAGAGCGGCATTAATGTTAATTAGACTGGCTTTTTAACCTTGCTAATGAACCCTCCCCCTGTAAATTTTGTCATCAGTTGTGGTGGTGGTTGAATTACCCCCCAGGCAATGGATGATCACAAAAGCAGAGTGAATAATCTGTTTTAGTTTTGAAGTTTCTAAGATGCATCTGTTAAGGCGATAAAAATATCTGGTAGAATCAATACAGGACTATATTTGTAGTGTTTCTCTTTGTAGCACCTTAAAAAACCTTGGCTTATATTAATTCTACTGATGACTTAGATGTACTAATGTACATTTCTCTCTCTGGCTTTGTGTATGTGAAGCTGGCGTGTTTTTTTTAACTACCATCCTTTCTTCTTTTTTGTCTCCCCCCCCAAAAAAAAATCACTAACATTTTTAAAAAAAAATCCTTGAAGTTATTTGCTTTAAGAACATCTTGAAAATAACACTGATGAGTCTAATTTATGGCCACTTTCTCTGATTGAGGAAGAAAACCGAATATCGATCGGGAGCCCTGGCTTTCACCTGTTAAGAGCTTTCCTCGTAATTGGATGCCAGAAGTCTGCCAAAAACTGTAGCGTCTCCCGGCATACAATAGTATGTTTAAGTATGTGTAAACCAGGCCTATTTTTCTTCCGAGGTATTGATTTTTAAAATGAAGTATCAAAGAAAATCAATAGTAATCAACAAATAGAAGCCCGCCGGCAGGAGTGTCAAATCCCCAGGCTGGGTTTAATCAATTTTGTTGCCCGCCACAACAAGGGAAAAGTTAGAAATATCTTAAAATGGAAAGTGAGTTGTCAGACCTGCCGTTTGTCATTGCCCTTAAAATGTGACGTCTGCGCGTCAGAATGAAAAGAAGGGGGCATCGTGCTGTCGCCAGCGCCCGGGCTTAGCTCCCGGCTCCGGAATTTCCCGCCCCCCCCAACCGCCAGAGGTTATCTCCACTCTAATATAATCTGTCATTGATATTGTTGTTCCTTAAATGACTTCCTATTTAAAAGATCCTTTCACTTAGTTGAAATCCATTATAAGCAATGAAATATGGGCATCGCTGTTTTTAATTGTCAGAAAGGAGGGGAGGGGAGGGGAGGCAGCTGCCAGGGCCTGTGAATCCATTGCGTAACTTGGTCGTTCGGTTGGGTGCTCATCTAGTTTTAGCCGTTTTGTTACGTTGCGATGAAGTTGGTTTCGTACTTAACGCAGAAGATCCTCTTACGGTTTTTTTGTTGCTCTCCGTTCTCTGCTTCTCTCTGTTTTCCTTTCTCCATTGTTTACAACCCCGTGGACAACGTTGCAAATAGACGTTTCATCCTCTGCGCAACAGGATGAAGATAATGCGCTATCTTGTTGTTTGCTACTGTGGTTTGATGCGTCATATAAGATGGCGTGCAGCATTCCAGAGGCTGAAAGGCAGAGGAGGCTGGTGCATGATAAGCGGCAGCTTCCCCTGCAGAAGCGTTGGACTAGAAGACCCATTATCCTGGTCAACATGAACTGTTAGGCCAGTTGGCTAAGGATTATGGGACTTACGGTCTAGCACATCTTTAGAGGACCAAGCTAGCACTGAGCAGTTGTTTCAACTGCTGCAATTGCTTTTTTTTTTTAGTGCTTTCAGCGTTACAGTAATAAACTATGTAATAATATTAGTTGGAACAAAAAGATGAAAATTAATTAACATTGCTTCATAATTACCATCATAGCTTTTGGCTGCTTCATATATTCAAATATATTTACAGTAATAGTAATAGTAATAGTAATAATAATAATAGTACACCAAGAATATTATTATGGCTACTAATGCTTCTACTTATATTCATCAAAAAGATGAAAATTAATTAACATGGCTTCATAATCATCATCATAGCTTTTGGCTGCTTCATATATTCAAATATATTTATAGTAATAGTAATAGTACACCGAGAATATTATGGCTACTGATGCTTCTGCCTATATTCAGACTGCTGTTATAAGGATAATTATGCTTCTGCCTATATTCAGACTGCTGTTATAAGGATACTTATACAGTAATTTGAATCTGCTCAAGTAAATAATGTTGCATAGACCTTTCAGATGTTGATTGTAAACTTCCCAGCACTCTCCTTATTTGAAGACCTTTAACCTTTTAAGACCATTAAAATGTTTAAAAATAATTTAATAAAAAACTATTGTACTGGAGGAGTTTAATGCCTGCTCTTGATTTGATCATGTCTCTTTGCTTGTAATTTTATTCAGTTTTTGAAAAATGCATTGGGGACACAATCTTATTAAAAAGAGGGGCCCAAATTACTGTATTTTTCCGTCTCCAAGATGACCCCCCCCCCAATTTTCCAGCCCGAAATAACAGTTTCTCTACTGTGTGGTTCTCTCCTTAGCTTACTTCCATGTATAAGATGACTCTAAATTTTTAGTCTAACAGTTTTAGTGATAGATAGATAGATAGATATAGATATAGATATAGATGGATATATATAGATATATAGTTTTATACATGGAAAATGCAGTACTCAGATTTTCTTTTAAAATACAAAATATAGCCATTGGGCCATACTTAACTTGTATTGTGTGTTGCCAAATTGATATCAGTTTTTGCCAATCCCTGCAAGGTTTCCGAGGTGTGTGAGTTATTTAAGGAGTTGTTTTACCAGGGTGACCTCCTGCAGAGAGTTTCCACGGCTGAGGTAGGATCTTTGTCCATTGGCACAACCCATGCGAAATATGTGATCTGCCTCTGAGTTATGGTTCTGAATCCACTAGCAAGAGAGTTATCCTGTCCCTAAGTTTTTTTTCTTTTTCCCTTCGCTGCCCTTCCTACATTGGCTTGCCGTCCTGGACACCGCTGTTGATTTTTTTATTGTTTTTATCTGTTTTATTTGCTATGGTATTGTGTAAACCGCCCTGAGTCCCCTTTGGGGAAATAGCTGCGGTATATAAGTTTGAAAATAAATAAATAAATATATCCCTATGGAGCGCAGTAGAATCTGCTTTAAGATAAACGCACCAACGACTGCACCCAGTGAAATTGTCTAAACGATTGGATTAAGAAATAGCTGTCAGTGTTTAGGTTGAAGCTAGGTAAGGTTTCACATTTCAAGATATTAATTAGCTGGGGCAAGTGGAAGGTTGAAGAGTGCGACCTACTCTTAATCCATTTGTGGCTTGCGTTTGGAGCCGGTTTCTCACCATCATTCATTTGGGTGTGAATTTGCAACTGTCATACAATCTTAATCGCAAGGCATGTTATGAGGCAAAATGCACCTGCGTTAAGGACTTGGGATATTAAGCACTCTTCAGAATTTAAGAAATAGTAAAAATTAAAATTGAAGACAAGGGAAGGCACTCAGAAGGGCTTTTATCACATTCCAAGTTGTTAGATCTTAAATCAAAACATTACCCATAATGGCAGAGGTGAATGAAGGGACAACCTATGATCAATGAGATATCTATTCTCTTAAGAATTTTCCTTGGTCTTATTAATAATATTTATCACCTGAAGCCATTAAGCTGGTGTTGATATATAGCAAACTAAATTATGCCATATTAACATGTATGTGATGCTTTCAGAAAAGTGCTTCAAGATACAGTGGATTGATGATAACTAAGTTCTCCCTTGCATCCACATGCCGTAGCAGCGGTCAGTTCATCGGCTTGAGATGGCTATCATCTTCTTGTTTCTGATTGTATATGAAAGTCCCCCCTGTCAAGAATTGTTAGTGGTGTCGACTTACTACTGAATTGGTTTTATGGTTTTGCTGACTCCGAGATACTGATCACAGAGACCTGCTCAGAAGTTTTGAGAGATGATATTATTTTAGAAAACACACACACACACCCCACTCCTGCTTCCTCCACACCCTCACTGTGCATCTTGAAGGACTCTTCCCTTGTGAGGAATAAGAAAAGTCCATCAAACGGCTGTGTCGTCTTGCAACTGCTGATTGGTTCTTTAATTTTTCTCATTTCTCACTAATTGGTTCGAGTTTAAGTCCTTTGGCTCCTTTCACCTTTATTCCTCGCTTAGGATTTATTTTTCGGTCATGGTCTTCCAGATTTTTTTCTTTTATTCTCACCTCTTTGCTGGACGCTGCATTTTAGTTTGAAGGGTTACGATCCAAGCCCCTTATGCCCTTGTAGACCTTCTTTAACAAAGGCCTCTCCTTTAATGGGGAAGCTGATGGACATGCTGTTGTAAATGCAGTTGCTGGTTCAAACTTGAGTATGCCTGTTAAATCCCTGGATGTGTCACAGGGAGGGATGGACATTTCGCTTCGGAACCAGTAGGTTACAAGACGAAGCACGCGAGCCCAGGTGATGCTCGGAACCGGCTGATACACGCAGACCCAATTGCTTTACCTTTCTCTGTCTCACAAAGGGTTAAAATCCAACAAGGAAGCACGCTGTGACATCATCTGTGCTTGATGTGTGATGCTGGCCAATCAGGAGCTGCACAGGGACAGGCATCATCCCACCTCCCTCTCTGATTGGCCAGCAGCACGGAGCAGGAAAGAGGACGTCGCAGCGTGCTTCCTCATTGCAGCTCAGCTCCGAGCCGGCAGAGAGAAAGGTAAAGCAATTGGATCTGCATGTATCAGCTGGTTCCGAGCACCACCTGGGGTCAGGTGGTTCATTTCGTAACCTACTGGTTCTGAAACAAAATGCCCATGCCTAGTCACAGGCATTGGCGCTTAACTTCAACTTTTGATTCAGTGGTCTACTCTAGTTGGGATTAGCAACTGGACTTGCCTGTCTTGAGGGCATTCTGTGCTTGGCAGAAGAGGATCAAGGGAACCTACCACATGCCTTGGTTCCAGTAACCAGGGCTTAAAACCTAAGAGCGTCGGTTTCCTTTGCTCCCCTGGGAACAGGCTGTGCAGTCAGCTTCCTCTATGGAGCCATTTATTCAGCTATTGCTCCATCAGCAGCTGCAACAGCAACTACATTCTGGGGAGGGGATATTTTCCATCATCTTCCACCACACAGGCTTCATGATTTATTGCCAATTATTAAAAGCATTTTATATGTCATGTATTAATTTTTATCTGCCAGCCATCTTGGGCGTCGGCAGGTTGAAAGATAGACTATAAGCACAGTGATAAATAAATAAGTGTTGCCGGTGTTTTAAAACTCGCATACCATTTGGAGTATCCTGTGAACTGAGGACAAATAGATGAGGAACAACCGCCTAGCGTTTTCTTCCGGGGAAATCTTGTTTTCAGATAGTCAAATGTATTTGAAGGACGAAACAGGGAAACAGGGTTATATACCGGTAAGTTGAGGCAGAAGAGGCTCTTGTATATAAATCAGAAGAATGGCTTACTTTCTAGCCAGCAGGAAGAAAGATACGAACGAGGAAGAAAATTAAGGGGCAAAGGATAGCCCAGGGTGTGTATTTGGGGGAGGTAAATATTTGCAGAATGTCCAAACTTGAAAATCAGCTTCCTTGCTTGTCACCCTCGTCATGTAATGTCTCTCTTTCTGAATCCTTCCTGTTCTCCTTGTAGATATAAAAGGTCGAGCTTTTTCATCCTGCTCTTAAAAGCTTTTCATATTTCTGCCTCGCCCTACTTACCCACCCGTGACTGTCTGTCTCTCTGTCTAGGGTGCCTGGGATGGATTAGAGGATCTCACAGGTTGGACGAACAACTAGAAGGACTCAATAAGAAGCCCATTACATGATCTTTTTCTCCTTCACATCAAAGGAGGAAGTTTTCTAGTGGGCTCTAATGACTATAAATTGATGCACTTTAAAGCCTTAGCTGTAGAAGAGACGAGCAGTGGGACGATCTCATTGTATCTGACAGAAAGCAGGGCCAAAGTTCATTAAGTGACATGTTTTATGCGACGTGACGTGTGATTCCTTTTTTTTTTTGGGGGGGGGGGCGGGCGGGCGGGAAATACTGCCATTTTGCCTCCGTTGACAGAGAGTCTTCACTCCCCCAAATATTTAACTGCCTGAACAGGTCTGTGCATTTCCCCTGAAAGCCGAACAGCCTTTTTTCATCGGTGGCTTTTTCGGTTGTTCTCAGGGTGACACAACGTTGATTACAAGCGCCAGGAACGCTGTTAAGAAGCGTCCGTGAGCTCTGAACATGCAAGAAGAACTTTAGGTGTTTTTCTTAAAACAAGGATCAACATTCTTAATTTGACCCACTCTTGATTTTGGTTTTGACATGAGGCTTGCCTAAGTGTATCATCTTTTTTTAAAAAAAATTCAAGCATATTCATTGATAGTTTCTGAAACAGCTCTTTGTCTCAACAGAGGTTTAATATTAGGCATGCATTCATTCAGTTTTTAACAGGCTTTATAGTTGATGCTATGGTTTTTAAAAGGTACAGATGTTTATACATAAATATAAACCTTAAGTTTCAAAGAGGCCTGCTAGTTTAAAAAAACCATGAAATCCTATGAAGATCAACGCTATACCCAAAGCAGTAAAATCGAGATACACCAGAATGGATTCTCTGTGTAAACCAGGCATGTCCAAACTTCGGCCCTCCTGATGTTTTGGACCACAACTCCCAGAATTCTAAGCTTAGATTGCCAAAGGCAAAGGACTATCGGAGTTGCTGTCCAAAACATCTGGAAGGCTGAAGTTTGGACATGCCTGGTGTAAACCAACTCTAGGAATCTAAAAAAAAGTAACATTTTCTCTCTCTCTCTCTCTTAGGGCAAAGGAGTATGAAGGAGCAATGGAAGCCAAAAACCTCTCCTGTGATTCTCCGTACAAAGCAAAGTAAGAACGTAGTCCCCGATTTAAATGTCACACAGATTGATCTTGGATAGAAATTGCATTACCCAGAACGTATTGTTAATTGTTCCACCCATGAATGAGCACGGCGCTTCCCAAGGATGAAAAATGTAGAGTCCCTGCCTCCAGGGACTTACAGTCAACAAAATAAAATGCCGGTGAGATAACAAGAAGAGTGGTTGGAAGTCACAGGAACGGGGGAACTCACTCGCGGTCTTCACTGTCAATTCGGATTGAAGTCGTCCCAAACTTGACTCAGATCTTGTTGGTAGTTGGTTTTTCTTTTTAAACATTGATTTGGACTCAAATTGCAACTTAGAAACCACCCACTCACTTCCCCTTTTTAATGGGGAAAATTGATTTTTTAATAGGAACTCGGGACTTGGCATCAAAGGCTAACACTAGGACTTGGGGCTTGGATCCAAAATAAGTGTTTTAAAATTAGTGTGCTTCCACCCCTTTGTGTAGGAGTGGGCAGCCTGTGGCCCTCCCGATGTTGCGGTTGGACTCTCGGCCCCTCTCTGGCCTAGGGTAGCTTGCCCAATAGCTGGGAATGGTGGTACCTGTCATCTTGTGGGGGCCAATGGCATATTGCCAGGGCTGTTCAAGGGCTGCGACACTAAAACCTCTACTTGCGAATTTTATCCGTTGCTCATAAGTAAAAAAAAAATGTAAGTAGAGCAACGGTTTCCCATAGGAATGCATTGAAAACCAATTAATCCATTCTGTAAGGAACAGGTTTCAATGCGCCATGGCCCTTGAACGGCCCCACTCAGCTGAGACATTGGGCTGGCAGACCCAGAACTTTGCTGGGGCAGTGGTGGTCCTTGAGATGGGGGAGGGAGGGGTGGAGAATGTATCCCCCCCACTTTTAAAACTGATGACTGGCGGGCTACTATTGAACCCTTCGCGAGCTTCCGGTAGCGCACGGTCTACCTGTTGTGCAGGCCTGCACATTGCGTTCCCTGAAGTAGGATCTGGGGACTAGGACGTTTTGCTGGATGTTTTATGGAATGACGTGGGTGTAGAAGAGAGCGACTAAAATGATTTCTGGGCTGGGGGACCTCCCTTATGAGGAAAGGCTAAAACATTTGGGGCTCTTTAGTCTGGAAAAAAGGCGCTGAGGGGGGATATGATTGAGACGTACAAAATAATGCAGGGCACAAGTCAAGTGGAGAGAGGGACGCTCTTCTCCCTTTCACAAAATACCAGAACTAGGTGACATACGCTCACATTGAGGGCTGGGAGAGTAAGAACAGACAAAAGAAAATATTTTTTTTCACCCAGCGCGTTGTTAGTCTGTGGAATTCCCTGCCACAGGATGTGGTGATGGCATCTGGCCTGGATGCCTTCAAAAGGGGTGTGTGTGTGGACAGATTCCTGGAGGAGAAGTCCATCCCAGGTGACAAACCACGATGGAGATGTGTCATCTCCAGGCTTAAAACCCGAGTACTTCAAGGGCCAGATGCAGGGGAGTGGGATCAGGAGACAGAGATCTAGTCTCGTGTGCTCCCAGAGGCATTTGGAGGGGCCACTGTGAGATACAGGAAGCTGGACGAGATGGGCCTTTGGCCTGATCCAGCAGGGCTCTTCTTATCTTCTTATGTATATGCTTTTGCTACGGAAGTCCCCATTCTCCCCCCTGCTTTTGGGATCCAGATGACAAACCCTCTTGTTTCCCAGTACTGCAGAAAGAGATCTTTCTTGGGTGCTTGCATCCCCTTTCCTTGGAGCGTAGTCTAGGGCAGGAGATAGAGACTGGCATATCCTGCTTCCTCCTGACACTTTTGTTTGTGCCTTCGTTGGTTGTTTTTCTCTCTCTCTCTCTCTCTTAACTCTGGATGGGGCCGAAAGCAGAAGCAAAGCAGCCTGATTACGAAGGCAACTTAGTGTAATATAAAAAAAGAACCAACAGGCTATTCATTGGGTATCCCCCCCCTGCCCAAAGGCCTGGAGGTAGTCTTTAATATCATTGAAAGCTAAGCAGGAGACAACATCTTAATAGAGTTTTAGCAGTATTATGCAATTTCCTTCCCCTGGCAAGCCTACTCTGGATCAGAACTTCAGCTGGTATAAATCTCTCTATCTCAGCTATGTTCTCTGGAGTTCTGCCAATATATACTGACCGAGGAACTAGCCTCTTTATTTGTTTTTTAAAAAGCACAATGAAACCAAGTAGGTTTGCTCTAGATTTTATCCTCCTGTTTCCAGGGCCTGGCTAATCACATCATTGACTCGTGTTCTGCCTTTTTTTAAGCAGTTACTCCGAGGCAGGAGAGGATGCAAACTTGGAACCAACAAGTTACCTGTAAATGAATTGATGGAAACTTGTTGATTATTGATTAAAAAAGGAAAGTCAAGAATACACTTTGTCATTTACGTTAAAAAGATGGTACAAAAAAATACCTGCATTGTTTTTAGTGGCTAATGGTGGTATAATGAAGATACACTAGGACCCCCGTATCCACTGATTCATCAGTTATCCACGGTTGGCAGACGAAAAAAATTATTCACCAGCCACATAGCAAGCTGTAAAGCAAGCTGTGTCACAAACAGCAGCTGTAAAGCAAGCTATTGTCACAAATAGTATCTGTAAAGCACGCTACTGTCACAAGCAGCAGTCATAAAGCAAGCCACTGTCTCAAAACAACAGTCATAAAGCAAGCTACTATCAGGAAACAGCAGTTTGTGGGCGGGCGGGCAGGCGTTCTCTCTTATCCACAGTTTTCATTATTCACGGGAAGGCCTGGAACCAATCCCTAGCGGATACCGGGGTCCTACTGTATATCAGAGTCCAGGGTATAACCCTGGCGCCCAGTTCTGCAGACATAACTTGACATGATGTCAACTTCCACAGGGTTTCAGCCACTCTCTCTTTTCCACAAATTTTTGGTAAAAAACGATCTCAAAAGAAGTATCACGGGAGTTTAATGTTTTCTAGTTTCCATCTTCACATGGTCTAAAAAATCTCTCCCTCTCCCTCTCCCTCTCTCTCTCTCTCTCTCTCTCTCTCTCTCTCTCTCTCTCTCTCTCTCTTAAACGGAAGACTGCAGCGTTTAGTAAAAGACCTTTTGAAGCAGCTTCAGGTCCAAGACACTAACAAAGCCTCGGCTCTGGACAGAATTTTGGGGGAGATTTCACGCATCCTGGAAAAAGAGGTAAATTCCTTTACCCAGCGATTTTGTCATTCCTGCAAAATAATCTGGAGGTGTCTGGAGGTGGGGTGGGGCATAATTCAGAGATTTACATCTTGATGTGCTGTGTATAAATCTGTTGAGCGTGAGCTACTGTGTGTGAACGTGCTCATGTCTCATTGATTCACAGATTTTTCCTGTAAATGTTCCACTTGGTCCTAGTTAAGTGTGTTCCTGTAGGTACCATATTCCCCCCAAAATATACAGTGTCTTATATTAATTTTTGCTCCCAAAGATGCGCTAGGTCTTATTTTCAGGGGATGTCTTATTTTTCCATGAATTTATTTTTATTTATTTTATTTGCATTTATACCCCGCTTATCTTCGCGAACTCTAAGCGGCTTACAAAGGCTATAATAGCCACACAAAATACAATGAAGAAAAATACGGTACACATTTATTGTTATCTTATTATGGGGAGGACTTATTTTCGGGGGATGCCTTATATTTCAGTGTAGGGCAAAACTGTAAGTAGGTCTTATTTTCAGGGGATGTCTTATTTTCGGGGAAATAGGGTAATAGAAGTATTACACATAGCTGAGAAGAAGACAGATTTTATTCTGTATTTACCACTGTCATTATGTGTTGTTCTGTCATTATATTTTGCTTTCTATGCTTAGTGGTAGAACTATGGGTTAGTGATTTTTTTAAACAGAACAATGCATTGAAATGAGTGGCATAGTCTGCTAGTTTTCATATTTCTCGCTCATCCAGATGAGGTTATCTGGAAGATGAGTCATGGCAACTGGACGTTCCTTGAGAAATCAAACCCTTTCACTACTCATCCAAGCACCTTCATCAGTCTGAGGAAAGTTAGTGGCGGGGCCTCCAATTTTTAGTTCACCTTGGTTTCACATCACCCTCATCTGAATAGGCTCATTAGGTGAACAATGGCCTGAATGGGCTCGTTAGGTGTACAATGGCAACGACATAGGTGGGGCTTTCACGTACCCCTAAGTCTAGTTGCCATGGCTCAAAAAAGTGGGGACCCTTGTACTACTACTTTATTTTCTAACCCCAAAAAATCTGAAAAGGGTCGCTAGGAGTCTTGAGAGCATACAGTACATACAAATAAGTCTAATTGACCTATGCATTTCTCTTATTTCATCTGAAGTTGAGAAACCGCTAAACACTTGAAACCCTCAAGATTGAAAAATACTGCATCTTGTTTCAGTTTCTCTGGTTATCGGTTAGAGATGTCGTTCATGCTGGGTTTTTTTTTTAAATCACAACATAGTAACATAAGCTATGTGCGGCTTATCAGCAGCTTTTCAGACATGTGTATGCTATTAGTGCAAGTAAACAGAATTTAAACCGATAGTCTCGATGTACCATTTCGCTGCTACCCCCAAATTACTGACCCTGTTTGCTTAACAAGAAAAACAGCTACACAGTCGCTTGAAGCCGGGGGCCAGTCAGCCATCCCTTCCTAAGTACGTCCCAAGCTGCCAAAGTATATCAGTCGATGGAAGTTAAAAATGCAAGATATTCCCTAATCTTGGTAGTTGAGCGTCATGTGGTATAAGACCAGATCCTGGTGAAAACTGCTCTGGTTCAGGTTCACTGAAATCCAAAATAACCACAAGCAATAGAAATAAAATAAATAGAGCTCTTAGAAGAACGGAATCGAGTGGAAAAACTCTGCTGGGAGTTCAGCAGCAACGCACACTGGGACCTAGGAGAATACAATAGGGATGTGTCCTGCATCATTGATTAAATCGAGGTAGATGTACTTGGGAGCCAGCCTGCGATGACATGGTCGTCCATACCTCCCAGTTTCCAGACTGCACTATAGTCAGAGTACGTAATTTTGCCAGGTCCTGGGGGTTTCGGGGTTTTAAAAAAAATTCAAAAAGAAAAAGGGTTTTCTTATGTCTGTGATGAAGATTCTCAGTCATCCAGGTGAGGTTATCTGGAAGTTGAGTCTTGGCAACTGGACTTCTCTTACTCACATTCCGTTGGATTAAGTGTCAGTAGTGACAAGTCTCAATTTAGGACCCAATGTTGGCACATTTCCCCTGTGTGTGTGTGTGTGTGTGTGTGTGTGTGTGTGTGTGTGTGTGTGTGTGTGTGTGTGTGTGTGTGTGTGTGTGTGTGTGTGTGATGCCCTTTCACACATCTTGGGACATGCCCACTGAAGGAGCTAGCTTCTCCTACACCAGTAGATTCCTCCACTGAGCTACATGAGCCGGGCAGGGATAAGACAGAGAAGGTGTTTCTACATTTTGATTCCTATCCCTCTGGAACTTCTTCGCTATTCAGGTTCACCGTGAAGATGGATCTTGGCGAGATCTAGGTAGCTAGATCTGTCTGTAAGCTTAGTCCCAATATCCAACCAAGTATTGGCTGTCCATGTTTTTTTTTTTTTTTAGGTTAGGATGCTCAACCCATGGCCCTTTATACATTTTTTTACAATGTCATTTCTACCACTTTCACAGATGTGTGCTACCCATGTGTAGCTACCAAACAGGATTTTGGTCCTTGTCTGATTTCAAGACCGGGAGAATACATTTCATTCTGTTTTTCTTTCATGAACTGAGAAAACCATGGTTTGTCACAAGGTCTCTCACAAACAAACTAAGGTTTGTACAAACCAGAGAGCACCTCCAACTGGAACAGAAAATTCAGTCCAGTCCAGTTTCCACCAAGGCTAAAAACAAACAAACATTTGCACAAAACATGCAAGAACAGTGGTTAGAATATCTACAAAATCGCATTATTCCTAGTCATCATGGCTGAACCTTGGTTTGCTTATGGCCTCAGACCTTTTTAGGTACTGACTTTTATGTCCAAGAGTTTGACATAAGTATGCTTGGAAGGTTGTTTTCTTCAATTATTTTCTTTCCTTCATCTGGATATTTATTATGAGACATATTTTGTTTACCGCTGTCATTTGGGTGTCGTAATTCCGCGTTTTGCCTTCAGTGGTGAGAAGCCGGGGAGTGAGGGAAAAGAAAACATTTTAAAACCAATTGGATATATAAACAATTTTAAAGCTGCTGTTTGTTTGGATCATGAGATTTTTTTTAAAAAAAAATACTTCTGACCAGCATGTGACAGTTCTGCAACTGAAAGGTTTATTGTGATAGAGCTGACCTTACAACAGGACACTGCTTCATTATATCCAATTTAAATTGTACACAGAAGTCAAACTGTTCCTTAAGCCTCAGGGCGAATAAGGGAAAGCAAACATATGTACAATATTACAAATATCTGTTCTTAATTGCTTCATTTAAGGTAGGAGTGTGTATATATTTTAACAGGAAAGCACAGATTATTGCTGTTAACATTGATCTCCATCAGGTAATAGAATAATAGGTATAACTCTTCTCAGGAACTGTTATAAACACATACTTCTATTTTTTTTAAAAAATGGAGCAAGCCTGTGAATAATCAAATGTGTATTTTCCCCTTATCATAAGTAGGTATCTTTCTTTCAGTGATGGACGTATAAGGAGGGTGGATTGTATTTCTGATTCCGTCTATAATGATAGCATTGCTAATTGTGCTGTAATACAGTAACCTAAACAAACATTATTGAATTTTCTCTGCCGTTTGTTGGAAGTTATTTTGCTGGAGAGGATGTTTGCCGGGTAGTATGGATGGCAAGAACAATAGTCCTGAGAAAGTATGAATATTAATAGCTCTTGTGGTACTAGGTTTGTGTTTTTGTTATTTCGTGAGATTTGCCTCCTCCTTTCATTATCCATAAATGCAACAAATTAGTTTAAAACTAATTTGACAAATCATCAGTAATGGAATGAATTAAGCAACAAAAACAGAGGCTGAAATAAACTCGAGTGAACAGAAATATCCAGCAGTGTTCATATCAGCAGATCTTAAAAACGAAAAGGACCATGTGGTATTTTCTCCTTATCCATGTGGTAGACTCCTGAGAAGGCAAGCATGCATCAGTAAAAAGGATGTGTAGTACTTGCTACCTGCCATATTCAGACTGTGTTTGTGTGTGCATGCATGAGAGAGGGGAGAGAGAGAGAGAGAGAGAGAAGGTTTCTGGATACTTGCTGCAGGTGTCCATTTTAGGGGCTGGCAGATTCATATAAGAGAAGAAAATGCAACAGGTATTAAGGTGTGTTGTTCTTGGGAGGTAAATATTGTTTTCTAAATTGAGCTTGGAAACCTACTAGAAGTCGGTGGAATTGTTTCAGTACAGGCAAAAGATGATCTTTTAGCTGGTCCCTACTGGGAATCTAGTCAAGGTGTCCCATCCAAGCTACAGTTTCCACATGGCACCATTGCTAGCCATGCAGAGCCAGTTGTTTGGGTTACCAGGATATGGATGACTGAATATGTCCAGGCTGTCTCTGTGCAGCTGTGTTGCAGTTGGCGTATTTGCCTTAACTAGCAGAAGATTGATTGTTCACCCTACGAGGATTCTTTAGCCAGGTAAAATCCACTGCGGCCCAGATTTAGGAGCAGGACATGTACAGTGGAAGAGGTGATCTGTCTGGAGATGTATGAATTACAGTGAATTGTCTTGACTTCAGCAGAGACACAATAAATTGGAAGTTCTTCCCCAATACATAGCTACAGTAGGTATGGGCCAACTCTTTCTTGAATATCAACAATGAATATTCTTGTCTCCCTGGAAAATTACCAACCTGTGTAATAGGTAGGATTTAGGTAACCTGGTAGATCACCAGTTGGTGCTCAAGTCCAAGTATCAAAAGTATTCAAAATGATGATCATGTTAATTGGCAAGTGTCGCCTGGCATGAACACTCATGGACTGCTTCGTTAGTTGCATCTGGTGAAGCCAGCAGCAATCCCAGTAAATTTAATGATAAAAAAAGTTGGCCATCTTAGACTAGGGTCAAGCTGCTCCTAGCGTTTTAGCAAAATGCTCTCAGGGGTTTGATTAAGGCTTTGGCTATTGTTTTAGCGACTGAATACGGAAGCCGAAGGGATAGTTTGATGGATGAAGTTGTCGTTGGCCAACTGGATTGACTAACGACATGAAAAAAGCCAGCGTGACCCATGCTTTGAGGAGGCACAAGACTCTCTGCGCATTTTGCTGCGCCAAAGTAACCAGGCGACACCCCCTTTTGAAATGTCAATGCTATTTATTGTTATTGTAAATACACAAAATAGTTGCTGCCGCTAGAGAAGCTCCGATGATGAATGTCTGTCTCCCTTTAGCCTTGCTCCTTGCGGGTGGGATTAAAATAGGGCATTGCATGCTGTTGTTGGTTTTTTTTAAAAAAAGAGCCTATTATTTTTCTTGCATTCACTGACATTGCCAAAACCAACCACTTTAATGTAATAGGAAAGGAAATAAACTGTCAGTCATACAAATGTGCAAGAGCGAGAGAGAGAGATGAAGAGGAATTTTTGCTTCCTTCCGCAGTACATAATCAGCAGGCTACCAGGAAGGGTTAGATGCTTGGAGGTGTATTGGATTCCTGGTGGGTGGCACTTTGGCAGTATAGCACCCAGGAGTGTATACAGTGGTGCCTCTCAAGATGAGTTTAATTCGTTTTATGAAAATTTTGTCCTACGAATCGCTGTTTAACACGGTCCCCCGCAGGAATGCATTGAATTCGTCTTGCAAATAGGCAAAATTCGTCTTATGAGGTTTTCGCCTTAAAGGGAATTCGTCTTACGTGGTACTACTGTATAATAATCATCATATCCCATCAAGTCAATTCTGGGTCTGACCTATGATGACTCCTTTTTAGTGCTTTCTAGATAGAGAAAACCCACATGTACTTACTTCTGGGGTGCCTTGGGACTGTGTAACATGCCCAAGGCTACACGGGTTGGGAGAATCCAACTCCCAACCTCTGGTTCCACAGCCAGATGTCTAACTCATTGAGCCGTGGTGTTTAAGTTACCATGTTTATTTATTTATTTATTTATTTATTTAAATACTTATATCCCGCTCCATCTTCCCAATGGGAACTCTGGGCGGCTAACATTGTCATTGCATGTAGCTGTCAAAGAACCAACACCAACGTTTACTGACGCTTCTCTGGCAGTCGTTTCTCAGCTTAATAAGTCTGGGGCACGAGTGAGCCTGTCATTCACCTCTCTAGCCCTTTCATTTGTACTTTGCGTGTGAGACACAAACCAGGAAGTCTTCTCTTAGCTCTAGTTTTCCATTCCACCCAAACCAAGAAATTATAAATTTGATCCACTCAGCCGTAGTCTCAAGGACTCTGCCTCTGTCTTAAGACATAAACCTCTATCATTCCCCCGT
This sequence comes from Phrynocephalus guinanensis, assembly GCA_037367245.1. NCBI lineage: Eukaryota > Metazoa > Chordata > Lepidosauria > Squamata > Agamidae > Phrynocephalus > Phrynocephalus guinanensis. The sequence continues at coordinate 20,438,032 of CM074749.1, forward strand.
TTATTTTTGAGTCCTACCCATGATGGGTCCTGGCAGAGCAAAGTTTACCCTGGACCTATTGAGGTTACCTACCCATACTCTTAATCCAGGAGTTCCCAACCTGGACTAGAACTCCCAGAAATCCTGGCCAGCACAGCAGGTGGTGAAAGCTCCTGGCCTCTTTAGCCCGAGAACATCTGAAGATCTTAGATTGGGAACCACTGCCTTGGTCCAGTGATTCTCAATGTTGGGTCCTCAGATGTTCATGGACTACAGCTCCCAGAAATCCTGGCCAGCAGAGCTAGTGGCAAAGGCTTCTGGGGGTTTTAATCCAAGAACCACCCCCGGGCCTAAGGCTGGCAATCGCTGCTCTAATCACAACAAATGAAACATATTTTAAATAATTCTGATTGAAGTCAAACAATTGCAGGCACAATGCATATAGCGCACATACAGGGCCAGGCAGTGTATTCAGCTGTGTATAATGGTGGAATATCCCAATACCAGCCTTAGGTAGTTTCAACTTTGTTTCTGAAAACGATGGAAATAGGTTTGTTTTGAGGTTCACGTGGATCCATCCAGTTATGACAAACGAGATGCAGACAGATTGCCGCTTGTTGGCTTTCTCCCAACCTGTTCTCGTCCACATGTGTTGGACGACAGCATTTGCATCTGGAGGGCAATAGTTAAGAAGTTCTTACCTGCCATTTCTGTTTCATCTCGTCCTTTTACCTTTCTTGTTTCTGACTTGTCTTCTGTGTCTATATATTTTAAAATCTAGATCAGGCATGTCCAAACTTCGGCCCTCCAGATGTTTTGGACCACAACTCCCACAGTCCTTTGCCATTGGCCTTCTGAGCTTAGAATTCTGGGTGTTGTGGTCCAAAACATCAGGAGGGCTGAAGTTTGGACATGCCTGATCTAGATTCTCTCTCTCTCTCTCTCTCTCTCTCTCTCTCTCTCTCTCTCTCTCTCTCTCTCTCTCATGTATGTGTGTGTGTGGTGTTAGAACTGTTGAATGCTTGTACGAGTGTTCGATTCCTCTCTGAGCCTCCTTGATAGGGTCTGGGCTGAAGGATCTCTATAAGCTTCCTTCCAACTCTGCAGTTCTAAAATTATATCACACACTTTCCTAATCAAAGAAGTAATGTTTTTCAACATAAAAAAAAAAGAAATGATCGGTTGGGACTGCATTTTTGTTGTTGCATGTACGGTGAGAAAAGTGCAAAAAAGGGACAAATAACCCTGACGTTCTTCTCCCCCCTTTTCCTAAGTATTATTCTGCCGCCAGTGAAGTCTCAATTATTTCTGAGTGTCCTAATCAATAGGGTCACGGAAGATTGATTTCAGCAGCCGTCACACTGTTTATGACACAGATCATATACAGTCATTTATAGGAGTGGGCAGTAATTCTCTTGTTAAGTTGCCAGCGGAGAAATCAGCAGACACATCTTCGCTTGTCAGGGGCAGGTGAAAAGGATCTTGATAGTGTCACTCATTGACGGAGAGGAGGAGACGGACACCGTTAATTGAATTTCCCCAGAGGGTGTGCAAAAGAAGAGTGGGAGGGGAGAGACCTTGATCTTGGAGAAACTACACAAGCTGACGGTGTGGAAGGATCCGCTTACATTGATTTAACTTTGCTAACGGCCAGGTCTGGAAGAAGCTTTGTCCAAAGGGACAACAAGGGTTCATTGCAGTAGCTCCATCTCACTTAGTAAAATTCTTTTAAACTTGCTCGTCAGAATAAATAGTTGCTTTTTTCCTGGAGCAATAATCTAGCCTTAAACACCATTGCAGGGGAAACACACACAGCCTTTTCTGTTGGATAGTGTACCTGGTGTTCATGTGTGCATGTCATTTGTGACTGACGAGCAGGCTGAAAGCAGGAGTAGACCTGTTGCATCAAACAAATCCCAAAGCCCATACTGTATAAGGATAATGCTATTATTGAACTAACCAAAAGAAGCACAGTTGATTCACAGGGTCTTATTTATTTATTTATTTATTTATTTATTTATTTATTTATTTATTTATTTATTTATACAGCTTATGTGTCGCCCACTACCCAAAGGTCTCTGGGCAGCTTACAATCCAAAAATAATTAAAACAGTTAAAACATTAAAATGTAAATAAATAGTTAAAACAATAATAAAAACATTACACTAAAATTGCCATCAGGACCCACAATCTATATTATGCCAATTAAAAAAACTTCTGGAACAGGAAGGTTTTTACCTGGTGCCGAAATGTTATCAATGTTGGCACCAGGTGGATCTCACTTGGGAGGGCATTCCATAGCCTGGAATTGGAATACTCGTTACTGGGAAGACTCGTATTGTCTAAGACAGTGGTTTCCAACCTTGAGTTGCCAGATGTTTTTGTACTTCAGCTCCCAGAAGTCTTCGCCTCTAGCTGTGCTGGCCAGAATATCTGGGAGTTGTAGTCCAAGAACATCTGGAGACCCAAGGTTGGGAAACACTCAAAAGTAGTTCAGATTTTCCTACCGTTTTCTCCCTGCCCTATTATATCTCAATATCTCCTCTGGACTAGAGGGACTTAGGATCAGCCTTTTCCCCTTCTTCACCCCGCCTGCTTTTGTAACAAAAGAGATTTGTGATCTTGGACCGTTGGCACTGTTTTCTTAACAACACGAACAGAGCAAAATCCTCAAAATCCTCAAGTCTTCAAATCGTCAAGTAAAATCCTTGTCCAGAGTTATTTTTTAATGCATCAGACAAACGTGGGAGAAAGTGTCTTAACAATTAGCTGTTAAATGTGTGGAGGAAGGGCATGGATCAAAACCAGACTGATTTGTCATATGGTCATCACAATTCCCAGCCCAAATAAGAGGAAATTGGATACCTTCTTATTATCATCATGGGACTGTCAAGGAAAAGGAAAAGAAGCAATTCAAAGAATGCAGGCTTTTTTAAAGCTTAAAACTGGCACACTTGTCTCCGTTCTTAAGAGACTTCAGTTACCTGCAGTGCACATGTTTTTCTAAGAACAGAAGGGCAACATTCCCAGCATTGCCACTATCTCGCAGTGACTTACTGACATTGAAGAGGGTGTTTTTTTTTTTTTTTACTGTTATAGATCATTTTCAGATTTCCTTCCCTTGTCTTGGATTCGTCTGCAGGCCGTGCCTTCACCGGTCATGATCTCAGATATTTACATTTCAGTTTTAATGTTTGTCGTAGCTTTCAAATACAGGGGGACTGTGGGCAGACAGTGTTTATCACAGCCGAGAGACGGTCGGGAATGGCTGGCCCCCACCCATTGGAGCCCAACTTAGTTATTTACATTGGAATCTGCACATTATCAGGCCTGTCGTCAGGGGTTCGTTGTTGCCACGAGGGTCCCATCTACCGAGTGTAGATGGGCTGGGGGTTACCTCCAAGGTTAAATAGCCTTCATTATTCAGATCTTAATGCTGAAGTCAAATTATCATGTGTTGGATTCGTGGGGGGGGAAAAGAACCCCATTCCATTTTCGTTGTTTAAAAACAGAGGCAAGGGGGAGCCTTGTGGCACCGTCAAGACGACCAATTTTATTTGGACCAAAGTTTCCTAGACCACTGCCCAGGTCTTCAGAGTCCAACTGGAGATACCTCAGAAGATGCTGACTGTAGTACATGGAAACATACGGCAGATAAAACTTAATAGTCTTCAAGATGCTGTAAGGGCCTCCTCCTCCTTCTTCTTCTTCACCACCACCACCACCTCCTCCTCCTCCTCCTCCTCCTCCTCCTCCTCCTCCTTCTTCTTTCTTCTTCTTTCTTCTTTCTTCTTCACTGTATCAAACAAATGCGGTTCTCCCTCTGGACATTGTAAAATAGAACATCAGATTGAAAGCAAGCATCTGGCCCATGTCGAAAGAACTTTATGTGTTCTCTTTGGGAAAGAGCCATCATTTAGAGATGGGGAAACTGCCAACTTCGGAGTCAGCTCTTTCAATGAAAAGCTGAGAAAAGCTGAGAAAAGCTGCTGGGTGTGATGACGGACGATCATGGTCAGTTGACGAGAGAGAATCAGAGGACCCACTTAAACAGGCATTCCCTCGAGACATCTTATGAGTCCCAGTCGGTGCTTCTGATCCTGGTGGCTTTGGACACGTAGTCCTAGGAGGAAATTCCTCTGAGATCTCCCTGGAGACTAAGGGATTTCCTAGAACAACAATAGGCAGAAATGCTGAACACAAAGGTTTTCCCCCCACGATTCCTTTTCAACAGTATCCTTCCCAATATTAAGTTGGACAGTCTTGCACTGCTCTGTCACCATTTTCAGTTATGGGCTCCTACACTGGACTGTTTCATGCGTTAGTCTGTCCTGCACAGGATGGTTCACAGAACAAACTCAAAATCCCGTGGAGGGTAATACTTGAGACACCTGCCACATAGGACTATCACGCTTCAACGCTTTGCAGGAAGACGTTGGTAAGATTTATCTGGGTCCAAATAAGGAATTCCGTGGTTCTCAAGAATCATGCACAGGATGTCTCTGTGAGAAAGTGAGAATGTGTGACTGGGCAGGAAATCCCAAGCACTGGCATTTAAAAAGGGAAATTGAAACCTCTGGAACCAAGAAGCATCTGGAGTCATGACCCCAATACATCATGTATGCATTTTCTAAGTTTGCAAGATGCAACGCAACAAAGATGTGTTCTTGTGCAGTGATTTAGTGCATAATTTGTTTGACGGAAATGACAGGAAAGGGCATCTTTATAAAATTTTGTTTTCTTGTTTGAACACTTGGGGGGTGGGGGAATCTCTCATTTTCTTCTTTGTATTTGAATAGAAAGTCCAGGAAAAAAAGGAGAATGATATGGCCTGGCCTCCTGTGGATCAGTGTACAGTAGTGGCTTTCCTTGTGTAATCCCATACGTGCCTCAGTAGGGTTTAAGACCTCTTGAACGAAGGGAGGGAGGGAGGGAAGAAGGAAGGAAGGATGGATGGATGGATGGATGGAAGGAAGGAAGGAAGGAAGGAAGGAAGGAAGGAAGGAAGGATGGAAGGAAGGAAGGAGGGAAGGATGGATGGATGGATGGATGGATGGATGGATGGATGGATGGATGGAAGGGAGGAAGGAAGGAAGGAAGAATGGATGGATGGATGGATAGATGGATGGATAGATGGAAGGAAGGAAGGAAGAATAGATGGAAGGATGGATGGATAGATGGAAGGAAGGAAGGAAGAATGGATGGAAGGAAGGAAGGAAGGAAGCAAGCAAGCAAGCAAGCAAGCCAATTTGCATACAGTTTCCATAGGCAATTTTTAATGTGCATCATTGCCAATAATGACTTGAATAAGGATATGTTTGTCTGTAATATTTATTTATTTATTTATTTATATACTGCCCATCTTCTGGAGGAACTCCGGGCGGTTTACAACATTAAAAAGCAAGCAAAAGATAACCACAATGCAACAAAAATAATAATGATAATACAAAAACAAAAGGTAAAAGATATGAAATAAAAAAGTTATACTAATACAAAGGCAACGCACAATAATAGGCAAGATGATGACTAGGTGCCCTGTGTATCTACTGCACAATCTGGCATCCAAGAAAGAAATATTGCTGGAAAGTTCTGGCTTCTTGTGATGGTGACTCTTTCCCTCGGACACAGGTTTTTAAGGATAGGATGGACCTGAACAGAAAAAAAAATGTCTTCTTTCAAGTCAGATCCTCGCTGGGCGCCCTTCCTGGTGCTTATGACAATGTTCTGTTGATGCAAACCTCTCCCACCTTACAACAAAAGAATCCACTGATTTGATCCCACGAGTTTCAGAAGTGATGATCTGTGCCCTTGCTTACAACGGGGTTTCGTCTTAGCCGATATGTCCCACGGTATGGTGTAATTCCCTTTGCCAGTTGTTTCTGGGGCGGCTAAAACTGTTGTTCTTGGGCTTGAAAATCTCACTTTATCTTTTGCTTGGTTCTTAATACTGTAGAATTGTCTCAAGAGTCAGCAAGTGGTGAAACTTGTCCACCAGAGGGGGCTGAACTGGCAGCAATTCGGTGCTACTCTTGGTTAGGTAATTCAAAAAGCTGCTGACTTTCGGAGAAAACAGGTGGAATGCTTGTGAGCGAGTCTAGTTCACTGTAAACAGCTAATACTGTAGAAAGTGTTCAGTATTTGAAGCTTCCTTATTATGCCTGGCGAGTAGGAAATAAGTTTTCATCACTTTGAAGGAATTTGCTGCTAGTTAAGTATACAGGAGACCCTCATCTAACAAGTGGTTTGTTTTAAATCTGCTTAAAAGGAAAAAAAATTCTGGAGAGAGGGGAAAATTCGCTTAACAGAATCACCTATGGGGTGAATCCGTACAACAGAAAAACGGTCTCGGCAGTTTCCTCCATTCTCTTTGGGTGGAGAAGAGATGAATGACTCATTTTGCCCAAACAAGAATATCGTCAAAAACATGTTTGTTGATTGGTCTGTCTCTATAAAAATAACCATCTGTGAATACACAGCAGCCTTGTCATTTATTTTAAGCAGAGAATGTCTCCACTTTTCTTTCTTTCTTCCTTCCTTCTTCCTTCCTTTTCTTCCTTCCTTCCTTCCTTCCTTCCTTCCTTCCTTCCTTCCTTCCTTCCTTCCTCCCCCTCTCTCCCTCTTGGCACAGAAGCCACATAATTAGTTTTGTGTGTATGTGATGACGGGGCCGGTTCTGGTTTTATTTAGAACATCATTGTCTAGGAGCCCTGCCAAGAATAATCCTAGTGCCTGCAAGCCATAGGAGTATCAGTCTTTGGGAAAAAGGGTTGTGCTTTATTTAGTTTTTAAAAAAATAATACTGAAAAGCCTGCAGAAGTATTTAAATATGTCAGTTGTGTTCCCTGCTGGTTGGAACTTTGCCTGTGTGCTGTCCCTCCCCCCACCCGACCCTGAGCTGATTTGTCTGTACAAGTCCTTGCAAGTGTGCCTTAGCTGCAAGCATGCATTTCCCTGGGAGTAAGCCTTCAACACTTTTCTCTCCGTTATTGACATTTGTTTATTTCAGTGACTTCTAGGGCTAAATCCAGTTGGAAACCCCGACTAGGGTGGGTCGGTTGAGCCAGGGTGGCTTTGGTTCCTCAGGGCATACACAACTCCCAGCCATTCAGTGAGTTTCCTCTTGTTGGGGGACTCGTGGTTGAATTTAGCTGCCACACTCTTGTTTGTGACGTTTTGTGACTAAGATGTAAAGCAAAACAGTAAACAAACAACCGTGGGAAGGGATATTTGGAAGTTGAATGCAAGATCAAAAGTCGATACGGAGGGAACAACCTGTGGCATACCTAAGACACCTTTGGGAGCCCTGTTCCCGCTCCCAACCTAGTTTATGTAGGTGGTTTTAGAATCAGTGCAAAATTGCTGCTGGATCTAGGCCTCTCAAAGCACAGATGGGAGGTGGAGAAGAAGAAGAAGAAGGTGGAGGAGGTGGAGGAGGAGAAGAGAAGGAGGAGGAGGAGGAGGAGGAGGAGGAGGAGGAGGAGGAGGAGGAAGAAGAAGAAGAAGAAGAAGAAGAAGAAGAAGAAGAAGAAGAAGAAGAAGAAGAAGAAGAAGAAGAAGAAGAAGAAGAAGAAGAAGCAACAACAACAAATAATACTTTTAAAAATGTAAATACAGTCTTTATTTTAAGGAAACCTGCCAGCCTTGCTGCACTGAGATCTGTCAAGGTTGTGACAGTGGGAAATGTGGTGGCAGCTGCCACCTTTTATGCACCACTATCACACCCAGTGGTGGGGTGGTCCCTGGCTGGCCATCCCTTGTGATCCTTTGTCTGCTGGCAGTTTCCCGCTTCTGAATATCCAGCGTTTCACGTTGCATTGTCCCTTACATTCATGACAGACATCACTTTCCAAAGTCATCCCCTTCCTTGGTCCTATGGGGAAGGAGCAGCTCTCTTCTGAGGTCGTATCCTGTCTCACAGGATACGTCATATTTCATCAGCCAAGAAGAAGAACTCTGACTACTTTTGGGGGGGGACGCCAGTTTATGTGTGTTAAGTGAACGAGATAGAGATTCTGTATTCATTTGGGGAAACCCAAAAGGACGACACATGGGAGTGAACACGACTTCTTCAAGAGAGCTTTGAAAAATGTGATGCGTTTTTGACGGCTACGCTCCCCCTCCCCCCGACAAAGGTAAACAAGAGCAACATTTGAACTGTTGGGTTGCAAGGGACCCTGTGGATCATCAAATCCACCCCCTGTCAAGGAAGCACAGCGGGGAACCAAACTCTCAACCTCCAGCTCCACGGCCAGAGACTGAACCTGCTATGATTTTGGGGGGTTATCTTGTAGAGAGGGGTTACCCAGCTACAGTTTGCGGTCCAGATGCTGCAGGTCTCTTTCAATGACCACCACAGACCTCAATCCTGAAAGGTTGCAATGAGTCCCCGATGTCCTCATTGCCGTCTTCATTTTCCCCAGTTGCAGAGGGCTTCCCCTCACTTCTCAGTGTGATCCAAAGCTACAGCCACATAAGCTGTAGAGCTGCTGACCTCTGCTGTCTGCTCTCAGCACTGAAGTGTACATCCTTCCCTACATTCATTTTTAAGACGAAGGCACGGAAAGGCTGGGTTAAAAGTAGATTCCTCAACCAACCAGGGCACCGTGGAGTGTTCTGATGAAGGACCTGCCATATTGCTTCTCTTCTGTTACACTTTTCCTCCTGCTACCTCAAGCCTGATGATACCTCTTGTGTGCGGGTAGTGCTTACATGTTGTGATTGCTTGCGTATTTGTCTACCTCCAGGGAGGGGAACCTTTGGCCCTCCAGATGTTTTGGCCTCCGACTCCGAGATTCCTGATCCACCATTGCCAAGGATAAAGGGGTGCACACCAAAACATCTGGAGGGCCAAAGGTCCCCCTTCCCTTGGTCTACATAAACATCCAAGCTCGGAAAACTGAATTCACTGCACGGACATGTGATTTATCCCTCAGCAGCGGCTAAGACCTTGATATCATAAAACTGAAGTCTGTGCACCTGATTCATGAGCTTTTCTAGTCTTGAAGACTTCTGTATCATGCTGAGCATTGCAGATGTGGGGAGGCAGAACGAGAAGAGGAGCAGAGAAGTCTGAAACCATCACGATGAAGTCGAAAGTGCAGCATCTGGACGGCAAACTTGACATACCCACTTCAGGTGTACTGGCATCAGGTTTCCCCTCAGGGAATATACAGGCTTAGTCCCTCAGTTTTTCTGTAGACCAAGGAATGTCAATCACTCAGGGAAGAAGCATTATAGGCAGCCTCTTGTTAGAGCTAAGAAGCACATTAGTATTGGAGCGATGTGATTCACAGTCCTTTGTGTTTGGAAAGTCAGGCTTCAAAGGGATTCCGTCCTGAAGCCGCCACGTTGTAGACCAGAAAAAATAACTTCTTCTCTGCTAGCATCCTATGAAAAGAGACTATACCTTAAGCATGTCCAAACTTCGGCCCTCCTGATGTTTTGGGCCATAACTCCCAGAATTCTAAGCTTAGATTGCCAGTGGCAAAGGATTGTAGGAGTTGTGGTCCAAAACATCTGGAGGGCCGAAGTTTGGACATGCCTCTGGGGTTCTTTGGACTTGCGTCAGCAACAGTGATATTTAGCATGGATTTAGTTCTTCTCCATGCTTTCAGACAGGTCAGGCGCGGAAACTGCTGAAATGAAATGGCTTTGTGAAGCATATCAGGGCTTTTACCCCCACGTTACAAATGGAGTTTGCAGAAGGCAAGGCTACCAAGGCAGTTTAATAGGCTTACTATAATCATTATAGTATAATGCCATTCCTTTGACCAGACAAATGTTTTGAAGCCAACCAGCTCGCGGTCCTTTAGGTTGTATTTTTCCTATAACACCATAGATTCTCACCTTGTTTATACTGAAGATCAGTCATTGGTATTATGACATCGTCAAATAGGCTGGTCGAATGGATTGGGAAAGGCAGATGTCAAGAACAGTGCCAGTATTATTCAGACGTCCTTTTGTATGTGCCCTGAACCTTCCCCACCGGCTCCTTTCCATCCATGGTGAAAGCCTACCATTTTTCTCAGCTTCTTTATAAGTCCCGAGTGATTAATAAAAGCTCTTTGGGACCATTTAAGCACTGTTTTTTTTAATAATGGGACTTTTAACACCACGGCTCACGCTCAACACCTCTGTGATCCCCCCCCTCTCCTTCCCAAGAAAATGAATGCCAACAGCTCTGAATGGGACACACACACATGTGAAGGTGCATCTCGGGTGCTTCTTCTGGAAGTTGAGTCATGGCTACTGGACTTTGTTCATCTTATGAGCCTAATTCAGGCCAGGGTGACAAGAGGTCAAAGCTGACTATAAGATGGAGGATTTGCACTAGCTGTATTCAGACCGATGAAGCTGTTTGGATGAACAGCCAAACGTTTCTATCTCTCAAAAAAGAAGTCCAGTAGCCATGACTCAACTTCCAGATAAACTCACCTGGATGACTGAGAATCTTCACAGACATCTCTGGTGCTTGCTCTTTGAGCCTTCTGCTTGAATGCCTCCCCAGCCTGTTGGGTCTTCCAGGGAACTATTCTATTCTAGAGATGATGCAGACCCCCCAAGAGGAACCCCCCCATCTCCTTAATGAGCAGGGAGTCCCTGGCTCCGCCCTCCCCATCTGTTGCCCTTGGCCTCAAAATGCCAAGAAGCTCCTTTCCCTGCCTTGATCACAAAGGAACATAATTATTGTCTGCGGAAAGAGTCGGGTACAAAGGCAGTTCATCCCGTCTGACCGCCGCGGCACTGCAGGCCACCAAGATTAACAGCTACTTCTCCTTTGATTAGGTTAGGTAATAACAGTTACTTTAGTTAATAATTGGATGGATTCCCAGGCTGCGTAATTCATGTTTCGGCTGTCATTTTTTAAATTAATATATGATATTTTTCGTGTGCCACGGAGCTGAGCTGTATTATGGGAAAGGAGCCCTTAATCCTATTAGTTGCCACCGTAGACATATCAGGAAAAGAGAAGAGGGCTCCCAAGCCAATAAAGATGTCTTATCAGGTAAAGAAATAAGGTCCGTGCTTTATTTTGTATCTGTAATTCAATCTTAAACCATATACAGTAATCCTAAAAGAAGAAAAATGCAGCCACAAACAAATCTAGAAGGCCAAAAATACTTATACATCTGGAGGTCCTTGTTTCGTTTTACTGCCTTTGCATATAGCTCATTTGTGAAAGTGCTCAAGTTTAAAGCAGAAACTTAGGACTTTGCTTTTATTGAATCCAACATATGAATCCGTCCAGCCCAATATGGTCAACTCAAACTAGCAGCTGTGACTTTTTTGGAAGTGGGATTCTTTCCTGGGCCTGCTCGAAGATCCCTAGAATGATTGTTGGTTTCCCAACTTCAAATGTTCACAACCCTCACCTAGATTCCGGCAAACTTTGGGGGTGCTCAAGTAAAAGTGCTGATATTTAATGTAATACAATAGCCAAAATCCTCTGGTGGGCTCTCCAGCCCCTCCAAGTAAAAATGGAAGCAACTGGGAGAACCTATCCAGCTTGGAAAAACACTTCCAGTTTGGAAGGGAAAAGTGATATGGTTGTTGGATACAGTCAGTTGACTTGGGTTTGGTTGGTTGGTTGGTTCCTTCATTATTTTTTTTGCTGAAACAAGATCTGAAAGTACACATACCGTATCTCCTATCTGGGGAGGAGTTCTGTGGGATCCAGAGAAAATGCCCTCCTGGGGCTAGTATGATTCTCAGCCCTTTTCTACATCATGAATGTTTGTTTTTAAACTGACGTGGACCCCTTGTGATGAGGCTCTGAACACAACATTAGTTGCTCCTTTATCAAGGACCCACTCTACTCCACATTATGCAAGAGTAACATTATTATTTTTTTCAAAGGGTATGCAAGTGTTGTACAGTTACAAGGCTGACTGTTTTTGACTAGTTGACTTTAAATTCTTTCCTGTTTTGTTCTCTGCAGAATACAGCCGATCAAGTTGGCTTTCACGTAGCAGGAGGATTTACAGCTCTGGAGCAAGTCCTGCAGGTTGCGACAACTTCCACCAACTTGAACACCGTCTCACGGATCCCTCTGAAGTGAGTGAGCTGCTTTTGCTTGCCACCCACCCCCACCCCCTTCTCTCTCAGAGGGGTCAGTAAATTAATGGCATCTGTGGCTAGGATGCATTTTCTGGCTCCAATTTGGCCTGACCGTCCTATTTTTTGCTCCAAAACTGATGAATAGGTTTATAGAGAGTTTTATGGCTTTGAAATCTGACATGGCTGGTGGGGGCCCAAGTCTAGAGCAAGTTTGCCAAAGTTTTGGATTGTAGCCATTGGAGAAGAGTGAAAATGACATTATTTTCCTTGTCAACAGCATAAGAAAGTGCTCTCCTAAACTCCCGAAAAGTTACTCTTTTTTTTGCAGTATAATTTTCGGAATCCCATAGTTAGATGCAAAGTAGGAAACAGAGACTCGGATAAATGTGAAAATGTAAAGGAAGTGAAAAAAAAATGAAGTGTATGTAAAGAGATGCTACATAAAGGTCTAGTGTCATGTAAAGAGACTGCTTTTTTTTACATAAAGGTCCCTAGACATTTTTGAAAATTAAAAATGAAAAAAAATAAAATGAAGAATGCTTTAAATGAAAAATTTTAAAAAAAGAATCAAAGTTGATGGCCATGGGTTAGGGCAGGCATGTCCAAACTTCCGTCATCCAGATGTTTTGGACCGCAACTCCCACAGTCCTTTGCCATTGGCAATCTAAGCTTAGAATTCTGGGAGTTGTGGTCCAAAACATCAAGAGGGCCGAAGTTTGGACATGCCTGGGTTAGGGTTAAGCCTAAGCCTAACCGTAACCCTAACCCTAACCGTAACCCTAACCCTAATTGGCTAATAAATTTTCCCCCTAATAGTCAAAACAGATTATTTCTCCGTGCAGCATCTGTCCTGCTGTTGGGATCCCCGAACCCCCCTCAGTCAGAGAGGCGTGGTTATGGTCCACACAGATGTTCTTCAGCCAGCTTCCCATGTGAGAATGAAGCAGAGTTGGCCAGCTCATTGAAGAACCAGCTTTAGGGGCCACCTTGAACCATCACTGCCACACACAGCTTGCTATGCCCTTGTGCCTTCCTCTCCCTCCCAAAACAAGCGAGCAAAGAGAGAAACAACTCATCACCCAACCCAAAACCACATGCCGGTCCTTGAGCTGGGAGCCTTCCAGTTTCTGGGCCAAGTCCCAACATCTGGCATGCTGGATGGGCTAGCCTTGTTTGTGGAACCAATTTAGTCCGTACTCCGTGGTACCTCCATCTCAGGTTGAAGTTGTAGTTATGTGCCATCAAGTTGGAACCAACGTGCAGTGGTTCTAAGAGGGCTTTCAAAATATTTAAAGAGTAACTTTATAGTTCCACATCCCAATGCATTTCCATGGTTTAGTAGGGTTTCGAACCCAGTCCGCCTGGGTCCTCGTCTGTCTTTCCATCCATCTCCTGGTTTAGGTTCTTGAAGGAAAGCTCAGCATTAAAGGCGACCGACCCCTCATTCTAACTGAAGTGAGGTCATGGTCTCATAGATGGTATTCTGGCGGACCGTTGTATCTGAAAAAGCAGGTTTGGAAACAACGCTGGTCCATCGACCCAAAAGATCCATCGCGAAACAGAATAAGCTGATAGGCAAAGCATAGGTAGGAGGTATGGACACCTCATGTTATGACAATCGAATGCCTTTGACGCGCAAGAAAACCCCTTTTCTGATGAAACACTCCTTGTAATGTATTGGATATAAAACTCAACTATGGCCAAGGTAAACAAACCATGGTTACGTGTGCCTTGTGCCTCCTTTTGCCCTCTCTGTGGCTCTTGATTGACACCAATGGAAACATCCCTCTTGCATGACAGTTAGAGCTGTTCGGCAGTGGAATAATATGCTGCCACAAAGGGTGTTGGTGGAGTCTCCTTCTTTGGAGGTTTTTAAGCAGAGGCTGGATGGCCATCTGTCGGAACTATTGTGATGGGGGTTCCTGCATGGCAGGGGGTTGGACTAGATGGCCCTTGCGATCTCTTCCAACTCTATGATTCTGTGATTCTATGCATCATCCTGGAGTCGGCAAAAATATTTGTCCCGGTTTTGCAGCAATCAAAAGTGTGATATGGTAAGGGTATTTGTGATATGAACACCGGGGGGGGGGGAGGGGGGCGGAGAGAAGGGAGGCGCACAGGCAGATCAGAGAAGCCAGGAGCTTCATGAAACGTCAAGAAAGAAATGCCTAATAAATACGGAACATCTTTCCAAGGCCCGTGAATGGAGCCCTTTGTAAGGCTGGCCGAATTTCTGCAACGCCTTTGGCAGCAATTCCAGGCGCTGGTTTGGGACAAGCATCTAGTTAATCATAGATGGATGTTGGCAAAGGCCGATTCCGTTGCTTCAAAAGGACAACTTGGGAGTTAAGCTCAAAAGGAAGGATCCTCGGTAATTTCAGGAGAAAGCTGCAGCCAGGCGCGCGCCGAAAATGATAAATTGCACAAGTTACTGCAACTGTACCTGATTCCTGACATTCAGGTTACCTGCGGCCTTGCTTACGGCAGACGGCTTGGTACCCTAGGTTTCAGCAGTCCTGGGAAACCATCCATTATTTTAGTGTGCCTTGCAGTTTGAGCGGTTTATATATGTTCAAGCAGGAGCCTATATCAGAATCAGAATCAGAATCAGAATCCTTTTATTGGCCAAGTGTGGTTGGACACACCCAGAATTTGTTTTGGTAAAAAATGCTCTCCATATATAAAAGGAAATATGAGAATCATATATTCCACAATGCAAACACAGTTCAACAATACAATATAACCTATTATTTAAAAAGGAAGAAGAGAAGTAAAAATTAATTACTCAACAGTTTGATAGCACTTGGAAAGAAACTATCTTTATATCTACTTTATATCTATATATACTTCCCTTCGCTACTGTTCCTGCAAAGTGGTTCTGTTTACGACGCCGGTGTGAAGTAGAGAAGAGTCTGTGGTGACAGGAAGGAGGGAATGTTCATTTATGATAGTACATAGCCGCTTAGAGTTCAGAATTGAAGATAAGCGGGATATAAATATAATAAATAAATAAATAAATAAATAAATACATGTACAGGGACCGTGGTGATTTCGTCAGAGGCACACCCATGTCGCTTTGTAGATAGCTCATGGCAGGGAGAATTTGTCGAAAATAGCGAGTCGTGCTTGGAAAACGGCGACCCACCAAAAAAGAGAGAGGCCGATGCCAAGGACCTAATTCCTGCAGTTATATAACAGGGTAAGAACTTCACTGCCAAATACAACAGGACGGGCAGATCTATAAAGCCTTTGGAACAGATGGTACGGAGTAAGACGCTAGTTGAGGCCTCTGCGAACCATTTCTGGAGCATGAATTACAGGGGTTTTTTTTCCAGAAAGCGTGAGTGAAATGTTGATGCCGATGACGGACTGAAATGCAGTCTCAGGATTTGCACCCATGGACAAAAAAGCCAAATTTTGTACCTGGGTAAATAACTCAGGCCAACCAGACCAGGAAATATGGTGGACCCATGAACCTCGCCCATTAATTGTCAGTGGCACCTGCTTTGTTACCCTTTGCATTTTAAAAGCTTGATCTACATCTTGGTCAGGTGAATGGGATGTCCATCCCTGTATTGCAGGGCAGGAGAAAAACCAGCATGCAGGGCCCCAGTGGTCGTTTAGGAGAAATCTCCTGGCAGCAGCAATTGTAAATGGCCTCTTCGGCATACCCTGTGCAACTCTCACTAATGTTGCTCATTATTTATGTTATAATGGCTTTTTGTTGTTGTTGCTATACGCGACTAAAAGAAAGAAAGAAAAGCCTCTGGTGGTATTTTAATAATTTAATTCTTCACGCTTATTTTAGAAAAGGATGGGAGGAGATTATAGATGGACTGTCGTCCCCATCTCTTTCCCCAAAATCCCAGTCAGTCTACTGCGGCTCAGAATTTTAATCCCATGTCTGCAAGACAAAGCTTTATTATGATGAAGATTTAAGAGTTTGCCCCTTGTTGTTCAGTGTTATCAGACCAGCGAGGCCAACGTTGCAGAAAAGGTACGTTCGGTCTGGATGAAGCAGCGCTGGTTACACTCGGCAGACCTTTTTGATAGGAAAATTGTTCAGTGGCACAAGTGGATGGGTTTGGTTATAAGTAATCGTGCAAAACAACCATCAGTGTTACCGATAGGTAGAGCTCGGATACTTTCTTCCTGAAAAGAATTTGTTCCTGGATCTTGTTGTGCTAAATTCTCAGAAAGCAAAGCAAAAGCAAAGTGTTCTGCTTAGTCTCTGGGCAGTTTACAGTTTAATTACAGCAATGCAGGCTACACATTGCCGCCCCCCCCCCCCCCCAAAGCAGGCTGGGTACTCATTTTACCGACCTCGGAAGGATGGAAGTCTGAGTCAACCATGAGCCTGCTTACCTGGGATTGAACCCCCAGGTCGTGAGCACAGTTTTACCAGCAGTAATGGGATTTAAGCACTGCGCCATGGGGCTCCTTAAAGTAAACAAGAAAGTAACTTGTGACTCAACCATGTGTATAGCCTGTTGGTTCCCATGTGACATTCCTGGTTACATTCTTGTCAATTTAAGTTACATTTTTAAAAAATTAGGATTGAGAAGGAATTAGAAGATAGCATAAAACTTTACAATCCCTAACAAAGTCCTTTTCACCATGCCTAAAAATTCCACATTAATAAGTAGCTTTTAGTAACTACATGTTACTCTTTAAGCCCATAAGGAAACATTTGTAACAGATAGGTAAGAATGTTCTTTGTTACTCTTGACTTCCCCTGGATGATACAGTATCAGTGCTACAGTATCAGAGTATCAGAACATTGGAAACCTACCTGAAATACCTGCAAAAGCTTCCTGAGAGTGGCACGACAAAACCAGCGATAGGAACGAACATATTAAAATTGATTCTTCTTCTTCTTCTTCTTCTCTTCTTCTTCTTCTTCTTCTTCTTCTTCTTCTTCTTCTTCTTCTTCTTCTTTCTTCTTCTTCTCCTCCTCCTCCTCCTCCTTCTTCTTCTTCTTTCTCCTCCTCCTCCTCCTCCTCCTTGGAACGGGTTAATGTTTTAAGAGGCGTTTTTTACCAGTACACCTTTTTTAAGTGCAGTAATGTAATGTAAATTTAAACACCCATTTAAAACTTGTTCAAAACATCCCAGGTACAGTATAAACACCACCTGATTAGATTTTTTAAAAGCTTATCTATGATTAATTCAACGTGTTAACCTTTTCCCACTAACCGTGCCATCTCTGATCAGAATCCACATGTGAATGAAATATAGGGCCTGAGACAGCCCCCCCCCGGTCTGTTTCATAGAAGGCTGGTTTACAGAGCTGAGAATAGTAACTTTTCTGAATTACAGTCCTCGTAGCCCCTGTCGTCCTGACCAAGCTATGTTTCTTTTTGACTTATTTTAAAGTGCAAGGGATTTTTAAACATTGTTTACTGTTTTTTATATGGAATTTTAATTATAGCACCATTCATGTTCATTCGGTTGCTCAGAGCCCAGCTGTATCACCAACTACTTTGTAAAAACCCCTGTGTTCTGAAGTTTAGTCCGGTGTGCCTTCTAACAAGCCCCAGCCAAATCGTTATGGGACACATCAATGGATAAGACGTTGCTTTTGGAACCTGGCCTGTATCCATAAAGCTAATAAAGTGACAGATTAGAGTAGTTAAGCTATGGAAATATTTCAGCTTGCAGTAGATTTTAATCACTTCATTAGCTCCAAATATTTCATTTTCATTGAAAGACAGAGAGCATAATCAACGTTCACATAAATCATGTGGATTTTATATGCTGTAGTTTAAGTTACAGCCAGCTTCCAAAAAGATTCTTTTTAAAGTCTTAAGTTAGGCCGTATAGTACAAGATTAAGAAATCAACGTTTCTAAGGTGAATGGGAAGTGATGGAGTGCTTTAAGCAGTGTACTTTTTTGGATCTTCAGAAACTGATGCTAAAGATTCACCCTTTTTCTAGTTGCATTCTGTTGGAATTGGACTTTTTAATGAAAACACTTGCAAGGCGTTTGACAAGGCGGAACAGAAGTGCCTTAAATCCATTAGTGGTTTCACTTGTCAGAATTGTACCCAAATTATCAGACATACTCGAACTCAGAAATTTAAGATTGACAGACAGTGAGTCATTTTACTTGGCGTAAGCGTGGTTGTGCTGAAGGTTTGGCATTTCCAGAGTTAGCTTTTCATCCACAAGCATTTGGGGACTGTGGGGTGCCCAAGGTTGTCCAACTAAAGGTTGTGCAAAAGATTGTGCAGCTATCTGCTTCTCCGGTGGTAGAATCCACTGCAGAAACATTGGCAGAAATTCTCCACGTGTTAGCACGCTGTTGGATTTAGACTGTCGTTAAGTCTGGCGTAATTTCCATTTCTACATTTCACTCTTTTGTTTTTATTTTATTTTTAAAGCCATGCAACAGATGCAAAAGGATGCCAGGCTTCATCCTCCCATCCGCACCATTCCTATTATCTCAGCCGCACAGGAAAATATTAGTCCCTTTGGAAGTCTGAGCAATTTTTTAGTAAAGTTCATCAAAAAAAAAACTATCGGTGAAAACCATGTTGACCAATTTGCACAGATGTAACTTATGAACTGTTTCTTTGTGCATGATAATAATGTCTCCTTTGGAAGTCATTTGAGATCCTCTTGCAAATTTTTATTTTAAAGCATCATCAAAAAAAACTATGAAGCATGAAAACCATGTGCCCCAGAACAGACCATTCATTCCATCGCAGTTGGTGATATTCCTTTGTGTGTGTGTGTGTGTGTGTGTGTGTGTGTGTGTGTGTGTGTGTGTGTGTGTGTGTCTACACAGTCACACTGAAAATCAATTCACATGCCAGCCCTTTTCAGGAGTTAAGCCTGAAACCATGCAAGGTTTACATTGTTGGAAACATGGGCAGAAGCCCTGCTTTCCACCTCCATGTCCCATCAGACCCTCAACCAAACAGGTTGACAGCTTTATCATGACTGGAAGCCTTACTTTATCGGAGCTCTCACTTGTGGAAATTCTGGCAGTGCATCCATAAATCAAGTTTACAGGGCATCTCTGGAGACCTTCTTGATGAGAAAGTCCACCTTCCTTTCAGGTGGGGTGGAGAGGATGAGGGGGCCAAACTTGCATCCCACCAGCGTAACAATAGGCCCATGGGCTTTCTGGCTTAACACCTGAGTAAGGATGCCTGTTCCTTGCAACAGAGGGCCTTTTCACATGACCCCTAAGATCCACTGGCCACTTAAATTCGGACCAGAGATCTTAGGGGTTTGTCGCTGTTCCTGCGTTCCCACCCCCTCCGCACTCCTGGCTGCTGGCTGCGTGAGGGGAGGGAGGAAAAAAAGGAAGAAAAGAATGCCGCTCACCTCCGTTCTGCCGTCCCGGCACTGCATTCAGATCTCTTAAAGGGGCGGGGGGCAAAAAAAGAACAAACAGAAGCAAGGAGAGCCGGGCAGTCACTACGTTATATCCGCATCAGGAATTTTCACCTCCAGAGAGCAGGTACCTGAAAAGTGCGCTGGGACGTGCTTAGGTGGGCGTGGTCGCACTTAATTATCTGTAAACTCCGGAGCTGGTGGGGAAACAGTGTTAAGCTCCGGAGCTGGGAGCCATTTGCGGCGGAGTTTAGGGGTTGTGTACAAAGGGCCTGAGAAGTGTGAAAAGAAATCAGGGTGGGGGGATGGAGTTATTTGGGATTTGCGATGGACAGATTGCAGGGACAGGGTGTCTATGCCATCTAACACGGCTCTAAAGCTGATTTAGGAAGCCTAAGAAAAAGTTTAAAACAACAGCAGTGAGCAAACAACAGTATTATATCCAAGTATTCCTCCAACTGGTTTTCCTTCTCGGCGTAACCTTTGGGGTGTGCGATGCTGACCTGGAGGTGGTTTGCAAAACAAGGGGGTACCCTCCTTTGTGTACTAAAAAACGAGATCATCGGCGGGGGGCCTGGAAGTAGATTTTTTCTGAGTATATTTTTAAAATAACAACTTGCTTTATTCTACAAAGCATCCGGTACGTGTCTTGGAGACCTTAGGCAGCAATGGTGACAGTTGGCAGCTGTTGTCCCCTTAATAAGATTAAAATAAAGAAATTAGTTGTGCTGGCTTTAATCTGCCATTTAACCCCGTAAAGCCACCTGGGGCCCTGCTCTGCAACCGGCACTGTAAATTCTGATTTAAAAAATTGTAGAAACTCAACCTGAGCTATGGATGGTTCTAAATACATTCTAATTATAGCTGTCTGTAGTTAACAAGCTTATGTCGCCATTCCCTTCTTCCTTCCCCCCTCCCTCCCCCCACCTCCCTGGCCCGTTTTTTAAAATCCATCCATGCTTTAGCAAAATATACAAGTTGTTGTCGGTTTGCCTGTTTTTCTGCTTCGAGTTTCTCTTATTTTCCTTCTCCTTTCCTTTTAACATATAATGATTTCTCTAGGAAACCATAAGGAAATAAGTGTCACTTCAGCTGATCTTATGGGTGTTAGGGGTTTGATTTCTGAATGGCGTGTCCATATCCACCCTCAGAAACAGTGCAGTAAATTTTTTTTTCCAAATAGTTTTTTAAAAAAAAAACACATTTGTTTTAAATTCCATGCTGATTTTGATCTGATAGGCTTGGCTGAGAAGCAACTGTGTTTATACTCCTTATTAGGGCCCACAGCAAGGAAATGTACAAATATAGAAAAACCCACGTAGAACCCCACAATGATCTGCCTTTGAAGTTCGCACTCATGTGTTTCCTTAATATCATGTAATATCCATTCTGAGTCATTATAATATTCATTCTAAAGAATATTAAAGAAAAACATGAGTGTGCACTTGGAAAGCAAATCGTTGTAAGGATATAGACGGAGTTTTCTATACAGTATTTGTAAAAAGCCTCTTTATTGATGGCCAGCAGGGTGTGTTGATGGTCAGAGGAGTCACTTATCTAAGCCAGACACATAAAGGTTACATATGTGTATCGGCCCTCTCAAACATACAACCAAATGTTGTTAAAAACATCTATATTTGTTTTCAACTGAAATACGAGAACAATAGGTGTGTGTGTGTGTGTGTGTGTGTGTGTGTGTGTGTGTGTGTGTGTGTGTGTGTGTGTGTGTGTGTGTGTGTGTGAGGCTGGCCAGCAGCTTTAAAAATGTTGGACGAAAAAGAAGCATGGATGTTCTCAATAATTGATGGTACCTTTGGGGTCCTAAGAGAGGGTTGTAAAAAGTCCGAGCCATGCTCCAATGAAGCTTGAGCCAACGGCTGCCGGGGGCTCACGTCAACGTTGACCTACGTGTGCACCACCAGTTTTTTTGGACTCGTGGGTGAAATTTTTCTGTACTGTTGGTGACGGGGTTGGGCTCAGCCCGACGAAGTGGAATTTCCCCCACGAAAGCCTGCAGTGGTGTTGCCCGGTTGGAGATGCCCCAGTACAGAGTTTTAGTGGCACAGTAAGAGGGATGGCCAACTCATACGCTTGTGTGCGCAAGAATTAAAGCACCTCATCATGTTTGTGGACTGTTCTCTTTTGAGCTGGCCTCCTAAATGCTAGGCAGTCAGGGCTGTGGTTCCGTGAGCACTGGTTTGCTGGCTAGAGGTTTCCAAAATCTTGCCTAAATCAGGGTCCCCTCCTCTGGGTCCCCTCCTCTGTTATCAGGTTTCAGAGCATCAGATGGTCATGCCTGCAGTTATTTTTTCTGAATATAGCTTCCGGAACCTCTTGTACAGACTCTATGGATAACTGCTCGCTCCAAAGATTTGTAACCACTGGGCTTGCATTGAAAGCTATGGGTAGCCGTTCCCACCTGTCTCGGGTTGAGGGAGCCAACCGAGGCACATTGTTCACTTCCCCTCCCATGCCTTTGCTGGAAAGCCTCTTCGACACTCATTTCTTTGACCTAAGGCATCTTCCGATATCCCTCGAGGTAGGGATCCTGACCGTTTC
Source organism: Phrynocephalus guinanensis (assembly GCA_037367245.1). Taxonomy (NCBI): domain Eukaryota; kingdom Metazoa; phylum Chordata; class Lepidosauria; order Squamata; family Agamidae; genus Phrynocephalus; species Phrynocephalus guinanensis. The sequence continues at coordinate 20,459,971 of CM074749.1, forward strand.
CAATGGGTGGACAGCAAGATCGCAATGCCTTTGCAGCTGTCTCCTCTTCCATCTTGCAGCCTGGAATTTTGAATTTGCTTCCCCCCACCCCAAACCTCCCAGGCAATTGTGTTCAGAGCTGCAAGGACACATCCTGCCAGATTTCTTCACCAAGGTGGTTCGTTGCCAGCCACTCCCTTAGTATCTGTTGTTTTATTCCTTTAAACAAAAGAATTGCTGGGCCCGTTGCCCGTTGCCGTTGTTTTCGCCCATTGTACCCCAAGTACCATGAAATAATCACAGGGGGGGAAAAAGGAGTTTGCAAAAGTCTTCTTAGTCAACAATAATATAAGCGTTGATTCTGCTTGACTGCTCTTTGACACCTAGCCGTTCCTCACTGTCAGGCTGAGTACAATATAGCTTGCCTTTGTGTCCTTTACCTACTCTTCAAAGGTGTAAATGGCTCCCTGGAGGTTAAGGTGGAATCAGTCCCGGTTGTCCTGTAAGGCGAACGGCTACAGCCTCTTGCCATTCTTGACAATCATTCAAGGATGTTTTGTTTTGGCTTTCCTTTTCTACATCCTCTTTTCTTGCCACGTTTGTCTGAGAATGCCTTTATAACGGGCTCCCAGTGGTGCATCGTCAATTAGACAGAAAGTTGGTGTGCATGTTTCTGCATCCCGGAAGATTTTCCAGTGAAATTGGCCATCGATTGACTCTCCCCTGTATGTGAGGTTTCTTATGAAATAGACTTAAATGCGAGTGGCAAAGTATGGTACAAAATGTCCAGCTGCCTTCATGAGCCGACGTTCTCTAACAAAGAGTGTATTAAAAATGTGCCATCTCAAGGACGTCAGTGGTACGGATCCCTGGGTGTTTCACACCTTATCGGGTTCAGCCCTGTGGAAACAAGTTTGACTTCCAAGGAATTACAGGTTCAGAGTCTTAGCTTTAACTTGTATCCGTCAGTCTTGGTCACAGAACAAAAGCTAAGCCCATCTTAACTATCTGGTTCTGCTTGTCTTGGGAAGAAGTGAATTCTTTGGCCGTAAGTCCACGTTTCTTGATGGACATGGTGACAATGCTTTCTGTGGTCATCTCAAAGAAGGAGGAGAAGAATCATTCCCCTCATTCCTGAATTCAAACTGATATAATTTTAACATGCTTGTTTTTTGTGCTGTGTGCACTTCAAAACATGTCCACATTCCACCTGGCTGTAGCCGGTGTGAAAGATGAGACAGTGAGAGTTTCCCATATACAGGTGTGTGTGCCTGGGAGGTAGCCAGTTACATTATTATTTGTGTTAACAAAGGATGATCTGAGATGCATCAAATCAGTATAATTTATCTGCTTGACCTTATACCATTGTGTTGAAGCAGTAGAATTCTGCGTTTGGTGTACAATATTGATGGGCAATTTTGCTCCAAGATGATTAAACTTTTCCTTTACCTCCAGGTCGCTCTGCGGTGCCATAAACGTTTACCACTTGGTCTGCAACCACTGTGTGGAAAATTGCACCTATGTCTTGTTCAGCAACAAGATCACTTTTCTGATGGACCTCTTGATGCACCAGTTAACGGTACGTGAGGCTTTTTTTTTAAACACCCTGAATTTAAAACGTGAATACCTGTTGTGCTGGGTAAGCTTGTTTGAATGCTGATCAAGTTGATGGAACTCAACCAGGCGCTGATACAGCTAGGATGGCAACTTTCTCTCGTAACCCTATGGGTTTTCTTGTAAAAAAGAGGAATAGAATAGGAATCTCTAGAATCTTTAGATGTCATTGCCCCCTTGAGGAACAACTTACTTTGGGTGGTTTCTCTGGAAAAGACATTTTGGTGCATTTCACATAGATTGAAAAACAGGTATGGCACCTCAATATGACTAAATGATGAAAATATGACATATTAAAACAAGCTGACTTCCCAGGATTGGTTTAACCTAATATTGTCTAAAAAACTTCTATTTTTGAGACAGTTTGTTCTTGCCCATAGGTGACAGCAAAGGCTTCCCGATGGTACAAGTCGAAGAGGCAATGACCAGGATGTGATGGATCCCCAAGCTATATCTAATGCCCTTTACAGTGAGCATCCGCCTGGCGCCAAAACTTTTGTTCTATTTGGGCGCCAGGTAAAGCCCTTCTGTTAGAGGTCAAGATTTTGAAATTGAGGACAATTTACTTTGGGCTGGTCTTCTGATGGAAGAGACAGTGTGATGTTTTAGTAAAGGTTTTTCTTGTTTGGCCCTCATTATATAGGATGAGGCTATGTTTTAGAACAGTGGTTTCCAACATTGGGTCACCCAGTTTGTCTTTGTAAGCCGCCCAGAGACCTTGGGTAGCATAGGTGGAGCAAAGGCTTCTAAAAATAAATCCAAGAATAATAAAGGAACCAGTATTTTAGCGTGAAGGCCAAGTGGTTAAGGGAGCCTGAACCCACCTCTTTGTCCCCTGTTTTCTCCAGTTTGCTTTTTGTTTTCCACTGCCGTTTCGAAACCAAGCAAGTGCCATTTTGAGAGATGCCATGATGAGACAGTGTTTAGCAGGCAGGCAATGTTTGAGGTCTAAAAATCAGCGGTCCTCTCTGTTGTTTGTGACTGGGACAAGCCCAGCTTCCAACCAAGTAGGGGTTTCTTATCCTAGAAAATTTCAGCCTTGGAGATCCACAGGGAAAAAAAAATCTGTTCTGCCTTGTTTTTGATCCCTAAAAATGCTAGTGTTCATCTTAACAGGCTTTGCCGATCCAATTAAAAAGAAGATCCATGTTAATTGAGAAACTTTAAACTTTTTGCTTAATTTTAAATGTCATTAAATATTTTATTAGAAACTCATTTTTAATTCATAGTGACCTGCTCATCATGAGATATTTAGTCCAGGATTGCTGCTTATCAAGGGTGTGTGTGTGTTTTCATGAGCCAAGCGGTTTGTTAATTGAAAAGTTATGTACATGCTTTGAATAATTTACATTGCCCTGTTAGAATCAACAAGCCATAGGACAGTTGACAAACACTTAAGAGGAGGCCCCTCCGGAGGCCCTTGGTGTAGACAAAAGGAAACTGAATGCAACTCATTCATTCCATTTTTAAGTAGTCACAGTTCCAATCACTTCTTCTGGTTCTTTGACGAGTAAAGTGCCGTTTCTGGTGGACCCCATTTCACTTATTCTTCCCTATATTTGGAAGTTGAGTCATGGCTACTGGACTTCATTTTGAGAGAGAGAAACGTTTCGCTGCTCAACCAAACAGCTTCATCGGTCTGAATACAGCTAGTGCGAGTCCTCCATCTTATAGTCAGTCAGCTTTGACCTCTTGTCACCCTGGTCTGAATTAGGCTCATAAGATGAACAATGGCTTGAATAAGCTCGTTAGGGAGACAATAGTATCCCTAGCCTTAAGGTGAACAATGGCCTAAGGTGCTGAAACCTATCAAGAATGGGTCGTTAGCTATGGCCTTGGTGGTGAAGGCTTTTTGATTTGTCTCCGTATTTTGGAAAGCACAGTCTGATAAGTAACAGACAGATTGTGTCTGAGTCCCCCACCTTGGTTGAGAGAGAGGTTTTCAATGCTCATATGAATGGCTTCCCTGACCCCTCTCTCAAACCACCTATCTTCTCTGTCTAATATGTGTACATCCTCATCTTTGAAAGAGTGCCCTTTGTCCTTCAAATAGAGGTGTACTGCTGATTCTGGTCCTGAGCTGTTACCCCTCTTATGTTGGGCCATCTTTCTGTTTAATGGCTATTTAGTTTCTCCAATGTAGAGGTCTGAACCCTCCTCACTGCATTGGACCGCATATACTATATTGCTCCTTTTACGTTTTGGTATCGGATCCCTATATTGTACATCCTTGCTCCGTGCCATCAAGTCACCTCTGACTTATGGCCATCCTATGACTGACCAATCTTCAAAATGTCCACCATATTATAGTTGAGAAGTCCTTGGTGGACACTTGACATTCTAGCTTGTATGGTGAAGGTGCCATCTGTTCAAAGTCACTTTTTGCTAGATCGTCGTTCTAGAAATGACTTTTGGAACCAAATACTTCAAGAGATGAGCGCTCCAACATGGGAGGCATTCAAGAGAAATCTGGACAACCACCTGGCAGATACCCTATGATTTATTTATTTTATTTATTTATTTATTTATTTATTTGATTTGTAAATCTTCTAAAATGGACTAAGCGGCAAACCTGGGGCAAGATCAACAGCCAACCTCAAATAAACATGATATAAAACATAGAATCCTGGTTCCAATGCAATTAAAAAGGCACCAATGATCAATAATTAATAAATTCAACAAGTAAAAAATTCGACAGCGGTGGGGGATTTGGAAAAAAAACTTCACTGGAATACACTTTCCACCAACCCCTTGATAGGTGTTCAGATAGCTGAGCTTTCTTTTATTTGTGTGAAACAATTAGTACAAAAGCTTATACATACAAAATTTACATGATCTAAATAGATATTATATTTTATTCGATTGCTGTCTGGCTTTATTTTATTTTTGGTCTTTATTGGCCCAACTTTTTCCTTGTAACGTGGTATACACTACGTACGAGCAGGGGTTTGGAGTTCATGCCCTTGTAGGTTCCTTCACTGCTCTGTTATTCAGTGGCTTTTGGTCTGGCCCTTGACGTGGCACATACAACAGGGTCCCTTGCAGAGGTACAGAGGGACATCTGTGAAGATTCTCAGTCCTCCAGGTGCGTTTATCTGGGAGTTGAGTCATGGCTGCTGGACTTCTTTTTTTTGAGAGATAGAAACGTTTCGCTGTTCATCCAAACAGCTTCATCGGTCTGAATACAGCTAGTGCAAGAGACCTTCTTATAGTCAGCTATAAGACAAGAGGTCAAGCTGACTATAAGAAGGTCTATAAGAAGGACTATAAGAAGGTCTCTTGCACTAGCTGTATTCAGACCGATGAAGCTGTTTGGATGAACAGCGAAATGTTTCTATCTCTCAAAAAAAGAAGTCCAGTAGCCATGACTCAACTCCCAGATACAGAGGGACAGTGCCGCTTTGTATAAATGAAGAGTATAAATGAATCCAAGTATGAGATCAAGGCAAGAAAAAGCAGCCGAAGTACAGGTGTAATCCAAATTATTCAGTTCCATTTTCAGTTGAATTTTGGGGAAACCACTTGAAGCACTTGTTGTGTTGAGGCGTTTCCATTGCTTTTGTTTGGTTTGTTTAATTTCAAACAGCCGACGGTGTGTAAATGTTGACAGTAAACCTGATTTGCAAGGGAGAGGGGTTGAATCCTTTTGATCACAGCTGTCAGTTAAGCAGAGGGCGTTGACTACCACAGGGAGAATATTCTCACTGCTTTCCAAACCAACCCCATCACCCTGCCTTTATCGAGCGCAGAGGTCAGAATCCGATCCGTGTTTGCCTAAGGTTTGCATAACTGGCTGGGGCAAATATCTGTGCTTCTCTTCCAAAGAAGCCTTAACCATCCCACAGCCAAGAGAGAGGTAGGCGGCTCCTGCTGTGTTTTGTCGCTCAAACCGCTTTTGAGATGCTTGTGTCATGTTCCTGATTTGAATCAATCGCAGAGCAGAAGTTGACGTTTTTAAAGAGAAAATAACTCCGGAATTCCAAGCGGTGGCTCATGAACGTTGGACGGATGTCCAGTGGCGATTTTGCTTTCCTTCTGGCTCCCTGGTTGGGTGTGTTCCCTTCTGGGTTGTTTCCTTCTTGCTTCTCTGCCCTTCTAGCTGAAAGCACAGTCAGGAGCTAAAAGCTTTGTTTAGTCCCTCTCCAGGTAGTGCCAATCAGCTTTATCTTTGCTTCCACCGCCCTGAGATTGGCCTCAACTTTGACCTCGGGAGACCACCCACCGTAAAAAGCAGGGCCTGCCCTTCCCAGCTTCCTAGCTTAATGGTTGGGTTTTGTGGGGAGGGGAGAGAGAGAGAGAGAGACACACACACAGATAGAGGCACCAGTATTTACTGCAAAAAGTCTCCAGAAGTACCCATTTCCCAAATCGTTTCTGTCCAGGCAGGCCCAGGGGCTTTATGTCTGCAGAAACCGCAGAAACCCCCTGATTATGAGAACGGGGGTTCAGGCACCAAGGGAGTGCAGCGATCAGAGATAACAGCATAAGGTGTGCAACGCCTCTTAGTAACCTGTCCCCCGAGGGCATCCGACGGAGACACAGATTCTGCTTTTAAAGAGGAAAAGGAATCACAAAAATATGATCCGGGGCGGCAGCCGGGGCAGCTACTTAAGGTAAACCTTGGAGATTTTTTTTTAAAAAAATTCCCTAATAGCAACACAGACCTTCCGTGTCCTTCCGTCTGACATCAAACTCTCAAGTCTTTGTGGTGTGTGTGTGTGTGTGTGTGTGTGTGTGTGTGTGTGTGTGTGTGTGTGTGTGTGTGTGTGTGTGTGTGTGTTTCAGGCCTAGTTGCAGGGTACGCACTTCTCCCCCCCCTTTTTTTTTTTTTAGCATAAAGGGATTAAGTTCCCAGAGCAAAGCAGGAGAGACCTACCTCAGACATTCAGCCCTGCCCACCCACCCTCCCCGCCACAGCCACGAGCCAGCCATGCAGAGGGGCCTTCTGTCTTCTCAGTTTCGCCGGGCGGGCGTCCTTTTTGCAAAGGGAGACAAGAGTCGGCGGCACCTTTGAGTGCTCTCGGGTTTTAAATGAATAGAGACGTGTGTGCACCTGAAGCAGGAAATGGAACAGGTCGGTTGGCTCCTTTGTCAGGTTTCTGCAGGTACTCCTTTTGCCAGCTTGGCTAAGGCTTCTGCCGAAAGAATCCCTAGCCCTGTTTTCCAAAGGCTGGTTAAAAACTAAACTCAAAACAGCAGCTTGTCTGGCGCTTCCCCAGAGAGAAGGAAGTTCACAGACTGTGAACAGAGGGCTTTGGAAACTTACTTACTTACTTACTTACTTACTTACTTACTTACTTACAAGATTTTTTAGCCGCCCCACTACCAGGTGATCTCTGGGCGGCGTACAACAATATATTAAAACTATAAAACAATAAAACAACATGACCGTTAAAACTATAAAATACAATATAGGTTAAAACAATTGACATACAGTGCAAATTATAAAACCCTGTCGCTCATGAATCCAGCTAAAACGCTGTCTAATTAAAATGTTGGCTGAACAAGAGGGTCTTTGCCTGGCGCCGAAAAGCCAAAAGTGTCGGCGCCAGGCGGGTCTCTGTAGGGAGGGCATTCCAAAGTTGGGGGGGGGGAACCGCCGAGAAGGCCCTGCTTCGACATGCCACCCCCTCACCTCTTTGAGGGATGGAACCTTCAGCAGCGCCTCCTGGCCTGATCTTAGGGTGCGGGTGTTCTTGCAGGATCAGTTTGCTGACAAATAGATGTGGGTCTGTTGTATCATTTCCGGGATTTTCTTCTTCTCTTTCAATAACCAGTCGCCAAAACAACCATCAGCAGTCAAATCAGTGCTGCTCATATAAACAAATCGAAAGGCTACCTTAAAAATAATGAAAAAATTAATAACAGCAAGCATAGACACAGAGTCACATTGCAGCCGCCAGCTCTTAGATAAAAGCAGATTCGGGGGGGAAATGGTTGAATTAAAAGTTGGTTGTCTGCTTCTTTGACAAAAAGCCAACAGCAGTTGGTCCATGAAACCCTGGTTCCCTTCTTTGTGTTCTGAATTCCACAGTTGCAAGGATCATGTCCTCATCTTGGGTCCCCAGATGTCCTTGCTTGGACTGCAAATCCCAGAAATCTTGGCTAGTCCAGCTAGTGGCGAAGGCTTCTGGGAATTTCAGTCCCAAGAACACCTGGGGACCCAAGGTTGGGAAACCACAGCTATAGATGATGCCCACTCTAGTGGTGTTGTAAATCATGCAGGTAGATGAGAGGAGACATCAGGGATTGACCCTGAAGGAACGGTGTTGTGGTAGGAAACGGGACATCTGGTGCTTTCCGTGGAGCTGGCCCCCACAGTCAGAATGACCCTGAAAAGACAGGAAGCAAAGGGTTTCCTTCACTGCCTTTCCCACCACTTCCAACTCTTGGCTGGAAAATAGTACCTGTGAAAGTACTTGTGAACAGGATCTGGGAGTCTTGGTGGACCACAAATTGAACATGAGTCAGCAGTGTGATGCGGCGGCCAGGAAAGCCAACGCGATTCTTGGTTGCATCAACAGAAGCATAGTGTCTAGATCAAGGGAAGTACCACTCTATTCTGCTTTGGTCAGACCCCACCTGGAGTCCTGTGTCCAGTTCTGTGCGCCTCAATTGAAAAAGGATGTTGACAACCTCAAACAGATGCAGAGAAGGGCGACCAGGATGGTTGAGGGTCTGGAGGAAATGTCTTATGAGGAACGGCTTAGGGAACTGGGAGTGTTTAGCCTGTCAAAAAGAAAGCTGAGGGGGAATAGGACAGCTATGTTTAAATATTTGAAAGGATGTCATATTGAAGAGGGAACAGGTTTGTTTTCCATGGCTTCAGAGACTAGGACTCGGGGCAATGGTTTCAAACTAGAGGAAAAGAGATTCCATTTGAACATTAGGAAGAACTTCATGACAGTTAGAGCTGTTCGGCAGTGGAATAATATGCTGCCCCAAAGGAGGGTGGTGGAGTCTCCTTCTTTGGAGGTTTTTGAGCAGAGGCTGGATGGCCATCTGTCAGAGGTATTGTGATGGGGTTCCTGCATGGCAGTGGGTTGGACTGGATGGCCCTTGAGGTCTTTCCCAACTCTATGAGTCTATGAACTCCAAGTACTATTTTCACTGTCTCTCTTCCCTGTGTCTAGTTTGATCCAGACATTTCTAAGAGCAGGGCAGGAAGGGTGGCACTTGTTGTATGTTGTACAGGCCTCCCTTGCTGTCTTCGTGGCTTCCCCAATTGTAGCATCTGACTTGCTAATTAAACAAGGTGTGTGTGTTTTAAATACAATCCGTCCACTTTGGTAGGCAGTCAGAAATCATTAGGCATGAATTACTCCGGGCTGTGTAAATTACCACCGGCAACATAATATTCTTTCTTCAGCTGAACTTGGAGAAGACTTCTCACTTGCTGGCTTGGCTCGAGACCAGGAAGAGGCTATTACAATGAATTTTAAGTACCAACTCAAGGCCCAGAGCTAATGAATAATAAAAAGAATGTGCATGTCGTCCTTTGTCGCCAAGTGTTGCCATATTCCCACTGAGAGGGATATGGCACTCAACGGCGGAGCGGTGGCATTTATAAGATGCTGCCCTCACCACCATTTAAGTGAAAAGCCTTTTCCAAAGATTCTGAGAGGATCCCAGACTTCAAATGCTCTTCCAGACGCCACTCAAAATGGAAGTTTTGTCCTGCAAATGCTGTGCTCTATTTCTTCCGTGGACTTTCAATCCCCTTTATGTTTATGCAATGCAAAGTAGCAGCAGTCTAGTCTGTCCATACATTCTTGGTCCAAGACCAATTATCTGGTAGGTTCTCTTCTACCCTGGCAAAGGTGCTAGTTTGAAGGTATGAGAGGGGTAAAATATCGGCATGTTTCAATATTGAAACTGACGTTCTCTCCCCCCCCCCTCCAAAAAAAGAAGAAGGTTTCAGCAGTTTCATCCAGCTGGACAGCTCCACGTGGGAAGACAAACCGTGTCCAGAAGCCAATCTGAAGGCACAGGTTGTGTCAACAAACCCTGCAAGCAACTGGAAAGGAAGTATTGCCCCCAGCTACCAAAACAGAAAGACCAAAAAACCCCTCCTCTTTTTCTTTTAACCTATTGCCTCCGTGTCCTAAATAAGTTTTGAAGATGACCAATAAGACTTAGGTTTCCGTACATCCATGCCAAGTTTTTAATTAAAATGCAAACATTCTAGAGCAAATTCTTATTCGGGGCTCTCCTGGAGTATGTAGAAGAAGACTCCATCTTAATTAATGAGCAGTTGGAACAGAAAATGCATGTTTTTTAAAAAAACAACTCCAAACCATTCTCTCTCCCCCCCCCCTTTGCGTATATTGTAACTCAATATATACATTGATCCGGGGAGTGCGACCAGTTTGTGTAAGACAAAGTTGGCTGACAGACATTGCAAAATATTTTAATTGCTAAATGTTAGAGACAAATGGGGTGAATACTCAGTTAAAAACAGTGTGTTCCATTGTAGCCCTTTGCCATTGAACGAACAATTTGTTAGACAGACAGACAGATAAACAGACATCTACTACTCTGGGTAATTTACATGTTAAAACAAAAAAAAATCTCACCGACCCTGCATAGCCCTAATTTTTTAACTATAACATCTAATTAATAAAATAGTTTGGGAAACTCTAGATTTTTTTCCTCCTTCCATTTGAAATGCATTGATTTTTTCTTCTATCTCTGTGTTTAGGCTTACGTTCCAGAAGACCACAATTCCCCTTTAGGAAGAATTGCAAACAGGCAAGTGTTCGAAGGCCTGACAACCGGAATCCTGAAAATCTTGGCTGTGGTGTTTGGCGGTCTGATCTCCAGTGTAACTCAAGGGAACAACCAGAACGGTGCGTCAAAACTCATCCAAGAAATGAAAAACAAGGCCTCGCAAGCCGAAGTCGTTAACAGTCGGACGCAAGACCTCATCAGGTAAGATGAGATTCACTCAGTAATGTTCATGTTGAAACAGGGATTTGTATCCAGGTCCTAATAATAATAATAATAATAATAATAATAATAATAATAACCTTTATTGTCATTGTACAACCAGTGTACAATGAAATTGGCTGCGCTCCCTCCTCCTGCCTCCTGACTCACTCACCCATCACAGCGTAGTCCTCTCCTCCTCCTCCTCCTCCTCCTCCTCCTCCTCCTCCTCCTCTCCACATGTTCCACCAGCCCCTTGCCAGAAGCACAGGTTGCCTGTCCTGCCTCCTTGTCTGAGTGGGCCGTCAGCCAAAGGGGCGGGGCAGGGACGCCTGGGCTCCTGCTGGAGACTGGTCAAACAGCCAAAGAGGAGGAGGAGAGGAGTGTGCTCCAACTGGTGAGTGGGAGATCCAGCCAAAGAGGCAGGGGAAGGGAGCATTCAGCATCTGCGGTGTGGTGCATCCAGAGCGGCATGAACCTTCAAACTGAGGCCCTTGCCCATCTCTAGCGAGGAACAAGGCCCTCTCCATTGGCTGAGCTGCCTCCTCCCTTCCCACAAACATTCCTTGACCAGCAGGTGTTCTACCATTCCTTGACCAGCAGGTGTTCTACCTGGCTGCATCCGAGGTCAAGACAAGACAGCAATGGCCTACTTCACTGACATAATTTAGAATCCTGAAACATCTCCTGCAGTGACCTTAGTGCCTGAATCTCCCTGTTTTTTCTCTTTGATGTCTCGATTTTGTTTTGTGTTTCGTAAATAATTTGTTATTTCAGCTGCCTTGAGTGCATTGACAGAGAAGTTCCCTATATTTATTTATTTATTTATTTATTTATTTATTTATTTATTTATTTATTTATACAACTTATATGCCGCCCACTACCCAAAGGTCTCTGGGCGGTTTACAATAAAGAATTAAAACAGTTAAAACATTAAATATCAATAAATAATTAAAACAATAATAAAAACCTTACACTCAAATCATTATACTAAAATTGCCATCAGAGGACCCACAGTCTATGTTGTATCAATTAAAAAAACTTCTGGAACAGGAAGGTTTTTACCTGGGGCCGAAATGTCATCCGTGTTGGCGCCAGGCGGATCTCACTTGGGAGGGCATTCCATAGCTTGGGGGCAGCTGCCGAGAAGGCCCTGTTCCTGCAAGCCATCCCTCGCACCTCCTTGAGGGATGGCTCTTTCAGAAGGGCCCCCTGGCTTGATCTTAATTGCCGGGTAGGTTCGTATATGTTGCAACTTAAACATGAAGCTCTTTTGTCTTGCAAGCTTTCCATTTTGTGAGTGCTATGACTTGCACCAAGCATACATAACTTCAGGGAAAGGCCTCCTCTGTCACCTGCTCTCTGATTATCTATGAGACTGGAAAGGCCAGAGAGTGAAACTGAGATCTTCTTCGGGCCATGTTTGGTATCTGCTTTGCTCTCTGAGTACCCTTGCCAGAAACATTTGCAGCTTCTTCAGGATACCCCTTTAAGCACGCATGTCCAAACTTTGGCCGTCCAGGTGTTTTGGACCACAACTCCCACAGTCCTTTGCCATTGGAAATGCAGGCTTGGAATTCTGGGAGTTGTGGTCTAAAACGTCAGGAGGACCGAAGTTTGGACATGCCTGCAGACGTTTTGGACCACAACTCCCAGAATTCTAAGCCTGTATGGCCAATGACAAAGGACTGTGGGAGTTGTGGTTCCAAACATCTGGAGGGCTCAAGTATGGACATGCCTGCCTTTGAGTGTAAAGAAAAATGGGAATAGAGCTGGCCTTGATATTAGGTGCATTGACTTTTCTGATTCTGCCCAAAGGCCTTAGTTGGGACATAGCCCTAAATAAAATTCCTTTCCCAAATAAACCTGGAAAACTATTGGTTTTCTCCTTTAGCTTATTCTGCAAAAGCATGCTTAGAAAATCACCCCAGAAAGGGACCACACTCAAAGTGCCTCTGATTCTTTAAACCCAACTCATAAGCTTTCTGTTTCCTTGCCATCTTCTTGTTCAGTGAAATTCTTCTGCCAAAGAACATGTGTTGCTTTTTTCCAAAGTCCTTGAACAAAGCAAATATCGTGGACCCTAATAGGAATATGCTGCGTACAAATGGCCCGCTGCCGTCCGTGCTGATTTGTTGGTGTCCCTAGTTACTCGTCGTTTAATATCCAGTCAATTCTTGATTTGATCAGATGGGTCACTTGTACAATCGTCGCCTTGGTTTGATGAGATTAGCCTCAGGAATTGAGGCTGCTATGTAAAAAGCCGTTTTAATAAGACTCCAACAAGGAGCGGCTCCTTCTGCCATTGATTTCAGCAAGAGTTAAGAGCGTACATCTTGGAAATAAATAGCTGGGTCATATCGGAAGGAGGCTAAGGTCTACAGGCAATTGGGAAGAGACCAAGAGGTTACTGATGAGGTCCATGGAGTCTCCATGTCCAGGAAAGATGTCTGCATGAAACCCTGTGCAGCCACCGTTGACCTGATGTAAACGACAACAACCTAGGTCGGTTCTTCCCAATCTTGGGTCTACAGATGTTCTTGGACTACAGCTCCCAGAAATCCTGGCCAGCATAGCTGGTGGTCCCAAGGCTGAGAAGCCTTGAAGTAGATAGAATCTAGTGGTTCTCAACCTGTGGGTCTCCTGATGTTCCTGGACTGCAACTCCCAAAAGCCTCCACCACTCGCTGTGCTAGAAGGGTTTCTGGGAATTGCAGTCCAGGAACATCTGGGTCACCCACAGGTTGAGAAACACATTGAAGGTTTGAGGGCAACTCTGTTGCCAGTATGGTCAATGGCTATACTGGCAGTGGAATTCTGGTTTGAAAAGACAGATTTCTCCGGTTCTCAATAATGGCTGTATTTTCATCTCTGTGGAGCAGGTCTTTCTAGCTGATGAATAGTTTATGGGGCAGGTTCCCCCCTGTGTACCTTTTCTTTTATCTGTTTCTTCTGTCACTAAGAGTCAGGGCATTCCTTCCTTTTTGTTCCTATCATCCGTCTTCTACCCTCTTTTCTGAAAGACAAGATGAAGGATGCATTTAATTTTTCAAGGGTATCTCCTACTTCTCTTAATAAATTGCTTTCTGTTGTCTCTCTGAACCCTCGTGATGACCCTCACCTTCCTCCCCCCAACTCCCGACCTCATGCACTAGAGCCACTCCAGATTTCGTACCTAATTCATTAATTTCTTGATGGCAGGAATCACATTTGGTCACCCAGAGGTCTTTCAGTAGGCCTGCCCTTTCTGAAATGCTGAGACATTTTCATTTAAATCAATATTTTAACCTCTTTTCCACAGTTTATTGAATTGGCACTTGTGCGTTTCTTGTTTTTTTGCTCTCAATAAGGAAATAACTAGAGCTCTCTAGCAAAATCTTCTACAGACCATAGTTCCTATTGCCGAAGGAACTTGTTTAAATAAATTCACAATTTTGAAATATATCCATAAATGTTTTTTGGGGAAAAGCTATGTATCAAGTCGTCGATAGGAAGGTTTAACTATGGTTCTGTGGGACATTTAACAAAAGAGACCTGCATATATGACAGCAACCAGAAAATCAGAACCAGAAATTGTCATTTATCAAATGGTAGTCTATGATCGTGGTTTGGTGCGATGTTTGTTGTAACAACCTGTGATTAAGGCCAGAGCTTGGAAAGCACCTTCAACAAATATTCCGCAAGGTATATTTCCAAGGACCTCAAAAATGTTTAGTTTCCTGCTATAGTTATCATTTTTGAAGAAAGTGCTTTCCTGTGTGTGTGTGTTTTGGCTGGTGTGGAGGAAAATACCTACATTTTTAAATATTTCTTTAAAAACATAGACCTGCGTCCTGTAAGCCACTGTCATCTGCCTGACTGTTGCCTCAGCACCCAAAATTGAGTACTAGAGAACAACCGCACTGCGATGACTATGTGATTAACTACAGTAACTAAAAAGTAACTGGTGTTGAAGTTCAAAAAAGTAATCCTTCGTTACATTGTAATTCCAATGTAATTTGCTTGTGCATTAGCTATTTAAAAGAACCTTACTATGAGCAACTAGTTTCTTACAGGTTCTGATTCTATTCTTTGCTCTCCTGTTGAAAAACACAACAGCAGGTGTACTAAGTAGACAGATACTGTAAATATCAGTGGTAGTTTGCTTGATTAGGTTTGGAAGAGTGCAGACCATGTTTTAGTTTCAGAAACGTAGTTAGCGCAGATCACGGCTTGCCGTTTGTGTCTGAACTAGGCCACTTCACGCAGTTGGGAAGAACATCATTTTTAGGGAAAGAAAATGAAGCCAGAACAAGAAATGAGGAATTGTAGACTTCTTTATACACAGACAGCTAGGAGATACTTCTTTGCATGTTCAAAAATTAAGATTAAAATGTGAGAGTGGAGGTTTTTTTTTCCAGCCTCCAAGGTACCACATAATTCATTGTTCCACATTATTTATTCCGTTTGCAATTCTTCTTGGGTTTTTCGCCGTGTATTAAAATAGAAAACACTAAAACACCAAATTGGATTTTCAAGTACCCCATTAAAATTATGAGGGTGACTTTCCTCATTTAGGATCAGGGCACGCTTGGTTTTTATACGTCACCCTAGATGTAAGGAGGTGTATTTCACAAACTGCTTTTCTTTCATTAAAGAGGTTATTGAATTAAAGTGAACAGCTCAGTCATGTTCAACTGAACCAGATGCAGGAATCATCCTCCGAGAATCCTTTCTTACTAGATTGTCATTTTAGGACAAATTAATTGAATTTATGTTTAATTAAAGAAACAGTATTGGTCAAAATGCTTTAAGAGCCTCGCGGCGCAGTGGTTAAATGCCTGTACTGCAGGTAAAACTGTGTTCACGACCTGGGGTTCAGTCGCAGGTAGCAGGCTCACGGTTGACTCAGCCTTCCATCCTTCCGAGGTCAGTAAAATGAGTACCCAGCTTGCTGGGGGGCAGGGGGGGGGGACAATGTGTAGCCTGCATACTGTAATTTAAAAACAACAACTGTAAACCGCCCAGAGATTACTTGAAGTGGTATGGGGCGGTATATAAGCAGAACACTTTGCTTTTGCTTTGCTTTAAAGCGGGGTGGGCAGCTGTCGGCCCTCCAGATATTTTGAACCATAACTCCCAGAATTACGATCCTAGATTGCCAGTGACAAAGGACTGTGGAAGTTGTGGTCCAAAAACATCTGGAGGGCCGACAGTTGCTCACCTGTGCTGTTGAGTAATTTTGACGTCTTTCTTTTTAACAACAAAAAAACACCCCACCTCCCCCTAATTTAAACTGAAGAATGAAACTACCAGAGGGAAAATTACTAGTCTGCACCAAACAGATTTTCAGGGAGAGTGAAATTTCAGGCCATTTGCATTCTCCTGTTGGGAGGTCTGTGTATTGATCGCTTTAACTCCAGTGTCATCTGACACTGGCGGGACCCAGTGCCGACATGCTGCCCCTGAACCACCACCAGCCCGCCCACCGCCTGCCCCGTCAGCTCAAGTGTTGCCCAAGAGTCACACTGGGTCTTTTTTTTCACCTGAAGCGTTTTCAAGGATCTGCTTCTAACAGGAGAATGAAAGGCACGATGACAGCGTAATAGGACCAATTAGAAGGAACCTCAAATAAGCAGATTCCTGTTAGTCGCCAAGACTATTTTGTTCTTCACTTAAAGTGTGTATTTTTGCATGTGCACAAGCAATATGCGCAACACTAAGTTAGGCAGGCCATTTTGCACCAAACCAAGCGAAGCGTGTCCAAAGCAGACATTTGCATATGTCTTGACAGCAAGGCCATCTGTTAATGTCATAAATACCTTTTCAAATTGACTACGGAGCTACATGGGCTGCCTCCCTGTGGCCTTCCGATACCCACCAGCTAAAAAATACTGGTTTTTATTCAGGACAAGTGAACACAATTGATGGCAGAGAAAAGCGCTTTTAAGAGATTGGAGCTCTGCTCTTTCATTTTTCAGTGCCGGAATGGCTTTTTAATGCAGTGCATTAAAATAATCATTGCATGAGTAGCACTTTCATATTGTAGCCTAATTGTGTTTTTATTAGCACCTGTTGTCTGGTCTGGTGACAAGCCACCTCGAGCTCCAGCTCTAGGACAAACATGGGGTGTTAATCAAATAAAGGAATAATAAAAGTCCCAGGAGTGCTGACCTGTAAAAGTTCAGGACTGGGTTTAACTGGGAGACACTGGTTTTGTCAGCAAGAACCGGATCCAGCTAAGAGAAATGATTTCCAAAATTATATTTGTACTCATAAGGGAAAGGATAATGCTGAGAGAGGTCAGTGTTAGAAACAGCAGTGTTCCAGACAATGAGGCAATATCTCACTGCTAGGTTGAGATCTCTGTTTACAGCCTTAGCAAAATTCCTTCAACCAACAAAGGAATTCTTCATTTGTTGTTGGCTCAGAAGACGGACGGTGTACATGTTGACTTTGGGAGGATTATGCTGTAATCAGATTCTGTCTGGGTGGTTTTATCTTTCTTTTCATATGTTCTGCTTAATATCTTTTTTTAAATGCTAAACTCAGGTGAAAACATCTAGATAGCTATTAATTATCAGTTATGTTTAAATGGACTTTATTATGGGCCCAGACCAACCTGGCTGCTGTGAGAATATGTATCATTAAATATCTTATCTCTTTTTTTATATTGTTTGGAGTCATGCTTAACAAGCATAGCTCGGGTTTAAGTTCTACATCTTGATCTAGGATCAGAAAGCACACTAACAAGCGAGGAGATAATAAGCAAAATTTTAGAATGTGCGGAAATGGATAAATTCACGTATAGTCTAAAACAAAAGGAAGAAAGCAAATTTGCACAAGTGTGGAATTTATTTTATGTTTGGGTAAAGAACAGATAGAAATGAGTTAATATGTAAAAGATCTCACTATTTGTTTCTCCTCCAAGCATGCAGATGTTGACAAATGTTTGTTTTGCATATGAAATATATATAATTTTTAAAAGTGGAAAAAAAGGACTTTATTATGGAAAGGAAAAATGTTCATTCATTTTTAAGTAGATCATGAGAGTGACATTAAATTCTGTTGGTTAAAAGTAAAGTGTGAAAGCAGTATTTGATGGTGACCCCTTTTAAATCCGAATTTCAGTAAATTTAGGATCATAATATCCATTTTATATTGATGCAGTTGACTGACACCGACCTAAGTCACTGAAACGGCTCATGTTACCTTCCTTACGGTGTCTTCCTCTTCCTTTTTTTTCTTTGCTAGCTACATGGTGAATATTGGATTAATAGAAAAGCTGAGTTCCTGTTTCCTTTCCGTCCAAGGCCCAATTGATGAAAACCCCAAAATAGCCACTTTCCTGCAGAATGCGACGGCTGCGTTGCATGGAATGTGCCAGCTATGTTTCGCTGTCAATGGCAGGTAAGCCCCCGCCTACTTTTAAAAATTCTATTTTTCTTTGGCGGTCATCCTCTCCAGTAGAAGCCCTTTCTGTGTAGAGAAAGCAACGCCTGAAAACGTTATCCATGTATTTAATTACAACGAGGAAGATTCAGAGTAATGCCTTACTGCAACTAAATGAAAGCAAAAAACAAACAAGAAAGAGTTACCCCGTATATACTCGAGTATAAGTCGACCCGAGTATAAGTCGAAGCCCCTAATTTAACCCCCCAAAACTGGGGAAAAGTATTGACTCGAGTATAAGTCTAGGGTGGGAAATGCAGCAGGGCCTGGCAGCTCCTCCTTTGTGAGCTGGGGGAGTGGTGTGTGATGTTTAAAATGACTTTTAGCCACTGATGCAAGTGCTTGGGTCAGTGGCTAAAAGTCATTTTAAACATCGCACGCTGCTCCCCTGTGATGTGGAGGGGGGTCATGAGAAGCGGCATGCAATGTTTAAAATGACTTTTAGCCTCCAACCCAAGCACTTGCCTCAGTGGCTAAAAGTATTGACCCGAATATAAGTCGAGGGCCCCTTTTTTTCAGCCCAAAATTAGGGCTGAAAAACTAGGCTTATATTCGAGTATATACAGTAGTTTTAGAGATGGGCACGAAGTATTTTTTCCTGGTTCGTCCCAGTCCATGCTGCTCCCTTCCTTCGCCTCCTCCGGCCCAATCAACCCTTCACCAGGCCACTCACCCAACGTGCTAACATCCTGCAGCTCCTCAACTGATCTTCTGGTTCCAACAACAGCTGAGTCTTCTCTGTTTCATCCTCTTGGTTGATCTCCCACTCAGACGAAAGGGCAGGGCAGAGAAGTCTATGCTCTTGCCTGTGGCTGGAAGATTAGCCGAGGAGGTGGAAGAAGCAAGCAAGCTGGGCCTGGTGAGCATCTGATCAGCTGAGGAGGTAGGGATTGGGAGCAGCAGTTCAGTCACCTTTATGCACCAGCACGAACTGCAACGAACCAGTTTATGCCCATCTCTGGTTAACACAACCGGTGGGGGATGATGGTTGCATTTGGCTGTAATCCAGTTTAAATTCTTAATTACCACGTGTTACAAACTTGTCTTAAATTGTGATGTTTTTAACATTGCTTAGGTTTATCCTTTACTTTAATATCAAGATCTTAATTTATCGTTATTTTAAACACGTGTTCTTTTTAGCTGGCTGGATCGCCACTCGGGGATTTAGGCCTATGACTGCTAGCCTGAGGTTGGGGGTTCGGTTCCTCACTCTGCCTCCTACTAGTAGAGCCAGCCTGTGGTAGCCATGGGCTAGCTGCCCAGTCCCCAGGCACCCCCAGGAAAAGGGGAATGGGAAACTGCTTTGGCCATGCGCCCTGGGTGTTAAGAAGAATTGGGAGCAGAAGTCGGCTCAAGTATTGTTCAGTTCTCTGGAGTCATAATATATGCTGCCAGGAGTCCCCCAGTGTTTCAGAGCTGTACTTTAGACAGAGCTCTGTAGTTTTGCAAACTAAAGTCTATATTTAATCCCCGCTGACCTATCACAGAAGAAAGAAAGCCCTTGTGCAAACTACAGGAGGTGTGAAAAGTCCCCGCTGTGATAATCAGATGCCGCTCAGCCATTTCTTCTTCTTAGCAACATTTCATCTGTAGAAGTTCCTTCATATGATGTGATCTAGTTGGTACTACTAGAAGTAGTATTAACACCCTCTTGTTGCGATCCAGGGAAAGAAGGTGGAATTTAGATATGCTGGGCTCATTTGGGTCTCTCCTAAGTAAGATTGCAGTGTTAGCAGTCTAGAATTCGCTATGGGGTAGAATTAAGAGGAAAAGGCAGAGGTCATGGACAAAACAAATCACACACATGATCTAAGTAGAGGTTCCTGCTAGCAATTTACTGTCATATTGCCCTGAAAAGATCCAGGTCTGTCTGATTTTGGTTGCTAAGCAGGGTTCAGCCTGAGTAGAGGAGAACCACTGGTGATCTCCAAGAGAGGCAGAAAAAGGGTGGGTGCTACTCAAAGTAAGCCAAGACTGGACTGGATGAACCAAGGGCCAGACTTGGTACCGGGGTCGGTGTGTTTTTAATTAAATCAAGGCCTACAGACAAAGATGTTTGAGTTCTGCTCCCGTGGCAACCTTTAAAAATGATGGTTGGAACAGCAGATACCCCAGAGGACTCCCAGGCTAGCCTACCCACATGAACCTTTCAATTCCATAAACCTTTGCTGTTCAAGGAATGGGATCCATAACTCTACAGTGTAGGTGTGTGTAATGAAATGTGGCTGCCTTCCTTTTCCATTTTATTGGCAGCAGTGTCTTAAAAAATGATTTAACTATGGAATTGTCCTTGCCTTTCAAGGTATTTCACTTTTTTTTTTGTATCGGTTAATAATGTGTGTGGATTTTTAAACAGGGCAGTTAAAATCCTGTGTTATGTCCTTAAGAGAAAAGTTCACCATTCTAGCATTTTATGTGATTAAATTGCCAGCAGAGGATTCCTTGGGTAACATTTTAAAAGCAGCTTCCAGATGAATGGAAAGGACCGTGTTTTGGGTCTTCTTAAGAGACAATAGACCTCTTCATGTTTCGGTTAATTTTAGGATATAATCATGATGAGTAAAATGAATTTTATTTTCATTTTCATTTCATTTCACTGCAGTTAGCTTAACAGAAAGTCAGCTTTAGAGCTGTCACGGTCCAT
Source organism: Phrynocephalus guinanensis (assembly GCA_037367245.1). Taxonomy (NCBI): domain Eukaryota; kingdom Metazoa; phylum Chordata; class Lepidosauria; order Squamata; family Agamidae; genus Phrynocephalus; species Phrynocephalus guinanensis. The sequence goes on from CM074749.1 coordinate 20,480,566, forward strand.
GTGATAGAGGTTTTTGATCGCCATTTTCCTCTTTCAGATGATTTGCTTTAATTTTAATGTTTTAACTGCTTAGAAAGCACACACCAAAGAGTTAAAAAATGACAATACAAGGTTTTGTTAAGTGAAATAAAATGGCATTGTGTTTCCCATTTATTGAAAAGGGATACTTGCCATTCAACCTAAAGCAAGTGGTCTGTTTCTGTTTTATCAAGTTATCCATTTCAAATTTTTGCAAGAATTTTGGAAGTTGGTGCTGTTGGAGCCTTCCAGTATCAATACAGCCTTTGTAGGACTGAAACGTTGGCTTCCACTTCTTTACAGGGCATAGGTAGCAATGAATTGTTCTCCTTCAGTCTTGGTAGCGGCTTCTACCTCTGTGCTTTCAGGCCGATTATCTTCTTGTCCTGTTGCACTTGAGAACAGAGATCTGGATTTCAAAACTGCTAGCCAGTAAGGCCAATAGAGAGCAGTTTCGTAGACACCCCAGATTAAGATGTTAAATCGTATTAATAGTCACAAGCGTTACTGCCTTCATCGTGTCTTGGGCCCAGTCCCAAGACCCCCGAAGCTACCGGGAAGTGTTCCAGATATGTTAACGAGCTTCATGTTAAGTTTTATAAGGATTTTTCATCGCAGACTATCGCACGGAGTAACTGTAACAGGCATTATAGTGGAGAACCAGCTTAATCTCTTCTGATCGCACACATACAGAAAAGCCTACAAGCGATGTTACTGGCAAACACCCTTCTCTGCTCTCCACCTCTACTGACCTAAGAGCAAAACACAGGTGTTTTTCCACAATGGGGACATGGCATCCTTTTTGTTAACACAGGGACAATGTGCGGAATGCTTGACGGTAGCCAATTAACCTTTGAATGCGTGTTGTCGGGTACCTCGCGGTAGAAGACGCAAGGGATCTTGGTGTATACGAAATAAGAAGAGGCTGGGTCAAAGGGGGTCTGAGCGGCTTTTTGTATTGTATTTTAGTGTTGTAATTAAGATAATGCCTGTTTTGGCTGCCAGGTGGCAAATAAGATACAAGCAATTTTGCTTGAGTACTGATTGTTCTGGCCGCTGTTGCCAGCAGGCAGCCGCAGATTCAGCAGAAGTTGAGAAGGCTGGGCAGGAATATAAAACCTAGGGAGGAGAGAGAGACACCAGCGGAAAACCAAAAGGCTGTCTAGTTTGCCTTTCCCGGTTCGCACTCCCAGTTCAGTACTCGTAGATCAACTCCCGTATGGATGTCACGATGGCAGTCGTGGGCGCTGCACCACATCCTGAATTTGACATTGCGTTCAGAACAGTAGCAAACAGGAGGAGAGGTGGGGCTTTTGGACTTGTTTTCGGGCTCTTTCCGAGATTGTCTGGTATGCATTAAGATGATAAGTGAAGAGCGTGGATTAATAATTGTTGCCTTTGGGGGGAATCCAGAGCTGCTAATTCCCACTGAAATCCATGGGATTTAAGTATGGCAAGACCCACTGGATTCCCTCTGCTCCTCCCAGGCTGGCTAATTCATGGCTTCCTTTTGATGGCAAAGGATTCTGTGCGGTCCGCGGGTGGCCAGCTTTGCTGTGCTAAAATTAGAGTTGTTAACCCTGGGGTTGCCCCCTGAACAGAGCTCAGAAAACTTCTCTGTTTGGATAACGGCTCCCAATTCCTCCTCTAGAATGGCCATGAGTCCAGAGTGGATTCTGGAAGCTGTAGTCTAAAAATGCAATTTTTCCTGCCCCATCCTCTTTTTAAAAAAATGGAAATTTAAGTGTAAGGCAGAAGGCAAGGTGTGCTCAATCGGCTCGTTCTTGCTAGGCCTGGGGCAAGGATGGGCCTAAATTCCAGAAAAGAATCTCCATGGTTTGCCTGGTGAGGAGGTGGGGTGTTGAAGCATGGGGTCCCCATGAAGCCGGGGGCCCTGTTCCACATAGCCTCTGCCATGCTGGTTGTTGAATGTGTGTGTGTGAGGGCAGCACCACAGTCCCCAGTATCACGTCTCCAGGCCACCAGTATGGCATCAACACTATGGGGACCTTGACAGTCTCACCACCACTGTTTCCGACCAGCCTCTTAAATGAAAGTCACCTCCAGTTTCTTAATAGCAGCCCGAGCCATTTGGGATGGAAAAGCTCATTCTTTCTGGACAGGCAAGGCAGATACGTATCTGTAACTCAAGTGTGTTTCCAAACCCAAACCACCTCATTGGCTTTTAAATCCTCCAAGGCCAGGCTGTCGCAGGGTAAGTGAACAGAGAATACCAGCAGCTTCAGGATCCCCCCCCCTTTTTTTTTGCAGGAAAAAAAAAGATGTTTGGAGTTGTGCATCCATTAAAACAAAAGGAAATCTAGACCATGGGTGATACCCTCATAGGCTGCTAGAAGAAGAAAAAAAATTAAAAGTTGCTGAGCTTTCGAGAGCAAGCTCTCTTTTTCAAAGCAGGTCTAAAAGTCCAAACATGGCAAGGGATGTCATTTGCCAGGAGAGAGTTCTTAAAACCATGCTCCCCTGTGCCTTCCAAGAAGAAGACGCCTGGCGTCCATCTTGCCAAGTGAACTTTTAGGAACCTTCTCCTGGCAAATGACATCCCTTGCCATCTTTGGACTTCTAGACCTGCTTTGAAAAAGAGGGCTTGCTCTCGAAAGCTCAGCAACTTTTCTTTTCATTTTTTTAATTTTTCTTCTAGCAGCCTCTGAAGGTATCGCCCATAGTCTAGTTTTGCTTTTGTGCTCCAAGGAGGCTTTCTGATGGATCTGCTCCTGGGCGCGCTTGTTGTTGCCAGCGAGAGAGGCGGGCTATCTGTTACCTTAAAGAGAGGAAGGTGGGGATGATTGCGGGACAGCTCACGGAGTTGCTCTGGCGTTGCTCTCTTGGACAGGTCTTGGAGCGTTTTTGACGAAGCTCGTCAGGACCCCACGGGACTGACCGCTGCTCTCAAGGCCACGGACTTGGTCGGGGTGTTGCACATGCTCTACTGCATTTTGTTCCATGGCACGGTCACCGACCCGAACACGGCCAGCCCGAAAGAGAGTTACGGAGAGAATACCGTCCAAGTGGCTCTTCAGAGTTTACGCTTCTTCAACAGCTTTGCTGTGTTGGATTTGCTTGCTTTCCAGGTAAGGCTCGCCCCTTCTCACCCAGCGGCAAGTTTGTCTTGGCCTTACAGGAGCCGGCAAACGGGAACCTGAACTCTGCACACGTCCTCCTCTGTTGACCCCATTCGGTGCTTCTCATCCTAGCTCATGGATGGGTTGCATATTGCATATGCCCTGTGAACCGTACTAGCTCCCCCCCCCCGGAGGGGGGGCATTTTTGCAGCCCACAAAACCATCCTTGATCCCACCCACCTACACACACACACACACACACACACACACACACACACACACACACACACACACACACACACACACACACACACACACACACACACACACACGAAAAATCTCCCATGAATATAGAGCCTTATAGCTCTGTGGTTAAACTGCTGTACTGCATCCAACACTGAGGGCTCGAGCCAAAGCCTCCAAAAGCAAAGCAAAGTGTTCTGCTTATATACCGCCCCGTACCACTTCAAGTAGTCTCTGGGGCGGTTTACAGTTTTAATTACAGCATGCAGGCTACACATTGCCCCCCCCGGCCCCCCAGCAAAGCTGGGTACTCATTTTACCGACCTGGGAAAGATGGAAGGCTGAGTCAACCTTGAGCCTGCTTACCTGGGATTGAACCCCAGGTGGTGAGCACAGTTTTACCTGCAGTGCAGGCATTTAACCACGGCACCACGAGGCTCCATCCTGCTTCTCCTTGCCTGCGCTAACTGTGTCAGCAGCTTAGAACAGCGGAAGCCACAGTATCCCCTCCACCTCCCTCCTCTTCCTCCTCTGCTTTCAGGGACAGGTGTTGCTGCCAGTGTCACAAAGCCCCCACCGGGGAGGAGAATGACCTGAGGCGGGTGGTGGAGCTCCGTCCACCTCCATCTCGGCTCCGCAGAGATCTTCCCCGCTCTGGCCAGCTTGCAAGGATGGCAGCTTCTACATACAAGACATCCCCCTACAGCTCCTCACTTAACAACCCCATTCACTGAACGACCTAGTCGTAGGAACGGAACTCCGTCATTAAGCGGGGAGCGTTTGTATGGCCAAGGCATTGGTTCTGATTTACAAAACCCTCCATGGCTTGGGACCTGAATACCTGGCGGAGCGAATCTCCCAGAGGTCAACTGTGGCCAGGCCCACCAGAATGTCACAGGCGCGCTCATTTCGGGTGGCCACTCCCAGGGAGGCTAGGAAATCGGTAACCCAAAACCAAGCCTTCTCTGTGGCTGGCCCCTTGCTTTGGAACCATTTGCCAAGTGAGTTGCACCTAGCACAGTCCCTGCCTTCCTTCAAAAAAACACTTAAGACCATGCTTTTAAGAGAGGCATTTGGCAACCTTTATTCCCCCCCCCCATATTGTTCCGCCATCTTGCCAAGTACTCTTATTTTAATTTTTATTATTGTTATATGTTCTGTTATGTGTTTGATCCCCCCCATTGTTGTTAACTGCCCAGAGTTCCTTTGGGAAGATGGGCAGTAAGTAAGTAAGTAAGTAAGTAAGTAAGTAAGTAAGTAAGTAAGTAAGTAAGTAAGTAAGTAAAACCCAGTTTCCCAGATTCCACTTGCAGAGTGGGAACAACGATGCTGGTGGTGGTGGATTGCCGTTGATTAAAGACTACCTTTTTCAGTTTCGGGGAACGTGCAACTTCCTCTTGGATTGTGCACATGCCAGGTGCACCCTGAAATTGTAAAAAGAGAGCTTCGAATCAATGTATTCATAAGAAAGGCCAAGCTGAAGTTGCAGCCTTAAACGCGAGCTGCTTGGATATAGGACGTCACTTGTGCATTTTAAAAAATGCTAAATGTTGAAAAGCTTTTAAATACTAAACATTAAAAACGCACACACACAGTCTTCTCAGAGGGACTCTTGGTTGAACCCGCAGAGGAGGAGGCTGGCTCAAGCGCTAGACGACGGGCAGGCTGAAAATTCTCGGGCGTGGAAACCATCCCCAAGTTCACAGGGGTACCTTTTCCATTTATCTTCAGCGTCTAAACAAGGGGAAAGGTGTCATGGAGAAGCAACGCAGGACCTACCGAGCCACCATTAGAACTGGTGAAAGAGGAAATGCATAGTTTCCTTGAAAAATGACTTTTTCCATTTTATATACAAGCTTCCATGCCCCCTGGCCTCCTGTTATCAGGACAGAGTAAACAGGGAGCACTTGGATGAGAGTATAAGCGAACATGTGCCGTCTAAAAAAGGACCCGTTCCCGGGAACATGTCACCACATAACCCCCAGTAGCAAATGACTTGGGGGTATAAGGGCCCGTTCTTCTGCAATGTCATGATGACTAGGTGCGTGCGTGTTTCATTTATTTCTGTGGCGTTGGCATAGGAGGAGAAGTCTGTCAGTGGGTACTAGATGGAATTGCTTAATGGGATGGTTGTTCCTGCATGAGATTTATTTTTATTTAAACTCTTTTAAACCCACCTTCTTCCGTCTCCCAACAATGTAAAGACAGTGTTGTAGCTTAGAACAGTGAGTATACAAGGATGAATGAATACAATACAAAATAATAATAATAATAATAACACATTCAGTGCACTAAGGTACAACATTCTGTTCTTAAAAACCCGTTCAGCAGCCATAGAATCATAGAATCATAAGAGTTCAAAGAGACCTCAAAGGGCCATCCAGTCCAACCCCCTGCCATGCAGGAACCCCCATCACAGTAGGCTTGGAATTCTGGGAGCTGTGGTCCAAAACATCTGGAGGGCCGAAGGTTTGGGTGTAATTTTTAGAATTTTGAGAATGCCCCTCAAGGTGCCTTCTTTGGATTTTTGCAAAATGTTAAAACGCCAGCCTAAATGCACCTATCCTATTTGGTTTGTGACTTCTCCCCCTAAAAAAAAAAAAAAGATAGGGTCAGTCGAATATGGTAGCTAAGACCTGGGGTTTCCAGGTAGGGCTAAGGAGGCGTCCTACTAGAAATCCCGTGGAACTGCTGCCAGCCAGAGTCGACAATATTGGGGTATTGGCTCTTGTGATCCAACTCAGAATGGGCAGCGCCTTAGCATCCCAGGTGCCTGTAAAATGTACGAGTGCCGTTCATTTGGAGTGGCGTGGCTCCAGGCGCCTAAGTTGCGGTAGAGCATAAATGGGTTGGCCCTGTTCCATTCGTGTCGGGAAAGGCACTGTTCTGGTTTTGTCCTCCTTGGGGTCTTCCCGTAGGCGTCTGCCTGGCCACCCTGTGAACCCTCGGTTGGATCTGAGAGCTTCAGAGTCTGATCCAACCAGGCTGTTCTTGCCATACGAGGGTGGAATTACTAGGATGGTCTATTAATCTGGCTAAGGGAAGTCACCTCTTTCTCATTTAGAGCAGAGCTGGGATGTGGGAAAGGAGGAAGAGGAGGAGGAGGAAGAGGAAACCAGCTTGGCCCTGAATTTTGGGCTGCTGTATGTATCAGCTGAACCAGATTGCTTGAGTCCGTCTGCTTCGGCTCCCTGGCTTACAAGACTGGGAGCCAACGAAGCCGAAGTGACACTTATTTTCCCACAGGCCTGTAGGGTGGTTTCGTTCAAGGGAGTCGACTTTGATGTTTGCGCCTCATGCATCATTTCTCCCCTTTGACCCTGCCTCGCTTTTTCTGCCTGACATGTTTATTAAATAGAAGCCACGGGCTGTACAGATAAAGCAGGCTTCTCCCGTTCTCCGCTCTCAAAGCCGCTCGAGTCTTTCTCTCCTCCCACGGCCTGCAAATGTGAAAGAAAAAGAAAAAAAAAGCACGACAGCACATCACCAATTCATTGTTTTAAAAGGATCGCTTCGGGCAAGGAGAGGGGGTATCCCAGTGCAGAATTTCCAGACATGGAATCGGGAGGGGGGGGTGAAAAGAAGTTCCCTGCGCCAGCTAGTTTCTCCAAGAGGTGAAGAAGGCCCCGGTGAGTTGAGAGAGGCAGCTGCGATCCATCTGCCAAGCCGCGCGCCAGAAACAGCGGCCTTTTTAAATGCAGAGGTGTCCCCCTGCTAAAGACCCTTTGGGAGTTTAAGAGGCTTCCTGGGCCGCCAGCCAGCAGAGCAACCAGGACGGGGGGGGGGGAGGATGTGTGTACTCTGCCGTCCCTGTGCATGGCTTCCCTGGCAGAGCGCAGAGACTTTACATTCCAGATTTCCTCTTAGGGGGGGATCAACAGAGAAAGGGAAGTCGAGAGAGGTGGTAGTGGACAGATTTGTGTGCTTTTAAATGATGCTAAAGAATGCAGTGTTACCTTAAAACATGGTGAGTTTTCATCATCAATGTTTTGTGGACCGTAGCCCGCTTCAACAGATGTAGTCCACAAACACTATGACATATTAAATTGGGTATTAAGTACTTTTGCCGTTGACCCTGTACTCTTTGCTGCTGTAAAGGCTTCCCTCCCCTAGAGGTATGAAGACTTAATTATGCTAAGGTACACCGAGGAACAGGTGAGATCAAAGATTACACTGAAAAGGCAGGTATGAAAGAGTAGCTAATATATCTTGGTTAGTTACTTGAAGTACTTGTGGAAGAGGAAGAGGAAGTTGCATTCATTGGTTGACTGTTTAGATTATTTTCAACAGAATTTTCCCAAAAGGGTTTACAGACATGTTTTGAATAACGTGATAGACCCTTCCACCTGAGAGAGCAGTTCTACGCATCTGTGGAGCCGAGGGAAAGGGGTGGAATCCTTAGAGCAGCCAAGTTCCCAGAAGCCTTTGCCACTATGCTGGCCAGGATTTCTGGGCGCAGATTTAAATTGAGACAGTACAAATTAAAGGACCCACGTACCCAGAGGTCTTGTGGGAATGGGTTGTCCAATTTTATGCATTCCTGAGCACGCATGACCTATAATTCTCGCTTAAATCCTTCCTCTGTTCAAGACCTGGTTTGGGGCACATGCACCTTGTCATAAGAACATAACAAGAGCCATGCTGGATCAGGCCAAGGGCCCATCTAGTCCAGCTTCCTGTATCTCACAGTGGCCCCACCAGATGCATCTGGGAGCGGACAAAACTAGATCTCTGTCTCCTGCTACCAGTCCCCTGCATCTGGTCCTTGAAGTACCCTGGTTTTAACCCTGGAAATGATACATCTCCATCATCGTTTGTACCCTGTGATGGACTTTTCCTCCAGGAATCTGTCCAATCCCCTTTTGAAGGCATCCAGGCCAGATGCCATCACCATAGGGAGTTCCACAGACTAACAACACGCTGGGTGAAAAAAATATTTTCTTTTGTCTGCTCTCACTCTCCCAGCCCTCCATTTGAGTGGATGTCCCCTCGTTCTGGTATTTTGTGAGAGGGAGAAGAGCGTCCCTCTATCCACTTTGTTCATGCCCTGCATTATTTTGTACGTCTCAAACATATCCCCCCCTCAGGCGCCTTTTTTCCAGACTAAAGAGCCACGAATATTACAGACACCTGGGTGGCAGATCTGGGATTTCTTGACAGCCTTTTTCAAGGTTTTCATTCAAGATCTGCAAATGGTCCCGTTGTGATTCCCTCTCTCTCTGTCTCTTCTCTCTCTCTTTGTCTCACAGTCGATTGTCGGGGCCGAAGGCTTGTCCCTTGCCTTCCGGCACATTGTGAGCTCTCTGCTGTGGCACTGCTCCCTGCATACCTGCGAGGCGCTCCTGCATGAAGTCATTGTGTGCGTCGGCTATTTCACTGTCAACCACCTGGATAATCAGGTAAGGAAGCGTCTCGTTCACCTGGGCGGCAAAGAAGCAGCTCCTTTGTGCTTTCCCAGCAGGGCGGTTCCACAAGAGAGAACATTGCAAGCGGTTTGTCTTAGCTTCTCTGGAAGTTGAGTCATGGCTCCTGGACTTCTTTTTGAGTGATAAAAATGTTTCACTGCTCATCCGAACAGCTTCATCAGTCTGAATTCAGGCTGATGAAGCTGTTTGGTTGAGCAGTGAAACGTTTCTCTCTCTCAGAAAGAAGTCCAGGAGCCATGACTCAACTTCCAGATAAACTCGCTGGGATGATTGAGAATCTTCACAGTCTTAGCTTCTGTTTATATATAACACATCCCTTTTCAAAAGCAACATGGGATGTTGATTCACGGAGTTAAGAGTCCAGTCGTTGGATGGATTCCCAAAGTCCATCCCGGCAAGTGCAGTCATAACGGTGGGCAGAATTTAATTCAAGGGACATTGCCCGTCGTAACTTTAATCTCAGGATTTCAGACGTAGAGACCTCTAGAGATGTCAAGGAGTGAACCTGGGCCTTCTGCATGCCACGGTTATGTTCCGCTCATCTGGGTCATGGTGGCTTCTCCTCTTTGTGATGGTCTGCCAGGAGCTGATAAAATCTTGATGTTCTCTGCCTGCACTCCCTTTGGATGATCCCTCACGCAAGCCTTTGGGGCACCTCAACAGCACCACTTGGCGTATGAAGCAGGATCTCTCACCTCAGCGAGACGGAGGCCCAGAACCTCCACGGGGCCTCTGCTGCCGCCCTCGGAGGCTCTCTGTGGACTCCCATTTGGCTAATGTGTTCACTGCACTTTCCCAAGGGTGTCTCTTTTGAACTCCTCTCGCAAAGCTAAACAGTCCTGCCTGGCATGCAGAAAAGGTTGGTAAATGTGGCCCTCCCTTCCTCGTAACAGGTTGGCCCTCTTTTCTGTCCCCACCTCCCCTCTCTGGCACAAATCAAGAAGCAGATGTGTGACTCATTATAAAAGGCCAGTCCCTGCAAAAGTGCCAGGGATGGCATGCAGTGAAGATCCCTGAGACCTGCCCAGGACATGCCTGTGGCTGCTGGCAGTTGCCCCCTAGGGCAAAGGTCTGTCCGACTTGCGAGCAGGCAGCGTGCCACCCTGGCAGGTGGCCTCTGCATATACAGCCAAGAGGCAGAAGTCAAGGGCTGTCTCGTGTCTCCAGATAGTATCATCTTATAGTGCTGCAGTAGCTTTCAGGATGTAGCCTGACAGATACTTAAGGCATGTGCTCTCGGTTGTGCTTATGAAACAAAGCATTTGAAGGCATGGTCAGTGGCTGGACGAGAAACCCTTCTTTTACAACAGGCATGCAAGTAGAGATACAGAGCAAAAATGAAATGGTCTTTTATTGCTTCCGTATCTGGAAGTTGAGTCATGGCTACTGGACTTCTTTTTGAGAGATAGAAATGTTTTGCTGCTCATCCAAACAGCTTCCAGGCTGATGAAGCTGTTTGGATGAGCAGCAAAACGTTTCTATCTCTGGAAAAGAAGTCCAGTAGCCATGACTCAACTTCCAGATAAACTCACCTGGATGACTGAGAATCTTCACAGACATATTGCTTCTGTACTTTGGCATGTAACCGTTACAAGAACTGCTGCTGATCATGGGTGGTCAAGTGTTCAGTGACCCCAATACCTTCACAAGGAATTGTAGAATCCATCACAAGCATCTCTGTTGTTAATGAACAATCGCAGTTTGGTGTTTTTCTTGGCAATACTGTGAAATAATTTGTTCAGCTATCAGGGTACAGAGGATCCATTTCCTCCTAATTGGTTAATTTCAGAGTAACAGGTAGATAGATAGTTTAAGAGACTGGGTACATCTGCAAAGTTCAGAAATACAGTATCCACTGATTAATTATCCACTGATTCAGTTATCCACGGTTGGCAGAGGAAAAAAATTAAATCATTCAGCAGCCACAAAGCAAGCTGTTGGTCACAAACAGCAGCTGTAAAGCAAGCTATTGTCACAAATAGTATCTGTAAAGCAAGCTACTGTCACAAACAGCAGCCATAAAGCAAGCTACTGTCTCAAAACAGCAGTCATAAAGCAGCTGTCATAAAGGAAACAGCAGTTTGGGGGTGGGTGGGCAGGTGTTCTCTCTTATCCACGGCTTTCATTATCCACGGGATGGCCTGGAACCAATCCCCAGTGGATACCGGAGTCCTACTGTAGATGCAAGACAAAATTAATACACACAGGGGCCTTCCCATTAAACAACATTTATTGGATATGACCAGATCATAGGTCTAAGATACGCATTGTATCCATTACGACACCAGCATTCATGCTTGTAGAAAGCTTCTGCACATTGGGACACATGTCTGCACAAGGGGGTCTTCATCTCCCTTTGTTGCAAAGTTGGCCAAGGAAGTATAGGGACTATCTCCAGCACCACCTGCGAACTGGCAGGGTCCTTCTTTATTATCCAAGGCAAAACATGTATTTACCTAACGGATCCCCCGACAACCTACTTGGGGACATAAGGGAAAACAAAGCAATCAGAATAATGCTCTTGTCTTTGAGTAAGCCATTCAGAGGCTTACAGTAAGATTACTGCTTCTAATTAAAAATGTTGCCGTTAGTTAACCAACTCCTTGCGTCTTGAGACACTTTCGGTTTCCTCCTCGCTAGCTGATCTAATTAATGAACCCAATTAGTATGTGTTGTCGACTGTTGGAGTTCATTTGCATTTTATATTGGTTAATTGAATGCGGCCTGATAATTAAATTAACACAAATGACAGATGAGCTGGCTTCATCCACATTACTGTATTGGGAATTAAAACAGAAGGAAGAGAAAAGAACTCCTTGCATATTTATTATTGGTCAATGTTTTTAATTTGGTAGGTCTTTGCAGAGTGCCGTACTTGAGCCTCTGATCTTCGGTGGTGTGCTAGAAAAATGGCAAGCACTGTTCATTTCTCCCAGGGTGCCCCAGATAATAAATCTGAAGGCAGGACTGAGCCATATAAAATCAAACTTCTACTTGATCCCCTTTTGGCCCTCCTACAGGCCAAACGCTCCAGAATTATCATGCTGAAACTTGAGAATTCAGAATCATATATATTTGGGACAGACTGGTGTAGAATTAGTGGCCTGGGGGAAAATATTTTTAATGGCATCTCTCTATATTTAAAATCCTGAATCGTATCCCATTAGCTTGTAGTTCAAATAACGTTGCATTCTCAGATTGCAGTTGGTCATTTTGGCATCGGTGCTGACTGATGGAAATATTGACTAAAATAGAGTCCTGTTCACCAAACTGTGTTTATACCAAAGGCTTGATTGGATCTGCATTGCCGTTAATGAAGATTTATTTATGTCAGAAACCATTTCTGGCTTAGCTTATTAATTTATTTTTTTACAAAGGATCCACCTCTAATGTGTGTGTGGGGGTGTGTGTGTTTCATTTGCTAGTGTCTTTCTTTGAAAATTGAGAAATTTATTTTGGGAGACAAATTTTAAATTTGACCTGACTTGTGACAGGGTACAGTCTTAGCACCCTTCATACTCAAGGCTTGCTCTGAAATGAAAATCGTCTGGGTAACTAGACGAAAAGTAAACGTACATTTTACACGCCCTTTTCAACGTGCTGCTCTTTTTTGCTAGGTGACAATTGCACGAGCTCATCCTTCCTAAATCTTGGAAACCTAGTTTTCCATAGTGTCAGCGATGCCACAGGGAGCGGCGGTAGTGGCGGTGGGAACCTTGAAAATTATTAAAAGACAGTAAAGATCTTTTATCTGAACAAAAAGATGAAGATTGAAAAAGCAAGGGAAATGGGGCGTTAAAAGAGCCTGACCGGGGCAGTGACATACCCTTCTAATTAAAAGCTTAGAAGGCTGGGATTTGTTTATAAACTAGCAACGAAATTATGCAGGTCTGACGAGAGAGAGAGAGAGAGAGAGAGAGAGAGAGAGAGAGAGAGATGCTCTAAACTACTCAATGAACTATGTCTTTCACAAAGTTATGAAAGGGTGCAGATAAACGCTAGCATTTTAATTGTTAAACGGAAGATTTCACTCCTGGCAGTAATGTACTACTGCCAAAGTTCATCTCCTGTTGCTTTGAAAGCACCAAAGTCCTTTATGGAGTCACGGAGGAGAAAGAAAGAATCGAGCACCTCCCTCCTCCACTCGGGGAGTTCGGTGGCCCATCCGTTTTCTAATGGTCATGTTCCAATTTGTGCAGCCGCTTTGGCGAGAGGCCGCCCGTGGCCTTTTAGATCCATTAGCTTTTTAGTCCGAACGTCCCTACGAGACCCGCGTCTGGATTGGGAATAAAGAGCCGTGAAAGAGCATGGTCAAGTCGAAGGGAGTGTGCTTTTGCACTTTAGTTAACACAACATTCAACTTTAGCGCAAAGAATGCGCTCTTGTAGCTGCCGGTTCCGTTCCCCTGGGAATTAATAGGACGTCTGGCATAGAGTTTCTTTGTAGTAGATGAGGGCAGGAGAAGGCACTGCGTCCTTCTGCGGGGTTGAAAAATAAGGAGAAATTCCTGACGGTAGAGGTCTTTTTACCCGTGTTTCTATGATTGCTGAATAGCTATTTGTTAAGTAATCAATTGTTCTTTATTTGTCTCAGAGCCCTGCATGATTTAAAACTATGAATGAACAGGAAAAAATTAAGATCAAATTGAACTGTTAAAATATTTAGGCTGATTTTCACTTTAGTATTTTTGGCCATTTCGTTAGCTGTGATGAGACACAAATGAAATGCATTGATTGAATTTCTCCACGGTCGCAGAAAATGCCCAAGTAGCCCCATTTGAGGAGATTATTCTTTGATCTACCTACTTTGCTTTGAAGTTTATTAAGTGACTTCCAGGCGTTCCAGGTAGAATCTTGTACTGATGGGAGACATTCGGCAGGATTCATTCAGCAAAGCGGGCTCTGTAGGTTTAGCTCAGCCTCTACTAGTTTTAAAAAAAATTGTTTTGGCTTTAGCTATTATCTAGGTAGTTGGTGTCCATGAAGTGGATGGTTTTGGTACTGTATTTGCTTATTTCATTCATTATTTGCACCTCTCAACATAACTTCTGGACGGGCAATGCCAGCTTTATTCAGTAGGAGTGGGTTTCAGGCAGCCAGTAATAATCTTTCATGATTCATTAAGAGCTGCTTGTTTGGCATATGCTGATTTATTCAATATGCCATGGACATATTCCGCTGTGTAATTCAATGCATTGATGTTCTGGAAGGGGTTTCTGGGAGTTGCAGTCCAGGAACATCTGGGGACCCACAGGTTGAGAACCACTGGTTTAGAGGGTGTAAGCACACGTGGCACTTTTGACTTCAGTTCCACCCATTTTCTAGGGTTTTATCTGATTTTTGCATGCCGAGAAACCTGTTCCGCGGTTAGCAAGACTGTAGCAAGAGATGGTACCTCTCGTAAATTAATGGTACGTGAACCACTGACGGGACACCGGAAGAGCGTAGGCATCTAGGGTTTGCAGAACAATTCTGTTTGTGTTGTACCCCACTCTTGCTGTCTCCTAGCTTGCTGAAAAAATGACTTACAAATTAATTGTAACAGAATGCCTTTGATCCAAGAAATGCCCAGCTCAGAAAAAAGGAGGAACTTGATGCAGAAGAAGGCCTGAAAGCTTTATTGCTCTTCCTGTTTTGACTTTCATAGAACACACGAGAACTTGAAAGCTGTCACTGTTAGTGATTTCCAGGGAGCCTTTGCGTGACATAAATAAAAGGGCAGGAGGCAGAGTTTTCTGGATCAAACACTGCTTCTCGCCCTCCAAGCTCTGACAAAGAATGAAGGCGCCCCATTGTTTCCTTCTGTTCTTTGTCCAGAAGTGTTGCGTTCCTCAAGTGTTGCTCAAGAAAGAGCCTACCTCTGCATGCTTGCAGCCGCCTGATCAACCGTGTTGGATAGGAATCCACACAACACTCCTTCAACGGAGTGGATTCCTATCCAACCCGGTTGATCAGACACCACTCCTTCAACCTGCTTTAAAAGCCGGACCTACAGGAATCACTCCTAAAGAGCAATATTGCCACCATATCCCATCTTTTGATTAGAAACAAAGGGGAAGACATTCTGTTTGTCTACGAGTTTGTTTTAGAAGAACGTAACACAAGGAGGCACAGGGTTTAGCAGGTCGTATCGTGGGGGTCTGGAAGATAGAAAACACGCAGTCGTAGATGTTGGAAGGTCCTTTGCATGTTGATTACATACCAGTCTGGCAGGGTGTTGAACTGGAATCATGTTAGACACACTTTTAAACCATTCAGAAATAAGTGTGTTTTTCCGACACACAACAAGAATATATAAAAATAGTAAAAGGGAGGAAAAACACAGATGAAATTATGGTTGAAGAAACAAAGTTAGCAACATGGCTCAACAGGTAGCTTCAAGGTAATGCATTTAGTCCTTTAATAACCATCGTCCTTTGGCCCCAGTGAGGGAGGGGCTGACGGTCACTCAAGATTTCGGGGATGGGTGGGGGATTGAGCCAAGCCTTGAATGTATAGGACACGCTCGCATATTGGGTTGTCTTTAAAATTCCATTTGGATTTAGAAGAATTAAGAGGTTCCTATCTGCACTTACTAAAGGGTTTTCAATTTCATTCTGGCTATTGAACTAAAAAATGTGAACTATTGCGTTGTTGATCTTGTTCATGACCTGAACTGCATTATGAACGGAGAATGTGTTCTTAGTGAATTGTTAAAAGTTCTTTGAAAACTTGTAAATCCCTGTAATTTATGTTCCTGTGGCTTCGACCACGTCTCTTTTTTCCCTTTCTTTCCCCCTCCCTCCCTTTTTGTCCTTCTGGTTTTAATCTGACGGCAATCTCGTCTGGGTAGGCATACCTGTCAAATGCTAAAATGCTGGATTTTTTAAAAGCGCAATTTGCAGTCACCATCTTTAGATTTTTGAAGTGGTGCTAAAGGTACAGGAGGTTCCTATATTTAAAAAAAAGAACAACAATATTTGGGTCAAGCCATTTGCTTATAGTATTAATACTGTATTGCTGCTATTTTCCTTTGGGTCAATCTGCAGTTGGCCGTTCTCAGTTTTATCGCCAAGACTTTGTGGAACAAGCAAATTCATTTCCGAGAGTTTCATGGGAGGATTCCTGTCACTTTTTTGGCTCTGTGATTGCAACCGCTGTTTCGTTGATAGTGCAGCCTATTTACTTAAACCGTTCCTCTTTTAAAACCAGTGGCATGGATAAAAATTCTAATAAAAGAATAAAAAGAATTTTTCCTGTTGCTCACCAAACCCAAATGCCATGCATTGTATAATCTCCGGCGCTATGTCGCTCTCACCCCCGTTCCTAATTTCTTCAACATCTGGAAAGATGATTTGTCAGTGACTGGAATCCCTTTTTCCCACCTCTTCCCCCCAAAATCGCATACACATCTTCTCGACAGCTTGTTTTGTCCGCCTCTGTAGGCAATTGCAGCTACTACCTTGCAGTTATTTCTTTGTCTCTTTTATGACCTCTAGAGTCAAAAATATGTAAATTCGTCATTGTTGCTCAGCCACGATATACATTGCCCAAAGATGATTTTAACGCTGTAGGGGGTGGCTGTTCATTGTGCATTCAGAGACGTTGCTGGCATGAAGTTTAATGCTGATCATTTAAAAACTGGGGGCGGGTGGGGGAATCCAATGTTCAGTGCAGCTTTTTCTGAGTGAACACTCAGGTAACCGTCCTGTCTTGGTGGATCCATGCTTCCTTCTTTTCAGCTGACCCAGCTACCCAAAGGGTTTGCCGTTTGCTCTCTGCTTTCCAGGTGATTGTCCAGTCCGGCCGTCACCCCACCGTCCTCCAGAAGCTCTGTCAGCTGCCTTTCCAGTACTTTAGCGACCCTCGCCTCGTCAAAGTGCTGTTCCCCACACTCATCGCGGCGTGCTACAACAACCCCCAGAACAAGCTGATTCTGGAGCAGGAGATGAGTTGTGTCCTGCTGGCCACCTTCATTCAGGTACACCTTCTGCTCAAGTCTTGTGCGTCTTTCGGGTAAATCATACCTCTGCCCCCTTTGCTGAGCCATTGCTGGCAAAGAGGCAGGGGAGGCATGAACTTTGCATGCAATAAGGACGCAAACTGAAAAATCTGTTGATGCCCTGAGAATCCTCACCACCTTAAACATGTACAGAATAATTTCGGTTGACGTTTCAGATCCCTTTTGTTTTAAACGTGCAGGGTGTTCTCATGCAATTTTAAAGAACTGTTATTGAATAACATACACAGGGGTTCTTAAACTGATTATTTTGAAGCCTGTCTAGCAGAACGGTATGTATTTTAACATAATGTAGCATACACAAAGAGATAAGCCGTTGCTTATGTATTTACCTATTTTACATTACAGAGGCAAAGTGTTGCCAATATTATTATTGGCTATATTTTAAATATTCAGATGTTAAAATCTCTAGTTGATTTAATCCGTCATTTCTGCTTGCTCACATATTTGACTATCAGCAGTACCTTTCTACCTACAAGTATTCTGTTGGACAGGTTGTACAATATAACATTTATATATCAGTACCCATCCACACACCTGATAGGCAGGTATATTTTTTAAAAAAACTCTAAGGAGTTGGAAATGACTTCCATGCTTTAAATCTGGTACTCCTGGAAGGACTGTTTGTTTTATTTCAGTGAAGATCCGTTGCTTTTTTTCTCCCCGTTTCCCCCCCCCCTTTTTTTTAGTGCTTCTCTTATATAATTTGGTCCACCTGTGGTCTACCTAAATGGCATGAAGTTTAAGTGTCTTACAGGATACTTTCAAAACTGTATAACTCTATACGGTATTTTATAACTTGGTATATTAAGGACACATGAAGGGCAGAATTGTTGTCATTATCTGTTTATCCTTTTATTTATATTATAAACAGTTTCATTGGTTTGTTTATAGCAAAAAAAACATAGTTTCAAAAACTAAAACTAAAATATACACACCATAAAATGAAACCATTTGTTAAATTAAAACAAGGTGATAAAAACAACAACCACAGAACCTTCAATTTAGACAAACAGCAGAGAGATGTCTAAAAAGGCGACCATATTGCTGTGTTGTGTATCTTACAACCTTTTCCGGGTCCCGTGCATAAAACAGCCAAATGGTCAGAGGAAAGCACCGAACACCGCTTGAGCTTGTCCGCATCAGTAGGAGGGAAGTGCTACGCCTGCTAGGATAAGACCTTGCTTGCTTTTACCAGGAGAGTAATTTACATTCCGCTATTTGGTTGGAGAAGTGCAGCCTTTGTCAAACAGAGGTTGATTTACGGAGCACTCATGCTGGGGGTTTTGATTGCTGGTCCACAGTGAACGTGGCCAGCTCAGCAGCCTGTAGTGTGGTTCTCAGGCTTTGGGGGAAATTGTTCAGCTGTCCCGTTTCCCTCCCACCCCTCAAAACAAATCCAATCTAACAATATTAAACAAACAAACAAAGAGGCTATCTGAAAGGCAGGGATTCTTTTTTTTCTGCTCCAACATTAAAATTAAAAACAGACTTGCATTTGTGCTTACATTTCCGTTTGCGCTATCAGGGTGAGACACTATCTGCATGCCTTCCTGGGGCTCAGATCCTATTTGGCTTCTGAGCGAGTCCTCCCCGAATGGGAGATGGAGAGAGATCTGCCCCACCCCACCCCACCCCAAGACTGGGAAATAAATGCTTGCCATATGGGAGAATTTGGGGAGCGGGAGACGCTGTTCTCGCGGCTCTCGTTTAGAGGGGTATGAGACGAGGCTGAAAAGGCAGACCGTGTAGAAACGGCCTCGTACGCTTTCCGGTGTCCTTCTGCCGATAATCCAAAAAAAAAAAAAAGATTTCTTAGCCCTCAACTCAATTTTGCAACATAATCGCTTCGAGTGAATTGAGTCACACAGAGTAGGTGGTGTTCCACTGAGCTGTTTTCGAATGACTGATGCAGAAATGGTGGTACCTCTTTGATCAAGGCAACGCAAGGGTTGCCCAACAGAATTACCGCACACGGTTAACTCAAAAACAGTTAAGGATGTTCTAATACAGCCAGTTTTAATATAGCCTGCAGTTATAGACTTTTTCAAAGCTTCACAGTTGGAAAAACAGGCATATGGGTAAGATGTTCCACTTTTAAGAAGGGTGGAAGACATAGCTTTATAAAATTGGTTTATGATATTAGTTAATCCACTCTTTAATCTACTCTGATGACTTTAACTATTTAAAGACGTAACTGGTTTTATTGGTTTGAGTGTGGTTTAATTTCATTTTAACAAGACCGTGATTGAATTGTTTCTACTTGTTGTTAATAAAATTTTCCACATAGTGGTTTAATATATTACTGTGTTTGCAGGCTGTCTTGGGTGCTACCTAGCAGTAGGACGGGCAGGGTAGAAATGTTATTTTCCTGTTGCTATTAGGATGAGAAAGAGTAGTAATAAGCCAGTGTTGAATTGTTGAGAAGTCTTATGTTCAACATGTACTGTATTTGCAATTCAGATTCACAGTGTTGAAGGTTGCTGAGAATTTATTCGTATTGTGCAGGGTATTTGTTCTAACATACTATGCTTTCATTTCTACAGGATTTCACCCAGAGTTCGAGCCAGACAGATAACCAACAAAGGGGTAAGTATATCCATCAGAGTATCAACTCCCAGTCAATAAAATGTGCTATATTTTGGCTCCTAAGCAGCAAACAGACTGCTGCGGTCATGCAGTCCTCAGAAAAGCGGTTGCCTTAGTGGGAAAAAAAAGTTGTAAGAACTTAGATAAGTGGTTTATAAAGGATTGGGGGCAGAGGGGAAACAGACATCGCCAAAGAGTATTTTTTAACATATTAATTGTGTGTGGGGGGAAATGATCTGCCCACGGCAAAATCAAACAAATGCGTGACTGTGTTCTGAGTTTTAAGAATTTTTTTTTCTCCAGTGTTGCTACAAAGTGTATAATTTGTAGCAGCTGAACCGAGATGAAAAGAGGTGTTGTCTAATACAACCTGGTGAAAAATATATACTGCATATAAATTAAATTAAAGTTAGATAGATAGATAGATAGATAGATAGATAGATAGATAGATAGATAGATAGATAGATAGATAGATAGATAGATAGATAGATAGATAGATAGATAGATATGGTAAAGCCACATTTAATTGAAACTCCATTCCTTGCAAAACACCTGATTGTTCAGGTCAGCCATAAAATTGTGTGCAATTTTTCCCTGTACTTTTTCCCTCTTTTTATAACAAAATGGTTCTCATTAACCTTTTTGTGCCTTCTTTGACAGAAAAGACCTTAAGTCCCCTAGATTACCTTGAGCTCTCTAATAGATTCCCACGCCAGACCTGGGAAGACGCACGACAGTTCTTCTTGAAGAAAGAGAAAAAATAAGATTTTTGT
Source organism: Phrynocephalus guinanensis (assembly GCA_037367245.1). Classification (NCBI taxonomy): domain Eukaryota; kingdom Metazoa; phylum Chordata; class Lepidosauria; order Squamata; family Agamidae; genus Phrynocephalus; species Phrynocephalus guinanensis. The sequence continues at coordinate 20,500,693 of CM074749.1, forward strand.
GGATTCTGATATATATTTTTTTTCCTGAAAGAAGCTCGCCCTTTTGAATGCTTAATCCATTTCTTACTGTTAAAAGCTGTTAAAAATATTGTCTTTATACTAAACATGCACATAATGTAGATAGATATTTATACCAATATAATATATAATTTTATAATTTGCACTATTTTGATCGGAAGAATTGTATATACTTGTAAAATCCTGTTTCGTTTTTTTGAAAATAGTTATGTTTTTTTCTTTGTGTTCATATGTATGCACCACCGGTTTTCCCAGTTCTATGTTGGACTACAAATCTTACCAGTCCCAAACAAACTTGGTCAGCACTAGTATTAGTTGGGGATGATGGGGGTGGTTTTATGGAATGAAACGACAGATGTGCTATGTTATGGAGCCCTTGCACTTTACACCTGTGATGGACCTGCTCGTACCTGTTAATGCTGCTGCCGCTTGATTTTGAATGGAGAATGTGAGCTTAATTATTCTGGAAGCCCGCCTGTAAAAAAAGCCTAGTTCAGGGAAAGAAGATTTAAACTAACTTCCCCACCTTTTGCTTCTGTTCATTTTCTCAAATTTTGTACAGGTGCGACAGCCAGACAGAAAGGGGGAATAAATCCAATGTCTTATAGGATGTACAGCTTGTAATAAAATAATTTATTCTGTTTTGTCTGTTTTGTATAACTTTTATATACAGAGAGAGAGAGAGAGAGAGAGAGAGAGGGGGGGAGGGAGAGGATCCTGATGCATGCAGTTATTTAGAGAGCACAAAATCCTAAGTATAGTTGACCATAAGCTATGGAAATTCTGTTCCTCTTTGGGCTCCGTTTCCCATTTCCTTTAAGTGTTGTGGGTGTGTTGCCGAAGAAAATGTATTTGTTCTTAAAACAGTTGTTCTCAAGAATCTGTAAGCAACAAGCGTTTTCACTCAATTTATTAAAAGCAATATGACAAACTGTGAAAAGTGTTGATTTTTTTAAAAAAAAATTACAACCACATCACATTAGTGGCTGTGATACATTTGTTGAAAGGCCTGGACAATTTGGTTCAAATGCCTCCCATGATACTTACCGTGTGTTGCTTGACCCAGGTGTCCATCGCTCAGGGATGCTGGCGAAACTTTGGGTCTGGGCTCCAGATCCAAGTCTTTGTTCCTGAGCCCCACAGCCCAAGTCCGAGTCCTCTTGAAAAAGAAACTCTTTTCCCTAGGAAAAAACCCTGAAAGAGATACATGGGTCCTTAGTCATGAGCCAAGTCGTTGGGGTAAAAAAAAAAAAAAAGTACAACTTAAGCCTGACGACAGCAAGTCCTCCAACTCAAGTACCCTTCCCTGCCATCTTTGATCCCACCCGATGTCACCAAGTTGTTGTGATGAGACAGGGAGAGGACCCCGTTCACCCGTTCATCACCCAAGATAAACTGAAATAATCTAATCCAAAGAGAAACCATGTAGTGGCAAGGGGGTAGAGACAACGTGTACATGTTATGCTGCTCTGTCGTTTTTGTCTCGAACCAGGCACTAAGCGGATACAGCCACTGCTAATTCTCAGTTCTCAGGTGGCCCTGAAACTGAAATCCTTAACAGATTATTTTTAAGTGTTAGTCTGCAGATTACAAGAATTTGCAATTTGTTCTTAGCAGTTGGTGCGTAAGATATGTCAAGGAGTAGGTGGAGACATTGAAGCAAGGTCATAACCCTCCTCTTTCCTTTATCCGGATCTGAACGATGGTTTTCGAGATCAGATCTAAAACAAGTTGAGGAGCCACGTAGCTATCACGAAAACCAAATACAAAAGTGGAACAGGTGATACCTTGAGGCTACTAGAAAAATAAACAAAAGCGTTGCTAATATTTCGAGGGTGAAACCCTCGTCCTCAGAGCAGTACCTATAGGTTATAACATGGCAAAAGATGAAGTTGCAAGGAGTTTTTTTCTTAGATGTAAGGTCCTTGGCAAGATTGGGGTGGGGGGGGGAGCCAGGCGGTTTCTTTGTTGAGGCTCGGAGCTTGGATGTTGTAGGCTGCATCCAAATTGAAGGGAGGGAGGTGTTTTTAATTGCCCCGGTCCTTCCAAAGACATGTCACTGCTCTCACGTAAACACATTCACACCTCTCCTCAATGTGGCTCATCGAGGCCAATGGCCCCTGCCTTGTCAGCAAAGGGGGAGGGGGGTTGGTGCAGAAGGCCCAGGCATTTCAGATGAGATATGTTTCAGTGCAATGCATTTGATAGTCAAGGACTGTAATAATAAGGGTGAAACGAAAGATAACACATAAACCATCATAAAACAGGATAGAGTTCCTTCTTCTCCCTTTCTCTCTCTCCCGCAGAATCACCACTGTATCCTAACATTTCTTTACTGAATGCAGTTTATATACAGTGTTGCCATACTCCTTTTCCAGAAATTAAGAACTCATTTTGATGCAACACATGTGCTCTTCCATTTTCACGCCTGCATGAGACTGATTCAGATTAGGGCACGTCAGAGAATCGTAAGTTTTGCAGTGTGTCTCAGTGGACTAAGGCTCCGAAACTGTTGACTGCAAAGTCGGCAGCTCGGCAGTTTGAATCCCGGGTGCCATGCAGCGGAGCAATAACCCCAGCTCCTGCCAACCTAGCAGTTCAAAAGCATGTACAGTAAATACAAGTAGATACATAGGTACTGCCGTAAAAAGCAGGAAGGTAAAACAGTGTTTCCTTGCAGCCATGCCGGCCACATGGCCATGGACTTGCACAACACTGGCTCTTTCGGCTTGAATACGGAGATGAGCACCGCCCCTAGAGTCGGACACGACTAGCACGCATGTGCGGGGGGAACCTTTACCTTTACCTATCTTAACACAGTTTTGGTGTGACAAAAACTCTCAATATTCTCATTGGAAACCACATCCCAGACTGAAAGATCAGTATGTCTGTGCAGTTGGAGACGGGTGTCGGGTAGGAATCGAGGAAGGAGGTCCTTTTTCTTCCAAGGAATTAGTAATGTGGGGGAGGAAAGCATCCCTAAACATTTGCTTGCTAGCGGGATTGCTCAGTGTGTGGGTGGAAAAGATTGCCGTCAGAATTGACTTAAAGAATTGACTTGATGACCTATGATTATTATTAAATATTTACCTAGGTAGGGTATTTTAATAAATTTATCAATGCAACAATAGATTTTTCTGGTTGTCAAGAGCCCCGGTAGATAACGCAAGGAGACATCATAAGCTCGAATCAGGGGGAACTCGCAAAAAGACCTTCCGAGATGATGCTTGTGTCCAGACCAGTGGGTGCAGAACTAGACCGCTGTCGACAATCATGGAAATAAATGGCTGTGGAGTGTTTAAAAATGCACATCAAAATTTTCCCCTTGTCAACCCCTTTATGAAATGACAAAAGGAACGTGGGGCAAAAAGTTGGAAGAGCTGAACTGGACATCATGCTGGCTGAAACGTACTGGACCAACCCCTTCTGGTTCTGACCGCTTAGCTTTAGGTGAAGGAGCAGGTGGAGGAATTTGCTGTTGGCGACCACCATGACTGAGGATGTTAAGAGCAAATTCCTATTTTCACCCATCTGGCAGCAATTTGCCAGCGAAATTTACATAAACTGTTATGCCAGTGTAAAAATGCAAGAGTATTTCAGCTGCAATGTACAAAATAAATAAAAACTATAAAACCAGTTCAAAGCACATTAAAAATGAACAGTCTATCAGAACGTGTGCTTCCACATGCTTTTGACTTCAATGGGCACTGCTTTACACTGAATGAGACCATCAGCACATCTAACCCAACACCTAAGCCTTACAAAAAGAAGACTGAGAGGGGATATGATAGCTATGTCTAAATATTTGAAAGGATGTCCCATTGGAGAAAGGACTGGTTTGTTTTCCATGGCTTCAGAGACTAAGACGTGGGGCAATGGTCTCAAACTACAGGGAAATAGATTCATTTTAAACATTAGGAAGAACTTGACAGATCTGTTCGGCAATGGAAGATGCTGCCACAAAGGAGGGTGGTGGAGTCTCCTTTGGAGGTTTTTCAGCAGAGGCTGGATGGCCATCTGTCGGAAATACTGCGATGGGGTTTTCCTGCATGGCAGGGGGTTGGACTGGATGGCCCTGGAGGTCTCTTCCAACGCTGTGATTCTATGATTATTAGTGGCCCTACACAGCCCCAACTGGAGATCCTTAATTTTCCAGCGTGTCTCCCATCTGTGTACTAACCAGTGTGAACCCCACTCAGTTTCAGATGAGATCAAATGAGCTCTAGAGGGAATCATAAAATAACGTACAGTAATTACATTGGAAGGGGTCCATAAGACCATCACTTCCAACCTCCTGCTTCATGCAAGAATCATAACAAATCTAATGATTATCCAGTTTTCTCTCGAATGTCTCCAGCACTGGAGTGCTCACCACCTTCTGAGGTAATTGGTTCCATTGTTCTACTTGTAATTTAACCTAAATCTGGCTTTCTTTAGCTTAAGCCTGTGTCCTGTGGGATGATCAAGAAGAGATCCTCTGTATAAATAACCATTCAAGATTTGGAAAAGTGCTATCATGTCTCCCTTCAATCTTTTCCCCTTCTAAGAGCTAAGCATGGCAGAACAGTCTGTTTCCCTCCAAGTATTTTGTTGTATGCTATTCCTTGTTAACCGCCCTGAGTTCCCATCTGAGAAAATCTGGTGGTATATAAATAAATAAATAAATAAATAAATAAATAAATAAATAAATAAATAAATAAATAAATAAATAAATAAATAAATAAATAAACAAACAAACAAACAAACAAGCAAGCAAGCAAGCAAGTAAGTAAGTAAGTAGATAAGCCTGCTTCTTCCTGGGTCCTTCCACACTTGGCTAGAATCTTGGAATGGAAAAATGGAAACCAATGCAGGTATTGTCATGTTTCTCTCAACACATTCTTTATTTGTGCATGTTCTCTCTTTTCAATACCTTCACAGCTCCTTAAGTGTGACTTGACATACTTAAATGTGTGTTCTCACTATCAGGGGATGTTTTAAATGCCACAAAAATAGAAGAGGGGCTGTGACCTCTTTTAATTCAGTCAATCCATTGCCGATTTGGTCTCCCTCTTCCCCTGTTTAACTGGCAAGGGATCTTGAATCACAAACAATGGCGGTGACCCTCAAGCTAACTCTTGTTAGTACTGAGCAGATGAAGGGAATGAAAAACCCCTCTGGAATACGGCATAGGATGTATGACTTAGCCCGTTTTTAATGTGTTTTCTCACTATCGGGGTGGTGGTGGTGGTGTGGTGTTTTAGAAAGCCACAAAAACAGAGCTTAAGTGCTCAGTAGCTGTTGAGGAGGCCTAAATAATAATTTCTGCAATAATGAATCGAGAAAGAAGTAAGAGCTGCATTTAATGACAGGAACAAATAGAACTCCTGCGATCTCTGTGTACTTCTTGGGAGGCAGAGGGGCAAACCTATACACACAGGTGTTCCTTAATCCCTTACCAGAGGAAGATTGTTCATTAAACCCCTCTAATTGTCCCCTTCAGTGTGGCACTGAGACTCTTGAAGATGGAGCTGGGCGAATATCTTTCGAGAATACATCTTTCTTTCCATTTTGCTTTTTTTCAAATGTGTTTTTAAGACCTTTTCTTTTTCCTTGCAAGCAAGAGCTGTGTAACGTGTTACAGGAAACCCTAATAGGTTGTATAAATATTTCTGATCAAGTCTCCGTTTTTAGCCCCCCCCCCCCCCAAAAAAAGAGAGCCATAATTAAGATGGCTGTGATTAACCTCCCCAGCAACCAGACCAGGATCCCAATTAAACGTTTAATTGAAAGGGCTCCGTGAATTGAGCTCTCTTTTCTCTGCTTGTCTCGTTGCTTGACAGGCACACAGAGCTGGGGAAAAAAACGCTTCCACAGTTGTGGTCAAAGCTTTAATTAGAAAGGACAGAGACAGAAAAGGAGAAGAAAAGCTCTTGATTGGTTGGGTGGGGTTGTTTCGAAGGGAGCTATTTGGCCAAAATAAAAAAAATATGGGGCAATCATCACCCAAGAAGGGTCAAATCTTAAGATTTCTTCTGGGTCCAGAGAATTCATCTTCTCCCAAGATTCACAGTTTAATGATGGCATCCGTAGTCATGTACCCTTATTTTATGGTCATTTTGCCTCAGCTTTGTTTTTTTGTCAATTAGCCTTGACATCTGTCACAAAGGGCAATATAGAAATTGAGATATTTATATTCATATCCTGCCTTCCTCCTAATTCACAATCCAGCAGCCTCATCATGTCATTGCAGTTATATGATGCCAGATCACCTCCATCCTATGGCAACGTTCTTAAGGACAGATTTACAAAAAGTCTTTACAAACTCAAGGACATGGGTTCCTTTTTTTTTCAATCTAGCTATCTTCTGTTTGGTCTTCCTGTTTTCCTGCCACCTTTTCAGCTTTTACTGGTGGAGGATTTTTGACAAACAGGGGCAGCAACACTCCAGCTAACTCTTGCTAGTGCTTCACAGAGAAAGATAATGGGAAGCCCCTTTAGAATATCCAGTAGCTCAAGAACCTTATAATGGGACTTAACCGCTTTATCAATGAGAGTGAAGTAGATCTTGGTGATGATGATTCAGATCTGTAAAAATCCCAGGTCTGAAGATTTCAAAATCTACTGCAAGCCAATACAGTAGGAACCCAGTATCCACTGGGGATTGGTTCCAAGCCTTCCTGTGGATAATGAAAACCGTGGATAAGAGAGAATGCCAAAACTCTCAAAACTTCTGTTTTGAGACAGTAGCTGGCTTTACAGCAGCTGCTTGTCACCGTAGCTTGCTTTGCGGCTGCTGGATAAATGAATCAATGGATAATGAATCAGCAGTCACAGGGATCCTATTGTACCTCATAAAGTTATTGCTTGCCCATGTATTTTGAGATTTCTCCAGCCATCCAATGCATCTCATGCTTCTTTAAAAAAAATCAAGAGGACGTGATTTTATTTCTGGTGGTCAGAAACCCATTGGTGACTCATGCTTCTGTAAGGAGAATGGTATAAATCTTGGTAACAAATGAACTCTCATTAGGGGGGGGGGGGCTGGTTGCATTCCTGTGCATTGCAAGCAAACAGGAAGGTGTATGGGAATGCAACCAGGATCTTAACAAGCAGCCATTTGTGTTCAAAGTTTAGGCAATTTCTGTCATAGTAGCAGGATTCTGGCCACTGTATTCACATACAGATCTTTCCCTACAGACAGATTTTCCTTTAATGATTTGCAGTCTGGGAGCGCCCTTGAAATGCAGCCTTGTGCCATGTGGTTTGAATCCGTTTTTTGATGTTGATCTTGTTCACCCTTTTGACCATTTGATTCTTTTAAATATTTGCATCCTTACTTTTTTATTGCCCTTGAATGGAATAGGCCAGTGATGGCGAACCTATGGCACGGGTGCCAAAGGTGGCACTCAGAGCCCTTTCTGTGGGCACCCGACATCGCCCCTTCTTAACCACCTGTCTTCAGGTTAAATTACAGTATTAGCACTTTGCAAAAAAAAAGTGGGTTTTGAATTGCAGTTTGGGCACTCAGTCTCTAAAAGGTTTGCCATCACTGGAATAGGCTATCTTGGGTCCTTTTAAAAGGAAAATATGTAGAGTAAAACTTTTTTTAAATAAATAAAAAATAAAATGCGTTCCACTCATCCTGCCTCTCTTTCCATGATCTCAAAAGTGGTTTTTCCTCACCCGCCTGCCTCTCAGCCTTCACAACAACCCTGCCAGGTAGGACAAGGTGGACTTAGAACCTGCCTATGCAAAGCCCCGACCCAAGGCGCTGCCCAACCAGTACAAAGCCTCTCTAGCCCCTGTCTCCTAAAGGTGCCCAGAGGTGGTGCGGAGGGCGAGCCAGGTCTGCGTGGTCCGCAAGCCACCCTGGAGCCTCCGGGCATGTTTCCTCCCAGGAGAGGGCAGTAGCCTTCCTCCTCCTCCATCTCCTCCTCCTCCTCGGGCCGGCTGACTGGCTGGCTGGAGGGGAGGCCTGGAGGAGCGCCGTATCGCTTTGCAGGTGATGCCAGGAGCAGATAAGGCCGCCGCCGCCGCCGCCCGGCTGCACCGCCGTCTAGACAGCGGCATTAAGGCACGCCGCGAGATTGATCGCGCCCTACATGCACTCCGGGGACAGCCGGGACAAATCGCTCTCGTCTCTCCCTCTCTGACACACACACACACACACTCTCTCTCTCTCTCTCTCTCACACACACACACACACACGGGGACCCACCAGCACCTCCTCCTCCTCGGTTTGCCGGTTGGGATTTGGTGCAAGTGGGGGCAGTGCGCCCGATGAGGAGCGAAACCAAGTGCGCGCGGACGGTGCGCCCTACGCGCACCGGTTCGCGCGAGCAGTGGCTTGCGTGTTTGTTTCTTGGACTTTTATCCCGCCCATCTAGCCCTAGGGCTACTCTGATACTTTGCCGTTCTTTTATTCTAAAACCAAAACCAAATACAAACAATATAATATAAACAAAATATACATAAAATCAACAGCAATAAACTAAAATAAAGCTGCAATGAAAGTAAAAACAGCCAGGAGATTGCTAAGCTGCTGGTTAGTTGTTTTTCTTTTTCTTTTATTTTCAAATATAATTCCATTGCAATTCTTTGTAGCAGTAAATCTCGATGTTAGATTCCCCCCACACACACACCCCCACACCTCATTCATTCATTCATTCATTCATTGAACGCCTATTTTTTCCTTGGGCGGGTCTTGGAGCATTAACCTGCGGAGCCGCCCTGGTGAAGCCTCTACTTCCGAAAGGAAATAAGGTGGGCGGAGGAGATTCGGCCCCTGCCACCTCTCTGGATGCCTTCCTTGGCAGGAGGGATTTATGGTGACAAGACCCCCCCCCCCACACACACACACACTGCCTGCAATGCTGCCCCAGCTGAGAACTGAAAGCAGGCGGGTCCTCTCATTACACCATATAAGAGTTGCAATTAGAGGTGTCTGGACTCAAGAGATAAGTGAGTATGGCCAATGGCCATCCTAATAACCTTTGTGCTGCAGAGCTGGAAAGGAGATTTGGATCATGAACCCAGCCCATCTCAAGGAGACCCCAGCGGGGGATTCGAACCCCCAATCCCTGGCTCTCCTCCCAGAGGCCTCAACCACTGGGCTTTCCAGCAATGAATATAGAAGGGTAGCAGGGATGTGTCTACTCCTGTGTCATAACTCTCCTTCTCATGGTGTAGGTACTGGTGTTTCCTGAGAGTAGAATGCAGCCTCCACCGGGAGTGGCAGTCTTTCCACGGAATTCCAGTGGCCAGAAGCCTGGGAAATCGTGAGTCCTTCTGTGGGCATCTCGCCATGACGTGGTCCCCCAGCAGGAGGCAAGGCTGCCTTTAGATAGATGCCCAATGGGGGCGCTGGGGGGGGGGCGCAGGAAGAAAAGGGCCAGAGACCATGCCTTCTTAGGCCGGTTTTTAACACTATGGAAACCTCACTTTGCAGTTCAAAAAGGTTGAGGATGGTTCCGTGTGGCTTGCCTAGCTGCCTGCTGCCCTCAAGTGAGCCGAAAGAGGTCCATCGTAAGGGAAGATTTCAGATTTCATGACATTTTGTTTGAAGGGTGGGCGGGGGGTGGTGCAATTTTGATTCAGGCAGCAAAATACCTTGGGCCAGCCCTGGTCAGCAAATTTGACGGCCGACACGTGTGCGTATACCCTATGCGCACACGTCTTTTGGCATTCCAACAGCTCCTAGTGAAAACCCATAGCTATTGTGGGGTGGAAGGCATGAGGCTGGGGTGTCTGTGCAGGTCTGAGATCATTTACAGCCCAATCCTACATAGGCCTGCCCTCAAAATAAGCCCCCCCCCCCGCTTTCTCACCAGGGCGGATAGAATTGCAGACTTGTGCTACTAATTTGCAGCCATTTGCTTAGCAAATTCTGTTAAACTCAATTAAGCTAATTAGCTCATGAAATTCATTATCCCCCTCCCTCGCGATCTAGCCACAGCGGGCTTAGGTGGCTGATCCTTGCGCTGATCTGGAATATATATGAACTTGGCTAATGTGAGGTCACAGACGGTGACCGAGTCTTATATTTCAGGGCCCTTTGTCGCATTGTTTACAATGTCTACACACACACACACACACACACACACACACACACACACACACACACACACACAAAAGGCTTACAATCCTGCTTCAGAGAGCAAGGGATTTTCCTGTTCATGCAAGCACAGCCTCAGAAACTCACAATTCTTTGTATATAGATTGCTTCCAATAACACAGTCCTAAATTGACTGGAATTAAGAAAACCTTAAATCCTAATAATACACTTGTTTCTCATTCCAAGTGCTACAGGGCTGTTTATCGGTTTGGGTTCAACAGAGAAATACAGCTAGCTTTCCCTGAATGATGGTCTACCTATTATGTGTCTTTTATATGAATCTACAGAATCACATAGACTTTATGCTTATAACTACTTACAGCCTTATAGGTTTACACTGGCATTATGTTTTTCATTGTCAGTTTCCTTCACTCATAACTTTACATGGAACTTTACTCCCCTTTAACTGCTTGCGTTCTCTAGTAGCTTTAAGGTAACGTCTATTAATGCTGTAAGATGTCCCTCAATTCCTTGTTCTCAATTCTTGAACATGTCTTAATTGTATGGACTGTATATTACCTCATTCTTTAAGCTGTCTTGGGTCCTTTTTCCAAGGAAAAAGGCGGGGTAAAATACTCTTTAAAAATATTTACAATGGAATACACATATGCCAAATTCTGAATGCTTCTGCCAGGGAGTAAGTAATCCCTTTAGCTCAGCGGGGGTTGCTTTGGAGTAAGCCAACACAACTGGCTCTCATTCAGATCAGAGCTTTGAACTGCATAGCTTTTCAATGCTGTCGGACCCTACAAAATAAAAACCCTTCTTGATTCAAGAGCAGAAGGATCGGGTAGTGCTTCGATCTCCGAGGCACAGATTAACCTGGCTTGGGGCAACCAGCATCCTATGCGTCATAACCATCCGCTGTCCACCTCTTTCCTCTAACAGACCTCGCAGGGAAGTCGTGAGAATTCAAATGAGCAATCCCTGCATGTCCCTGAAGAAAGAGTGGATGGACATGCTAGTTAGGCAAGGAAACATCATCTCAGCCACCTTTACCACAAGCCTGTGAGGTGGAACACCACAGCACAACTATTAAGTCTCTCCATTTCACAGATGGGAATATCACGGTGCCGGCATGTTGGGACTTTAGGACAGAAGTTCAGGGTCTCTCTTTCCCATCAGGATCAAACTTCTCTAATTCCACACGATCGGCTCAACACATTTTGACATGTGAGGTGGTGCTGCTACCACTGCCACTACCACCAATCCTCCTCCTCCTCCTCCTCCTCCTCCTCCTCATCATCATCTCAAGAAGTTCTGCTAAAGTGAGCTGAGCTGAATGAACATGAAAACACTTCTGGGTGAGGTAAAGGACTAAGGCAGTGGCCCTCAGGCTACCAGATGTTCTTGTACTCCAGCTCCCAGGAATCCTGGGAGTTGTAGTCTAAGCACATCTGGGGGGGGCAAGGTCAGGGACCACTGACCCGAGGGATAGGGCTTGTTTGGTTTTTCCCTGCTTATTTGTCACTAGTATTTTTTTTTACTTGTTGAATTTATTAATTGTTGATCATTGGTGCTTTTAATTGCTGGGACCTACGCCTTTCGGCGTATTGGGACGCACCAGGATTCTATGTTTTATATCTATTTATATTGATGATGTTTATTTGAATATTGTATTTTTTTGGTTGTTGATCGGCGCTTGGTCGCCCGCTGTTTGCCGCTTAGAGTTCTATTTTAGAAGATAAGCGGGATACAAATATAACAAACAAACAAATAAATAAATAAATAAAATGAAATTTATCATCATCATCATATTTATTTATTTATTTATTTATTTATTTATTTATTTATTTATTTATTTATTTGCAGTGAGGTTTCTAACTTATAGTGACCCTTTTCAGGTTTTCGAAACAGAATACTCAGAAGTTCAGAAGTAATTTACCATTCCGTTATTCGGGGGGGGAGGTGTCAGAGACTGTGCAGCTGGCCCAAGTCTACCCAGGCTGGCCCTTCCCCTGGGAGGAATTGAACTCATAACCTCTGGCTCCGCAGCTAGATCTGGGAAAACTGAACTTTTCATGAACTTTAAACCCCCTGGTCGACAATTCCACTCTGCCTGCATACGGCTTCAAATATCACAAGTGATTGTGTTAAACACAGCAAAACAAAGTTCCTGGAAGGGCTTTGATCTCCTTCCTTCATAACAGCCTTTCCTTTCCTTTGGCAGATTCCAGGTTCTTGAAATTCTTCTTAAATGTTGGGGCCGAGAACTAGACATCAACCTACAGGTAAGGGCTGCCCAAAGCTGAATTAGAAGGGCATGGTCTCATCCCTTGACCTGGACCTGGTGGTCAGAAGCCTACCCGGCCATATGTAAAGGAGATTGCGCAACCCTTGGGGGCAAATTGCCACTTGTGAACAAGGTGCTGGTGGCATCCCTGGCTTTCCTGGTTGACTAAACACAGGCCCGGGGGGGGGCACAACAAGGTCCCTGTTAAGAATCACCAAGGATCACATGATTTCCTTGATGCTGGAGTCAGCAGGATTCCAAAGTAAATCCTCCCCTTTGAGGAACAACTATTTCTTTCAAGACCCATGATGGGTGGGACCCCACTCTGATTTCCCAGCCTATTCTCAGAGAATCATAGAATCGGAAGAGACCTCAAGGGCCAACCAGTCCAACCCCCTGCCATGCAGAAACCCCCATCACAGTATTTCCGACAGATGGCCATCCAGTCTCTGCTTAAAAACCTCCAAAGAAGGAGACTCCACCACCCTCCTTTGGGGCAGCATATTATTCCACTGCCGAACAGCTCTAATTGTCATGAAGTTCTTCCTAATGTTCAAATGGAATCTCTTTTCCTGTAGTTTGAAACCATTGCCCCGAGTCCTAGTCTCTGAAGCCATGGAAAACAAACCTGTTCCCTCTTCAATATGACATCCTTTCAAATATTTAAACATAACAATTCCCTCTCAGCCTTCTTTTTGAAAGGCTAAACATTCCCAGATCCCTAAGCCATTCCTAGTAAGACATTTCTTCCAGACCCTCAATCATCTTGGTTGCCCTCCTCTGGACCCGCTTGAGGTTGTCAACATCCTTTTTAAACTGAGGCGCACAGAACTGGACCCAGCACTCCAGGTGGGGTCTGACCAGAACAGAATAGAGTGGTACTATTACTTCTCTAGATCTAGACCAGTGGTTCTCAACCTGTGGGTCCCCAGATGTTCCTGGACTACAACTTCCAGAAGCCTCCACCACTTGCTGTGATGGAAGAGATTTCTGGGAGATGCAGTTTAGGAACATCTGGGGACCCACAGGTTGAGAACCATTGATCTAGATGCTATGCTTCTGTTGATGCAACCAAGAATCCAATTGGCTTTCCTGGCCACTGCATTCTCCCTTTCTATGTATCCAGGACAAGGCAAAAGGCATGGGAATCAGCACTGGTTTTAAAGGCTTAAAATCTCCCTCAAGACTTCTGCCAGCTCTGTCCCTGAAGTGGCCCCCTTTGCAAAAATGAAAAACCTCAGCCTCCCACAATTTTGCTTCTTCATCAAGTAAAATAAGTGGTATAAAATTAGAAACTGGGATCAGACTGTGGCATTTATTTAGATGCATCCACTGCTGTTTTTATCTCTGGCATCCATTTTTGGCACATTTCCTGCCCACGTTAAAAGTGATGTACAACTTATTTGTGCATTATTATCATTTAAAAAAAAAAACCAACAACAACAGAATGACGTTGACATAGCTGGAACAATCCGATAAGGATATTCAGGGTTTGTTGACTGTCCTATGCTATGGCAGTCAGCTTGAACGAAAAATAACCCTCCTCCAGTCCTACGAAGAAAAGATAGCAAACATTACTGATGCTGCCTCCAATAGAAATCTCGTCTGTGCCTTTAATTTACTTTTCCTGCTCTGTCCTCAGAGAACAGGCAGAGCTCCTTAACACCGGCACAAGCCACTGGACACTGCTGTAGTAGCAGATAATAATATTGTAAAAAGGCAATTAATAAAAGAGAGGGGCAGAAGAAAAGAGGGGGGAGAAGAAGACCAAGAAAATGAGATTACCCTCTGACATTAAATGCCAGGGCAGCTGATATTTGCAAACTACGATTCTGTGCAATTGGAGTCTGTGCATCACCTCCAAGGTTTTCAAGATGGACCACCACCACCACCCCCGCCATTGTCTCTCACAAATATTTAGGCTGGCCACACAGTTTCTCATCCCAGCTGTTTCCTAGAAGGCTGTATAGGGAATAGGGGGCTAGTTTTAAAGCCAACAGAGGAGGATCAGAGATTGGAGGGGAGGGTATTGTCCCATGTATTAGTATAGACTTTAAGAGGAACAGGGCTAGATTTGAGCTGGCTGGGTAGCTGAAAGAGGTAGGTCTCTGGCTGTGGAGCCAGAAGTTGGTGGTTTGATTCCCCACTGGACCTCCAGGGAGAAGAGCTAGCCTAGGTGGCCTTGGGCCAGCTGCACAGTCCCAGGAACACCCCCCTCCCCCCGAAAAAGTGAATGGTAAGCCACTTCTGAGGACTTGCTACCTAGAAAACCATGAAAAGGGTCTTTTATTTATTATTATTATTATTATTATTATTATTATTATTATTATTATTATTATTATTATTATTATTATTATTATTATTATTATTAACCACACAGCTAACTATGCTGGATTTTGTAATACAAATCACTAGTTGAACGCTTCCCAAACGTTTAGGACTTCGTGATATATCAGCGAATTATGCGAGCAGATCCCAGTAAGGCAGCTTTCTGCATCTAACTGATGGTGACTTTGTCAACTCCAATTTCTTTTAAATACTTGCTTAGCTCTTTAGGCACCGCACCCAGCGTGCCAATTACCACTGCAAATTATTATTATTATTATTATTATGTCTGTGAAGATTCTCAGTCATCCAGGTGAGTTTATCTGGAAGTTGAGTCAAGGCTACTGGACCTCAAAAAACAATTCCAGTAGCCATGACTCAACTTCCAGATTATTATTATTATTATTATTATTATTATTATTATTATTATTATTATTATTATTATTATTATTATTATTATTATTATTATTATTATTATTATTATTATTTATTGTTGTTGTTTATTATTATTATTATTATTATTATTATTATTACTGGGTCTTCAGCACCTTGGAGAGCTCTCTTGAGAATTTAAGAGTAAAGCCCATACCATTTTCTCTGCCTCTTAACTCTGGAAACATCACAAGCCTCCATTTCGGCTCTGCCTTTTAACCTCCTAGTCCTCATGAGCTACAAAAAAAAAAGGGGGGGGGTACATGGTAATCATTTAAAGTGACTGAAATGTTCTTCCATTCCCCCTCCATTCCTCCTTGTTGCCAAATATCTCGAGGGAAATTGTCCACTGTCCAGAGTAAGTTTTCAGGGAATAACTGGAAGGATTCATTCTTTGCTTTTAAGAAATGGACCTCACAGAAATCCTATATTAAGGTACATAATGGGATTGTGCCATACATGTGTTTGGAGAAGTCTGTTTCTGAAAATATTAGAAGGATGACACTTTAAACAGTCCCTTAAACTCAGCACTAAGGTCTTCCTTCTTGGAGACCTAAGCCAGCCTTCTGAGGTAAATGACAAGATACCTCAGTGTTCAGTTACAAAAACCGACAGGGACGGAAGTTAATTCAGAGCTTGGCTGTAACTACTTACAGGTAACTTCATTATCTGTGCCAAATTGTAATTTGAGGTGACAAGTAATGTAAGCATTAACAGCAGAATTATTTTTAGGGTCGAGTAATAGGAGAAATCAATAACAGATGGTTACCCTCAATGGTGACTCAGGAAGATTTTTAGAAACATTTTAAAACTTTCCAATTCTTATCCCCTTTTCTTGTCAGCCGTGACAAGAAAAGGCCATGAAATCTGTCAGTCCTGCCAAGGAATGGGAATTATGATTTGGTTTTATTCGTTGATTTTTTTAAATAAATATTTCTAGGCTGAAGTACCAGCATTGGCCACTAAAATGTACTGCTCTTCAGAGGGGGTCATATGGGGCCAGTTCTAGCCAGTTTTGGAAGGGGAAAAACCAAATAATAACAAAAAGCAATGCCTCAGTAATATAACAATAGTTATGTGCCCTCAGGGTTTTCTAGGTAAAGAGTACTCAGAAATGATATGCCCTCCCCTTCTTCTGGAGGCAGCCCTGGGACTGTGCAGCTGGCTCAAGGCCACCCAGGCTGGCTCTTCTCCCCAAAAAAAACTGCAGCCCGAAACCTAAACCACTGAACTACCCAGCCAGCTCCACTAATATATTACCTCTTCAACCATTCAATAATTAGCACGGGCCATAAGGGATTTGAAATGGCCTTTTAAACCTGATGGGCAGAGTACAAAAATAACAATGAACTAATTCATTGCAGGCTAAGTAGCCTAGTGAGCTTATTCAAAACAACATGACAGCCCCTGATAAAAAGTATAATTGGGTCTCTGACATCCAAGTGACATGGGCGTGACTGGCCTCCACAGCAAAACAAGTCCTATAAAACACAACAGATCCGTTCCATCGTCCATCAAGAGAATGCTTTCTGCAAGCTTAGGGGGGGTACTCTATTCCAGACTCTCACCTTTCTGTCAACCTATCGAAAAACACAACAACCCCAAAACGATGGTCTGGAGAGTGGAAAAGGGACATCATCATCATCATCATCATCATCATCATCATCATCATCATCTGGTGAGGGGGCCCCATTGCTAGATCAGCTATAGGCCATCACTTTTGACCTTTAGGTTGAAGGCTTGCCCCTCAACCTAAATGGCGAGGACACCCCTTTTAAGAATGACCAAAGGGGTCGTACAACCGCCATTTTGGAACCCCACTCATGCTTAAAGCCAGGCAATGGATGCCGTATCTCTTCAGAAAAGCTTAATCTTCTTGATGGTTGAAACAGATTCTAAGCTAAACTGAAAGCTACTGTAAAATGTCCCTCCTCCACAGTGCCTCTTTCGTTTCCAAAACAACAATTTCCACAAAGAGAAAGAAAGACACTGCTTGGTCACCCGGAAGCATAAAGTATCACAAAGAAATAAAAAAAAAATAAAATCTCTGCCTCTCCTCAGCAGGAAAGAGAAAACATTAACAAAACATATAACCGTCAACTTTCTGCCTCTGCCTTATGGCAAGGACACCACCTCACTCTCCTCAATGGCATGTCCAGTCTCATCGCTGCTTTCCAACCAGCCAGGGAAATGCAACTTTGGCCAGGAAAGCCAGTGACGTCAGAAATGTCTCTTCATGCCCCCAACCTCCCAACACTGCATGCCAAGCGGGTTTGAAAACTGCCATGCCGACATCAGAGACGCTGAAAAGCGCAAGTTACATTGAAACAGCCACTTGAAAACTTTAAAAACATTATTTAAAAAAATACAATGTGGGCAAGCTGAACCAAAGATTTTTTCCCCTCAGTCTTTTCTGCACCACAGGCAACTGGGTAGAAGATGCTCGGTTTGTCACAAGCACATCACTTTGCAACCATCAGCAGAAACGGCCTCCCCTGACACCTCCTCATGCCAGCAAACCAATTCCGCCTTCTCTGCCCAGAAACCTAGACAAGTGGAGAGAGGTTTTTTCCTCAGGTGGTTGGCTTTCAGGTTTAAAAAGTGGCCACAACCACCTAAAACACAAAAAGAAGCATGATCTGCAGGCCATGCTATGGATCTTTAAGGGCACATGCTTTGCTACTGATCCAAATTTGCACCAGGAGTACGTATTATTATCAGATGCCTCATTTATTTAAAAAATAAATCAGGGTTTTTCCTCCCTTGAACGCTCATGAGAAACCTGCTTACCATTCAGAATAAAATAAAATATCCACTCCCTTGGAAATCAAACCAGTTGCAAGCACATTTTTTAAAAGCTGGACCTTCTAAACACACATTTCTCTAGAGAAAGCAGGAAAAAACGTCTTTAGCATGCTTACTTTTTCTCTTCCTGCAAGCCAACAACATGTTCTTCTATTCCTTCCTCCCTACAAGCAGACTGAAAACAACAGGGGGAAAATGGCTGGTTCTCCAGGCCTCCAAATGAATACAGCTGTGGGGGAAAAAATCTGACTTCTTAAAGGGGAACCTGCTAGAACTCCTGTTTTGCTACTTCTTCCCACCCGCAAAGTACTAATGCTAGGTCCTCCTCTAAAAACTTCCGGTAATGGCATATTTTCAATATTTTCCAGCATACCTTTTAAGATCAGGCTTCCAAGTTTCAAAATCCTGAATCTTTTTTTTTCCTTTTTTTTTTCTGTCTCCTTCAATAGAGGAAGGATGTTAAACCCCTATATCTGCTAGAGATAGGACAGGAGGTATGTTTTTAGCTTGTTGGATTATTTTAAGAAATGGTTTGTCCTTATAGATACAGTACTCATGTTTTCCCTGTGTTATCCATTTGTGATTGCACTAGTTTATTTCTTTTGTGCTTTGAAAGATGCTGAAACACTTGGGGCATCAGAAGAAATGCAGGTCTTTTGAAATCTTTTTCTTTTCGGTTTTATTTTCCCCTCCTTTCAGTACCACCTTTGAGACCTTGTGTTCCAACAAGTTCTTCTCCCAAAAACAAACCAACAAACAAAACCCCTTCTCCTTTCCCTGGGAGTTGTTAAAGACAGGGATGGGTCTGGTAGCCTATTGCTACATCGGCGACCCTCTCACACTTCTGTCATGCTACTTTTCTCTCCAGCAACCATAGCTCAGTAGCAACAAGGGTCTAGTCCAGGCAGGGTTTTTTTGGGGGAACTGTAGTCCAAGCTCTGGTGGTATTGATGGTGGGGACGTTACTGGGAGAGGGGCAACGGAGGAGGCATAATTGGCAACAAGTCTATCAAAATTTCTTTCTTAGCTCTTGCAAGGGAAGCATGGTGAATCTGCTCTGGGATTCAGGCTCCACTTGACGGGAGCCACTCATGTTTGGCTATAGGGTTTGGCAGCATGGGTACAGTATATAAAATAAAGTCAAAAAGTGAATTCACTACTATCCTTAGGAATCCAGAATCATCCACCATTGCCACTGTATTTTATAGCAACGCTTTCCTTAATTACAGCCCTTCCAAGGTGGAGTAAAAACTCACAGACTATGTTGCTTTCTTATCACCGGTATTTGTTATTATTTTATTATTATTATTATTATTAAGGTCAAAATATCAATCCCACCATTTACCTGCTGCCATCACAATAAATAACAATAACTTACTTTGGTCTGCAAAGGCTCGGACAGCCATACCTCATCCGTTTATATATTGGCAAAGAGAGAGAAAGGCGGGTTAAAAACACTTAATCCTGTGGAAAGATTTCCAGCAATCATGCGGGCGCAGACAGACAGACGGACGGACGGAAAGGAGACAGAAAGAGAAAGAGATTCTTCCACCTGTGTGGCAAAACAAAAGACATTCAACTTTTTTCTCCCAGTCACCTGGTGACAGTCAGGTGGTGAATCAAGTGAGTTCAGATGCCTGACAGGGTTGGTGAGAAGTACGTGGAGCTGGTCAAGATGAACACAAGAGAGAGGGAAGTCTTGAGATGACGGCATTGATCCAGACCAACTCAAATCAAGGAAGGGTCAACGATTCCAAACTCGTCAGGCTGGTCTCTTCCCAATGAACGTGGAAACAAGTCAGAAGGGGGGGCAGGGAATTGGACCCTAAGATTATCATTACATGATTTGGGTGTCATTCTAATAAAATCCAGAGGTACAGGTGGAGAAAGAAATCTGAGTCTTGCTTTGCGTCTTTCCTCCACTTTAAGCCCCAGGAAGGCGATCTGAATCTGGAGCTTAGTTGGGATGATTACATCCGGCATGGATTAGGAAAGAATGAGGATTTTAAATAAAGGTAATAATTTAAAGAGTTGACTTTGCACAGAGCTCAGGAGATCTCATGCGAGGGAGGAGGGCCATGCGAAAGTCCACGGGGCGGTGGTCTCCGGGTGGGTGGTGGAAAGGATCCTTCTGCTCTCACGTCTCCACAGGACTCGGAACCATGCTGTTGGGGGTGTCAGGGAGCTGGGAGGACAAGGAGGTCACGTCACTGCCAGAGGAGGTGCCCAAGGAGCCCGATTCTGAAAAAGAGACCTATAGGAGTAGAAAGGGGGGAAAGTGAGAGGCTATTAGAGGGAAGACTCCAGAAATGTGTGTCCTGGAGGATAGCGCTAAACTTCAGATCTTGATATAGTGCTATATCTCTCAGGTGGCTTTCCTTCACCTGGTTTCCTCTAGAGGTCATGACTAGCTGTGCTGCTGGCACTTCATTGACCCCCCCCCTTCGCAGCTTCAACAATTTCCCTCTCATAGACAATGAAAACTAACAGACTGTGAGCTCAGGGATATCCCTTATAGGAAGCTGCATTGTAACCCATCAGACCCTTTTAAACTCATCTAGGTCCCCCCCCAGTTGTTACTGGACTGAAATTCACGTTGCCCCCTTACCATTGGCTAAATGTCATTAAGAGCTCCAGTGTAACAACATCTGGACCGCCATATCCTGTCCCAAGGAGAGCAGCTGTAGGGCTTCTTGCAAAATCTGGTGCCTCACCTCCCATTTTATCTTTTTCATTAAGCATAACTTATAACCTTCTACATAGAAAGGTGGTGTGTTACCACTAAGCCATGGTTCCTTTCTTTCCCACAAATGTTTGTATCACCCAATGCCACTAAACCCTTTCTTTTCTGACAGAATAATAGGATAGCGTTCAGCTTCTCAAGAACCTTGTGAGGTAGGTCAAGTAAACAGTAAGGGCAGGAGGGAGGTCTTTTTCAATTTGTCTGCTTCCCACTATCAGCAAAACAGGGAAGGCAGTGTGTAGTACTGTATCTTACAACAGTCCAGCTTCTTTGGCCTGTCCCTTCAATGAGTGAATGTCATAACCAGGAACTTGAGATATCATCTCCAGTGGTTCTCAACCCGTGGGTCCCCAGAGGTTCCTGGACTGCAACTCCCAGAAATCCCTTCCAGCACAGCGAGTGGTGGAGGCTTCTGGGAGTTGCAGTCCAGGAACTTTTGGGGACCCACAGGTTGAGAACCACTGATCTAGATGCTCCTCAACGTGTTGACGAAGCAGTGATTGAAGGCACCTAAGCAGCCCTGGTTTGACAAAGATGGATGTCTGGGACACCTATTTCATCAGGCCACTCTTCTGGTGGCAGCAACACATGACTGTACCTGCCCCTCTGCTTTTCTTGGGCCTTAACCAAACATTCTTTGGGGTTCACTTTCAGATTATCTTCTAAGCACAATCACTATGCAGAGAGAGAGAGAGAGAGAGAGAGAGAAGCCCTAGGTGGGTGTCCACTTGCCCCATTAGTCATCTATAATGAAAACTGCATCTTCAGGGGCATCCCATCAACCGTCTCGAGCCATGACCCAGTGAAATAGAGAAGGACAACTCTATTTTAAGCCAGTTAATTTCAATTAGCCCAACTCCTGTCTTCAGTGCTGGCACCAGCAACAGGAATGCTGCGGTACAATTTTAGCAGCATCTCATATTGTCAAAGGTAATGGCCAAGAGCCAGCTCATGGATAGGAAAGGAACCCCGCGTAGAGTAAGACCACTGGGCCATCTAGCTGAACATCTGATGTGGAGACCATATGCACCCTGGGGCTAAATTCAACCTTACTAGAGTCCAAATTTGGTTGCACAGGGGGTTTTCAAGACGGCTGCACCACCTTGCCTGTCACTCTACTGCAGTGGTTCCCAACCCTGGGTCCCCAGATGTTCTTGGACTAAAACTCTCAGAAGCCTTCACCAATAGCTGTGCTGGCTAGGGATTATGGGAGTTGTAGTCCAAAAATATCAAGGGACCCAAGACTGGGAACCACCGGTGATTTTTATGCCTTTGTATCGTTTGGCCTCTTCCAAACCATTGAAATGTTTTTCCTCAGGCCTAGTTCCTGCCAATAATGATGATAACCTAGAAGTTACAGCTACTTTAAACTTTGCCTCTTTGCCTTTTCCTTGCTCCACAAGGGAATGCATCATCCTACCCCTGTGCTTCGGGAGAAATAGATCTCCACCTTTGGTCCACACATAAGAGTCACAGTGGTTCAAAGGGAAGCCTTTTCTAAGATTGTCTGGAGAGGTTGGGTATGGAACGTAGGATCTTCTGCACGCAAAGAAAAGGTTATCCCACCGTCCCTCTGCAACCCTGTGGAGGACTCATCAAGCCATTAAGGGAACCACAGGCTTTCAACACATGGGTTGTAGTTACAGACAGTACTTAGGCTCTGTGTGTGCATTTAATGGCACGTTGCTCACAAGCCAACACAAGGCAGATTCACAGGTGCAGGATTGTCTAAGGCAGGGGTGTCCAAACGTCAGCCCTCTAGATGTTTTGGACCACAACTCCCAGAATTCCAGGCCCGTATTGCCAAGGACAAGGGACTGTGGGCATTGTGGTCCAAAACATCTGGAGGGCCAAAGGTTGGGCACCACTGGTCTAAGGCTATGCAGGGCTGCAGTCGGTAGTTTTTTTTGGGGGGGGGGTGGAACCATCAGCCTTCAGTTCAAAGCCAAACACAACTCATCAGGCTGTGGAGGTATTTTTGGGGAGGTGGTTGTCATTGACCGGAGGCTTCACGGAGTCGGCCTCCCATGTGAAGTGACTTGCTTTAGCACATTTAGGCCCTTTGTACACGACCCCTAAACTCCGCCGCAAATGGCTCCCAGCTCCGGAGCTTTAAATTGTTTCCCCACCAGCTCCAGAGTTTGCAGAAAATTAAGTGCGACCACGCCCACCTAAGCGCGTCCCAGCACACTTTTCAGGTACCTGCTCTCGGAGCGTGAAAAATCCCAGATCCGGATGTAACCTAGAGTGCCGGGCTCTCCTCGCTTCTGTTTGTTGTTGTTTTTGCCTCCTGCCCCTTTAAGAGAAGCAATCAGGACGACGGGGCGGCTTCCACCTGCAGAGCGGAGGTGAGCCTGCATTCTTTTGTCCCTTTTTTTCTCCCTCCCCTCTCGCAGACAGGAGCAAGGAAGTGCGGAGGGGTGGGGACGCAGGAAGAGCAACGAACCCCCAAGATCTCTGGTCCGAATGTAAGTGGCCAGCGGATCTTAGGGGTCGTGTGAAAAGGCTCTTAGATGAGGGCTTTCTTTTCAAATGCATCACAACCAATTCTGAGCAGACTTCCAAAGAGTTATGTCATTGAAATGTCTCTGCAATGTCATAGAAGCAGAAAGATTGCTCCCAGTTTCGTATTGGGTAAACAATCGTGATGAGGAAAGGCTAAAAAATTATGGGAGTGTTATTATAACACCTACCTCTACAGAACCCAGTTCTGTAGAGGTGGGTGTTATTGTCCCACATATTCCCCCAAGGGGTGTGTGTGCCAAATCTCCCCTCCCCCCATGTCTTACCAGTTGCTGGAAAGCAGGCTGATCCAAGTCACTCTGCAAGGCGAAATCGCTGAGAGCCTTCCAAGGGGGTTGATAAGTCTGCACCTCGACGGCGTTACCTTGCACCGCGCTGTCATGCCGGATCGGGCTACCAGCCACCAATGGGGTTCCCGTCAGGCCCTGAAGACTCTTTGGAGGAAAGGAAGGGAGAGAGAGAGAGAGAGAGAGAGAGAGAGAGAGAGAGAGAGAGAGAGAGAGAGAGAGAGAGAGAGAGAGAGAGAGAGAGAGAGAGAAATGATCTGTAAAGATATGTCCAAGTGGCTCTGATTCTAGTTGGAAGCTGCACAACCACACATGGTTTCTCAGAGGGTGGTACTTTATATTTCAAACAACAACTTGCAGAATTCAGCAGCTGGCATGATTCCTAAGGGATTCTGGGCATTGTGACACAAAAAAGTTACATTTCCAGGTGGCTGCTTCAGCTTCCTTCTGCCACAGATCCTAGGAAGGTCGTAATGTATGTGTGTAATACAAGGGCCACAGAAATGGGTTGGTGTAGGGAGAATCCAGGCCCCTTCTAAGACCAGGTTGTCCCCACCCCTGCCCCTAAATCAGGCAAAAAGGACCAAGATTCCAAGTCTCATGGAACCCTCATATCAATTAGAAATGTACTGACACAACCTAGCGGCAGGGTGGCTGGCGGCGGAGAGAAAAATGGCAATTGTACTTAAGCCTTCCCAGAAGCAACTAAGGCTACAACCAACCCAAACCTAGAATTAAACCTAACTGGGGTGTGTGTATGTGTGTGATTTCTGAGTTAAACTTAATAGGTGCCTTCCCCTGTCTGCCCTTCTGGAGGTATGCTGACCAGAACTGGACACAATACTCCAGATGGGGCCTCACCAATAGATTTATAAAGAAGCAAAATGACACTAGCTGACTTATTTTCTATACCTTTCCTAATGATCCCTATGGTAATGATTACCGTTAAGTCCTGGCTTATGGTAATTCTTTCCAGACTTTTCTAGGTAGAGTACCCAGAAGGGGTTTTCCGTTCACTTCTTCTGGAGGCAGCCCTGGGACTGCGCAGCGGGCCCAAGGCCACCCAGGCTGGCTCTTCTCCCAAGAGACATGGTGGGGAATCGAACTCCCAACCCTTTGACTCTGCACCCAGATACCTAACTTGTTGAGCTTTACGTTATGGACCTAAACCACTCAGCTATCCTGCCAACTGTAGGATTTTATACACCTTTATAAGGACTCCAGTTAATCGCTGCTTTTTCCCAAGTTAAGCGGTGCCAAATCTTACGGACTTTCTTCATAAGGGGTCCCACGGTTCCCAGATCATTTTGATCAAACTTTTTACCCCATACAATGTATTCTTCTAGTGGAAGTGATTTTTTTTTTTTAAAAATGCATGTTGTATAGCAGGATCAGTTCTGACTGTGCACGAGGGCGACACAAGATCGGTAGCTTTATCTCCTGTTTCCTCCTCATCAAATCTATAATTCCTATTTTGGTCAAATATTGCTTCCAGGGCTTTGACTTCTCATCGAGCTGTATGCATGATGGCAACAACAATGTTTAGAATATGCCAGATAAATTAAATATTTAGCCTGAATAAACAAATGCAAATATCCACTTTGCAAGAAGGCAGCCTTCAAAATGCCTTGATTGTTCCTTGAGACCACCTCCTCGCCAAGTCACCGATCAAAAGCAAGGCCAAAACAAAACAAATCGATAGTTTAGGGGGCAGTGGATCTCTGCTAAATAATACAAGAGGCGCGGGGAAGAACCAGTCTTTCTGGCATCAGAGCAGCTCAGGAATTCCATGTGCTGCCAGCACGACAACCGACACCGGTGGCCTTTTGGGTGTTCTCTGAACTAAAAATGCCATGGAATGATCGGGAAATGTTTTTTGGGGGTTGGGGGAAGCTACAAAGAAAACAGCAGAAAAATACTAGAAAATCAGGCCCAAAACAGAGAAAAGAGAAATCCACAATTCATTGCCAACTGATTTGGTGCCCAGCCTGCAAAAAAGGATAAATCACAAGGAGAGGCAAGAGATTTGTTTTCCTTTGCTCTGTTTTGTACCTTAAAATTCTCCAACATTCTTTTAAAAAAATGTGGAGGAATCGCAGTCCATCACCTATTTTCCAGAAAGGCAGCAAGAAATAAAGAAACTGCGGTGCATTTAAAATTAAGAAACTAATATCATCACGAGTGTTTGTGGATTACAGTCTGTTTCTTCAAACACGTTCAGTCGGTAGAAAGGGCTGAGCACTGTTAGTCTGAACTGGGCTACAGTCCTTTTGGTTTGAGTTTTGATCAGAAACGCTTATTCATCTACTGTTTGCTTTAATCTAGTGCTGAACTTCAGTTCTGGCACAGAGTTTACACTGCAGTCCTAGGAATGTCTTCTACTCAGAAGTAAGTAGTGTCTCAGATAGCAGCGTTCTCATATTTCTGAGAGTTGGATAAGATTGCACACTTTAAAAGGTAAAGCAGGATTTGGAGTTTTAAGCATTCCTATGGTTGGCTAAATAGGATTTTTTTTATTGTTTTGTACAACCACATCTACTGACATATAAAGCAAAGCAAAGCAAAGTGTTCTGCTTATATACCGCCCCATACCACTACAAGTAGTCTCTGGGCGGTTTACAATTTTGATTACAGTGTGCAGGCTACACATTGCCCCCCCCCCCAGCAAGCTGGGTACTCATTTTACCGACCTCGGAAGGATGGAAGGCTGAGTGAACCTTGAGCCTGCTACCGGGGATTGAACCCAGGTCGTGAGCACAGTTTTACCTGCAGTACAGGCATTTAACCACTGTGCCACAAGGCTCATATAACTGCTTATATACTTATATCTGTTTACTCCGGAGTAAGTCCAGAAAAACTTGCACCCAATTAAATAGCAAGATGGTTTCAGCCTACTTCAGAGAGGCATTCTTGAAAACATATTTTATTTACAGCAATATAAACATGATTACAATTTATCTTGATAAGCAGGGATTGCCTCAAGTAATCCCTCCCCCTCCCGATCTAGGTTCCCAAACAGTGTCAACCCAACACAATCCTGTTGAGGCTGCAGTTCAAGGGGGCCCGACTCACTACTTCGGAAATGGCAGCTCTGGAGCCTTGCGAAATGTTGCGGGTTTATTGGGGGAAGAGGGCCTCCAAATTAAGGAAGCGGGAAATTGAGGAAGGGAGTTTCGCCCTGAAATATTAAAAATGTTCTGCTTATATACCGCCCCATACCACTTCAAGTAGTCTCTGGGCTGTTTACAGTTTGAATTACAGTAATGCAGACTACAAGATGCCTAGATGCCCTAAGCACATCTGATTTTGCCCGATTTCGGGAGCTAAGCAGGGTCGGCCCTGGTTAGTACTTGGATGGGTGACCACCAGGGAATCCCAGGTGCTGTAGGCGCCCGGGGTAGGAACTGGCAAACCACTCCAGTATTCCTGCCAAGAAAACTCCATGGTCATGGGGTCAGGAAGAGTTGGTCACGACTGTAAGGACACAACACATACACAACACACAATGCAGGCTACACATTGCCTCCCCCAGCAAGCTGGGTACTCATTGTAGGGCCTGGGAAGGATGGAAGTCTGAGTGAACCATGAGCCGGCTATCTGGGATTGAACCCCAGGTTGTGAGCACAGTTTTACCTGCAGGACAGGTATTTAACCACTGCCATGGGGCTCCTATTAGCAGTTTTTGTTATTTTTCCAGTAGCCTAAAAGTATCACCTGTTCCACTTTTGCATCCAAATTAAGGGAGGGTTTTTTTGGGGGGGGGTGGGGTGGGGTGGGGTGGGGGGTGGGGGTGTCTTCAGACTTACCGCCTTGTCGCTGTGCTGCTGCTGCTGCAGCTGCTTCATGAGGATGGATTTCTTCTTGTCTTTGCAGCGCTTGTTCTGGAACCAGACGCGGATGACGCGCGGGCTCAAGCCGGTCATCTCCACCAGCTGCTCCTTCATCAGCGCGTCGGGCCGCGGGTTGGCCGCGTAGCAGGTGCGCAGCGTGTGGAGCTGCTTCTCGTTGAGCACCGTCCGCACCCGCGTCGTCTTCTCCGCCGGCTTGTGCGCGTGCGGGCGCAAGGAGGGAGGCTGCCGCCCGGGCGCCGGATCTGCGCGGGGAAGTGCGGAAAAAACGGGGGGGCGGGGGGGGGCGGGCGCAGAAGGAGGAAGGAGACACAAACCGTGGGGTCAAAGGAGTTGGGGCGGAGCGGGGAGGAGAGAAGAGCAAATAATTTGGGGGGACCCGGGGGCGCCCCGATCTCCGCCCATTTTTCTCCCTTAGTCCGCCTTGCCCCGCCATGCGCGCAAGTCGATACGCGGGATTCCTTCCAACCCCCCCCCCCCCGACGGGAAGAGATCGAGAAAAGGAGAGTACCTGGTTGTAATCGGACCCGTGACAGCCTCGCCCCTGAACCACCTGCCCACAGAGATCCCCTTCTTTAAAACTGAGGAGGGGGGTCGTATTGTGCACCCCCGCCCCATGTTTTAAAATTACTTGGTGACTGGCTGGATCGATAAGGGTTTCAGGTCTCTTTGGCTGTGGAGCCAGAGTTAAAGAGTTCGATGCCGCCACGGTGCCTTCTGGGAGCAGAGCCAGCCTGGGTGGCCGTGGGCCAGCGGGCCAGTCTCAGGACATCCTCCACAGTACGGAATGGGAAACCACTTCTGATTAGTCTCTACCGGAAAGGGTCGCCATGAATCAGATTTGACTTGGCAATTATTAGCCGGCTGGATAACTAAGGGCTTTAGGTCTCTCTGGCTACTTGTGCAGCTTGCCCAGATTCCCCCCCACGGTGCGTCCTGGCAGCAGAGCCAGCCTGGGTGGCCCTGGGCAAGCTGCACAAGTCCCAGGAAAACCTCTAGAAGAAGGAACTTGTAAGTCCCTTTCCGTGTATTCTCTACCTGGAAAACCTTTAAAAAGGGGGAGCCCTAAGTCAGAACTGACTGGACGGCTGATGATGAGGATGATGATTAATGGGTAAAATAGAAAAGGCCTTCCTTAAGCTTGCTTAGGGGCGCCATGCCTCCCCCCCCCACTATTCGTCAGATGGAGCTCTGCAGGGAGCCCCGCTCCTTGACCCTGAAGACTCAATATTAATATTATTATAAAGAGGATGGTGGAGACGAAGCTGTCCTACGAAGACGAATCAGTGGATAAGGGAGTCGATTCCGGAGATCGCTGCCCCCCCCCCCAACCCCTTCCCAAGTGACGACTCATTCTTTAAAAGGAAACGGTCTCTGAATGTCTCCCCTCCCCAAAAGGCGGCGGCAGTTGGGTCCTCGCCAGAGATCTTTCGAATATATTCTGGAGGTAAGGTAGAGATTTTTATTTTTGTTTTAAAGCAATAGAGCTTTTAAAAAAATATTGTCAGGCAAAAATAAAATCAAAGAAAAACGAAACAAAACAAAAGTTTTGTTCTGTTTTTCTTTCATTTTTGCCTGGAATTCTTGAAAAGACTAAGACAGCTACCCTCTCTGAAAAAAATATTCTGTTACAGAAGGAGGTGTTCTTTGGTGTCATTATTTCCATACCATTTTATTTTATTTTATCGGAACCTAAGAATAACTGCAAACCTTGTGGGGGGGGAGGAGGAAAAATGCCAATATCGAAAGTATATTTTAGTTCATTGCAGTTAAGAAAAATAAATGGTAATAATCAGGTCTGGTTTCTCCACGGAATTCCACAGTAACCGGCAAAGGGCCTTGACCCGTTGGAGGCGGTTAAATTGCTGCTGAATTTAGGAAGCGATTAGGTTTAAAAATCATGCAGTAATATCAATAATAAACGACCCGGCTGCACAAAACATTCCGTCCGCTCCAAATATCTGTCTACTTTCAAACTTTTCGATGCATATAATACGACATAACGTTGCGACTCCAAAATCTTCTTTTTTTTTACTGTTTATTTCCCGTTTTTAATTCAGTGGTGGTTGAAGTAAAATCATCGGAGAACGTGAAAAGGAAAGGAATCGGATGGAAAACAAAATAAAGTCGGAACCATCATCCGCGGTTAAAAGCAAACTAGCAGAAACGGGAAGGCTAGCTCGGTTAAGCACTAACCTCTCCAGGGAGGAAAAAAAATAATAAGAATCGCCTTCAACACGACACCTTCAGACTTTCTTCTAGACTTTAAATTTTTAATTTTCCACCGCTATCATTTTAAAAACAGGACTCTTTTAAAACAGAAATGGCGTTTATCCTATAGAGAAGCACAGTAATAACTCAAGATGGTCTAACTTCTCCGGGGGTCTAGAGGTTAAGACTCAATTTAAAAGGCGTGAATAAGTGATCTTTAGGAGGCCTTCAAACCAGAATAAAAAACACTTTATGGGGAGCTTTGCTTTGGTTTAATTTGGTTCACGGACCTCACGGTTGAGAGAGAGAGAGAGGGGGGGGGGAAAGGGGGGGTATGGACGCTTTGGGAAGACAGCCGGCTTAAAATAAAAATATCGCATTCCTGTATACTTGCACGGCAACCTTATTCTATTCAATGGGACATGGAATTGCAGCCTGTGACACTTAAAAAGAAATTCAACTTATCATACGAAATTCACTTACTAGGGGGGAAAGCTGGCAAACATGCCTTCAAGCAAACATTCCCAGAACAGCAGTGCCAGCCGGTTGAATGAACAAACGCCTTAAAACACAATGCCATTTACCTCTGAGTAAATCTAACTAAACTAGAGAGGGAGCCCCATCCCCCCCTTCAATAAAATCACCTTCCTTCCAATGGCAGAAAACCGGCTTAGATAGTTATTATAAGGCTCCTTGTGCTTCTCATACCATAAATGAACATTTTAATCTGAGAGGTAAGATTAAAAAGGAGAGGGAGGAAATGACATTAATAGTCTGAGGGAAGGGGAAAGTGCTGTGAGTGCTGTGAGTGCTGTGAGGCATAACTCTGTTTTGGGGACACAATCGTCAAAGCAATAACGGAAAATTAAAACAAAACTTTTTAAAAAGATGTGGTCAACCCATCACAAAGAAAAGTATTGTTCCACTTTGAATGAGGGATTTGTATATTTCTTTGTATAAATGTACATAAATATAATATTTATATAGGAAACTGAGGGGTTTATTTAGAAGCTGCCCCCCACCACCCCAAGTTCAGTGGGACTTAACTCCTTCCTAACCATACTGAGAAGCTTCAGCAAAAGTCTTATGGAAGTCAACTTCAGTACAATCCTGAATCTGTCTCTGTGCAGAACTGCACTCCAGAGCCAGTGTGTGGATTGATAGTGAGGCTGCTGAAGGGAAAACGTTGATTCTAGCACTCAACAATTCAGGAAAATCCCTGGGTGATTGTAGTCCTCTACAGGTCCAGTCGCTCACCCTCAGCCTGGCATGCCTCGCAGGGTTGGCGTTGGCAGAAAAGTGGAATAAGCAACAATCGGATGCTTCAACACACAGGAGAGAATCATAATTATTGTTACTGTTAAATCGGTGAATTATGTGAGCAGATCCCAGTAAAGTGGCTTTCTGCAGCTGACTGATGGTGACTTTGTCAACTCCTATTTATTTATTTATTTATTTATTTATTTATTTATTTATTTATTTATTTATTTATTTATTTATTTATTATTATTATTATTATTATTATTATTATTATTATTATTATTATTATTATTAATGCTCTGGATCCAATTGTCATGAAGACAACTGGAGTCATGAAGAGTCGGTCCCAACTGTAAGGACACAACACACACAAATAACACCTGGGTGTATCCTACACAGTGTTGTGAGAAGGGAGGGGAACTTTGCCCATGCTCAGAGGTATTCTGTCAGGACTTCAGAGGCTGCGCCGTGAGTGAGCCTCCTGAGAAGATCTCTCCCTAGCCTCCAAGGAATAGCTCCAGAAAGGCAGCCTAGAAGCAGCAGAAACTCTGAAGCCAGCACTCTGCTCCCCTCTCTCTCCAAGGAAGGGAAACTCTGATGGTCTAAATCCAGTGTGGGTTTTAATTGGGAATGTTGGGGGATTGTCAGTCCGTGGGTTGGCCAGGCAGACAGAGGCCCAGAGGCAGGTGAGGAGATAAATGAGCTCCTAGTGATTGGGGGTGAGGGGTGGGGGCTTATCTCCTTGTTTTGCATGGGTCCACTGGGTGAACAGCAGCTGCCTAGATGCCCTAAGCACCTCCGAGCTAAGCCTCAGTCTATGGGAGCAGAAGGTGGAGCCAAGAAAACTCCATTGAATGTCCACTGTCATGACCCAAACACACACACACTGGGTGAACAGAGCCCTCCTATCCATCTCAGAAACCCACCCTCCTATCCGTTTTCTCCTAAAAGTATTTAAGGTGGGTGGTGGTGGTGTTGATTGCTCCCTATAGCCCCTGGTCTTTTTTTGGGGGGGGGGGGAAGGCTCGTCTTGGCAGAGAAGATGTCCAAGAACAGGAAGGGGGCTGCTTTGGGTGGCTATCTGGGCAGCTTGAAAAAAAAATAAAAAAAATAAGACTCCTACAAGTCTAAAAAGGAGGTGAATGAAAGTCTGCTTCTGTTCCATTTCTGGGGCGGGGGTCACACAGGACACCTGTTCTTAGAATCACCTCTCCAGAACAGAGAAAACAGCCCCTGCTTGGAGGCCCTAAAAGAAATAACAACCCCCCCCCAGCCTCTCATTTCTGGTAGGATCCTTCTTCTGTAGCACTGCCGCCCACCCCTGTCTCTTGTAAGCTCCTTAGAGCGCAAGCCCCTTAGCGCAGGCACCTTGGAGTTCGATTGGCCCCTTGATTTTAAATGCCACCCACCCACCACTCACCTACCCAGCCAGCTTTTATATCATAATCTCCCACTTCCCTTTAAAAGGGGGCCAGCACCGTTCAGACCCTGCCGTTACAGAGGGGGGGGGGAGAGACAGGCCAGGACAAGGGCCTGCAAAGAGGAGAACTCAAAAGCGCTGGCTGGGCCGGAGGAAGGGGACCGAGGGGGATGGAGAGGCAGGGCGAAAGAAGAGGAAGGCAAACAGATCGGCCGCCAGGGAGAGCGAAAGTGAAAGTAAAGAGAGGGAAGGAAGGAAGGAAGGAAGAAAGAAAGGCAAACGGAGGAGAGGAGGGGATGGAGAGAAGAATGAGGAAAGGGGAGAAAGGAGAAGCAGGGAGGAAAGACGAAAAGGGCTTTCCAAGCGCAAGGGAAAAGACAGAGAAAGAGAGAGCGCGCGCCGAGGGGGGCCGTCCTACCTGCGAGCGGGAGGGCCGCCTGCCTACCTCCGGAGGGCAGGTGTCCCGGGCTCCGCGGGGGGCTTTCGGCCGAGGCGGCCCGCTCGAGCAAGAGGCTGTGGTCGGCTCGGCAGAAAAGCTCGTGGTCCCGCAGCGAGAACTCGTCGCCGGGCAGGAGTTGGCGGCTGCAGACGGAGCAGCGGAAGCACTCCAGGTGGTAGACGCTGTCCCGGGCGCGCATCACCAGGTCGCTGCTGCTGAAGCCCGTCGCGCACTTGGCGCATTTGATGCCGAAGAGCCTGCAGGGCCAGGCGGGGGGGGGGGCAGGGGAGGGGAAGGGGGGGGAGGGCAGCAGCCGTCAGAAGTGGAGGGAAGGGGGGGCGACCCCCGCCACGGGCGTCCCAGGCCCGCCAGACAGGCCTCCCCCCTCCTCCGTCCCCAGCAGATGAGCCGAAGGGGGAGATCCTGATGGAGAAGCGCCGCAGCCACTTGTAAGGGCCTCGGGGCAGGGTCTTGCCCTCTTATTAAATCAAAAGAGATAGCGAGGCCCGCGGGCCGGCTGTAAAAACAGGCAGAACTAAGCACACGCTTTTCCTGCCCGTCGAGCCTTCTCCTTTTAATGCCCCATTACAAAACCATAGAATAATACAATTTTTAATATTGCTCATTTAACAACCAGTTCTCCTGCCAGCCCTTAGAAGGCTAGGATGAACCAGCCCTTCTTCCCCTGACTGGCAGCACCACCCTGGGAGGTAGCCTCGCCTTGGATCAGTTGTAGAAAGATGCCTATAATTAATGGCCTCCTCAATTTCGTGTGAATCCGGGCAGGGCCTGGCGCTTTAGAAGCCGCCCCAATTAACAACAATTAATAACCAATAATAATGATGCATAATAACATTAATGGTTGGCGGCCTCTCGTGGATTTCTTACTCATGGTCCCATAATTCATTTAGCAGCACGACCCGGCCTGTTTAATCCTGTTTCGGGTGGTGAGGGGTCTCCGCAATCCCCGAGAATTCAGCTTGAGTGTCAAGCAGCAACAGACCTGATCGGAAATCAGGAATACCAGGGACCAGCGGGAATGAGTATAATTATTATTACCGTTCTACAACGGTAATAATATTATTGCCGATCAACAACACCCTGAGTTATATAAAAGTAAGCCCCAGGGGTTATTTCGAGCGGAATAGAAGCGCTCTGATTTGTTTCAGCAAAAGGTTTACAGAGAGTAGCTATTTTTTAAAAATCATACTTGGGCAGAAAAGAGCAGAGGAGGCCATGAATTATAAGACAATTTTCGCCGGTCATTCTATCTGAGCTTCCGGCCACCGGGAGTTCAAAGACCAAAGACATAACTTCTCCCCGTTCTGACCCGCTTTAAATATTTTCCCCCAAGGCCTTATTTATTCGAGTTTGCAAATAGGCATGCCTAGATAAAAATCACATCAGTACTATATCTATCTATCTATCTATCTATCTATCTATCTATCTATCTATCTATCTATCTATCTATCTACACACACACACACACACACACACACACACACACACACACACACATTGTACTGATGTGATGTGATTTTTTTTAAATATGGAGAGGGTGGGTTGGTTTTGTTTTTTTGCAAACTTTCTAAGAAAAGCTCAGATAAGGAGGTATCTCGAAAATTAAAAGAGGCCAAATGGGTTTGGTTCTCAGAATGGAGGTTTGAATCGATCCGGAATGTCTCGCGTGGAATGGCTGATAACAATCACCTGATATAATCGCGTTTACAGTACGTTTTGCCGTCTCGCACAAAACAAGTGCATGTCTCGTCCAAATATTGGCTACAGTCCGCGCACTTCAGGCACGCCGCGTGCCACTCGAGGTCCGGAGAAACCTTCAGGATGTACTGGTCGTGAATTTCGCTTCCGCATCCTACGCACATGGCAATCCCGGGTTTTTCTGCCAGCGGAAAGGAGCAAAGGAAACGGAGAAGAACGGACAGAATCGGGCATCAGGGCAGGACCGACAGTAAAAAGAAATTGAGACACATCAGTTCGGCTCATCCTACAACCTCGGCGATTCCAGCCTCTTAAAAAAAACAAAAAACAAAAACAACCTCTACACCATCGAACCACCCAGAAGCGAAACACGGAAGATTAAAAATAAGAAGGAATTTTGTATTTGGGAATCGCCTCCTTGCAGTTTCCCCGACCCCCTTCCCGTTTTCCAATTCCAAAGCAAAGGAAAATTCATAAATTTTCACAGGGCTTACTGCGAGTGTTTCGTCAACGCCAAAAGCCAAAATAGAAAAAAATAAGAAAAGAAAGCAAAGCAAAACAAAACAAAAGCTCCATAACACCATCCAGAAAAAAGGAGGGGGGGGGAGCAAAAGAAAAACCTGATCATCCCGGAATGATTGCAAAATATTTCTACTGATAGCAATAATAGCATTTGCCTCTTTTTAAATTTTAAGTGAAAATAATAATAATACTGGTCTAAGCAATCCAAAAGGACCTAAAAAAACTAACCGGTCGTTCGAGAGTCATAAATAAATAAATATAAACAGAAACCAGCAGCAAATTATTAGACAGGTTTGCAAAAGGGATCCAACTCCAAGCGAATGTCTCTCGGCAGGAGGAGATCCAGAAATATCCCTGACGGCGGTAGCAGCCAAAAGAACGAACCATTGATTTCTTGGGGGTGTGTGTGTGTGAATATTTGGGCCGCTTTTCCTACCCCCTTCCCCCCCCCCACCCCCCACCCCCAATCCCAGCTGAGCGGAGCAAAAAACAAAAAACCAAACACCCAACCCGCGACCTCAAGAAGGTGCATTCCGACAGACGCCAGTTTCCCCCATCCCATGGCATTCAGAAGCTCTGAGAAAGAAGAAATATATTATATATATTTTAAGATGAATAAGCAAGAGCGCCACTTACTTTTGGAATGATCCCCCATAGCACCCAGGAAAGGATAAGGGAAAATAATATCCACCATGCAGAAGGAGGTGTAGGAAAGTGTTATGGTGCAGAAAAAAGAAAGAAAGGGGGGGGGAGAGAGAGAGAGAGAGAGAGAGAGAGAGACGAGGCGGATGCGTTCCCGCTGCCTTTGCCTGTTGGCTAACTAACAACTATTGCAGCCCTGAAGCTCGCCCTGTCCCATACGCAGCATGACGTCAGCACGGCGCGGACCACCCACCCTCTCTCTCGGCGGCGGCGGCGGCGGCGGCGGCGTGCGAGCAAAGACGAGAGCCCAGCCGAGCGGTGACGTCAGTGAGGGCCCGGGGCAGCCCCGGGCGGGGATTGGCGGCGAGGGCGAGGGCGAGCGGGGATTGGCCGGGTCCCGGGAACAATGGAACGCCAGGACGTTGGTGGCCGGCGCTGCTGCTGCTGCTGCTGCTGCTGCTGCTGCTGCTGCTGCCTGGCAATAAAAGGATTAATGCAGGAGGCTTTCGGTGCGATTTGCACGCTTGGCGCCTTTTGCGCTCGTGCGGGCAGGGCTTTTTTCAGGCGATCCTCCATCTGAGCTTGGTCTGGCGGGGGGATTTCCCTGGATTGCAGGAAGAGCCGCCCGGCTTCCTATCATTGGAGGAGCCTCAGTACTTCGAACGCGGGTGTTATTTTTACGTTTTATTTTTTTTAAAACGCATCTTTTTCTGGGCTTGCTTCTAGGGTTAGGAGGGGGGGGAAGGTTTTGATATTGCATTGCATTTTTATTCGCTGCATTTGCGTCCAGCAGCAGTGGTGATCGACGGGCCCGTGGAGCGCCTGCTTTTCTTAGAGGGTTTCCTTTTAAAACCTCCGACAGAATGTGCGGTTTCATCCGCCTCCGCTTGCGTTTGAATTCAAACGGGTCCTGATGCCCGCTAGGTCACGGGGCTGCGAAGCGGCAGCCGCGGTCCAGATCCGTGCAGGTTTGCTAGGCAGTAATAAGTCCCCCCAACACACACACACTCTTCTTTTGATCCGGTGGGATCAGTCCCACAGTCCGTAGGATGGCGGCAGTGTCAAAACTGCAGTCCTTTGCATGTTTGATCCGAAGAAGGTCCCATTAAGCTCAACCGGCTGACTTGCTAGCAGACTGCACGCAAATACTACATTGGTCAAACTGGGGTTAACTTCTGAGTAAATGCGAATAGGGTCGCAGCAAAGAGTATACCAACCCGGTGCCTTTGGGTTTTCACTCTTTTACTTTATTTTACAGGTCTCCTTTTCAATATTCAGTGGCTTTATAGATTTCAAACGTAGTCTTTTCATTTGTCAAATCGCTTTTTTTTAAAATTAGAGTTTCCCGTTTACTTGAACAATGGAAAAGATCAAACAATTTGGCGGTTGCTACCTTTGCCCTGAAAAGTTAGGGCAAATGTGGAAATCGTGGTGGTTTTGTTTGTTTGTTTGTTTTGTTTTGGGTTTTTTTTTGGGGGGGAACCAAGGTAAGGCGGCCATCGCTGCGTGGACCATACGAACTGGGAACGGATGAGTCTTCCCATGGCAGTTTTCCAAGTCTGCCAACTTCGAACCCGCCGAAACGAGAACCATACTTCAGAAGAAGAGCAAAAGCAAAGTGTTCTGCTTATATACAAAAGCGAGCCAGCTTTTGTGCGCCTGACCTTTCATCCTTGCATTTAAAATCGAAGGTGTGTAGGAGGATGATACAAGTAGCATCTTCCTTATAGGAGACTGTATCTGCAAAGCGTTTTCACGTGAAAAAACCTCTTTCGATCCCCAAAAATGTTCGTTTCACTGAACCCTGATCCTTTTTTACCTTACTCCCTCCCCCCAAAAAAATGAACGGGAAAAGGGATCAGAAACAGGATCAACTTAATTTCTTCGTGTAAATCCAGTAAAATGGACCCTTCCACACGTGAGGAACGAACAAATGTCTTTCTAACATGATTCTATACATAAAATTAAGTGGGGGCACCGTTTTTCTGAATCACCTTTGGCTGGTGCAGATTATGCAGTTTTTGCAAGTATGCGGAACGCTTTATGGGGCACAACGGAAATCCAGCGAAACTGCCCCATATGTACTTGTATATGCACCAGATTTACTCCCATAGTAGCTGTTTACAAACTGTTAACAAAGGTTAAAACGCTGGGTAGACTATTTCGCTATTGTCGAACAAACATGATGGAAGAATGGTATGAGCCTTCTCCTATTATTCTAATATAATATAATGCATTTTTTGTGCATGCTTATCTGAAAGGAGTTCAACATAATTCCAATTAAAGATGAGGATCAATATGGGGGAAAAAAAATTAACCAAAACTTGCCCAGAATAATGATATCAACAGTACTCTTTTAACAGAATACATTATTATCGTATGTTGTCAAATGCAGTCATGTCGCCTCCAGTTTATGGCGGCCCTCTCAATTTAATGGCCTCCAAAATATTGTTAAAGACCCTGATTTCCTTTATTGAATCAAACCATCTCATATTCAATGTTCCTCTTCTTCAGCTTTTCCTAGCATTATTGTCTTTTCCAATAAATCTTGTCTTTATATGATTTAAGCAAAGTCCTCAATTCATCTTTCTTTCTTTCTTTCTTTCTTTCTTTCTTTCTTTCTTTCTTTCTTTCTTTCTTTCTTTCTTTCTTTCTTTCTTTCTTTCTTTCTTTCTTTCTTCCTTCTTTCTTCCTTCTTCCTTCTTCCTTCCTTCCTTCCTTCCTTCCTTCCTTCTTTCTTTCTTTCTTTCTTCTTTCTTCTTTCTTTCTTTCTTTCTTTCCTTTTCCTTCCTTCTTCCTTCCTTCCTTCCTTCCTTCCTTCCTTCCTTCCTTCCTTTCCTTCCTTTTCCTTCCTTCCTTCTTCCTTCTTTCTTTCTTTCTTTCTTTCTTTCTTTCTTTCTTTCAGGGGGAGTTCAGGCTTGATTTGACTGCCTGTCATTCTTTTCCTCTTTCTCAGGGTCAAGTGGTCTTCCGTAAAACTCTCCTCCAATGCGACATTTCAATAAATTAATAAAACTAGTACAGTAGTTTTGTTCCTATTTATGAAATGCAAGAGTGGCTGAAACGGAGGACAGTCGCTTTACATGGATATAACACGTATGTACGTATACACACACACACACACACACACACACACACACACACACACACACACACACACACACACACACGCCTGCGCGTGGGTGCGTTTGCTTGTCTATATATCCGCACGTACATGCGTGTGCGTGTCCTGTGACCACCAAGGGACATCTTTGGGATAATAGGAGATCGACCCACGCTTTAAGGGGCCGCCTCTGCTGCAGCATTGATTCCGAAAAGGCGTGGAGCCGGTGGGCCTTCTGACGGTTTCCCTTATTCACGGATTTCGGAGAGGAGGCCGCGATCCCATCAGACTCCAGCAGGTAGAAATCTCCCGGATCTCCTTGAGAGAACGAACACCGCCCGGCCTCGCCTCTCTCTTGGCTGCGGCCCTCGGAGGGCTTCTCCTCGGAAGGGGCCTGTACTCTTTTTTCCCCCTTCATTCGGCGGGAGAGGTTCCGTGTCAACGGGGATCGTGAGGACGCACCGACGCTTGCTGGGCGGCCTCCGGGTCTCCCTCCCTCTCTTTACCGCTGGCTGTTTCCCTCGGTTCCTCTCGCCCCCCTCCGTCCTCTCGTGCTCGCTGGCTCGCTTTTTTTTTTCAATCGGATCGAGGGACCGCGGCGAGGAAGACGGTTCCCCAGCCGGAGGGAAGCTCGCCAATTCTCGGGAAATTTATTGGCGGAGGTCGGTGAGATCCAGAGCTAGACCCCTTCCGGGCCTGGCCTTCAGAGGATCGGGCGCAAGAGTGGGGGGGGGGCGACGGGAGGAGGAGGGGGCCCGCCACCAAGGCGTGCGTTTGCTCGCCAAACGAAGAGGACCCGGGCCCAGCCGTCTTTTGGAGGGGGGGGGTCTCTCCTCCTCGGGCGTCACCGGTTTTGGAAACGCGCGCCGTGCCCACCGGAAGGGTCCGGGACAAGCGCAGGAGAACGGCCACCCACAACATCTCCGCTCTTTGCAACTGGATCGCCAACCCTGGGCGCCAGAGGTGCCCCTGATCTTCCCGAGAAGAATCCTGCCAGGTGGGTTCAGGCAGGCAGAGAGGAGGAGGGCTGAGTCCAAGGTGAGTTTCCTGGCTCAGTGGGGGCTTTGATTGAGATCTCCGCCCCCCCAACCTTTCTCTGGGGTTCACCGCCCCGCACTTGGAAGTGATACACCAGGCAACGGCATCCAGGCGAAAGATCGGCGCGCGCACGTGGCAGCGGCTGGTGTTCAGAGACAGACTGCCCCGGTCTATGGAAGCTCCATTTCAGCCATCCCATTACCCTGGAGCTGTGCTTTCCCTTTGGAGTAACCCTAGCCTTAGATCAGACCAAGATGCTTGGTCTGATCTAAGGCTATCCTTTCAACATGAGCTAGCTGCTTTGAGATTCCATGTTCTCCTTTCTTTTTGTCCAAAACCATTTCAAATCACTTGGAAACTGACTTTTTTTTCTTTCTACAATGACAGCCCTATAGTAAGCACACCGCCAACCAACAAACTGAAAACCTCAGGCGTTTAAATCCTCAAGCCTTGTTCTGATTAAGTCCCCCCCCCACCCCTTGCAGTTCTTAAAAAACCTGCTTGAAACAGTCTTCCTAGTTATTACCATGTTTTAGGGGTGTTCTCATCCTCATCCGAACAGATGCAATCATCTACTGTATGCTTTGCTCAGTCAGCTGCAATGAGCAGGGTTAGGAACAAACCACCCCACATGGGGGGGGGGGGGAGACATTACTCCTGGGGAAAAAATATTCAGTCTTGGACTGGACTCCTCAGATGAAAGAAAACTGTTGCAAACAATACCTGTTTCGGTGTCTCTTTACTCCTATTGGATCAAGGCCACGATCCAGAGAAGGCAGCCAGTTCTTCAAATGACACCAAATTACCCCAGAAAACATTTGGCATTCTCTTTATGTAACTTAAGGAAGGCTATAAAAAGCTCTTTTTCTGCTTGGAATTTGGCAGAGGAAAATGCTATGCTGGTGATTAAAAATAAAACAAATGCCTTTTTGATTTCCAATAGGTTTGCTGCTTTGATGTTTTTATATCATTGTGGCAATGAGCCTTCAAAAACACAATTACAGTATTTTTCTGTGTACAAGGCTATGTTTTTGTCTTAAACTGCTAAACTAAAAATTGAGGATCGCCTTATACACAGAAGTAAGAAGCCGGGGGGACAACCGCATGGTTGCAAAACTGTAATTTTGGGTTGGAAAAGTGGGGCGTCATCTTATACATGGGAGAGTTTTATAGATGGGAAAATACAACCTATTACTTCTTTGTGTTTCTTCCTTAATGTTAGCTGCATTCAGAATTCTTAGAAACTGACACATGGCATGAAAATGTTGCCGAAAATTCAAAAAACGAAACCTGGGAAGGCCACGTAAACGGAATCCAGACCAATGCTCCATACAAGGAAGCCTCTCATACCACTGACTGGCACCAGTTCACCATTGGTTCAGGGACTTTGCTAGCTGTAGGTGACAATGGCAGGGACAGGACCTGGAACCATTTGCATGGAAAGCAAGGGTTCCTTCGGTGAGCTATGGCTGCAGGCAGAACAGAGGCCAAATACAATAGAATATTGTGGCATTTCAAAGACTAACCGTTGCATTTCAGCGTGAACGTTTGCTGACCCAATGTCTGCAAATACATTATTGATACATTTACGTACAGCACACCCACACTTACACACCCCATGAGAGGATGATATAAATAGTGGGCAAACTGACAGTGGCCTGTTAACCCAGGGATGTGGCTATGAAGCTGATAATGACTTTAATAAGTAGGTGCAGGTCAGGGTGGTAGATCAGGTGGACCTGACTGTCATTGGAATGCTAGTAGAAGTTCCTGGGACAGAAGCCAGAGTTGGTTAAGGAGGCAACTGTTTTAGACCGATAAGAGAGTACATGAAGCTGGGTTAGTAATAGATGTGCCAAACCTTGATCTCTGTTGAGGCCTTCAGGGAGGCAGTGGAACTTGCTGACACAGCCAATGTCTGCTGTTTCCCTCTGGTGTCTCTCAGTGATTTCCCCTTCACAATAGCCACTTTGAGATTCATTACAGAGTGCCCTGGGAGGACGCTGTGTTCGGAAACTGGTTTTTCTGTGTTGATGGCAGATCAGGGTCTGTTCCTTCTTTTTCACATAAACTGTCCTGCGTAGAGAGCAAAGGAACAAAGAGTCCTGAGTATGGGTAATAAATAAATACATAAATAAATAAATCCTTACTGCTGTTGGGTGTTCCCATCCAAGGCGCACAAGGAGGCATCTCATACCAGATTTATTTTATTTTATTTTATTTTTTATTTTTTTACAATTTATATGCTGCCCACTACCCAAAAGTCTCTGGACAGCTTCCAATCAAATAATTAAAACAGTTAAAACATCAAATATCAATTAAATAATTAAAACAATAATAAAAACCTTACACTAAAATCATTACACTAAAATCGCCATCAGAGGACCCACGGTCTATATTGTATCAATTAAAAAACTTCTGGAACAGGAAGGTTTTTACCTGGCACCGAAATGTCATCCATGTTGGCGCCAGGCGGATCTCACTTGGGAGGGCATTCCATAGCTTGGGGGCAGCTGCCGAGAAGGCCCTGTGTCTGCAAGCCATCCCTTCCACTTCCTTGAGGGACAGCTCTTTCAAGAGGGCTCCCTGGCTAGATCTTAATTGCCGGGTAGGTTCGTAGGGAAGATCAGACTATCTTCTCATGTAGCCTAGTGTTGCCTGCTGTGGCTGGCAGCTGCATCCTAGAATCTTATTAGAGAACATTCTCTTTGGATACTTACTGACGATCTATCCCTTTAAAAAAACTGCACAACTCCGCAACGCCCAGCAACTTCTGCCCGAGCATTGGCCTCAGTTTGCCTAATGATAGGGCTGGCCCTGCTACAGATACAGCCGGCAGATCTCTGCATGCCAAGCAGGTCCATCTCCAGAGGAGTCTCCCCAAACATGTTTCTTCATCATCATCATGAAAAAAAAATCATTAAAATTTTTATTTATTTTCTCCCCAGAAGATGAAGCACTCTGGAAAACAAAAGGCTAATGATGAAGAAGAGAAGTATACCTAATTAGAACGAGGGAATGGGAAATGACGAAGAATAGGCTTTAATAGCAAGGAATAAAACAGCCCACTGGAGGTTAATTATCCCAAAAGTGACCCATTAGAACTCATTAGCGTGAGCCTATTAAGGAAACAAATGCTATCACAGTCCTTCCAACTGGGATTAATGAATAAATGAATGAGCCCATCTCTGTGTTGGATTTTATCCCCGTTATTTTGTTGGCTCGCTTGCTGTAAGTATCACTATAATGTCCATTTCTTTTATATCATGTTTCATATTATTTCATGCCATTTCTCGGTTCGGAACAGTTGAGAGGTCTTACAATGACCTTTCATAGCTCACTTTGACTCAAATTGACAAAAGACGGGCCATCGGTTGCTTTGTAAAGTCCTGTTGGATGGCAGCTTTTTCTTAACAGGGCAGCGACAGAGCTACTGTGGGTGCATCTCACACTCCCCAGAGTGGGCCTAGATTTATTCTCATCGGTGGGATTTTGTGGCAGACAGACGTAGCTATTGATGTTATGGGAGCTGTCTTTGTTCTTTATTGCAGCATTGAACAGAGCAAGGCACAACATCAAGGACTGGGAAATCACTAACATATTGCACTTGATGCTGTATTCATTGCGTATTGAAAAACAAGCCTGGATCAACAGAGCTTGTAGCAGGACTAGAGGAGGGCATGAATGTCCGGGATTCGGGGAAATCTGAGTTCTACAATGCAACTTCTCCAGACTCTTGATTCAAGAATTATGCAGACTCTAGGACAGTGATAGCGAACCTTTTAGATACCTGACTGCCCAAACTGTGATTCAAAACCCACTAATTTTTCACAAAGGGTCAATACAGCAATTTAACCTGACTACAGGTGGCTGTGAAGGGCGATGCCGGGTGCCCACAGAAAGGGTCACCCATGTCTAGGTTCACCAACACTTCTCTAGAATGGCCAACTGCACTGCACGAAGACTGAATAACAAAGTGATCAATGTTCATATTTTGCATTAATCTGGATGAAAATCTGAGATCTGGATGAAAATCTACATCTCAGCCTGCTTAGCACATTGTTTGAAGAGGAGCTTTGTGATAAACACTTCCCCTTGGGATTTTCTTGCAGGGTGTGCTCTGACGATCAGACGTGCATATTAAGCCCCAATTTACCTTCCACTGGCCAATCATGAAAAACAACGTGCTTGAATGCAAGATATGGAGCTGATATGCCTGGATATATCAATGCCTTTCACAGTTTAAGGACAAACTATTTCCAAATATACTGACATGCACGTTTTGCCTCGTTTGTCTCTCAAACCAAACAAGACAGAGGCTGTGTGGATGTTCTCATGGCCAGACAACAGGTAAGTGGTTTGCCTGGGTTGAGACCGCGTTACTGTGAAGGGATAGCCAGGTAGTGTGGATGTTCTGAAATCTTTTTTGCCACGAGGAAAAAAAAACCCACGATTGAACCTACAGTACTTATAAGCGTGTTTTGCTTGGTTCAGTATCTATCACCATTCCTGGACAGAGATAATTTGATCGCAGAAGGGTGAGGTATCACAAATGTTTAAAAATAGTTTAAGAAAGTGCAGATGTGCCAAAAAGATGCCTGTGAAATAAATTTTTTCCTGGTCATGTTAACAATCAATTAGGGTTCCAAGCTTTTATCTGCACAACCTGTACAGCAAACCAACTGAAGCTTTAATCACAAAGTCTGAGGAGTAAAAAGAGTGATGTACAGCTCAAACTCTCCACTTCAAATTGATTTTTGGGATTGGGTTGGAATGAAACTCTCCTCAAAGCTTCTGGAAGCACATTGGTTTCTTAAGAATCAATCTGTTCTAATGGGTAGGGATTGCTATCAATTACCAAAGCTTCCTAAGTTGCTATCTGGACTAGAACTCCAAGAACCACCCTGCGCACACAGCGAATGTGATTCGTAGTCCAAAAAGCAAGCTTTCTTTTTTGATTCAGGGGCA
This sequence comes from Phrynocephalus guinanensis, assembly GCA_037367245.1. Classification (NCBI taxonomy): domain Eukaryota; kingdom Metazoa; phylum Chordata; class Lepidosauria; order Squamata; family Agamidae; genus Phrynocephalus; species Phrynocephalus guinanensis. The sequence goes on from CM074749.1 coordinate 20,545,325, forward strand.
ACAAAACACAGCCCTGCACAAGGACACCATCAAAAGTTTTGGGAGACTTCCCAAGTTTGAAGAAGAAGAAGAAGAAGAAGAAGAAAGAAGAAGAAGAAGAAGAAGAAGAAGAAGAAGAAGAAGAAGAAGAAGAAGAAGAAGACTACATAGGGAAAATGTTAAGAGAAAACAATTACAGCCACCCCCCACCCCAAATAACAGGAAGTGCTTGGATGGCAACAGAGTGTGGCTTGAGTGTTAAAATGGATTCATCTTTTATAAAAAGGCCACACGAACGTGATTTCAGGGAGTTGAAACTCATGTCTGCTTTTGTGGAAAGGCAATCCCGCTTCCGTCTGCCTGTCAGAAAGGCTATTCGGCCTTTGGTCTTCGCCTACGAGAAGGCTTTCTACAGAAATGCCAACTGGGTGGTAAAACAGGGTGGGCGGTGAGGAGAATGCCATGGAAGTTACCGGGCCAAGAGGCTGTCTGGTTGGCTGGCAGGGACCCTAACCAGGAGCACTTCTACTGGCTCTTGTTTTGTTGCAGGTCTTACTATATGCTTCTGTTTCCCAGATGAGGAACAGCTGTAAACCAGCCCACGGCTTCTTCCCCATCAAGGGTCTTGTCTAAGTTTTTCCTGGCTGTCACAAAGGAAAAGCGATCAGTGGCAAACAGACAGTTGGGCAACTTGGCAAAGTTGCAACATGGCCTCTCTACCCTGATGTACGTAAGACCCATGGGTTTCCACGCAATTTACTCCTAGGTAGAGGTACCCATTTACGTCTCATGCTGTATTTCATCTCGACACATACAGGCGAGGGGGTGATGTGGCTGTCTTATTACACTTTTCGTTCTCAGAAGCCTTTAAATTGGGCCTTGCAGAGTGAATCACTCTCTCTCTCTCTCTCTCTCTCTCTCTCTCTCTCACACACACACACACACACACACACACACACACACACACACACACAGAGAGAGAGAGAGAGAGAGAGAGAGAGAGAGAGAGAGAGAGAGAGAGAGAAGTGGTGGTGGCGGTGGCGGTGGGGGATTAGCAAATTCACTCCGCAAATGTCATAACGCACTAGAATACTGAACCACCTACTTCCCGGAGGGCTCTTGAACCACTACACCACACTGTCTCGGCTTGCAGCCATGAAGAGAGCTATCCTTCATGTATTCAGTTCATTCCCTCTCTTCTTCCTCCCAAAGCCCCTCATTTCTCAGTTCCGACATTCTGGGCCAAGCCAAATCTCTTCCTGTCCAGACCACAGAGGATTAATCGATATACATACATACTGTATACGCCTGCAGTCTGATCCTGGATACAATTTGAAAAACCTGGCAGAGGCACCCCTGGTTTCCATGTGGCTGCCTCTGGAAAGTTTCCCTTTGGCTACCCACACGAAGGAAAGGTTTATAGGCGGCCCTTGGGAGGAGCCCCTTGACAGAGCGAGCTCTCTTCTTGTCTTGCTCTGCGTTTGACATCCTGTGGAAAGCTCCTTTGTGTACAAAGGACAAGGGGAATGTATTCTCCGTAATAATTGGAGACAGACCAGAGAGAGAGATTTCCTTTGCCCCCAAAGTGAAATCTCGATTTTCAACCCAGAAGACGTAAAGGGAGAATTATGGCCCTTTTTTGCCTCCGAGAGCAGAACCACGCGAAGTTCACGGAGAAAAGAACTTGTCTGAAAGTTAGGAGAAACAACAGTGGCAAAAGGTGGATGGAGAACTCCGGGGTCGGGGGTTTGATTTCCTCGCTGTGTGCTTCCTTGGAGAAGAACCAGCCTGGTAAACTTGGGCAATAATGCAGGGCATGAGTAAAGTGGATAGAGGGATGTTCTTCTCCCTCTCACAAAATACCAGAACTAGGGGACATCCACCCAAACTGAGGGCTGGGAGAGTGAGTACAGACAAAAGAAAATATTTTTTCACCCATCGCGTTGTTAGTCCACAGGATGTGGTGATGGCATCTGGCCTGGATGCCTTCAAAAGGAGATTGGACAGATTCCTGGAGGAAAAGTCCATCACAGGTTACAAACCATGATGGAGATGTGTCACCTCCAGGCTTAAAACCAGGGTACTTCAAGGGCCAGATGCAGGGGAGTGGTATCAGGAGACAGATATGTAGTCCCATGCGCTCCCAGATGCATCTGGTGGGGCCACTGTGAGATACAGGAAGCTGGACTAGATGGGCCTTTGGCCTGATCCAGCATGGCTCTTCTTAGGTTCTTATGTTCTTAAGCTGTGCACTCCCAGAGCACCCTTGACAGGTGGGAATGGTAAGCCACTTCTGAGCACTTTATAGCTATATCCCATAAAGAGGGCCATATAGGACTTACCTGGCTGTCCTATATGTGGTAAAGATGAGAAATCATTCAGAGAGACTGTGATGTTAATTCAGCCCTGTTGATGTTTGGATGCATGGGGACTCAAACCCAGACTTTTAAAGGTTTAGAAGAGATTGTTTCTCCCATGTTTAATTTTTGTTTGAACCCATGTCTTCCTTCCATTGGGACTCTCAAGTGCTTTCCATGTGGAGAAATTTGCAGATTTTGGGAACCTCCAATTGAAATTCAGCTGATACAGAACTTATCTCCGTTTGATGGACAGAGCAAGCGTGTGGCCACTAAGCTATTCCCCTTTTCTTCATTCAAAGAGAGAAGACCTGAATAAAACCACAGAGCAGATGCTGAAAAAAAATATGTGGAAAGCAAAACCAGATAAAGGGGCTTGTGGGCCAACCGATATTCTTGAATCTGTTCTTATTTGTCTGAGAGCCATACTTGGCTCAAAGATACTTTCTAAAAATGAGGTATTGATTTTCGTTGTTGTCATACACCTAACAAATAGTAACGCTCTCTTAACAAATGGCAGCTTCATCCATTCTTATAAGTAACGTATACCTCTCGAGCGCAACTGGTTCAGGATATACTTCCGCACGCAATGTGGTGAAATCTGGTTCAATCTGTATTTCTATTATCTGAGATCCAATTAACCATTTGGAGCAGACTAAAACATAACTAGATCAATCCAGAATCAGATTAATATCCAATCCATAATCACATTAATCACAATCTGTCCATAATTAGCCATCAGATAATCCCATTGGACATGAGGTGGCATGCAACATCCCATTATCTCATTAATTATCTATTTCCAGTGTCTCACAGTGTCCTGTAACAGAAGGGAAGAGTTTCTCAAGAAAAATAAAATAAAAGGATCACTAGTATCATTTTTTTATATATACAATCTTTCTAAAGGGTGCATAAAAAACTAAAATTCAATATTCTGGGGATTATCCATTGCCTTTCTGGTTTTTTAATGGCCTTTTCCTCCTTCCCTCCACAGATGGTTTCTTAGAAGATATTTCCTTTATCAAAGAAAGTATAAACATATTCTTAAGAGAGCAATATTTCCCCCCCAAAATAAATCCTTCTAATGCCATAAGGAAGCAACAGTTCTTAATTCAATAGCTTCAGTAGTAAGAAAGCCATCCCTGGAAAAATGATACATCTCTCCACAGATGGTTCGTGTCTTTTTTATTTTCTGAAGCCATTTAAGAGAAATGGTATTCCATCTGCTTTAGTATTATAATGGATTTAATCCACTGGAAGACTGAAATGAAACAGCATCTATTATCCTTAAGGGACAACCCACAAAGAAGTCTCCCAGTATAAGCTGTTTTCGTTCATGGTTTCAGAAAATAGATTTTTTTTGGGGGGGGGGGTTTCCAAACCCCTAATTTGCTGGTACAATCGCGGTGGAGCTAAAACACATCACAACACAACACAACAAAGGGAATGCAACACTGTAACTCAAACCCCAGATCAATGTTAAATTCCTATTCATTCCAATGGGACTCAGTCATTAGAACTTACCAGCAAGCTGTGATTACAGCAATTTATGATCAAACTTCCAATAATTTATTTATTTATTTAGTAGATTCCTATACCCTGCCATCTAGCAACAGAGGCCACTTTGGGCGGTTTGCTCAATTTCTGGTTAAGGATGTATGAGCTTCCTTCAATGATGCCCCACCTGAAACGAAATGGGTATGACAGGCAGGACTTTGCCATAGGAGCCAGTCTGACAGATAACAAGGTCCTCCCAAACCATTCAGGCCTTTGTCTGTCATTCTAAGACCCTTCTAAGCTGTTGGCAGAAGCTATTGCTTGTAAAAAGGCTCCTGTGGGTGACGCTGTGCTAATATTATTCAGTAAAAACAATGAAGTAGGATGGCACAGCTAAAAGACTTGTCCATTTTATTTCATGCAAATGCTTGTGCTTTGCTACTCCTTGACTTTTGAATTCAAACCTGGCTAGTGAATTTTCACTGTCCTACATTACCTTTGGATGTTTGCTTGTGTTTATTTTCTTCACATCAAGATCCTCTTGCAAGTATAAACGTACTAGCACAATGAGCAGATTACGCTGGGACCTTTATTTATTTAGAATATTTTTACCTAGCCTTTCTCCTTAGGAAAGGACCCTAAGCAGCTTACAGTAATGAGGGACAATATACAGCCCAGAACATTTAAGACATATTCAAGATTAAGAACAGGGAATTGGGAGAGGCATCTTACAACATTAAAAGGTAACATTAAAGCTAAAAAAAGCTCACAAACAGTTAAAAGAAAAAAATTCCATTATGAGGGATGGAAACTAACATGGAAAACACGGGTGTTCTTATGAACTCAGTCAATGCAATCATGCATGGGAATCCATCTAAAAGTCATATAACACAGAGCCCATCATTCAGGGAAAGCTTGCCTGAAGAGGAAGGTCTTTGCCTGTTTCCGGAAAGACAGCAGGGATGAGGCAGTCCTGGTCTCTATTGGGAGGGAGTTCCTCCTTCATGGACTAGATTTTCACTTCCAGGACATCTTAAGAACTAGGAGGCCATGAAAAAAAAAAAGGACACTGTACTGAATCTGCCAAGTGATGCAATATTATACCATCCGTTAGAAATATCTAAGCAGAGCCCACTGGAAGGAAACAAACCCGTACTGCAGGTTGAGTAAAAAATGATTTTTCACTTCCAGTTTCCAAAGAGAACAACTGCTTCAAAAGTTACTTCTGCTTCAGCTGGTTCATATGGTTTCTCAGTGCCCAAATCCCAATGGTCTAGTTGCAGAACATAAGAACATAAGAAGAGCCATGCTGGATCAGGCCAAAGGTCCATCTAGTCCAGCTTCCTGTATCTCACAGTGGCCCCACCAGATGCATCTGGGAGCGCACACGACACTAGATATCTATCTCCTGATACCACTCCCCTGCATCTGGTCCTTGAAGTACCCCGGTTTTAAGCCTGGAGATGACACATCTCCATCATGGTTTGTAACCACTAGTGACAGGCATTGTCTATCAAACACGGAAGGAAGGAAGGAGGAGAGAGGTGCAACAGACACATTTGTGGTGTGTTTTCAGTGTATCTTTTCCACAAAGGTCAAAAATCTTGAGGTATATTGTTTCAGAATTGGCCGGGTAAGACATTCTTATCTTTCTGATCACGACTCCTGGTGTGTTTGTTAGATACCAGGGGATGTTAACATTATTTTATTACACCTCAGTTGTGCTTGTATAGCCTTCAGCTTCCACGACTAGTCAATGCCAAGCCTTCTAGCAGCGGGAGGGCAAGAAATCAGAAGAAGAGATGCCCAAATGCCCTAGAGAAGCCCCATGGCCTGGTGCTGTGAGTGATGGAAATACCAAACACAGGGGCTGATCCTGGCCCAGGACAAAGGCAATCAAAGCCATCTCCCCTTCCAAGACAGAGACTGTTCAGCCAGACTCCTTTGGTTGAGCAGGGGAGACGGTAAGACTAAGAGATTATGGGCTGCAGATGTGTATAGAGGAACCTGCCCATAAAGACCTCCAAGTCTATACTCTTGAGGAAAACGGCAATGCATCCATCCTCTTTATCCATTATGGAGATGTCAGAATCTGGGATAAGTTGGAAAAAAGCATGGCAAGGAGGAGGTATCTGTATAGGCTTATCTGGGTTAGGATAGAATAGCTAAGAGTGCTGAATGAACCTGGAGGATCTAGATCAGTGGTTCTCAACATGTGGGTCCCCAGATGTTCCTGAATGCAACTCCCAGAAACCCCTTCCAGCACAGCGAGTGGTGGAGACTTCTGGGAGTTGCAGTCCAGGGACATCTGGGGACCTACAGGTTGAGAATCACTGATCTAGATTCTAGGAGGAGGGAGTGAACCTGGAGGACCTAGGATGGTGAACCTGGAGGAAACCGATCGGGTGGCTTGGGTTTGTCCTCAGGGTTGTTGTGAGGATAAAATATGAGGAGCAAAAGCCTGGCACACCATGTCAAGGGCTCCAGAGTAAAGGCAGGATATGCCACCCCAACCCAACTGAAGGGATGGATCTTGTCGTGGTAATTGGTGGGCCTTAGTGCTGTCCAAGGTGCTGCTTCTACCAGACAGTCTCTACTGCCTCTATTTCTCAGTACCCACTTGTGTCCTGGGTCAATATCGAATTTCTTCTTCTTTTTCTCCAGCAAGGACAATGAAACCACCTTGAACTTTTCCTACATAAGAAGGAGAACTAGGCAAAGTTATTGTTTGAAATGCACCCCCAAACTTGCAAGGCAACTTTTCCAAGGCCTAATCAGAGGGGGAAAGGGACCAGCATTCAGGGCAAACACACTCTCTTCTCAATATGCTGCTCTGTGACTTTCCCTCAGGATTTTCAACCTAAAATATCATTTCCATTAAATCTCCCCCCCCCTAAAGTGTTGCCCAATTTCTCCCTTATGGACTTGAGATTCTCCCCCAAATCTGATGATGATCTCCTCTTGTCAGTAGCTGTTGCCAGTTTGGTTACATAAGAGCGAGAGCTTGAAAAAGTTAGAATCCAGCTTGAAAATTCTGGGAGATAACTGTCCCCCCCAATAAAAAATTACTTTCCAAGCACTTTCATAAGAGTCTTCACACAGAAAACGTGACCTGTTACTAGCCAGGAGCTTCGCTTAGCTCACCCCATGGGGAACAAGACAGACTCAGTCTAAACATCTGGAGGGCCACAGGTTCCTGAACTCGGCTGTCCTTATGTGCCTTTGAATGGCTTCCAGCCTTCAGCATCTCGGTGAGTTAATGATCTCCAGAAGGTCTGCACAATTTTGCCCAAGTCCAGCAAACCAAAGGTCACGGTTTTCTTTCTTGAGACAACCCATCTTATCGTAGGCTTTCTTCTTCTTCTCCTCCTCCTACATACAATCCCCCCCATCAAGACTGTCTTTTCCAATAAGTCTCGTCTTCTCTTGATACGTCCAAAATAAACAAATCCCAATCGACATATCCCAAAGTGTTCCTCTCCTTATGTGGGTCAAATGAGGATAAATTATCCCAAAAGGAACTATTCCCCCCCCTCTTGTCCTTTTCACGCTTGCCATGGATTTCACAAAAGCTCTCTGGACTTCTTTAAAATTCCTGGTGCCACCCCAGTGGTCTTCCAGATACAGTGGTACCTTGTATAAAGGAATTAATTCGTTCCAAATGAAATTCTGTTAAGCAAATTTTCCTTTATACAAATTACCCATAAGAATGCATTGAAAATGAAGTAATCCCTAATTGCGATCATTTTTATTTTGTACGGATTTGCCCCGTAGGCGATTCCATTTAGCAAATTTCCCCTATCTCTGGAATTTTTTTAGGTTGTACAGATTTTATGTTACACAAACTGTTTATTATACAAGGGTCCACTATACTAACATTTGTTTTCCCCACCAGTTCAGGCTCTTTTTTTTCAGTTTTGTGATGATATGATTCTGACCATATTTGCTGAGCCACAATAACAGATGTCTGTGTAATTTTTAAAATTCTCCAGGGATGTGATAAGAAGGTTCGGATCGTCAGACGTTATTGGATTTTCGCAGATTAAGCAGGTGAATCCTTTCAATGTGTTGCAGGCTCTCTGCTGCGAATCTATACTCTACAGACTGAAAGGTTGCCGAAGGGAAGGTGGCATTTAAAAGCAGCCAAACAAAAGACAGTGCTGGCATTTCAAACTGTGGAATTGCGACTTCTCTGATTTCTTAGTGTAGCTCCGCTAAGTCCTGGCAAAGTCCAGCATGGTGTAAAATGGTTAACACACTAGTGCAGGGCAGTGGCTGGAGTGTCTGACTACAGTTCAAGAGGCCTGGGTGCCTCCTCCACCTAGCCATGAGACTCAACTGGTGATGTTGGGCCAGTTACACAAATTGGTCTACTTCACAGGGTTGTTGTCAGAATAAACTGGGTGGTGGTGGTGGAGTCATATACATCACTTTGAACTCATTGAAAGGAAGCTAGCATACATAGGTAATAGGTAACTAATATGTACCAAATAAAGCAATAAATGATGGCTAAATATACAAGTATCCCAGGTGTATCGGACTTGTAGTAGTAGTAGTGGTGATGACAACGACAACGACAACAACAATAACGTGCTGTCAAGCTAATTCTGACTGGCAGTGACTCTTTTCAGGTAGAGATTAATAAGAAATGGTTTCCCATTCCCTTCTTCTGGGGGTGGGGGTTGCCTTGGGGCTGTGCAGTTTGCCCAAGGCCACCCAGGCTGGCTCTTCTTCCAAAAGATACAGTGGGAAATCAAATGCTAGATACCTAAACTGCAAAGCTATCCAGCCAACTATGTAGGAATGACAAATGAGACATCATCTACTTCCATTTCTACTCCTTCCTCTTTATCACCATGATCGCTTTTAATTTGTAAAGCTGCTTTGGCAATGGGATCAAAGTGGCCGTTATCCCAAGGAACAGTAATGCAAAAAAAAAAAAAAACTTACATGCCCTGCAAAAGCGTACTATTACAAAGATTAAGATAGCCAGCCTCCTGGAATATGAAATATGGAAATACTGATGAAATTTCTGGGTGGTGGTGGTGGTGGTGGTGGTAACCATGTTAGTCTGTTGAAGCTAAACCAACAAAAGATTTTATGCCACGATAAAGGATAACAGGTTTTATTTGGCAAACATGTTTCTGGACTGTAGGCCTTTGTTTTTTTTTTATCCTAGTGGTCAAATTGACTTGAGCCAACTTACTTCATTTCCCATGTTTTCTTAGCCCTTTAAAAATAGTAGAGCTCTATTTACTTAAAAAAAAACCCCCACCTCATTTTAAATTGTGAACAGCTTTGTGCTTATTCTAAGCCATGGACCCATAATTGGCTCAAAGGAGCTAATTTTCTTGGCAGTCCTTCCCACGTCAAGATTTAGGCTTATTTTGTTATTTAAAGAAGGCAAAAATCCCAACCTGTTTTATTTCTCATTAAGAGCTTGATAACTCCACTAAAAAAATTACTTCTGCTTCATCACCCTGGAAGCTGATATTTTGGTTGGGAGCTTAAAATCAGATTAAAAAGGGGGTGTGTCGTGCTTTTAATGAGCGAAACACATGGTAATTAAGAAAGAAACATGTCTAGTGCAGAAGCGTAGAGAAGCCTTGCTCCTCACAGCTTCACATACATACTCCAGTCCTGTTGTACCTTTTCATTTTTTTCTGATTTGTTTCAGTAAAGAGATTAAGAAAAAAATGTACCAAAATGTGATAACACGCATAGGCAGGAGGTACACACATTTAAATGTACTATTTGATATTTTCTATGGGGAAGACTGATGTGGTGGATGGAATGATGAACTAGTACTCAGGGCATCTGGGTTCAGATTTCTGCTCCACTGTGAAAACTCACTAGAATTTGGCAATTGTAGACCACTCCTTGAACATCTGACCTAAAAAAAAATCCTATTGGATATTGGGAATGACAGCAAACTTCTAAGGCACCTGGAGCTTCAGTGTGCAGTAGATGGCTGAATAGAAATCAAAATAAAAAACAAATAAGTACATAAATAAAAGAAGTTGAATGTGCAACAAGTCAGCCAGCATATGCAGAGTGAGTTCACTAAATAGTCAGAGTTCAGGACCTTTTTGGTTGATATATACAAAGTATCTTAAAGGTTGGCTTGATATTTAAAAAGAAAATTTAAAATGCCACATGAAATCACAACAAAACATAGCAGTTTAAAGCAGCTGCACCCTAAATAGCAACACCAGAATCTTAGAGAAACCCAAACAAATTAAAGCAACCTTTGTCATGGATTGTGTGCTATCAAGCTGGTTCCAACATATGACAACCTACGGTACACAGAATACAGTACACAGTACTGTAGGGTTGTCATATGTTGGTTCCAACGTATGACAACCCTACAGTACACAGACAATACAGTACAAAGAAGTGGTTGACCATTCTCTTCTTCTGCAGGTGCTCTGGGACTGACAGTTCAACTTGCCCAAGGCCACCCAGGCTGGCTCTACATGCAGTGGAAATTCAGACTTTTAACCTTTGGCTCTCCTCCTCAGATACCTACACCCCTGAACTCCCAAGCCAGGACAGAGCCACACATATTATTAAGCAGAATGAAGGAACACTCTCAACAAGTATCAGGTGCTGAGAGACAGGAAGAGGCGAGAACCTGTTAATATATAATGTCCAGTAGTGAGTACTCAGAAGTGGCTTCTTCTTCTGAACAGGGTGATGTTATAACTGAGTGCTGGTTAAGTCCCTTGAATTCCTGTTGGGAATAATAGACTTTTCTGCTCCTCCCCCTCCCCCCAATATCTTTAAACTCAGGCTAAGTAGAGATGGGGCTTTAGGTTTTAGGTTTTCGAAAGGAAACCCCAAATTCTTGCAATATCTGTTGAGGGTTGGGGAAAATGGGGCCAGGATATAAATGACAAACCCCACTCCCTTGATCATACCTGAATCTAGTCTGGTCATCCTTGAGGTGGCAGGTTGTCATTAAAGAGCAAGACAACGGGTGGGTTTCAAGTCGTGAGTTGAGTCCAAGTCATTGAAAAGAAAGCCCAAGTCAAGTCCAGGCCGAGTTGCCGGTGGGACAGCAAAGTCCTGCCACTCAAGATCCCATCCCTGGTCCTTCCAGATCTACAGCGGAGATGTCGGAGATAACGAGAAAAATCAAAGAAAAGGGGTGATTAGGCTCTCCCAGCACTCCATAACTGCCCGTTGCTCCCTCAACCATCTAATAATGCAGGGTTATCCTAATGTGTTTGTTATTAGTTGTCTTTGCCTCTTGCCAATTACTTGTTGCTGTGTATTTTTGTTTTCTTTCATTATTTTTCTTAGATTTCTTATGCTATGTTGTGTAAACCGCCCAGAGTTCCCTTTTGGGAAAATTGGCACAGTATACAAACAAACAAACAGCTGTTCCCACAAACAAGCATGCCACATAGCTCTGTAGTTTAGGCATCTGGCTGTGAAGGAAGAAGTTGGAGTTTGATTCCTCATTTCAGCTCCTTCGGGGCTGCACTTAATGATCGATATTATGTAGGTTCCCTTCCGGTTCTGCAGTTTTAAGATTATTGTTGTTGCTGCTGCTTCGTTTGTGAAACATCGGTTTAAAAAAAAACCACACATATTTTGAGGGTACGCCTCTTGAGGAGGCTGAATAATTCATTGTGAGACAATATCTGGTGGATTCTCTGTCTCTCTGCCTTTCTCCTGCTTGTGTTTTGGCCTCAGCCCGTTGACAGGAAAGAGAGAGGTTTGAGAGATTATCTGCAATGCGTTGTCATCTGGCTCAAAGAGAGGAGGAAACTTTATGGACAGGAGATTGCCATTAATGGATTTCACGTTCTCGTGGGGTTACGGGTGTGTGTCACAAATCCATATGGCTTCACACGACTCTCTGTATTGATCCAATTGACGTTCGCTGCCCGTTCAAAGTTTTCAGTATAACGTAGGAGTTACGCTGAGAGAAATTTGCCCTCGGTTTTCATCCTGCCATCCAGTCTGAACGCAAGGCCTTTGGAATCTATAGATTCCACCTTGCAAAGCTGTTCCTCCTCCTCCTTTTTGTGTTTAAACCCAACCTTTCCTCATTTAGGGAGGCTTCCTTTCTAGCACATGGTGAGAAGCGTATCTCATCAAGAGGTTGGAAGTGGTGTATTTATTTTACCCCCCCCTTTTTTTAGCCTAAAACAGTGAGTGTTCAGTCCTCAGCAGGATATTTTGGGGTCCCTTCTTTCATTAGGAACATTTCTAGGCATCTAGGGCTGCAACCCCATAGAAGCTTATGCCAGATAATAAGTCATGCAACTTTAAGATGCTAGAAGATCCTTTGCTGTATTTCCTCATTCATTCAGTAGACAACTGGGAGCAAAAGAAAAAAAGTCTCTCTCTCTCTTTCCTTTTGCTGTCCTTATTTTATGGGTTTCTCTGACGGCACGATGGACAAAAACCCCATGGAGCCAAGCTACACACACCAATGTCTTCCAATGCTTTCTCATGCCGAATGGCATTTATTTTATTACTTATTTGTTTTAGATTATTTTTACCCCACCTTTCTCCTTGGAAGAGGACCCAAGGTGACTTACAATAATGAGGGACAATATACAGTCCAGTACAATAAAGACATGTTCAAGTATTGAGAACAGGGAATTGAGGGTCATCTGAGAGCATTAAAAGTACTGGGACATGCAACCTTGCATTGCATGTATTGGTACTGTATTGTATTGCAAGTATTGGTATTGGCACATGCAACATTTTGTTCAAGGAGGTTGCATCTTAGGAGCTTGTAGGAGCAAACCTCCCCCCCCCCCAATTATTGCTGGAAAAACTGGAGGACAGTACCCGTTGTGCTTTGAATTCAGGAAGGCGCCAGTCTCGACAGTGCAGTAGTGCGCAGCTGAGTTGACATGGCCGCTCCAGTTGTGCCCAATCCATGTCTTTGCATAGCCTGTCCTCAGGAGGATTAAGCTTGTCAATGGTTTTGGAAGTGTTCGGCATCATCTGCTTTTTCCCAGAGCCGCAACGCAAACCACATTCCAGGGAGCTCTCCTTTAATCATGTTCATATTGTCCAATGAAATTCGAATCCTGAGCCCAAAGATGCTGGATTCCGTAAAAAAACTCCTGGAAGCTCGTAAATTAAGCAGGCGAATAAACCAGCCTCCAAGCTTGAAATGGGCTCTGCAGATTTAATGGGGCTTGCCTTGCGTCTAAGGAAGGGGCGTCGGCTGAAGAAGTAGTAAATCTGTCCACCTGAAATGGGGATACCATACTAGGCTGGTGTTGCATGACTGGTCTTTGAAGCTGTTAGGTCATGGAGACAACTGGCAGGTCCTGCAGTACCAAAGGGGTTGGGGGTTGGGGAGGATTTTAATGTCTCTTCTTTCCAAAGCTGTTCCAGCCACCGATGGACAGATGAGGAAAAGGGCCCCCTCCACCTTTCGAGCAGATGCAAAGTCGAGTTTCAGGGCAGGGAGAAAAGATTTACTGCATGTTCCACTTAGATATAAAAGTTGGTTTTCTTCATTTTTGGCAAGATGGACTAAGCTGAGCTTCCAGAAGCTGCCTGAAAAACAAAAAAGCCAAATAACAGTTGGGTAACTAAAGGTTTCTGGATCTTTCCTTCTCAGTGGGGACATGCACAAAAGTGGAATCAATACGCTTAGTGTGTTTCTCATAGCACCTTCGCTGGTGCATATAAGACACTTGTGATTAGGATACAGAACTGAAGGAGTTTGTGGAGGATGTTGAGAACTCATGGGGGAACCAATAAGTACAATGTACAGTATGTGGATTTCACCAGGCAATATTGGGCAATCTTTTCTGTTCCTTCATTGCTCGGCTGGCAGAATTGTGTTAACCTTGGCTGTCAAAGACCACAGCTGTTCTCTCTGTCACCTTGCCCACATCACTTTTAACCTGCTTTGTATTTCTGAGGTTTCTAATATGTTCCTTATACGGTGTTTTTCCTGGACGCCCTTCAATCTGTCTCAGTCATGTTGGATCTTTTTTTTTCATGTATCAGATTGAGCCAACTCATGTGGTCAATAAGAAATACTGCAGTGGACTTGTGTGTGGGAAACTTAGGTAGAAAATCCTGGGTAGTCCTGGGCACAGTGACTAGCTTTTGTCAAATCTCCACCCTCCCAGATTACATATGTAAAAATTGTGAATAATGATTTACCTTGCCCGATTATTGCATTGAATAATACCTATTACTAGTCGTGGGGTATCCCATATCTGTAATTTTTCTTTTGTTTACTGCAATATTTATAACCTGTCTGATCTTGACAGAACTCAGGGTAGGGTACAATCAATAAAAATCACACCAAAATAATTTAAAGCCTGTTCAAAGACATTAAATCAACTTAACAATTCAAAGTCAACCAAAACAGAAATCAGGAGGTTTGCAGAGCGTGCCTTGATCTCCCTAAGTATCAAAGGCTGACTGAATAACCAAGTTTTAACTTGGTATCAAATAAAAGCAATCTTGGTGCCAGTCTAGTCTCTAAGAATGGCATGGCATTCAATTACAGCGGAACCCCGTATAACAAACGGTTTGTATCACGTAAAATCTGTGCAACATAAAAAATTCCGGAGATAGGGGAAATTTGCTTAACAGAATCGCCTACGGGCCGAATCTGTACAACATAAAAATTGTCGTGGTTAGGGATTACTCTGTTTCAATGCATTCCTATGGAAAATTTGTATAAAGGAAAATTTGCTTAACCGAATTTCACTTGGAACGAATTAATTCCTTTATACAAGGTACCACTGTACTGGAGTGCTACCACTGAGATAGTCTTCTGCCTTGCGCTCTCACACCTGGGATCTGCATGGTGTGTGTGTGTGTGTGTGTGTGTCACCCATCAGATCTTAAGGACCAGGCAGGTATATATGTGGTACGAAAGGCATGCCTAAAATACGGTGTACCTAAGTTCAAACCATGGATTTCAAAGTCATTGTTAACACAGGTAGTAGCCCTGGAAGAGATGCACTGCTTGGGCTATAGCTGTGGGGGAGGGGGTACATGAAGGGGTGAGGTGGATCCCCTCCAGCATGGACCCCCAGGTGCTAGTCCTTGCACTCTTATGTGACTAGCGCTGGGGGCCACAACAGAGGTTCCTGTAGGGCACTTGTCGATTTTTTTTTGGTTTGGTTTCCTGTAGACCCCCCTGCCTGCCTAATAGTGAATTTTCCTAAACGTATTAACTTCAAATGTGATTTTGGCAGCTGACACAAGTGCGGCTCACGGGTTTTTGTCGCACGCAAGTTTCAAAAATGGCACCAAAACAATAGACCACTTGGGGAACCGCTGTTCTACAGCAACTCCTGTCACTCCTAGACAGCAGAGCCACTTATGGGGAGGATGGGAACCATAGTCCAACACCGCCTGGAGGACTATATGTTGCCTCACCACCCCCTCACTTAAGCATGGGCGGGAGAATGCCCTCTATATGATTCTGGCAAACATTTCCATTAGGGACCCCAGCTTGTGCAGTGGGAACGGATTATGGGAACTGCAGTCCCAAAGAAAAAAATGGCCTTCTCTCTCTCTCTCTCTCTCTCTCTCTCTCTCTCTCACACACACACACACACACACACACACACACACACACACACACACACACACACACACACACACACAGAGCATGGCTAGGCCATAGGGGCTTCGGTTGCCCTTAGCAACGCAAAAGGAGGCAAAGGGGCGTGGCCAGTCCCGCCCTCCCCTCCCGGTGACAGTTATGAGGGAGTTTGTGTTTCCCCCGCTTTCTCCGATTGGCCCGCGGCGGCCAGCCAATGAGAGGCGACCCTCCGCCGCGCGCGCCCACCCCCCGCGCGAGCACGCTCTCTCTCTCTCTCTCTCTCTCCCCCACCTTTTCCTTCCCTTACCTAAAATGGCGGACGCGGCCTCTGCGTTCCCCACCGCCCCTTCAGAACTCTCGCGAGATTTCCCGTCTCACGGTGGGAGGAGGAGGAGGAGGAGACGAGGAGGAAGGCGAGGCCAGGACGGGAGCAATGGCTGTCCTTCGGGGGCTTTTGAGGGCCCAGCGCCAAGCTCGGAGAGTGGTGAG
This sequence comes from Phrynocephalus guinanensis, assembly GCA_037367245.1. Taxonomy (NCBI): domain Eukaryota; kingdom Metazoa; phylum Chordata; class Lepidosauria; order Squamata; family Agamidae; genus Phrynocephalus; species Phrynocephalus guinanensis. Next base: position 20,561,201 of record CM074749.1, read on the forward strand.
TGTGCGTAAGAAGAGAGCTCGGAAGTCGCCCCCCCGCGCGCTCCGTCGCCTTGGCAACCGCAGAGGGGGAGGGGCTGGCTCCGCGCCCCACCCGCCCTCCCTGCAGAGTAGGCCGGCTGCTCTCCCACTGGGGCAAAGGTCGTGCCCGGCTCCTCCCCCTTTGGCTTGTTTCTCTTCTGTTATTACTGCATATATATATATATATATATATATATATATATATATATATATATATATATATATATATATAATATATATATATATATATATATATATTATATCTCATACATACATACATACATATAAATATATTACATATGTGTGTGTGTGTGTGTGTGTGTGTGTGTGTGTGTGTCTCGGTGTGTATATATATTTATAGGTATATATATGTGTGTGTGTGTGACCAGCTCTCCGTGAAAATTTACACATATACACATATATAACAATACACACAGACGCACATATCCCACACCCACACTGGATTTTTAAAATATTATTTTATGGTATGTATTGTATGTCTTTTCATTCTGTTGTTCTGATGAATTTGTTGTTAACAGCCCAGAGTGGCCTTGCACAAAGTACAAAGATCAAATAAATTCTGTTAGTTCACATCTGGTTTATCTGGTTGAGCTGAGCAGACTTTGTGTCATAACCACTTATAAGTTTCTGTCTGTATCTCTCCTTGTGTGATTGCATTGACACTATGTTATCAATTGTTACCTTTAATGTTGCCTTCTAATGCTGTAAGATGCCCCTCGATTGTGTGTGTGTGTGTGTGTGTGTGTGTGTGTGTGTGTGTGTGTGTGTGTGTGTGTGTGTGTGTGTGTGTGTGTTTATATTGCCTCTTGCCTGGAGCTGAAACGGGTGGTTGTGGCTCTTCTCCTGTCCCCCCCCCCCCAAAAAAAAATGCCTTGTGGTGGAGGCCAAAGCAAGAGGCAAGAGAGAAAGGGAGGAGTTGGCCCAAGGGAATATCCCACTCTTAGACCCGGACTGCTTACCATTAGACAACACTGCCTTCCCAGAGAGGAATTCAAGATAAGACGTTCTTCCCATTTCCCAAGAAGACCGGACCTGTATCATTCTGGACGTTGTGGGGACTCCATTCCTATCACCCGGAGCCCAAGCCCTGCTGTAAGCCTGCTTGCTTGCTTGCTTGCTTGCTAGAGGTAAGCCTGGCTGACCTCCGTGGACCGGTGGAACGAACGTCCAGGCTTAATATATGCACTCGTGCTTTTACAACATGGCAAGGTTCGGAAGGGTGACTGACCCAAGGTCAGTTGGTTTAGCTTTGTGCTTAAGATGAGGTTTAAACATGAATCATTCTTCAGCTTTTAAACCCCACCCCAACATATATTAGTATTGCGTAAAATGCGAACAGAAATGTCTCTTTTTCTCCAGGGTTGACCTTAAATTTTTCCACTGGTACACCTTTTCCAGTTATACCTTATGTTCGTGACAGCACTGGGACTTTGAATGGAGTCTCTTCTCAGAGGAGCCCCGTGGCGCAGTGGTTAAAGGCCTGTCCTGCAGGCAAAACTGTGCTCCCGACCTGGGGTTCAATCCCAGATTAGCAGGCTCAGGGTTCACTCAGCCTTCCAACCTTCCGAGGTCGGTAAAATGAGTACCCAGCTTGCTGGGGGGGGGGGGGCAATGTGTAGCCTGCATTGCTGTAATTAAAATTGTAAACAGCCCAGAGACTACTTGAAGTGGTATGGGGCGATATAGAAGCAGAACACTTTTGCTTTATTGTACTTATAAACTTAAGAGGGGATATCCATCAACAAGATGTAGGAGCCCCAAAGTAAAATTTTGTTTTCTATTCTAGTCAGCTGGCTGGATATCTCAGTAGTATAAATATCTGGTGGTGAGGCCACAGGTTGAGAGCTAATTTGTTTTGTCAGGGAGTGCCTGGAATTTTACACATTTGCACAAACGGTGGTTCCATAATGCTGTCTTGGTAATTGAATGCCTAATTCTGAAATACTAAAAGTTTGTTTTTATCCTAGCTGGGTTTTTTTTAAAGGGATGCATGATAATCTGCATTTTATTCCCATAGCTATCAAGAACACTAGGAGTAGAAGAAGCTACCATATTCTGGTGCAATCAGCCATCCATCTAAATTCTGTATTGATTATGCAGGGTGGCAATGGTTCTCAGCGTTTTTAGACAGGATTATTTCCTTTTCCTGTTTGGAAGCACCAGGAATCGACACTGGCATTATTTGCTTTCAAAACGGGTGCTTTCCCCTTCTGGGCTGTAGTCCTTCCCTGAAATCAGGAAGTCCAGCAGTACTGTGATACAAAATTTGCAACGCAAGAGTGCCAACTATGTAGCTTTCCCCAAAGAGTCTGCTGGCAAATGTGAAATTGTAACAATTGCTGTGATTGATGTCAAGTTTCTTTTGTTGGGTGACCCGTTACAGTTTCTGTTAGCTTTTGAAGATATGGGAGTATTTTTTTTTTTGCAACAGATGATTGCCCAGCATGGTTACATGGTTTCACTAACAGTTGCTTGTTGTTGCCTGTTGTTTTCATGAATATTGTATACCTTTGAGGGCGGTGCACATAAATCTGTGTTAACTCAGAATGTTTTGTGGTAAATTAGACTGAGGCTGAGAAGGGACTCCATTCAAAGCCCCAGTGCTGTCACCAACACTAGGGCATAATCAATCTGCCACCGATCCTTGAACAGATACATACCCTCAATCGCGTCGGCCCCAGGGTCCTAGTGTTGTTCATTCACTCAGGCCGGCAGCTGCTTTCTGTCTTCATTCCTTCTCGCCTTGCTGAATAAGAGCAAAAAGAGCCTTCCTTGCTCAGATTAAAAAACAAACAAACAGATTGAATCTCTCCGTAAGAAAATTGCAAAGCAAGGTTTGAGCATAAGACCTTGCTTTTGCTCCCTTGGCAGTATTTGCTTGGTGGCCAACTCCACTTATTGTTGTCCCCATTTATTAGCCATTGGTACATGAGACCCTTCAGCTGAAGACTCATTTTATGTATTTATTACATTTACAGTATTTGCAACCTTTATTAAAAAGAGCTCGCTGCTTTATAAGGTTGTTGTGAGTGGATAAAAACGAAGAGAATGGTCCTGGACATGCACAGTCCTCTCCATTTTTATCTGTCCGCAATACCCTTGTGATTACAGTAGGACCCCCGTATCCACTGATTCATTAACCACTGATTCAGTTATCCACGGTTGGCAGAGGAAAAATAAATAAATAATACAGCAGCTGCAAAGCAAGCAGCTATCACAAACTGCAGCCGTAAAGCAAGCTACTGTCACAAAACAGCAGTTTCAGGGCGTTCTCTTTTATCCACAGTTTTCGTTATCCACAGGAAGGCCGGGAACCAATCCTAAGCAGATATCAGGGTCCTGCTGTATATGAAATTATCTCAAGCAGCCTAAGACTTGGTGGAGGGGTCTACTCCTACTGGTGTACTCATTTAAAGGTGTACCCCATACTCTTGTCCTTTTCCCAAAACATCCCATGTGTGATTTGTATCTGGCTCCCCTGCCATATACTTGTGTTGCTCATTATTACCCCAGCTCTATAGGTGCAAGTTAGAGAGATTTAGAGGTCATTTGAATACATGGCCGACCAATGCTGGTGCCCTTATTTTAAATGATGGGCACCAGGTGCACAGAGCAGCTTTTTAAAAAATTATTTACAGATATGTATTTGGGAGCTCAAAGACCATAACGAAATGTCTTCCCCCTAACCCCACCTCTGCCAGTTGAATAATTAAGAATTCTGATTAAATTCTCTCTCCTTGCCCCTTCGATTTGCTGGGCAGTGCCAGGCTTGCTTCTTCATTGATCAGACAGTTTTGTTCAAAGTCCACCCATTCTTTTTGTACGTTCAATGTAGAGGAAGGAATAAAAGGCTGATGTTTTCCAGCGCATGTCCTGTTCAAAAAGCAGACTTCTCCGGCAGCACCTTGTGATGTAAAAAGGGGGATTAAAAATAAAGACTAATCAAGATAGAGAGTAGCATCTTCTGATTTTTTTTTACTGTAAATAAAAACTTCAGCTTTTTTTTTAAAGTTGCATCACAAAAGAACAGAAATATCTGATTTACAAATAAATAAAATCAGTTCAAAGTGCTTTCAGGTTCTTCATGACAGAATAGGAAAGACTAGCTGTGTGCAGTCTAAAAACAAGCTCTTTTATGCTATAAAATTACTGTGTTAGGATTAACAACCATGTTTGATTTCTGATACTGATTTGTTTTTATGAAATTGGCTTCCGAGTCCTCAGATAACATCTAGGAGATATTATCTGTAGTGTAAAATATATTGCAATATATTCTGTGATCGCCTGGGGTGTAATAAAATTGCTCCAAATATGCCTCCTCTTTGAAAAAGGCAGGCTTGACTTCTAAGATACCTTTTCTCTCCTTTATATGCTTCAGCCTGAATATTTCAGCAGTACGCTGCATTTTGCTCTGCGACAGGCCTATAAATTTTGACCAGTGTGGGCTTGGTGCCACAAAATCATGGATTTATTTGTCAAACTGTGCCTACTGTCTTGTCACTTTTTGCTGAAAATTATGTCTGAAACATAATCAAAAATACGGTTTTTGATATATATCGACAATAAGCAATTTGTTACTGGTAATTCGGTTCAAATGATCGAGGAAGTTTTATACTCTTTGGTATGATTTAGTACACTTGAGATGGAATGTGAAATACTTTGCAGGAACCTATGTGATTCAGATCCTAGTTATAAATTGGAACTTAAATCATTGTCCATGTAACAAATTATCTTGTCTGCCTACAAAACAAGGCATTCAGTTAGACCTCTATATTATCTTACGCCTGCCATGAAAATCCCACTTCTGGGTGGGATTTTTCGTTTTTTGGAGATGGTAGGGGAAAGAAAGTTGGGAAGAACATTCTTCTTCCTGTAGCAGTGGTCCCCAGATGTTCTTGGACTACAACTCCCAGAAGCCTTCACCACCAGCTCTGCCGGCCAAGATCTCTGGGAGTTGTAGTCCAAGAACATCTGGGGACCCAGGTTTGGGAACCACTGTCCGTAGGAAGACTGGGCTCTTCTGAAATTAATAGGGAGGAGCTTTTTACTTTTGTATGTATTGTATTTATAAATACATTAACACCTCGGATAATGAATGCCCGACAACGAATTTTTCGGATAACGAATAATAATTTCCAGGTATAGGGCTGCCTCGGATAACGAATTGCAATTTCTAGGTATAGGTCTGCCTCAGATAACGAATTTTCTCTATGGGCTGCCTCAGATAACGAAATTCTAGCATGCATCAGTAAAAAAGAGTTATCCCGGGCTGCCTCACATCTGTACCTTTAAAGTGCACTTTATACAGAGTTTTGAGCAAAAAAACAGGTGTCTGTGTCTTTTTCCTAGGCTCCAGAACGGATTAATTGGTTTTCCATTCATTCCTATGGGAAACTGTGTTTTGGATAACAAATTTTTCGGCTAACAAATTGCCTCGGAGAATGAATTAAATTCGTTATCTGAGGTACCACTGTAGAGAGAATGAGGTAGAAGTGCCATGCCATGTGTAATACCTGAAAGTTGCATGCAACCCTCTGCTTACTTAATGAAGTGCTGTTGCTTTAACCCAGCAACATGGCTGGAGTGCATAACATAATACAAGTCAGTTGCCATGCAGAATCTTGGATACGACCTCCCAGTGTTTTTAAAAGGGTTTCTTTTGCTTTCAAGGTCTCACTGCTTCACCGGTTTCAAAGTACCCTGGTAATAGCCGAACACGCAAACGAGTCTCTGACGCCTATTACGTTAAATGCCATCAGTGCCGCAAAACGTCTTGGAGGAGACGTCTCGTGTTTGGTAGCTGGCACCAACTGTGAAAAGGTAACACACAAAACAAAAAGAAAAGGCAGTATTTGAGTGTATGCTGCAATTAGAGCTTAAGAGAATTCCCTGTTTTGCCTGTTTTTGATCAAGAAGGGCTCTGAATTTTTAGCAAGCACAGTAAAACCTTGGATGGCGAGTACCTTGTTCTGCGAGTGTTCCACCCACCAGACAAACATTTAGTATAAATTTTAACTTGATAAGTGAGCAACGTCTTGCAGCACAAGTAGTACATAGGGCTGTATGTCGCATGATCACAAATGAGCCAATGGTTCCTAATATCTCTTTCACGGCGGGATTGTGGGTGATCCTCTCCCATGCTTGGTCTCAGGTCTCAGTGTTTGGCAGAAATCAGAACTTTCGAAGGTGTCCACAACTGGCACTGATGTATATTTTGTCACTTTAAAGCACTTATGGACCATCCTCTGCTTTTCCATACAAGAGTAAGTTTAAGAATGCTTCGTTTCTTTCTGGGTCAGGCTGCCTGCAGCTATAGGGCCTTTCCTCTGCTGCCTTAATGCCAGTTACATTCAATACAGAATATGACAAGAGTATATTAATGCATATTCCTGTACTGCAGGTAAAACTGTGTTCACAACCTGGAGTTCAACCCCAGGTAGCAAGCTCAAGGTTCACTCAGCCTTCCATCCTTCCGAGGTCGGTAAAATGAGTACTCAGCTTGCTGGGGGTGGGGGTGGGGGACAATGTGTAGCCTGCATACTGTAATAAAACCTGTAAATCACCCAGGGACTACTTGAAGCGGTATGTGGCAGTATATAAGCAGAACACTTTGCTTTTGCTTTTTACTGTATTGTAATCATTTTTTCTATTAATATTTTTGGGTTGTAGAACGAATCGTCTGATTATCCGTGATTTCCTATGGGGAAATTCGCTTTGAGCTAAAAGTGCTTTGGATTACAAGCATGTTTCCAGAATGGATTATGCTTGCAAAGCAAAATTGGACTGTGCCGCTTCACTGGGCTGTAGCATCGTAAACTCAGTGTGTGTGCTGACAAATAGCAATAGAAGACATTTCTCACCATAGGTAGCTGAAGAGCTGACGAAGGTGCAAGGGGTGGCTAAGGTTCTCCTGGCCCAGCATGAGGCGTACAAAGGACTACTTCCTGGTGAGGCTTCTTCTCAAACACTGCTTCTCGTTGAGATTTCCTGCAGCCAGCTTTCTGCTGGACACTATAAAAGTGCTCTGACCCGTTTGTCTCATTCCCAGAGGAGCTGTCTCCGTTGATCTTGGCGACTCAGCAGCAGTTCAATTACACCCACATCTGTGCCGGAGCGTCCGCTTTTGGGAAGGTCAGTCTGCGTGAAAGCCACCCCAAGATATGTTGCTCTCAGAACAGTGGTCCTACGTTAAGGCAATGCATGTGTCACCCATAATTATTGTTTACAGTCCAGTGGTTCTCCACCGGTGGCTCCCCAGATGTTCCTGGACTGCAACTCCCAGAAGCCTCTACCACTATTATCCCAAAGGCTGAGTCTGCCTCCTCTGTGCAACTGCCCTTGTCTGAACGGTGTTTGTGCCCCAGAGAATTCTTACACGTGCTGCCGTTAGTCGGCTATAATTCTAACAGTAGAATTAGGGCAGAATCACTTAATGTTATGTGCTTTTCTAATTGACCATCACAATGTGCTGCTAAATAGATCTCTGCTTAATGTTTAGAGTCTTCTTCCCAGAGTGGCAGCTAAACTTGACGTGGCTCCTATCTCGGATATAATTGAAATTAAGTCCCCTGACACGTTTGTGAGGACTATTTATGCAGGTGAGTTCTCTAGGCCTGGGTGTGTCCCTCTGAGATGCGTACAGATTTGCAGTAGTGAATCCAGTTTTGCCTTGCTACCAAGAACAAGACAGGCAGATATAGCTTTTCTGACACAACTAATAGGATCATCTCTGGTGACATAAGATTGTACTTCAAAGTCCTGGGAAACCAGATATAGCTTCTTAATTAACAGAATCTGCTGACGTACTTCAAATGTATTATATTTCTGTTAATGCATTTCTGATAAGATTTTGCAAACTATAAGGCATTCAGATAGTTCTCTTTATTTAATCTGGGTTACATTAGATCTTAGTTCAGCAATCTATGGGGTTATTTTTCTTAGTTAAGGAGACACTGATATGATTATTTGTAATATTTAATTGACTTTTCCTAATCATTTTACAGCCATTGTTTGTCTAGCCTCATCATGCTTGTCTGATCCTATAATTTAATTTGGACATGAAAGCATTAGTCTTTATGTCTTTTAAATTTGTTATGACATGATTTTCTTTCCTTAGTTTGTCACATTCCACTGCTTTATAAGATTGATGGACTATACATAAGTTTTGATCTATATTTTAATAATTTCATTTCTGAAATAATCTATGCATCTTTTTACTAGCATCTATATTTCCTTTCCTTCTCAGTCTCCTTTCCCTTATCTCCTCTGATTTATGGAGTTAAAAAAATGAATGGAAGTAAATTGACAGCACATTTGGTGCATAATGAATTAATCTGGACCCAAATGCTGCTGAATCCGTTCTTTCACAGACTCCTTCATGTATGCGATTAGATATCCACCCCAGATATATTAACTTGGAAGACTCAATGTATCTTCAGAAGAGTTTATTATTTATTTATTTATTTATTTATTCATTCATTCATTTATTCATTCATTCATTCATTTCTAGACTGCCCAATTTCCCAGAAGGGACTAGGTATAAGATTGACCAGTCTCTAAACTGACAACTTTCCCAAGGACAAACTAGTGCTTGAAATAAGCACTGGCTGTTTATCAAAAGGCACAAACCTTTTGTGGAAGGTGTGCGTGTTTGGTTTTTTTTTAATAGATGATACATCATACCTTATAAGGATAGCTATGAAAAAATTAAAAGCAGAGGCACTTCAGTTTTTCTCTAGTTTCTCTTTGGACGTGATTGATATTTCTGTTTCTGAACATGTTGCCAGAACATTTTCCCTTGCTTAGTTTCCTTGCGAAGGTTGTGAGGGAAGCGGTGTGTGGCGTGTTCAGTTCTTATAACTCTCACAGCAGGTCACCTACTGGAATAACGATGAAACTCTTATTAAAAACCTTTGATAACTTAGCTTGATTTTCCTTTGAGAATTGGTTACTCCATTTTTCTGAACATATTGTCACTCTGGAGGTGTTAGTGGTTTTTATCCTGTCTTCGCAGTCGTGCAGACTTAGTGCGGTACATGTCCTATTTGCTGCCCGGTGAACTTTGGAATCTTAAGCTTGACTACTTGAAGCCACTTGGAGCAGCAACCGTGCAGTCTCCCTGTAAGAGCAGCCGCGTGTGGAGTGAGCAGTTGCATGTTTTCACAAATAATGTGGATTTTTTGGTAGGGAATGCCCTGTGCACGGTGAAGTGTGAGGAGAAAATAAAGGTGTTCTCCGTTCGAGGGACATCCTTCGAGGCTGCACCAGTAACCGGTGGCAGTGCTAGTTTAGAAAAAGGTGAGTGTTCAATCATGTCCTGTCTGTTATTTTTCTTTCTTTTAAAAGATCAAGATGGAATGCTACAAATTGTACTACAATTTTGCTTGGATCATGAAGTTTGGTCTTGGAGTTGGTGTTGTGGAGACTCAGTTGTGCCCTGAAGAAAACTTACAGAGCCCCCTCTTTCTGTTTTGTTTTGTTTTGTTTTTTAAACAAACAGTATCAGGTCCTCCACCTGTTGGTCTGTCTGAATGGATCGAGCAGAAGCTCACCAAAAGTGATCGGCCAGAACTGACAAGTGCAAAAGTTGTTGTATCGGGAGGTAAGTAGTGATTAGCTGGTATTGTGGTTTTTTAAAAAAAATCAGCATGTCAGAATATATCAAAAAAGCTGCACTTCTATAGCTAGAAAGACTGGAAAGTGCAGAAGTACCCCGTTTATTGAATTATTTATTATTTTATTTATTTATTTATTTATTTTTAGAGCTTGTATACCGCCCATCTTCCGAACAGAACTCCGGGCGGTTCACAACAAAAAACAGACAATGAACCAAATTAGAAGTGTGGGATGGATGAGTTAACTCACTGAAAACACTTAGCAATTGCCTTACCTGTTAGCAAGAAAAACAAAAGGAGTGATTGTTATAGGTGGCTGCTTTGTGTGGCTATACTGATGACCAGTGTCCTTGTCTGTCGAAGAGGAGGTGTGACCCTCTTGTACTATAATGGCAGGGCCTTCAACTCAGCACAAGTGCAACAGGAGAAGAGGCACCGTGTGTTTATTATGTACGCGTGTGCACAAGAAAGTTAAAGCTGCAAAAAGGACTTGGGACCTGCTTGGAAGTCATCACTCCCAAACCAGCAGGGGGAGTGCAGATTGTTAAATTGTAATTCCCCAACTCATTTTTTTTTACAAAGGTGGTATGGTTCATACAAAGCAAAGTAAAGCAACAGTGTTCTGCTTATTTACCACCCCATACCACTTCAAGTAGTCTCTGGGCGGTTTACAGTTTTTAATTACAGTATGCAGGCTACACATTGCCCCCCCCCCAGCAAGCTGGGTACTCATTTTACCGACCTCGGAAGGATGGAAGGCTGAGTGAACCTTGAGCCTGCTACCTGGGATTGAACCCCAGGTTGTGAGCACAGTTTTACCTACAGTACAGGCATTTAACCACTGTGCCATGGGGCATTCGCATGAATGAAAAATAATAATAATTCCTAATCAAATTGAAGGAATAATCAGGCAAATCAAAATTCATGGAAATCAATTCCATTCAGGATTCCTCCGGGTCCTACATATTATGCGGTGGCATGTCCAATGAAGTGTAATTATGGCTGACACTGCAATTTCAAGGAGCTGGAATATATTCCGATATCATGTTTTCCAGGGCGAGGCTTGAAGAGTGGAGAGAATTTCAAACTGTTGTATGATCTTGCTGATCAGCTGCACGCTGCAGGTAAAAGGGGCACTTTTGCTCCCCCCCCCAAAAAAAAAAACATTTGCAAAGGCATCCTCCATGTTGGCTTTTGACCGTTTGGTTTTTCTACTTTTCCTGGGAGGGGTATACACTTAACTCATTGGTTGTTTTGAGACTCTATAAGGTTGGCTAAATGCTGGATGTTTTCATGTACATGAGCCAGCATTAGCCATTGGGAGGGTCTTATGGCCAAAATAACAACACACACAACCCCAGTTAGATTTGTCCGGCAGATACTGCCATGGAGGGTGGTGGAGCTTCCTTCTTTGGAGGTTTTTAAGTAGAGGCTGGATGGCCATCTGTCGGGAGTACCTTTCTGCATGACGGGGGGTTGGATTGGATGGCTTTTGAGGTCTCTTCCAACTCTATGATTCTATGGAATGAAAAAGCACTTAGGATGGAATACTAAATACTGTACTGGTGTCTGTTTTTGAGAGACTTGTTTTGCCTGCTTCCTTCCTTCTAGTCGGCGCTTCTCGCGCTGCTGTTGATGCTGGCTTCGTCCCCAACGACATGCAAGTTGGACAGACGGGCAAAATTGTGGCACCAGTAAGTACCGTTGCCATTTCTTGTGACTAGGAGAAGCATTTCTGAATCTCCTGGTTGCCTCTGGAAGTTGAGTCATGGCAAGTGGACTTCTTTTCCAGTTGCATCCACAGGTTACACATCATCTTCAGGCACCATTTTGTAGTGTTTGGTTTTTTTGGATGACTTTGGGATTTATTAGGAATCTTTCCCATTCTCTTTGCGGTTTCTGTTTGTCTTGTGGAAGGTATGCGGATTCCTTTCTGGCCCTTGGTGCCATTGCACCAGATTAAGTGGAGCCTGTCGCAATCAACTATTGTCATCCGCCACATCAGTGACATCAGCGTGGTGCATGAAATGGGTGGCGCTTCCTATGTAGACCAGACCTGATTAGAATACTTCGTGACAAGAGTGCCATTCTCTTGGGAGAGAAAGGAATAAGAACAGCCTTGCTGAAACAGGCCACCGCCCATCCAGTCCAGCATTCTGTCTCACACAGCCGCTCACCATTTGCTTCAGGGTCTTCCCAAGCAGATGTCTTCACCTGGTTATGATTCCCTGCAAATGGCATTGAGAGATCTTCTGCCTCTCTCTCCAACCCGGAGGTTGTCCTTAGGCATCCATCATGATAGCCATTGAACTGTTTGTCATCCCCCCCATCTTGTGTGTTGTGTCATTACAGTCATGACCGACTCTTTGTGACTCCGTGTCCATGGAGTTTTCTTGGCAGGAATACTGGAGTGGTGTGCCAGTTCCTCCTCCAGGCGCCTTCAGCACCTGGGATTCCCTGGTGGTCTCCCATCCAAGTACTAACCAGGGCCGACCCTGCTTAGCTTCCAAAATCAGGCGAGGCTGGATGTGCTTAGGGCATCTAGGCAGCTCCCCCCCCATCTTAATGCCTCTAAATCTTAAAGTAGAAAAAAAAACATGAAAAGTAGAACGTTAGACTTGGCATCTTAATATAGTTAAGAAGGGGCATCTCTGAGGTCAGAATCTTTAACACTTTGTTGGATTTCTCTCAGGGAGGTCCCACACAAGAGTTCACTTAAGAGTAAATCCTGAGCTGCGTCAGTTATTTTTATGGCAGTGTTCCGGCAGCGTTTTGCCATATTTGTCCTGAATGATGCAGAGGTCTGAGGATTGAGGCTATTTCTCGAGCCGCATGGGACGTGTAGCAATTACGACTTCTCGCTTTAAGAAAGGGACCTCAAGAGCATGAATGCAAACAGTGGCTGTTTGACAGCTGCCCTCTGGGATCTGACTCTCCATTCTCTCTTGTCCGTGGCTCCCAAGGCGTGGGCAGTTCATGAGTCTATTTAAGGAAGTGAGGGATGTGGATCCCAAGCTCCTAGGTTGTGGAGAGTTTCATTAGAAAGAAAAATACTGAACATTGTAATAGGAGGAAAGCTTTCTGCATTTGGGTTTGGGGGAACTGGTTGCAGTTTCCAAATATTGAAATATAACCAGAGGGCAACTGTGAGCTTGCCAGGAGAAATGGTTAGTCATTGCAACGAGGGCAGTTCTAGGATCAAATTCCCAGCCTGAGGCCAGACCCCAAATTGGCAACTTGGGAATGATTTCGGTTCAGTAAGCCGCACTCTTAAAACGAGCAAGTTCTGTAGCAGGTTGAACTGAGAGCCTTGCAAGTACTTTCAAGGTGTACTGCTTTAAGTTCTCGCATCCTCCCCGTTTACTGCTTATGAAGGGATGCAGCATGACTTTATTGCATTTAGGAAGGAGAAGGACACCACGTCTGTCTTAAGATAGACAAGTCTATGATGATAACTGCTGAAGAGTTTCAGGAGAAAACTGGCCTTGGTTGAGAAGCTGCCTGTGTTTTCTATGAGCTCTAAGCAGTGCTGGAAAGTTGTGTTTGAGTTGCAGGCATCCAGGGGCAGTTTGTGGCCAGCCGGGGCTGAATTTTTCAGACTCTTTCTCCGACTTGCGAAAACGCCGAAAGACTGGCAGCCCCTTTCATCCCGCATTATCCAGCATGGCTTTTAAGACCGAGAGAACTGTGTTCTCAAATTGATGCTGCGCTCCTCAGGGGTTGGCGCAGAAACATTAAATTGTACTAAAATATTCATATGAGAGTGCATTTAGCTGAAAGCAATTGATGTGCTACTCCCAGGAGAGCAGGAAAAAGAACTGCTGTATGGCCCCGCACTCAAGCAGACACCCTAAGCACACTTCTTAAGAGTAATCACGTGTCCCGGCTGATCAAAGCCCCCCCCCCCAATATAAGTTCTTAAAAGTGGAAAGGATTAGGTTGGGCTGGCAGTTTTTGACCTGGCAGGCTCGTTAGTGACGTGAATAATTTCAATCTTGGAGCATTGTGGGGATTCTGCCAGTACAATAAGAGCACGCTAAATGCCCATATTTAGAGGGGGAAAACGGGTTAATTGCCTTTAATTACCTACCGGTACTTGAAATCAAGACATCGCCTGTGTTTTTAGTGTCGGGGGGGGGAAAAAGGAGCTATATCTGACGGAGAATTTTGTTTTGGACGGAATTGGACTTGCGCAGGTTGTGGTTCACGTTAAGCGTTGGCTCATTCTGTTGACCAACCCTTTATCTGAGCTCCCAGCCTCCTGGCATGCACCAAGAGGTTGAGCTAGAGAAATGGTGGTGTTTTTACAACCTGTGTTATCTTTCTGGAGAGGTGTCCGAGGCCTTTGCATCTGACCTGTGAACAAAGTAGAACCGCATTACATTAGTGTTATTTGGGAGGGGTGGGGAGGAAAGAACTGAAGAGAAGCTGTAGCCTTAAAGTAGTCAAAGCATAACGAGTTATCATATATTGTATTTACTGTGACCATCACTCACGATAATCCAGAAATGGAATAATTGCTGCTTAATCCTCAGCAATATTTGCATGTATTTTTATGCATTGCCATTTCCAACTGTTTTTTTCTGCCTCTTCTTGTCCTCAAAGACGGCCACATAGGCCACCTTTATAGTCGATGGGCCACTAATAATTTTTTAAATCATTTAATATGTAAGCTTTTATGGACGAATCCCAATTCTTCAGAGCAAGTACCAAAAACCCAAATGTTCGTGGTATTCACACCTACACTTTGAACATCTTTGGATACACCGCACTAGAGAGGCATCATACTCAAATTACACTGTTTAAGCCACAATAGGAAAAAGGTTTGCTAATGAGACGTGCTAGTTGAGCGAAATAATGAGGTTTTTACACATTATTGCATTGTACACTAGTGTCATGCAGTGAGGAGCAAATCTGTAAGGGTCAGAAAATCCCACATCAGTCAGCGGATGCCAAGCCTCGTGACTTGGAAAACGAAGGGGCCGGGGCGTACTTAGCCTAACGAAGAGAAGACCAAGAAATGGTCAGGCATGTCCAAACTTCGGCCCTCTGATGTGTTGGACCACAACTCCCACAATCCTTTGCCATTGGAAATACAGGCTTGGAATTCTGGGAGTTGTGGTCTGAGGCATCAGGAGGGCCGAAGTTTGGACGTGCCTGAATGATGTGATAAGCCTCATTGCAATTTGGCAACCCCAGGCTCAGCACTCCTCTGTGTATACACGTAAATTATACAACATAAGATGAAAGGGTAGTCCGAATAGAGGGAAAGGACTGAAAAATAGATAAAGCGGAGAGGAAGGGACGTCTTGTTTCTAAGAACCAGTGCTAAGAACTTGTTTCTAAGAACCATTATGACCGTAAAACATCTGAATCAGGATGATTAAGCGAGGATGGATTTTAATCCCACCCGAGTAATTCTGGCTTGTCTTGTCCCAAGAGGAGTTTTGAAGTGGCCAAATGATGTGGGGCTATGAATCTGGAGGTTTCCAGAGGGCTGTAGAGCTTCTGATTATCATCAGCCTAGCCAGCGGTGAGAGGTGATGGGCGCAGTGGTTCGCTCACATCTGGAGATCTGTCCCCCCTTCACCTGGAGCATCCATTGGCAATAGGGCTTGCATAATGCCCTCTCCCTCTCCCACCCCCAATTTGGAATAACCTTTGAACTGCCCAGCTGGATCATCAATCCCAGACCCTCTCAAGGAGGCTTAGGGAAGAATTGGAACTCTGACCATTGAGACATTGAACTCTCCAGCAGTTGAAGGTTTCATTCAGTTTCATTTATTTTCTTCCAGGAACTATATATTGCTGTTGGAATATCTGGAGCAATCCAACATCTCGCTGGGATGAAGGACAGCAAGGTACAGTGCTTTTTTTGTTTGTATGTGTGTAGTGCAGGCAAGGTGATTCTTAATACTTTTTTTTTTAAAAAGTGGCAGACTTCTTTGGAGAAGTGGTGGCGGTATTGGGAAATACAAAGATTGCACATGAAGCCATCCTAGAAAGTTAATCAGTTTTCAGCTTGTCAACTCATGGCCGGTAACACAAAGTAGTTGGTTAATAGTGTCCACATTCAGAACTCCATTGATTGCAGCGCCAGAAGCCTGTCTTGCGAAGCAGACGGAATTTATAGCTTCAACAAAACAATCTGTGTGTGAATCCTATCCTGCAGACCCACCTTCATATATTTCAGAATCTGACACATGAATTCATGCATAACAATGTGCAATTTGAATTATGGACTTACTACTCCATAAAGGAGAAGACGCCTCTGAATGTTCCAGCATTTATCCATTCAAATGGAAAGCTATTTTAAAACGAGGATAAAACTTTAAAAGGTTTAACTCGTTAGTAGCTGAAATGTTTTCCGCTAATGCTGGTCTACTTCAGTGCTCCGTCTAAGATTAACTTTGTGCCCTACGAGTGGTGTATGGTTTGTATCTGTTTTAGAAATGGGTCTCTTTTTTTTGCCTTTTTGGGAGGCAGTTCAATTAATTTTGTATTGCTGAGGTTCTTGCTGGAAGTTCAACTATTAAGCCATCCTGTGTTCAGCATGTATGCGCTGCTTTTCTCCTTCGCTGTCTGCTTTGCTTTTTCTCTTTTAAATGCAGCGAGGGCCACGTTACTGCATGCTATCAAAACGAATGCTCTTAAGGATCTCTCAACTGCTTACTCAAATAGCCAACTGCTTTTTAGCAGTTCAGTAGCGCAAATAAACTAAATGGGACAGATGTAAACACAGCACTCCCTTGTGGATGTTGGCTGAGAAAATTGGCCCAGAAAGGGTACACAACGCAGGAGTCACAGGGTGGACATGTTTATTTTCTTGTGCATTCATTCCAATGCGTGCATCTGGTAGCCCAGGTAAGATGCCTTTAAATCTTGCCTCTGTTATATATATATTTTGGTGTTACAGCTGTCATACTGTAGGGCTCCGATCCTGTGTGCACTTGCTTGGGAATAAACCTCATTGAAGATCATAGGATATATAGTATGTTGGTGAAAACATGCCTACAGGCACAGGGAGAGTTGACCTTCATATAAAGTCCATAACCTGTGTGAGAGGACTAAGGAGGAAGCTGAAATACACATCGCCTTCTTCACAGTGACAGTGAATGCTACTAGTGAGTGCAGAAACTGGGAAGGTGAAAATGTGCTTCTATGGGGCCAAATAGGAAAGTTTAGCAAAAATCCAAGACGCGATGTGTAGACGGTGCCCGTGGGCCAGCTGGTGGAAGAGTGGCAGGGGGGCATCTAAAGCGAGTAGATTTCATCTTTTGTGTTCCGCTTGAAGGAAGAATTGGGCAATCTTTGGCCAAACTGGGCCGTTTTGGAGCACGTTGAGGGCTTCCTGGCACCTACACAGGCATAATGACATTCACTACTACATAACCCATGGAGTTGCTGTCCCTCCTTTTAAAATTGTTTTTTTAAAATCCAGAATTACTTTTGGGGAAGTTCTGTTTTAAGCTGCAAGTCCCCAAACCACCTAGCCAGCGACGGCCAAGCAGGAGCTAGAGCTAGGGTCTAAAAACTTCCCCAAGTCCTGGTTTCATTCCTAAAAAGGAACAAAACTCACTTGAATGCAGGAGAGGCTAGGGCTGCTGTATGCATTACATGGCAAACATTTCTGTATTTTTATGGGATATTTTAACTAATTATTTTTAAACTGCTGTAATGGAATAGTGTGTTAATTTTCCCCTCACATTTTCATAGCTGGAAATAGCTGTCACACTTAAATACTTGTTGATATTTACCACATAGTCTTGGATTTTGCAATATGTATATTCCAGAATATAAGTAGGATAAAATATTTTATTTACCAAACTTTGTGAATATCCCATGAAGGATCCTATCCTCTCTAGTTCAGCTCAGGGGAGGATTTTAACGACATGTCATATTTTTTTTCCTGGAGATCGTGTTTCAACCTTTTAAGCAGGATTGGATATGTTTATGAATAATCTGGCGAGAAAGATCAGGTAACTCTTAAGCACATTAAAAGGTGCTTGTGAGTTCAAGTATGGGTTGCAGAGAAAGTGTGACACGTCATAGGAATCATAACTGATTATGCTACTCTTAATGCTTGAAATGGTTTACTAATTCCAACACTACATCATTCAGAATTTGGAGCTCAAAATTAGGTGGATTTTATAGGACATCCCTAAACTGCCCTGTTCCTGTGCCTTGCTCCTGATGTTAAACCGGCCTATTCTCAGAGAGTCAGAGACGCTTACCGTATCCCCCCACCAAATATAAGATGCCCCCATGTATAAGACCCTTTTCCAACCCAAAATTAGTTTCACAACCACGTGGTTCTCTTCTTGTCTTACCTCTGTGTATCAGATGATTCTAAGTTCTCAGTCTAACAATTTTAGAGAAAAATATAGTCTTATACATGGAAAAAAAATAATGTGCCTCAGGCGTTTTTTCACTTTTTGCTCACAGAATACACTTTTCGAGGCTTAAACTTTATTATTATTATCACTTGACCCATGCCCTACTTCCGTGTTTATTATCAACACTAGATGGGTGATTTGTTTGCTGAAACAGATCAAATTTATATAAAATGTAAAAAGCAAAAACACCCACCCTCTGTAACCATGGCAACAGTCTCTTGAGTGGATTTTCCCGCTATGCTGTGAATTATCTGGCTTGCTGAGCTTGTCCACTTGGAGAATGCTTCTGAAAGTGCTCCACAAAGCTCTCTGAAAGGAGAATGTATAATTTATTTGTACTTCTGACAAGGTAGAAACCCCCCCCCCCCCGCCGCCCCCAAGAAGAGTATATTTCTGTTGTCCTACCTACATGTCTTTTTTTATGGAGTGATATTAGTACATTCCCTTGCAGTTTGCTAACATCATCTATGTGTAAATATTAGTGTAGGGGTTTTCCTTCACCAGCTGATACTGCTTTGAGTTTATAAAGATAATCAGGACAAGAAAATGTAGATTATTAAATGAAATTAAATAGCTAGTGGTTGCCCCAGCAGGAAATGGAGAGAAGGAGAGAGAGAGAGAGAGAGAGAGAGAGAGAGAGAGAGAGAGAGAGAGAGAGAGAGAGAGAGAGAGAAAGAGAGAGAGATGTCCATCTGGAGGACCTCAGGTTGTTTTGGAATAATAATGCATATGAAGTTTTCTGTACGTAGAGAGATGGGCACGATCCAGTGATTCGTGCCAGTTTGTTTTTTGTATGAACTGGTGTTTGGCACTTCCCAGCACCATTTCCCCCCACTGCCTTTGAGGAGGAGACAGAGCTGGAAAGCACCAAAACCGTGGTTGGATTAAAAACAGACCAGCACGAGCTGCTGTTTGCACCCATCTCTTTCTGAGAGACAATGTAAAGGGAGCGAAACTGGCACTGGATTTTTTTTTTGCTGGACCTGAGCATTGCCAAATAATTTTGGGAGAAAATAAGAGGCGAAGGTGGTTGTTCAGACAGTGTTTAGCTTGTCTACTGTGCTTTTATATTTCAGAATATTTCAGATATTTTTATGATATTTGGGGGAAATTTATAGAGTATGTACTACTAAAAGGGAAAGGGACACAACCGACGTATAATCCAACACAGTTATGGAGAAAAGGACCTTAAGAAGCCAACTAGAAAAAAAAAGAAGACGAAGAAGGAAGAGAAGATTTAAGAACACTGGATGGTCCTGGGGGGCGGGGGGTGCACTTTGTAGTGTTTGATGGTATTATTGTTTATTGTTGTTTATTGTATGTTTGTATGTCAAAATAATAATAATTAATAATAATAATAATAATAATAATAATAATAATAATAATAATAATAATAATAATAATAATAATAATAATAATAATAATAAATATTTCAGAATAGAGGGACCTTCCTTTAGGACCAGAGAGAGCAAGCAAAATAACCTTTCTTTTTAATGATTTGTCTGCATCTGTTCTCTCTTTCAGACCATAGTAGCCATCAACAAGGACCCAGAAGCACCCATATTCCAAGTAGCAGATTATGGACTGGTAGCAGACTTGTTTAAGGTGAATCTTGTCATCCGGGTTGGGGGGCAGCGGGGGCACAGCCTTATTTCATCCCTTAAGAGTTTTGGAGGTCACGTTGCTCTAGGACAGTGGTGGCGAACCTTCGGCACTTCAGATGTTTTGGACCACAACTCCCACAATCCTTTGTCATTGGCAGCACAGGCTTGGAATTCTGGGAGTTATGGGGAGGCGGGGAAGCGCCAGCCGGGCTACTTCCATGATTGGTGCAATGCCGATGATGGATGTGTGTGCTGTGCGGCCCGTGCCACGACCAGTAAGTGGACCAACTCATTCTGAGGGAAGGAATGGGCCTCCCTAGCACGTGTGGAGCCATGTTTCATATTCGTATCTCCAAGTGCTCATGTCGGGTTGCAACACATGCTTCCCTAAGGCTTCTGCTATGTTAGGGATGGGCCACCAAGAATCCCCAGCTTAAATCAAGCATGTTGCTTCTACAGAAAGGTCTTGGCTGTGGATTCCTAGAAGCTCTTTTAGGCAGGCAAAACCCTTGCTTGAAACAAGGGCAAAGTTGTCCTTCATTGGTGCTGAATTTGCTGGGGCATGAGCAGAAGGGGAACAGCTTGCATGCACCCCCCCAAGGAACCCAAACTGGTCCCCAGCCATGACAGAGAGGGTCATGCTGGTTATCGGATTCTGGGAGTTGCAATCTGGGGGGGGGGGACTTTTGTCATCTCTGATGAGAAATGAGCTTCTGTCCACTTTCTTATTCTTTTAAATAGAAAAGTCAATGAATAAATTTAAAAAAAATAGTGGTTGGAGTGAGGCATTATTCTTCAGGTCCTCTGCACTTGCCCACCTGCTGGTTCCAAGGCTTGCGTCACTTGTGTTGCTAGCCAGGCACCCGTGAGTGCCTCCGGTGCCCGAAAGAAAGATGAGCCACTGGCCCGCTGGGTCAGAAGCCGATCACCCCTTTTGTAACAGGACGGAGACGATTTCCGCTAAGGTGACCCTTCCGTCGCATAATTTAAAAAGCCCTGGCAGTTTCCATGGGGTATATGTCATCATTTATCTTAAGCATCAAGGGAGGCAGAACATTTGTGCTGTATCTACTACTTAATGTCAGGTTTCAGTGGAATTTGTCCATAGTTGCTTGGCATTCCTTTTGTGGTTCCTGTTTCTTCTCCTAAATAGTGGCTTCACTCTGCAGACCCACTTAGAAGGTCGAATTGGCTCTCCAGGAGCCAAGTGTTTAGTCTTGCTACAGGCTTGTTATTTGAACAGACGGTGTGTGTGTGTGCCTCCTTTGCCCCAAACTCCACCTTCTACTCCCCAACAGTGTGTGGCTCAGGGGTGGGAAAGGGAAAAAAAAAACCCCCAAACCAAACACCTAACCTTTTGGGGATCACTCATTATAAAGGGCATAGGCTGGGGTATCTGAAAGACTGCATCCTTCAATAGGCATCTTATTGGAGTATAAGAGACTTAGATTAGTGAGTACATGTGAAGAGACTTTCGAATTTGATCTGTTTTTAGTTGTAATGTTTCACGTTTCCAAATAAAATTACTGGGAGAAGGTAACTTTGAAGGTTGTGTGTGTCATGATATATTGCCTTTAAAAAAACACCTTACTAGGACCTTGTGTTGGAAATCTTGATTGCACACCGGATTGAAATTCTGTGTGTGGAAATGGACAGCAGTGTTGCCAAAGAGATTTCCCTTTTATTTTCTCTTGCCTCCATCCACCCCTGTTTAATTCCTCTTTCTCCATGGGGGTGCTCAATTGGCATGTCCTCTCCATGCCTGGCATGGATGCCCCGTCTCTCTGTGGAGGCGAGGCGACAGAAGCCATGCCAGCACTTAATGCCATTCCTGAACTCATGCCTGCCGGCTTGGCAGTAAGCACAGGCCTTTTAATAAGCGGGAGACAAAAGTGACATTCGGAAGAAACAACATGTAGACAATTTCCTTAATAAATTTTGTACGACTGCATTATTTCCACCTAATGGAAATGTAGATCTCTTAAATAATTGAGAGGCTATATTCACCCATCGTGAGTACAGCTGGGATCTCTCCAAGCGAGGGCATAAAAGTAACTGATCTTTTACGCACATGGCTTGTGTAAGGTTTCAGGTGTAGTTGGCTGGCTAATCAACCACCTGCTTTCACGCATGGCTGCTCTTCTGAGGTCTAGTAAGAATCAGCGTGTGCAGCACAGGCGCAGCTCCGTTCAATGGGGAATCTCCAGCCAGGTGCCAAGGTGGGCGCTGGCGTCGCGTCCTCTCCAGTTGCTTTTGGAGCGGAATGCATTCAAAGGCTTTCCTTGCATCTCTAGCTGCCCCGTCTTAAAACAGGACAGACCACTTGGTGCTCAGTTTGGTTAACTTGCATCTCAAAACCAGAGGGAACAGAGGGGGGAATACTCTTCTGCCGGAACTGAAATGGGATGAATTCTACAAATATGCAAGGAGAAAAGTTCGGTATGATTCAAGACTCCCGCAGAGGGTCTCCCTGAATGGCATCCTCTCTGTTGGCCCCCGTTGAGCCACGTATTCCTGGTTTTAAGCCGAGATTCGTGCTAGGAGAATGGACGGATAAAAGTAAATATTTTGCACGCAGACCTTAGAAAGTTCAGATAGCAGGTGACCTGAAGGGCCCTTCCTTAGACCTTCAGAGTGGCAGCTCTTGTGCAGCCCACAAGGCCATGGGTACTTAGAACTGTGGTATGTTCTCTACCCCCTCCAATGTGGTGGGAGTGAGATGAGATGGGATGGGATTTTGGATTGATTATCAACATTGATTTCTACTCTTAATCACTTTGCTTGCTTGAATATTAATACCTGCTCAATGTGAGTTTTTTTTAAAGTAACAAATTATTGAGCAATTTCAAAGTAACAGAAATCAGCAAGTATAGATCTTTTGAACTCTAGAGAGTTTCCTTTGGGGAACAGGAAAAATATGAAAAAGTGTACACAGATCTATCTTTTAATACCCCTTCTGGATGGGTGTTGTCTATTTTTTTTTAAAAAAACTTTTTATCCAGTTTATCTGAACATTTAAAAGTTATATGATGTGTTTTAGCATGAACACTTACTCTGCTTCATAAGAGTTGGTATCACTGTTCCGGTGTACGGGTTCTTTGCAGAAGTATATTTAAGCTAATATTTCTTTTTGTCTTCCCTCCAGGTTGTTCCCGAGTTGACAGCAGCACTGAAAAAATGAAAACTGTCCAGGGCTTTGGCGGAACAGGATGTGACTTCAGCCTTGAGAGAAATAATTTTTAAAACAAAATATACATTATATTTTATTCAACTAAGAAAATAATTGCCAGTTAATTATTGCCAAAAGCATATTCCACAAGACCTTTTAAATGCTTTGCAGTCTACCTGCCTTTTGAGCCTTCAATTAGGATCCAAATTATTTCTTAAATGTTTTTCTAACTATGTAATAAATGAACATATCATACTTGGTTTTCCATAAGATACTTTTGTGATCTGATATTAGTCTATACCCCAAGGCAAGTGTGGACAGCTTCCTAAACCTTTGGGGGAGAAATTCCCTACCTCAGAACTTGGCTGTCATTTCACCATCAAAGTATAATTTTTCTCTGAAGATAAATGATCAGCGTGCATGTTTCGTGTAGAATGGTTCCAGGAGTTCAATTTACCTTACAAGATCTGTAGTTCCTGGATGCTTCCCATTGCAATGTCAAATGTTGGTGATGGAAGCTGTAGGTGGTGTGTGTGTCGACCACCTGTGTCCAAAAATACATTTATCTGTGTTGAGAAAAAAAAGATGCCAAACCATTTCCATCTGTTGTGTATGCGAAGTCCTCAGGTGGCTGGTGTGACTATTTTGTACTACAGATAAATCCCAGTGTGGCAAGATAATTTATACTCTTGTATTTCTTGGGTTTTGGTTTTCTTTTAACTCAAAGCATCTCAAATGCAGTTGCTTGTTTTACAGGCAGAGAATGTTGCAAGGTTGTAAAATGACTTGGCTGTTAGATTTATGGACTTCGATAACCCTAGGTTTTCTTTTCTTAAGCCAGAGGGATTTTCCATGTTAGGCTGGATAGAGAATGTTTGCTTTGGAACCAATTCCTTGCACGAACGAACTAATTTGGCCTTAGAAATGTTGATGTAGGTCTGCGATCTCCAGTCACCCTACAGGGATGTTTGCGCCTGATATGGTTCTATTCCTAATGAACAGTTCTCAGTCAAGGGGTGGTGGTGGTTAAGACGTCTGTGGCTAGGGCTGACCCAAAATATTTCACCCTACTACACATTAGGGTGGTCTGGTCTTTGTTGCAGGTGTGAGTTTTATTTTCAGAGTGGAACCCCCCTAAAAAAAATAATGTCTTACCATGAAGTTTTTAAAGTTATAGAAGTAATGCACTGGCATTTGGTACTTTCTTTTCATGTTTTTTTGGAGCGAAGGAACTAGAACTCTTTACATCATATGTGTGCCAATAGTGCGAATGTGTTTTGCCTTACAGCTGCAGAGCTGGGAGAGACCCTATGGATCTTGGCGTCCAGCCCTTGTCAAAGAAGGCCCAGTGGGAAATCAAACTCCCAACCTTGGGACCTGCAGCCACTTATCTAAACCACTGAGCTATCCAGTCGTTCTGACAATAACCCTCTTAGACTTGCTGAGATGGAAGAGACCCTCTGGATTCTTGAGCCCATTGAGAAGCATAGTTGGGGGCCGGGATCAGACTCCCTACCTCCGGATAGATCTGAAGTTTAGGTGTCTGCAGCCCTATACCTAAACTGCAGAACTCTCCAGCAGTTATGTTTACCGGGTGTGCACAGCGTTCTTTCTTTTGTTTGTAAGGAAGCTATAGCTCTAAGAAATTTGGTTTACTAAGCTATTTTAATCATAATTCTTTTGTCTGCCGCAGAGTAACAAACTGCCCCCCCACCCTTAACATGTTAAAATGAGGAGTTACCTTGATTGTGCCTGTGGGAAGACACTGGCTGCTTTTCGCTGAGTCCACAGAGAAAATTCTGGGCCCTTGGGCAAGTTCCAAATCTCGACACACACAGTCCTCTTCATTTTCTTTCCTAGCAACCCTGGTGTTTTCTCCGGTCGCTAACTTTTAATTTTCCTTGTGCTCATCTCTCACTCTCCGTTATGATCGGCGTCTTTCATGATATACGTAACAAACCCGGAAAAAGCTGGCGTCCGTCTTGGGGCTTGCGAATGCCATCCCACCAGTGGACCTCATCTGATTGTGACACGTTTAGACAGCCTACCTTGTAATGGCCTACGCGGTGTGTTGGTTGCTTTAACCAGAAAAAGAAACCTCAGGGAGCGCCTGTCGGTGGTGGTTAGGCTTAGAAAGATCAAGACCACAAGGTTGAAAGAGACAAGGGGGAAAAGACAAGCAAAACTATGATGTCTGGGCAAAATATGATCCTGGGGGGGGGCTGCATCTAAATGGGGCATATTTTGCAAAGTGAGCCACTGGGAACTGGTTAGGAATACTCCCTCGTAGGCTTCCAGGAGGCTGTTAGTTACAGAAAGCTGTAGGTGATCTATGAAAGCAATTGTTGAAACATTACCAGAGGAAGCCTCAGTGTGCCACCCGGTTTCCTTCTTATTGCTCTCCCTCCTTCGCTATCAATGTACACTTCCTAATCCTAACATAGATCACAACTGGCACAAAAACAGTGTCCTATTTACAGATCTGCACAAGGAACACCTTTCATCATTTTCGTCAGGTGCTGCTTCTGGATTGACATCCCATGCACGCCACTCCTTTTGTTTTATACAAAAAGGAAAACTGCTTTTTGGTTTCCCTCTGTTTTGGGTTTCCCATTTGTGTTTCTGGCACGAGTGAAAGCCCTGCAGAACCTTTAAAAAGTCCTCCAGACAAAAAGAGGCAAAGCAACTGGCACTCAATCTACTCAAAAAGCAGGCAAAAATATGTGAGAACAACAACAAAAATCCACCCTATCCTCCACCAAAAGATACATCTGTAGCAGAATAAATGAACCAACACTTTAAAAAAATCAAAAAGAGAAAGCCCCCACAAAGGGAAAGAATAGCAATATAAAAGCATCCACATTTATGCCCTTCCCCAAAGCCAGGAAAAACAAGCAAGCAAGCAGATAAAGAGAAAAATGCAATCAAATCACGCCCAAACCAAATCCATTAGAATATGGGTGATTTCTCTTCCACTTACCATTTGTTGTCTTCTCTTCTTTGAGTTCAGCAAGCAAACCAGGCCAAGGCAGCAGCAAACATGGGTTTTTTGGGGGGTGGGGGGTGGGGAGAGGAAAGGACCAAAAGGAAAAAAAATTGGGGGGGGGGGAGGAAATTCCCCAAAGAACCCTACTCATTAGGTTCCAGGCCCTTCCACAGGTTCCAGTCCCGCCCTTGGCACATTCTGATTAGCTACTGGCAGCATCATTCATCACACCTTGTTTTTGCAATAACCTTCACGATACTATTGGATGAAAAATTTATCAGGCTGTTTGACATGCAAAGCGTGGAAGAAAGGTTACACGAAAACGGAACACAAAAGAAGCATGAAGTGTTTGGGTGCTTCTCTTTTGTCAATATGACTAGTTCATGTTTTACATTCTCTCTTTTGGTCATCATGAAACCAAAAAAAGTTTTTTTCATCCATGTAAACACAGAAAAGGCCCATCTCTCACTGAGCTGACTAGAACAGCACCATATCTTTTAATTGCTTAATTACTTGTACGGGAGACCACCAAGGAGCTCCAGGTGGGGCTTAGGGGTTGGGGCAGGAATCCGGCCATAAATTAGGAAGAGCTGCTGCTGCTGGTCTAAGTTGGGAACGCTGGGCTTGGGAAATGAACTTCCTCAATCAAGGCGACTTGAAAAACCCACTTATGCAAGACCCATAACAAAGCAAAGCAAACTGAGCTTGTAATCCTATCAATGGTTTGAGGAGGAGAGTTAACAGTGAATGAAACTGTACACTGAAGTCTAAGAATAACATATTAAGTGAATGCTGTCATCGTACTATTAGCTCCGTTCTTAGAACAAAATGGAGAACAATGTAGATGAGATTTCCTTTTTTTTAAAAAAAAAGCAACAACTTTTTTAAAATTAAAACCATATTTGTAAAATGTCCAGTTTTCATTCTTTTGTCTCGGAGGCAACATTTTGTCAAAATATTTCCCCTCCCCCAACAAAGTTCATGCTAAAAATAAGAGAACATACTTTTAAATTTCTTTGATTTGCATCATTCAAAGTGCTCCTTGGAAAATGTGAATTCCCCCCCCCCCCCATTCCCACATCTCCCCAGGAAGAACAAAAAGTAATTGCCAATATATTTATACAAAGGGGTGGTGGTGGTTTATAGCTGTCATGTACAAAGGGGAACCGTAAGAAATTGTAGGAGGGGAAGTTTACATCCGTTTGAACATTACCCTGCTGAAATCTGACCTGATAGAAGATTGTCCAGAGTTTCATAAAAATTGTGGGATCTCTGTATGCTTTTTTTTTAAAGAAAAAGAACATTTTAAGAATCTATACATATCTGAGGTCACTGTTTTAACAGATTGGTTCCCACAGCCCACCTCTTTCTTGGGGTGGGGTGTGGGGGGGTGAAGCCTGAGGACTTCAAATAATAGCCTTTGTCAAGTTTATCGTGCTGGCTGTCCTGACTCATGCATTTCTTAAAAACGGATTTTTCATTTCATTCTAATCCCAACCATGGATCCATTGATGGGTTCCGAGGGCTCCATTTAAAGCTCTAAAAACGTCCCCTGTCTGAAGCATATCTCTTTTCATTTTATTCTGTTTTAAAACCCACCCGCCCAATGGCAGGAAAAGAACTAGGAATCGGGGACCCTGTTTAATTTTGGCTCTTTGGATTCCAAAGATGTATACTTGTCGATCATGGGTGCATTCTGCTGGTAGTGGATGATTGGCTTGATCTTAAAGACATCGAAGCTTTCTTGGTTCTTCTTGTTGTAAATATTTACTCGGTGCTCCAGTTCAGGGCTCGCTTTGGTAGACCCTGCTGGGCTGGGCAGTTTCAGATTGACCGGGTCTAGTGCTTTCTGTGTCAGGCAGGAGTCTTCGGATAAGGAGGAGAGCAGTTCTTGCACCACAGCGTTGTTGACCCTGGTGTGGGCGGAAGAAGGTTCTTCCTGATCGTGTTTGGCTACGTGGCAGGGCCTCTCCAAGGGGCAATACTCCGACGACTCCTCCCGGGTGGTGCTGCAGTCTGTGGAAGAGCCGAAAGTCTGGCTGCTGTCACTCTGGGCCCTCGTGACGGAGCTGTCCGTGGACCGACAGGCACTGCCTGAGACGACGCTGGTGGACATCCCGTCGCTGCCCATGATCTTCATTGGCACTTCCACGGTGAAGAGGTCTGAGGAGATGTTGGGCTGGTGCACGTCAATGGCTGCTGTAGTGATGACGCAGATGGCTCCTGCAGGAACGCCACTGTCTGTATGCAAAAGGCAGAAGATATAACCTCCTACAGGACTCTCACATCCCAGAGGGTCTGCAAGATCCCCAGCCCAGAGTTTGGTCGTTGGGTTGTTCTCACAGGAAGAAGCTTCCCTTCCTTGGAAACTGAACCCTGACTCTAAGATCCGTTCCTCCTAAACCAAGGAAGGAAACCTATGGTCTTCCTGATATGACTCCCACCAGCCCTGGCCAGCAGGATCAATGATAGATGAAAGTTGTAGCTGAGCAACATCTGGAAGGCCACCCTTCCCCTACCCATGCCGTAAGATGAGTGTGCAACAAAATGAAATCTTAAGCCTATTTCACAAGGTGAGACTAGACAGATATGCATGTGACCCCTCAGCACTAAACGAGCAATGAACTTAAATCCTTATGGATTTAACTCCTCAGTTATGACTGGTGACTACATCCTTCTCCCACAGTGTTCTCTGGGGAATGAAATGTCACAGATTTCTCTACATAACTTCTTATGTAATCCGGAATTTTTCAGGTATTAAATGTGAGCATCTGAGTATTTTAGCTTCTTCTAAACAAAAGCCATAAATGACTACATGTGAGATGTACAACACACCCAAGACTCCTATAGCTATTGAATATTTGTACGAGTCAATAATTTCATTTTGTTCCATATGTCTGATGAATTGGACATGCCCATGAAAGCTCACACTAAAATATAACAGTTCTTAAGGTGCCACATGTTTTTTTCATTTGTTTTGTTTTGTTCCTTTGGATTTTGCCAGATATCTTATGCTTAGGCTACTACACAGCATCTAAGTGAGACAGTTATGTTTACAGTACTTCCCTAAGGCCGGGGTTTTCAATCTTCACCCCAGCATGTAGCCCAGTTCTTAAACCCTCTTAAAAAGCCAACATCTTGCCTCCCTGAACTAAACACCTTCATTGTCTTTTTACCTCTCTTAGCATCAGGTTCAGCTTTTCTCTGCCAGCCCTAAATTTATTTATTTTTATTTATTTTGAGTATTTTTTTACCCCGCCTTTCTCCTTGGAAAGGACCCAAGGCGGCCTACAGTAACAAGGGACAATATACAAATCGATAAATCAAATCCCAAATTCAAAATACGTGAACCGTAACATACAAAAGTAGGCAACAACCTAAAATATCACATAAAAAGAGAATGGCATGGTTCATTCGGCATTATTTTCAAATAAGAAAAATGATCGCAGAGTGGGTGCCTATATAGGTATAAATCCAAAGACAGGTCTATAAAATCTGGCTGCACGGGGCAGAGGTGCACATTTTGCTTATGTTACTAAGGTTTTACGCATCGATGCAAGCACAGGAATAATTATTGGATCAGCAAAATCACTGGAGCATAAAAGAAGCAGGATAGAGAGAAGTTACTCTCATTTACTTCTTTTTTCAATCTATAGACCTTGAAGGTTTTTCAACCTAGAATTTAGGCTTTCCTCTTGTTCCTGGTCCTTGGCGCTCCAGTTCTGGGCTAGCTTTGACAGACCACCAAATTAGGGGATTTTCTTTGCATGAAATATCAGTGTAGTATATGCTTAGAGATTATAAATGTATGGGTGTGTTGTGTAGGTATGAGAATAAGAGGAAAGGTGGTGGTGGTGGGGGGGGAAAGAAACACAACTGGATTTTGACCCAGTGGACGCTGCTCTAACACTGGTCTTTCCTGGCGTTGAGTTGTTTTATCCTTCTCTCATTCAGTTTAACCCCTTTAAAAGGTTCTCGGCGTGATGCTCTCTTAAACTGTCTTATCGTCTGCTTCCCCCATGGGGAGCCGGCTTTCCCCCTTTTCCATTTGAGATGCTGCGTTCTTAAACTAAATGATTCTGATCTCCAAGTGCAACCCAACCTTTAAATCATTCTGACTGACTTCGCGGGGAGTCTTCCCTAGAGCCAGCTGTTTCTAGAAGCCCGGTGGGGAAACATGTCAGGAACCCTAGCGGATGGTCTCTTCCCCATCTCCATAAAGAGGAAGACAAAGCCCATACTAATATCCAGGATGATCTGTTTTTCCACTTTGGCTTATTCTGAACCATTCAAAGCAATGCCTCTGTTATCAGCTGCTGTTCCATCTAAGTCAAAGATTCAGAAGGCAAACTTACCACTACTGGGCTCATTGTAGTATTGGCTGATGTAGTTGTTCATATCGTCTTTGACCATGGCTTCTAAAAAGGGAAAAGGGAAACCATGAACAACTTGGCTTGGAGAACAGTTTTCCAAATGTGTGCTTGATTACTAGGTTTTCAGCAAATGGAACTATAATACCAAATCTTGCAGAGATCCATCTCCATGTAGCGTGGGGACAATGAAGCCTTTTCATCATATAGGTCTCAGGACTATCATTGATTTTGCATTTCTATATGTAACATTGCTTTTATAAAAATCAGTGGTGGACCTCAGGAAGGATACTGAGAAGCTGAAAACTTGAAAGCACCCCAAATGATCAAGAAGTCAGGTCTTCTCCATCACTCATAATACTAGAACCTGGAATCATTGGATAAATGTAAATGGACAGAAATACAGGACTAAGACATTTTTCTTTACACAGTGAGTGCATGGGTAAACCTTGGGATTTGCTCTCAGATGTAGTGATGACTGCAAAACTGAATGACTTTAAAGATGAAATTAGACAAATAACTGGAGGATTCTACAACAGGCATACTACTAGATAATTGCGTCCAGTACTGGAGTCAACACGCCTTACATGCCAGTTGCTTAGGAACGTAGAGAGGATGATACCACAGCCCTCATGATCTACTTGTGGACTTTAACACGGCAAGAACAAAAGGCCGAACCAAATAAACCTCTCGGACCCTGCAGGTTTTTATGATGCTCTCTTCAAGGCCACTCAATTTCATAATACCGGTAATATTATCTTTCTGGACATCATTTATAATTGGACAAACTCTGGAAGGATCCCAAGCCCTTTACAAGACACTAACATTCACACACCCAAACACACGTTCGCAAAAGGCCAAACACATTGGCCACACTTTACAATGCACAGGAAAGTGAAACAGTGGTACTTAAAGCAACGACAACAAAATAAGTAGTACAACCTGAGCTGAAGTTACTGTTTTTCCGGGGGAAGAAACGAAGGTGAAATTAAACTGTTCCAATCAAAAAATGGAAATGCCCAAGCATAAATCAATCAATCATTTATTTATTTGCATTGGCCATGGCCTTAGCAAAAGAAAAAGGATAAAATACTAAAATCAAGATAATAAATACATACACATGCAATATTCCTATATCAGATTTGGACAAGTAAACCATAAATGGTTATTATTTTAAAATCATAGTTGGCCTCATTTTAATGTGTGTGTGTGTTGTGTCGTTATAGTGACCGACTCTTCGTGACTCCATGTCCATGGAGTTTTCTTGGCAGGAATACTGGAGTGGTTTGCCCGTTCCTACTCCAGGCGCCTACAGCACCTGGTATTCCCTGGTGGTCTCCCATCCAAGTACTAACCAGGGCTGACTGTGCTTAGCTTCCAAAATCAGGTGAGATCGGATATGCTTAGGGCATCTAGGCAGCCTCATTTTAATAGCTGCTGCTAAAAATTTAGCTGTCTGTAGTGTCACCTGTTTGTCCCAATCTCCGCGGAGTAAAGATATATAGAAATCAGATGAACGACCTGGTTTCTTTACTAACATGGGGAGAAGTAATTCTTGCCGCACCTCTCTGTTAAAGGAGCATAATAGTAGCACATGGGCAAGTGTTTCAAGACCCAAGCATTTCTGCATGATGCTGAAATGAAAGCCATTACTGTGGGGTTATGAAAACGACCAATGCCTTGTTCAGAAAGGGCACGCAGTGGGAACACCCAAGCTGTAAAGCAACCTGATCTGCCCACTTTGTGGCATATCGCATGGCTTAAGAGCATCCTCTCCTTTTAAGAGTTCCTTTTGATACTGTGTTTCAGGGGTGGTGTGGTGTGGAAGAGAGTACAACCCTCCCTTATTCCCTTCAATCCAGATTCTCCACTGCCCCCCTGGGTCTCTGTGTGTACAGCCCTGCCTTTTTCGCAGCGCACTGTGGTTTGCAGGTGAAAGGAACAGATGTTTTCTGTAGCATACTTTCCGCATACAACAAGGCCCAAACCACTAAGCGCTCGGTATCTGAAAATAGCTGTGCTCCTAAGATGGCAATCTAACCTGACACTGAAAGGGAACATGGCGGCCGTCCTGGGTTTCGTTGGCTCTTTAAAAGCTTTCTTGGCCTCTGCTGATCTTTAAATGCCTGCAGTCAGAGGTGTGCTTTTGGCTAATGTCTGAGTTTAAAAAGAAGCCTCGGTGTAGCTCAAGGCAATACCACTGGATCAGGAGTACATTGCAATGCTTTTCAGCTATCTGTTCTTAAAAAGACACTTTGCTTCAGCCATCCATTATTGATACTATAAATGCCATGTAGTCATCATGGTGTAGATGGTTAGGTAGAGGTTGCTGCGGAAATGGTATGGGGAGTTGAGGGGTTACGCATCGTCTTCCCAACAGTAAAGACGCCACCGATCAAAGGGAAGCTGTGGAATTTACAAAGGGCTGCCTCCTTATAGCACAAAACATAGAGCCTTTTCATACGACCCCTAAACTCCGCCGCAAATGGCTCCCACCTCTGGAGCCTAAGATTGTTTCCCCACCAGCTCCGGAGTTTACAGAAAATTAAGTGCGACCACGCCCACCTAAGCGCGTCCCAGCGCACTTTTCAGGTACCTGCTCTCTGGAGGTGAAAATTCCTGATGCGGATATAACAGTAGTGACTGCCGGGCTCTCCTTGCTTCTGTTTGTTCTTTTTTTGCCCCCCGCCCCTTTAAGAGATCTGAATGCAGTGCTGGGACGGCAGAACGGAGGTGAGCGGCATTCTTTTCTTCCTTTTTTTCTCCCTCCCCTCACGCAGCCAGCAGCCAGGAGTGCGGAGGGGGTGGGAATGCAGGAACAGCGACAAACCCCCAAGATCTCTGGTCCGAATTTAAGTGGCCAGCGGATCTTAGGGGTCGTGTGAAAAGGCTCATAATACACATTATCTGTGTCCTTTACCAAAAATACTGCAGAATCCAGGAAGGGTGAAGGGAAGATCCCTAAAGGGTTGATGGATGAAATGTAGCATTTTTAACTGAATAAAAGTCCAGTCCAGCCACAGTTGTACTCTATGCAATCACCTTCAAACTTTGCCAAAACAATTTCTGGGCTCAGCAGGACTACACAAAGCATGTCAGAGGTGTCAACAAGATTTCTTCACGCCAGTACCGAAAGCCTGTTCTAAATATCATCTGAAGAAAGCTCTAAGGGTCACACTGGTTTAAAAAAAAGCTAGGAAAACATTAATTTAAATGGAAAAGCCAGGGAAATGTAAGGGATGGCAGCATTCAGAGCTACACAAGCAGAGACTGGCATTAGGCACACGGTACTTCTTTATCATGTCTTCTTGCAACCATAAATCATCTTCTCATTCACAAAATGTAACAGGGGCTCGGATATAGTTGGGCCACTTTTGCCTTTTCAGATGTTACTGATAACACAAAGCAGAGATAATTGGGGGAAAAAAATAAGGGGTGCCTTTGCCAAGATTGAATTGCACTGCAACGCAATTCTGATTCAAAGTCCTGCATGTTTTTCTGATTGAGGATAATGTAGTTTTGTGTCTACCTTGTCACCCAGAAAAAGAAGACATAAACTGAATTTTATTGCGGAAGCATAACATGATGAAGAATAAGAGCTTTTTCCAATCTGAAGATGACAAATTAATCCCATTCTTGCTGACCATGCAAAATGCAAGTCACCCTGGTACAACACCTGATCACTGTTCTGTATTTTGAGACTGCTCCCTCTGCTTCTATATCAGGGTGAATCAGCAGACTAATATAGAAAAATATGTCATTAATCTCGCAATGTAATCATCCTTTTGGTTAATCTTTCTAACGTAGCATATTAAATCATTATTTGTCCTCTTTATAATCTATGATCCATAAATTGTTAAATATTCTTTAAAAATGCCCTAATGTACAACTTAGTCGGAGACTGAGAAATCTGTTTGCATATAGATTTCTTGTTTTATAGAAAGCTAAGTTTTGTCATTGATGCATCAGCTTTACTTAACACACACCCTAATGTCATTACTCCCTCATTTCTGGCTGCCTCACTGCGATGTCACTTAATAAGCTAACTAGATGTCTCTGGGGACAACATAATAAACACACATTTAGAAGTTCCAGGGACGTCAGCAGTAATTGTTTTAGTGGGAGATGAGACAATGTCCCATCGCTGCATGAATGAACAAAAGAAGAAAGGGAGTAGGAGAGTGAACAGAACATATCTGGAGTAAATTATTCCGCATGTAGTCCACACAAAAACAACTCGGTGGAGTTGATTGCTTAAGAGACAAGATATCTATGCCAAAGGTCCACACTGTAAAACTCGTGTCTTAACAGTGAAACAAGTTAGAACTGTGTATTTGAAAGGCTTAAAAAAGAAAGAAAAGGGGAAAAAGGGGGTGGGGGTGGGATGAATGTTTCCCAAGGAAAATATAGAATGTTCAATAATACATTATGGAAAAGATTAAAGGAGCCTACAGGAAATATTAACCACGAGCCCTTATGATCGGAACATTTAGTTCAGGCTAGAACTTTTTATCTCTAAGCTATACAAGGAGTTTTATAGGAATAGAATTAACAGAAGGGGGGGGGGAAGGATTGAGGTTGTTTGGCCCCTAATATACTGTAGTAGCCAAATACTTTCTTTAGGAAAAAAGAAGAGAAGAATCTGCTCATAGGTATCATTTTAGGAAAAGGCAGCAAATATCCTCTGTAAAAGCTAAGGTCAGTACAGTGGTACCTTGTATAAAGGTATTAATTCGTTCCAAATGAAATTATGTTAAGCAAATTTTCCTTTATAAAAATTCCCATAGGAATGCATTGAAAATGGAGTAATCCCATTTTTATGTTGTACAGATTTTCCCCATAGGCGATTATGTTAAGCAAATTTCCCCTATCTCCAGAATTTTTTATGTTGTACAGATTTTATGTTATACAAGCTGTTTGTTATACAAGGGTCCACTGTATTCTAGATCCACTGATTCAATGGGTCTTATGGAAGTATTGACTATCCATTCGATAATTCATTAGTGCTGGAACCCGAATAGGATACTGGTCTAATGAGGTTTTATTTATTTATTTAAAATATTTTACTCCACCTTTCTTCTTAAAAAATAAAAGGACCCAAGGGAGCTTGCATCATTAAAAATAATATTTAAAAGCTAAAAACAACAGGCATACAAGTTCAGTGGTTTTACATATCTAGCTGTATTACTATTGTCTCTCCTTACTGTAAGCTGCCTTAGGGAATCTAGCTGTATTACTATTGTCTCTCCTTACTGTAAGCTGCCTTGGGTCCTTTTCCAAGGAGAAAGGCAGGGTAAATATACTCAAACAAACAAACAAACAAACAAACAAACAAACAAACAAAATAAATAAATAAATAAATAAATAAATAAATACTTTATGAGTTTTAGTGCCAGCTGGTCCATTAGAAACAATTATACTGGACAATATGTTTTACTAGGATTAACTAATATGATGAAATCGTGAATTTTCCTGAACTGTTCTGAAGGCTCATTGTTAAAATGTTTTTATTTAATATCCTGACGGAAATCTGTTCAGTACAGATTTGGGTAAGGATTTATTTTAAATCTGCAGAAATGAGACAGAATGGCCTTTAGGAGTTATTGAGGAGTGTTAGGGAGTTTCCAGACATTATACGGGCCTGGGAAGGAATAAGTTATCCAGCTCTAAATGGTCCTTTCTGTGAATGTTGGCTTTTGACTGGTAAGTCATGGGGCAAAAAGCAGGCGGAAATAAAAAGCACATGCAGTTTATATTAAATGTTACCTGTGCCTATTGCACTGTGGATGGCTGTGGCGTGTGCCATGTGACACTGAAGCTTTAAGGACTTCCACTGTTGCAAAAAAAGCCCCAAGTAAACACAACGGTGCAAATCTGAGCTGCTCCTCCTGGAGCTATAACTTATAGATTGCTCCATAAAAACATCATTTGAAAGGGCAGGGTGGAGAGAGAGAGAGAGAGAGAGAGAGAGAGAGAGAGAGAGAGAGAGAGAGAGAGAGAGAGAGAGAAATCGACAGAAATCTAATATTTCTCTTGGAATTTTGCAAGCCTTCACGGTCAAAGAGCCCATGCTGAATGTTTCCATTGTTCCTTATGGGTCAGGGAAATATAATTGGCTTGAGAGAGCGTATCCCATTTCTCATGAATTAGGTAGTTTAGCTCACTAAAAGCCCATTGTTCAAGGCAGAACAGAAGGTCTC
The DNA here is from genome assembly GCA_037367245.1 of Phrynocephalus guinanensis. Taxonomy (NCBI): domain Eukaryota; kingdom Metazoa; phylum Chordata; class Lepidosauria; order Squamata; family Agamidae; genus Phrynocephalus; species Phrynocephalus guinanensis. Next base: position 20,597,579 of record CM074749.1, read on the forward strand.
CAAACCTGGGCGAGGGCTCAGGCACCAGGTTTTGCATGGAATATCATAACTCTGCTTGTTTTGTGCCTCTGTCTTTCTAGGCACACCAAGGAAATCTTCACAATTCCCAGATGCTGCACCGTAATCACGAATGGCCTGAATGGCCTTGAGGGCTCAATACCATGGGGTTTGATATGTGAAAACAGAAGCAAACAAAGATCTGTCATAAAGGTCTCCAAGGCAGAGTAAACTTGCAACACCAAGTGAATGGGGGCACAAGAGATGTAGAGGCAGGTAGATACCAAAAGCATGATATTTTAGTAGTAATGGCAATCTCCTGAGGACAGATAATAATTCTTGCTCTCAACATCATGCCGAGATACAAGGCATAAAATCATCATCTCGTGTATTGAGTTTAGTAGGTTTCTCTGTAATGAGAATACAAACATGCCCAGTGTTTGGGTCCAAGATGCTTTTTCTGGACTGTAGACGGTTCACCCTCTGGAACAGATGGATTGCAGAAACAGCTCTAGGGCTCATGAAAAATCAGCAGGCACTAAGGGACAATGCACCATGTATTCTCAAGAGCTCCAGGGACTATCAATAGGAAAGTGCTACAGTAAAGACCATCATGGCTGCTCAGGTATCTTGACTGTTTGGAAGCTTATCTTAGCTTCCATGAATGCCTTGAGGAGACAGAGAGATGTTTGTGGAGAACAAGCAGGGACATCCAAACTATGGTGTTTGTGTCCCCTTGCTGCCCATTTTAAAATTAGGAACACTTATGGTTGCAAAACTGTAAGGAGGATCAGTTGCTTCAGCTGATTTCATTAGAGTCTTTTTGATGTATTCATTTGCTTCTATCTGCCCTGCACTCCTTTAAATATCTGTTATACTATTATTGTACAATGTTATTTTTATGTTTGTGTGTTGTGTCGTTACAGTCGTGACCGACTCTTCGTGACTCCATGTCCATGGAGTTTTCTTGGCAGGAGTACTGGAGTGGCTTGCCAGTTCCTACTCCAGGCGCCCACAGCACCTGGTATTCCCTGGTAGTCGCCCATCCAAGTACTAACCAGGGCCGACCCTGCTTAGCTTCCGAAATCAGGCGAGATCGGATGTGCTTAGGGCATCTAGGCACATTTTTATGTTTATATAATTTCAAAAGATTTCTTTTGTTCCCTTTGCCCTCAAAGGCTTAAATAGGAATTAATGTCCAGAAACCTATTGCTAGACTTAGTCCATAAACCACTGCAACACCGTTTCCCGCGTATAAGACTATATTTTTGGCCAAAATTGTTAGAGTAAAATTTGAGGGCCCTCTTATACATGGAAGTAAGATAGAGAAGAGAATCTTATGGTTGCAAAACTGTAATTATGGGTTGGAAAAGGAGATATGACTTAATTAATACTTCCTTGAGTTAATCCTTATTTGGAACCTCTGAACCATGGAGGGGTTGGGGATTTCTTTTATTTCTTTTACGCCATGAATGCTAAGCATGCCTAAGTGTACCAATGTAATGTAAAGACATTCAGAAATGATTTATCTGGCTTGCAAATCGGTTATGTTTTATGCATGACCGAGCCTCTGTGAAGGAGATGCAAACACTACGTGCTTGTGGCAACCTGGAAACGTAAAGTCTAGAAAGTATAAAAGTTTAAGGCTAACTCTCAGAAGCACAATCATTTCAGCAGCTCTACTTAGAGGTATGCATCACTCTTGTCCATTCCTAATGTAACCCTCAAGGAACACATGCATAAATTATAAAAGCATCCTCATGAGGAAAGCACTAAGAAACCTTATTAAAAAGGGGCAATTGAATTAAGGAGGCTAGGTGTAAGAAATATATGCAGGGTTCTGGCCTAAGCATGAGTTTCACACTGTTCTGCAATAACATAATAGGAAGATGATGAATCTTAAGAGCGTGCCTTTGTCAACTAAAGAAGCAGAAAAACAAAAAGAAAACCCAAGAGTTGACTGCATACGATTATTGGCAGGAAGGTCTTACCTATTAATATGGGGCACTAACATTTCAAAATATTCAGTTATGCACAAAAAACAAAGCAAGCAAATTCCATTTGGTCTAAAATCCAGGAGTTACAAATCCAGCCAAAGTTATGGGCTGTCCTGTCACTTACAAACTTGAAAACGCCACCCGTGCTTGACATTTCTCCCAAGAGAATAAGTGGGATAAAGATGCACTGGATCTCACCTGGGTCCTACACAGATCCATTCAAACATTACAGTAAGAACATCACATCACACACTCCAGCTATCAGTCATATTGCCATCTTATTATAAAGCATCATTTGCAGAGACTTTATGAGCTTCAAAAATTGCACTGCAGTTAACGGATTCATGCAATGTAGAGACTTACTTAAGTATATGCCTCCTCAATCAAGGAACCAGGACTTCTTTGTGGTTGCTCGTTAGCTGTAGAACGAGCTCCTACCTGAGATTTGCCTGCCCCCGCTTCCCTGGAGACCTTTTAAAAATCCCTTAAAATATTCTTGTTTAGGCAAGCTTTTGAAATTATTCCGTCACAAAATGTTAACACCCACAGCCGTCCAACTAATTTTAGCTTTATTATGTTTTTACACTGTTTTGTGTTGCTTCTTTTATTCGGGTACACCACTCAGGGTGACTACTGGTCAGATGGGCAGTCCAGAAGTCCAATCCGTCCGTCCATGCATTCATATGAACTCCCTGATGCACTCTGAATTCCCTTTGATATTTTACACAAAGGCTAATTCAGAATTGTGGTTGGGGAGCCACTGAGAAAGCCATGGGGGTATGCAGACGAGATATACCAAGGGGTACAGTGCACTTCCACGCCTGATTATGTGTTTTAGCACGTTGGTGCGTGCCTTTGCAAAGGGGACAGTTCCCTTCATCGCTCAGAGAAATCAACTGCATGGGTCACTGTCCAGTTTTTATAGTGTACATCTCTAGGGTCAAAACTGTTGGGACAAAATGGCACAGCTACCCCAAGACATTCTGCAGCCTGAGCCAAAAGGGCATGGGGCTTCCCTCTCCCAGTCCTGGCAACAGAAGTCAACTCAAGTCCAGTAGGAAAGCCCTATCCATGGGGGGACTGGCTGCAAGCTCCCCACAGATGCTGAAAAACATTGGGATTGTAATGAATGTTATTTCAACAGTGAATGTGACACATAACATGGACTCTGGTTCCTTCTAGTGGCTACTTTTTCATCTTTAGAAATATATGTTTCTAGGATTTTTCTTTCAATATTTTTAATATTTTCAAGCCGTGGCTAAGTGACCCAACTGATACTTATCCCACAGATATGGGGGTCCTCCGGTAGCAGCCCCCATCTGCCCATTGCCCAGCATCTGCTCCGTAAGTCTCCTAATGGAAGTGCCAGGCATGCAATGTTCTCAGTCCCTCAAATAAAAGCCACTGGGACATTTTTCTGGCTACAGGACCACCAATGGACCCTCTTGTGTCCCACGGGAATTCTATACCACTCCAATGAAGCAAATGGAGGTGGCCGATGGGCTGTTCTCCATGGGGCCTCTTTCAACAGCGCTAAGGAACTCTGGTTGGCAACTCACCCCGAGGAGGCCTCATCTCCATGACGTTCTCTGTTGCCTCGTCATCTGAATCACCTCCAGCGGCCACAACTTTAAACCGGTTGCTGGTCTGTTTGTTCAGGATGTGTGGGGCCTGCAGCGCAGCTTCTCTCTCGGCTGCCAGGTCCAGATCCTGCTGTGCTAGGTGAGCTCGCAGCTGCCTAATTTCAAACTGAAGCCACGGGAGACAGTAGGCAAAGAGGAAGGGATGAGCAGAAGACAAACATGACCAGCCATGCCGAGATATATTTCATGGTCTCTCTGTGTGAGCCACTTATTCAATGATTAACATCCAAGCAGTATTCTTAAAAGGGCATTTTAAAAAAAAATAGTGCGAGCACTTCCCAACATTTGTACAACTATTACATCAGGCTGCTTGATACCCATTCCTAACATTTGTGTGTCTGTGCAGAGCACAGGCTGTGCTGTGTGAGGTGTTAGGCTTCTCTATGACAATAGCAGCAACTGCTAACATGCAACTTTTCGAGAACATAATACAGTATTTCGTGGAATAGAGTCAGTTCCATCAGATTCCTTAAAGTTAGATTAACTTTAAGGCATTTTCTCTGTCTTTGGAGAAGACAAGAGTGTAAGGCACCATACTCGCCCTGTGTGAGCCGCTTAGAGTTCCGTATGGAAGATAAGCGGGGTACAAATACAATAATAAATAAAAATAAATAAATAAAATACTCATGATTTTATCCCAACCACAGGCCGAAATCCTGTTCATAGTACGCGTCCCTCAAGAATCATGGCAGGCTGGCTTACGTTATGATCAACAGCCAGTGACAGTTGAAAAACAGAATTTCAGTTCTTATTGCACTGATGTTTACAGGAGACTGCAAAGATAAGTTGTTCTCTTTGTGGTTTTGTGTAACCTGTGAACAGTTTTTGCCATTTCTTTATTTCAGGTAAATGGGTATTGAAATATGTATTGCCTGAAACAAAAACATTCACTTTGGGATGCATGCTACTTTGTTGCTGCCATTTCTCACCAAGCCCACTGCAATTCTATCTGTTCATTTCAAGTTCAAGTTAATACTTAACTTCACAGACTACGGCAAGCAGCTACCAATACATTGACAAAGCTGCTAATTATCAGTGCACCATTTTGTTTAAGAAGTATAACATACTTAGAATGATGATTCTGGATTTGCTGCGACTGATAAACAGTTTTGAGCATATTCCAAATTCTTCCCTGAATATTGTGATTTTGAATATTTTATTGGTTTTGCTGGCATTAGTGTCAAGTTTGATAGATTTATCAACAGGACTTATAAAGACTTCTGGACACTGGACTCATCAAGACTTTAGAGAAGTGACTTTGCTACCATCTGGTGAGTGAATGGTAAAAATGCACCTACAACAGCCTTTTTTAAACTTGCGGTGTATCTGCTCAAGTATCAACACGCACTGGTTAGCTCAACATCTTCTGGTTAGGAATTCCATGGGATCAGCTCGGTTTTAAACTCCTAATTAGCAATAGATATTCTTACATTCCACCTTCAGTTAGGCTCTTAATCCTCAGTTCTCTCTTCCCTAACCTACTCCTTGTTAGATGAATCTCGCTGGTGGAACTCTTTAAAAAACCAAAGCCGAACTAGATCCAAAAACATTGAAGCCTGCTTTTTGCTTATGCTACAACTACAAAGCTTCTTGCCTTCTTAAGTTGCACCGGGAGATTTCTGCAGCCCCCCGGAAAACATTTTCTACTGCTTATTTTCTTTCTCATGTCAGAAGCAAGTGCAAGACATACTGCTTTCTCCTTTATCTGTTTGCCCATCCTTGAAGATCACGTTTGGAAGGCTATGCAGTGCATCCCGCCTCTACTGCAGAAATGATAGCTTGCTACAACAGAGGCAACTTTTCAAAGGTAGCAGTGATACTATAAAACTCCCCTCCACTGGGAACATAAAGCTTCCTGCCTCCCTTGCTTACATGGACACTTAACATGTGGATCTTTGACACAGCATGTGGTGCTGTTGGGTAACGGGAAGGACTTGGACTCTGGAGCTCACTGGAGGTGTGGAACTGGTAAAAACCACTCCTTAAATACCTCACCTTAGCTTGAAAGCCCTTTTAAGGTTGCTATAAGCCTGTTCTGACTGGACAGCATGTAACAATTACAATTATAAACTCACCTGGATGACTGAGAATCTTCACGGAATTATATGAAAAGGGTAATCTCGTTTTGTCTGGTGATTTACAACATATAGACAGGGACAGGGTTGCCAATAGATTACAAAACTCTCTTTATAGGCCCAAGAACAGGAGATGTTTAGCACGGCCTTGGAGAGATCAGTGAACAATTTAAAACAGAAGCTGGTTGCACCAATGCAGTCACGATTGAACTGCATTCTATTAGTCTCCTCTGGGGGAAAATACCCTACCCAAATGTTTTTCTGACACTGGGATACCAGCCAGTGCTTATTCCATTAGTTTGGCAACAATAATTTAGGAGAGAGAAAAAACAAGAACACTAGCCAAGAGTAGCAAATGAAGGATTTATGGATCACAAAACCCACAGGATGATCTCGACTGTGTTCCAATGATGAGGAAAATGCCTGAGTGTTCAGTATAAAGGTTATTGTGAAAAGAAAAGTGGGTTAAAATTGGAGCAGTGTAAACAACACAGTCATTAGAAGTAGAATCTTTCAGGAGACAAGCAATATATTTGTTCTAAGTAATTTAGGGTAGAAAATAAAAAAAATATATAGCCAAAAAAGAAAAAGAAATAGAATCTGATTCACAAATTACTTATCATTTTGGAAGGGAACAAACATTCCTCTTTCTTTCTTTCTTTCTTTCTTTCTTTCTTTCTTTCTTTCTTTCTTTCTTTCTTTCTTTCTTTCTTTCTTTCTTTCTTTCTTAAGCACTTAAAGCACTCTTTGGGTGGTTTACAAGTAATTATGAAGGCTACACATTGCCCCCCCCCAGCAAGCTGGGTACTCCTTTTACCAACCTCAGAAGGATGGAAGGCTGAGCGAACCTTAAGCCAGCTACCTGGGATTGAACTCCAGGTCATGAGCACAGTTACAGCTGCAGTACAGCATTTTAAGGTTCTCTTTTATGCCCTCTCTTTTTATGTACTAAACTTCAAATTCACCTGGATTGGCTGAGGAGGAAGAGAGGAAAGAGTTGCAATAACCTTAATCGTGTCTATAGCTCTGCTACATTTTAAAACACTTCCGAACCACTGTTCCGTTCAACCTCACCATATCTGAACAAGGTCTTCTCTTCTTTCAGACCCGTCTACAAGAAGCCAATCTTACCAGCTTTGGACTTTGCCACCCTCCCCCCCCCCCCCGGTTAGCATTACTTACTGCAAAGGATTCTATCATAGATCCAGTACATGCAAAATATGTGTTCCTTCAACTAACCTGGGCTTCCAAAATATGTGCTTTCTGACCCAGCCCCTGCAATATGACAAGACTAAAATCTTTTAATAATTGACCCAGAATAAATCTTGCTGAAATAAAAGGGTCTCTTGTGTGCTAGGTGCCATCACATGGGAACTAATTTATAGCAACCCTAACAGGGCTTACAGTGAGAGTGAAATATTTATGGAGTGATTTTAACCAGTTTCAAACACCTTCTGGGTTTAAAGCTGGGATTTAATCCCAGGTGTTCTGAGCCCTTTAGATTGTCACTCTATCTATGAAAACACACTGGATACAAATACAGGGACTAATTCTTCCTTTAAAAACATTCAGCTTGTTCTGTAGACCACTTTATATCTAATAGTGTGTCTATTCACACACTATTGTATGTATGTGCTGTATCAACTTCAGTTATCAGATATAACCAGTACTGTGTTCATCATATTATCAAAAATTTCAATAAAACAATGCAGATGCTGCAAGAAAAATAAAGATGAATTGTCTTGGTGGAATACTTTCACCCCCACATTCCCAGTGTTCACTGTTGATATCAATATGGCAAATCTATTAAAATGTAGATAATATTTTGTTGATACTTGATCTAATATATTTATGGAATTTCTGTCTTGCTGAAAACAAGAGGCACTCCAAGCAAAACATTTTGTGGGGAAGTGACATATACATTACAGTTTTCGACAAACACATGCAATATAATTGTACCTTACCCCCTGTTCTTGGCAGATCTGGGTTAATCTTTCCAGTTGCTCATCTTGAATGACCTTTGCCTTCTCATATTGCTGAATTACCATTTCCATTTCAACTTTAACAGGTAGTACATATGCTGGAAACCACAACAAAACAATCTTGTCAGTTTTCGGGAATGATGGTGTTGTATCTAATAAACGCAACTATTATGCAACAGCAGCCACTTCTTTGAAATGGGCATTGTGAATAGTTTCCATGCACAAACTTCATATCACAAGAACAAAAGCGTCCTGTGTAAAGTAGAGCTAGGGTAAGTTACTATTCTCCACTACTACCCTCAGATACCCTCAAATGACCATGGCCTTGGATGGGAGATTTTGAGAGTAGTTGTCCCCAGAAGTAATGTTTCCGGACACCGAGAGAGTCAGGGTGACAAAGATATGTCACTAGATAAATGTGACATTTGCTTATTCTGAGGGGGCCCTTCTGAATTTAAAGACTAAGTTTAAACCTTTCTGAAGTCTTTCTTCCAGCTTTATTTTGACCAATGGATGAGGGGCATTTCCTGCCTCTCTAGTGAAATGCAGGAAACCTACATTTCAAACGTGCTTTTAAAAAGCTGTTCTGATAAATGAGGTCTTTCTCTATCAAGAACAAAAAAAGGCTTTCCCAGTCTATCATCCTGCCTTCATTTAGGAACACGGGAAGAAAATATTTCACTATAATACTGTATCAGGGTTATTTAAAAATCATCATTAAGTTACATTCCCATAATGTTTAACAAAAAGCTGATAAAGTTCACCACCACCACCACCACCACCACCATCATCATCATGTACCAGCAAATCAATCCTGAGTTATGGCAACCCTTTCCAAGGCTCTTCGGGTAGAGGATAGCTTGAAGGGATTGACCGGTCACTTCTTCTGGGGGTGCCCTGGGAACCGTACAGTTTGCCCAAGGCCATGCACAGTGGGGAATTGAACTCCCAACCCGAGCTATCCAAGCAGCCTTCCTCCATGTCGCTAAATGTTATTTCCCAGTCCTGTGCCCTCCATAGGTCTTCCCCATTATCTCAGACCAGTGGTCATTTGCTGTCTGTGGTTCAAGGAGCGTTGTAATTCAGAATATAAAGAAAATGTCCGGTTGGGGATGGAAGGCCTGGTCTAACTGGCACTGATCTCTGCAGTCTAAGACATGAATTTTTATTATTCATTTTTACAGTGTCTGCTAGATGAACTCCACTTGATGGGAGATTTCAAGAACTGAACATAGAGCTTTCTCCAGGCAAGGGGTGTGTCCTGTCATTCAGCGAAAGCCCTCCCATTTCCAAAGGCTTGGGAGACAAGTAGCTTATATTTCTCTGAGCCCCAAGTGTTTTTGTTGATTGAGTTAACTATTAAAGCACACCATTCTAAGAAGCCTCTTCCTTTACTACATATATTATGAAACCAGAATCTGATATAAAAGAAGAGAAACCCAACACATGGCTATACAAACAATTTTAACTGGCTCGTCTTGCTAACGAGAGCTGCCCAGTTGAATGCGGCTGTATGGAAATACAGGAGCCAGACCTACGAATATTATTTTATCTCAAAGATTTTTATCTCAAAGAGTTTGCCAAAAACATAAAGGGTGGCTTACCATCAATAATTCTTTTAACTCTCCAAATTCTCAGTGTGATAATAAGGCTGATAGCATCCCATGGGCTGCTTGGTCCATTAGCCACTGTAGATGCCACCATAGGAGCCAAGGATAAGATGATCACAGCACCATCAAATACCTAATTTGAGAAGAGTTCACAAATAACATTTACATCTTCTTTTTGAAGAAAAACATCAAACTGAATTGCCCTCAGTGACTGAGAAGCTCAACTGTAATCATGCGTCCTTTTTAGATTCAGTTCAATTTTGGATTTATTCTGGTTTATTGGTACTATTTCTATACACTATTTTTGCAACTTGCTATTTTTAAGCTATCATGTTACATTCCAACCTCCAATACTATTGCGGGTAATTTTTTCACCTGGATTGCTTATCAGACATTTCTTGAAAAATGTTTAGGTCAACCAATGTTTAGAAAAATTATTTCAAATGGCAGTAACACATGCATTTAATAAAACACAAATCAATACCAAGCAAAGTTAAATGGGCCAACATTGTTGGGGGAGGGGGGCAAAGAACATACCTATACAGTACAATAGCTGCAAAATAGATGAGCAAACATAATAATTATCAGTATTTTACTTCTGTAATGAAGTAAATGCACAAAATCTATCAGCATCTGCTGTACTTTAAATTAATATGAAGTTTGATTTGCAAAGCTGATTTTTAAAACAGGTTGCAGGGATGGATGGTGGATGACAGGAAGATGGAGGGGAAAAAAGAGAAAGAAACACTCCTTGTTAGTAAGAGATGTTTTAAATCTAGCCAGAGAGTGTATCACTAGTGTCACCTGTCACCTGTGCCTGGGGGAGGGATCACAGCTCAATGCTTTACACCAGAAGATCCTAGGATCAGCCCCTGAAACCATTGGTTTAAAAGATGAGGCTGGTTGGTTCAAGACTTGGGTTTGGTAGCTTAAAAGAAATGCTACCTTGATTGGCAGAGATGAACTGGACTAGACGGACAAACAGTCCTTGACACAAACCAGCTTTCTATGTCTCATAGAAGACTCGCTGTTCTTTGACTATCAGATTGACTACAATAAGGTTAACAGAAATGGCCAGAGAGTCAGCAATGCTTATGAGTGAGGTGATAGCTCCAATTGTCTACAAGAGACATTTCAGAGCAGCCAGGTTGTTCCAAGGAGTTGGCAAGGGGTTTCCACGTGGCGTACACAATTTCCACACTGCAGGACGGATGGGCTTGGTGACCCAAAGATTCATTGGGGCAGGATCGCAGAATCTGTAGTCCTCCACAGGCTGATCAACTGCAACTCCCATCACTCTCAACTAGCACTGCCTATAGTACAGGTTGATGGAAGTTGGAGTCTGTAAACAATCCCGCCTTACCTAGGGACTAATCCAGAGCGGCTGCTGGTGCACCACACTGGCTAATGGGAAATGAAAGGAATCTGAGGCGAGTCCTATAACAGATTCAGAAAACCTCTCCTAATGTTTCTTAACTGATAATTCAACACATGCCCAAGCTCCATGCAAAGTTTAAAGGTCTTTCTTACCTCTATCTTGTTTTCAATGTAATCCCATATGCCAAGAATGACAATTCTCAAAATAGTCTAAAAGAAGGACATTTGAGGAGATTAAGAAGGTGAGGGAGTAAAAAAGAGATTAACATTTGATTTTTTTTATACATATTCATTATTTAAAATCTTTTATCTCGCAAAATGTAAACTTGAAACCAATATGATGTATAGTCTGTTCTCAGAACAAGTAACACAATTTCCCTGATACCACTCCCCTGCATCTGGTCCTTGAAGTACCCCAGTTTTAAGCCTGGACATTACAGATCTCCATCATGGTTTGTAACCTGTGATCGACTTGTCCTCCAAGGAATCTGTCCAATCCCCTTTGGAAGGCATCCAGGCCAGATGCCATCATCACATCCTGAGGCAAGGAGTTCCACAGACTAACAACACGCTGGGTTAAAAAAATTCTTTTGTCTGTTCTCACTGTCCCAACCCTCAGTTTGAGTGTATGTCCCCTAGTTCTGGTATTTTGTGAGAGGGAGAAGAGCGTCCCTCTATCCACTTTACTCATGCTCTGCATTATTTTGTATGTCTCAATCATATTGCACACTGAATCATTTGTCTCATAGTCTCAATATATATTATTTGTAAAGGGGAAAAAATGACTGCTCGGATTTGTGAGCTACCACTTTGTATATGCCTTCCCACATGCCCCAGCATGTGACTGGCTGAAACCAAAGTCTGAAGAAGATTCTGCAGGGCAAACATTTGGTCAGGTTCGTTATGCTGATAAGAGACCTGCACTCAAATCTTCACTTGGGGCCTTTTTACACGACCCCTAAGATCCGCTGGCCACTTAAATTCGGACCAGAGATCTTAGGGGTTTCCTCGCTCTTCCTCTGTCCCCACCCCCCTCCGCACTTCCTGGTTGCTGGCTGCCTGAGGGAGGGAGAAAAAAGAAAGAAAAGAATGCTGGTTTACCTCCGTTTCGTTCCCGGCAGCATTCAGATCTCTTAAAGGGGCGGGGCGCAAAAAAAAGAACAAACAGAAGCCAGGAGAGCCCCGCACTCACTATCCTTACACCAGATCAAATATTTGTCACATCCAAAAAGCAAGTACAAGAAAACTGCTCTGGGTCGTGCTAAAGTGGGCGGGGTCGCACTTAATTGTCTGCAAAGTCCGGAGCTGGTGGGTAAACATTTTTAAGGTCCGGACCTTGCAGCCATTTGCAGCGGAGCTTAGGGGTCGTGTATAAACACCCTTGGTCGCAAGCCAGCCACTGCAGCTTGTCTATCACTGGACTGGTACAAGACTCAGGATGAAGCTGTGCTTCTTAGAGTTGGGCCTATGAGTGGCCCAACTCTTGGTGGCATTTTGTAGTGCACATTAGGATGCTGTGCAAAAATGGGGTTCACAACATCAAGGAATAACAGAGTAAGGGGAAAAGATCTTTCTATGTGGTTTAGGACACTGAGCGCTCCAATTCTGAAGCTCATCTGTACAACTAGTTTACCTCCCCATTCTCACCTCCACAAACACTACGGCCACTGCTCAGGGAATCCCTGGTGGCTTGTACAGCAATTATAGATTTCACTTAAGAAAAAGGGTTAGCAGTGCAGATCAGAGAGACTTGGAACTGCTAAATCACTGTATGATTACATGGTCTCAGTAGCTATGTGTCAAGCACCAGGCAAAAGACCTCCCAACAGATCAACTGAAGCACATCCGAATGATTTTTATGCAAGAACATTGGTCTTCCAGGCCATTTAGACTTTTTAAAGGCTTTTTGGATAGGACCAATGGATGAAGAATCTGGGAGATCGTGTAATTGTTTCAAGACTAGTGTTTTAGGGGCTCTCTGTAGTCAACTGTGATTAAAAGCCCCACAGCACTATTTTATACTGGTTGCAGATTTCTGAGAAATTTCAAAAGCAGCCTGCAACAGGTTCAAGTGTTTACATAAATAATCAAAAGGAAGTCACTGGCTGCTGAAACATATCCTTTGGCACACCATACTCTTCCTATTTTGGTATTACTTACCTCTGAAAAGAACACAGAGAGGATAACTAGACTGATCCAGTGAATAACTCCAGCAAATTGTGATGCACTTGAAACTGCAATTAAACATAATACAGTGAGGCACAATGTTAGTTTCCTAGCAAGCAAGTTACATGTTAGATTAGTTAGTAAGTACAACACACTCAGCAGTTTTTCATAGGTGCCATATTCAAGACTTCCTTGATAGAACTTGTGTTAGGAGATTCTACCCTGACAGCAGCACTGGCTATAGTCACAGCATGTGCATAATATTACTGAAGAAGCACACATCATGTAAAAATGATTTATACCACTAATCACTATATACATCCCAAAAATACTTTGAGACTCTCCCAAATATAAATAACACTAGGACACAGAGCTTCTTAACTGTTTCCATTTTCGGTATAATTAGCAGTTACTTGACAGTGGGAGTTTACAGCCATAAACTTCCATTTTTAAATTTCCACCATGCCTAGCAGAAATATCATGGTGGAACATAAAACATCAGCATTGGTAGGCTCTACTAGGACACTAGACCCCCCCCAGCCAGGATCTCCACATCGGTTTCTAAACATGGCACACCTCTTACCACTATTATTTTGTTAATTCAGGCAAACTTGCTGTCAACACGGGGAGAAATCACACTTCGATTAACTGCTTCAAAATACTGACCCACTAAGTCACATGACATGGATTGTTTGTCCAGACATCCTTATTCATAACCTTGGTGTGCTGTTTGAACTGAGAAAGGGGTTCAGTTCGTTAGTTATTAACGAGGCTCCTGAGCACACTCAGTGCTATTGGGGTATTGCCTAAAACAAAATAGAAAATGCTAGATGTTTAAAGCAAAAGCAAAGCAAAGTTTTCTGCTTATATATACCACCCCACAGTGCTTAAAGCACTCTATGTATGCAGGCTACACATTGGCCCCCAACCCAGCAAGCTGGGTTTTCATTTTACCAACGTCTGAAGACTAGAAGGCTGAGTGAACCATGGGACTGAACCCCAGGTCGTGTGAGCACATAGCTGCAGTACAGCTGTTTAACCACTGCAACAGAAGGCTCTTTTTAATGACCCTTTTGCCAAGTTAACTCTGCAGGGCCATTGAGTTCTGGCTCAAAAGCAGGATTTTAAAAAGGTTCCAGGTTTAGAGTCAAGGAATCATGTGTCCCATAGAAAGCCAAACACGTGTAAAGTAAGGCAGAACATTACACCATCACACTCTGTGTGTGTGTGTGTGTGTGTGTGTTTTGTCGTTACAGTCGTTACTGACTCTTCATGACTCCATATCCATGGAGTTTTCTTGGCAGGAATACTGGAGTGGTTTGCCAGTTCGTACTCCAGGCGCCTACAGCACCTGGTATTCCTTCGAGGTCTCCCATCCAAGTACTAACCAGGGCCGACCCTGCTTAAATTCCGAAATCAGGTGGGATCGGATGTGCTTAGGGCACCTAGGCAGCTCACACCATCACACTAGATGTGCTTAAAGGTCTCCCCAAGAGATTTAACACTGGCCTGATGTTTGAGAGATGTGAAAGTGAATGTTTGAAAGCTGTAATGTGCGAGCTTTGAGCAGACCTTAAAAATCACAACAACTGATTCATGCTGCTGGCGTTATCCCTTGGAGGAGTTTACTATTTTAAGAGGCTCAGTTTCACCCTTTCGTATTGAAAACTGAGTGTGAAGTTCAGCTCAAGGATGTGTGAGTGTTTTGTCTCATGATGGAGGATGGAATGTCAAGCTTCTCTTACAGAATTGCAACGTTTCAGCAACATGCTGAAAGCCGGGCTGCAAATATGCCTGCAACCTAATCTTGATGCTGGAGGACTACAGGAATGCGTAGTTGTTTATCTGCCATCTAGCGTTTAAGCGAAGATATGCACTGTGGAACACATGGGGCAAGACGATAAAGGCTTCATGACCCATGGAAATGTCAGGCGCTTCTCCTCCCATTGACAGCAGGCTCCCTGACCAATAGCCACTGATGGACATTCTGAACAGCAGGAAAATCACAGATAATGTATTTGTTTAGTTTCCATGTTTGTAGACTCCCTGCAATAAAAACCTTTTCTTTCATATGAGTCATAACGACATAAATAGACATACAGTATTTACTTTAATTCACATCAAATCTTTTTAAGGGTAGCATATAGCCCTTCTTAATGGGGGTTCTAGACTATCTGAAGAGAGCCACAGACTGAAAAATGTGAGATGTTTGTGAAAGATACCAGAGTTTTATCCTTGAGTGAGAACCTAAAAAGGAGCAGGGGCTTAAAAAAAAGGTTGAGAATGGCAGGTTTAGAAAATGAAAACAAGCCACTTAAAAACTTAAGTGACATAATACAGCAACATAGGATACAATACTAAAAGAAACTCCAAAGCACAGAGAGAACTCCTAGTTCCCTGAGCTCCTTGCCCTCTGAAGATGCTGGACACAGAGTCTGGCGAAATGGTAGGAAGAAAAACCTCCAGAACAAGGCCAAACAGCCCAAAAAAACTCAAAACAGTTATAAAATCCCAGCTGTGAAAGCCTTCGAGAATACAAATTCCAGATTTGTCTGTCCGTCCATCTGTCCGTCCATCCATCCAATAAATCACAGAAAATAAAATGAAAATACTAAGACTGCTTTAAAGATGACCACAAGTCTAAAATGCTCTGGAGATTATTTTTAAAAAAAACATTACTTGGACATTATTAATGTTGGAGGCAGGCAAGCCTCCCTGGAAATGGTATACAGGAACGTGGGTGCCATTACGAAAAGATCCTTTCACTCACAGCCACCTCCTGTATCTCACCTGGCAGATGTCCATTTAAGGGTGGAGGGAGGAATGTATGGGGGTGAGTGGAAAAGCTTCTTCCTCGTGAGTGTTTTGATCTCATTCAGTTCCTTTACCATGTCAAAGTAGACTCTAGCCCAGGGGTCCTCAACCTAAGGCCCGGGGGCCGGATGCAGCCCCCCAGGGTCCTGAATCCGGTCCCCAGGACCAATTGCAGACCACCCCACCCCCTACTTCGCAAGCAAGCCAGCCTATGCAGCTGCTTCTATTGCTGAAGTGGACTATGTCAATTCCCCCACTCCCTCCACCCACCACCCAGATGTTCGGCATGCTAGCTAGTGGGACAGACCGATGAAGCTGTTTGGATGAACAGCGAAACGTTTCTATCTCTCAAAAAAGAAGTCCAGTAGCCATGACTCAACTCCCAGTTAGCTAGTGGGACAGTTCAAAGTGAGAGGGCCACGGCAAGGTCTCCCGCTCCCCCACCCGCCACCCAGATGGTTGAGGCACCGGCTGCAGCCAAGCAGGGCAATTTAAAACGTTGGCTTTTTTTTTTTTTTTGGACTGTGATCCGCCCCCCCCCAGTGGTGTCTGGGGGGTAGTGGATTGGCCCGCTGTTTGAAAACTTTGAGGACCCCTGCTCTAGCCTGTAAGAGGCGCTTAGCTGGTTGCAGATTCTACCTGCATTGTTTCCTTTCTTCTGTGTTGGGATGAAGCACTGTTTGTCGTAATTCTCACCTCCCTGCCATTATATTTTAAAAACTGTTGGGAAGGAGCCTTTATCCTGCTCTCCCCTCAGCTTATCTCTGCAGAGAGAGCAGGAGATTTACTAGTGATTCTGTACCGTGTGCTCTGTCTTGCACCTGGGAAATTTCTGGGTCCTCCATTTTAAAAGGTAGATTGGTGACTTGGAATTTTGGGTGCACCATGGTTCACATAGTTCTGTGCTTTCCAACTCTTTCCTTCTGAATCCCAAATATAGCAAAATAATAGCCCTCCCCACCTTACGTTCCTGAAGTCCTAAAGGGAGCAAAAAGAAAAAGAAACCCAGCCAAGCCAAAGTGAAACAAAGATCCCAAAATGAACATAAGGAAGAGAGATGAAGAGGTAGCATAGGGCCTGACCTCTGAGAATATGGTTGTATGCACGTGACTGAATGTTTGCTTGTATTTAAGTTAATGGAAATTTAATTGGTGCTATCAGCCTATAATTTATAAGTTGCTTGGTTGATAGCAGAAGGCTTAGAGAGTCTACTCTTCTAATTAGAGACAATGGTGAACCAGGGCTTGGCCTTGAAAGTATCTTCCCAAACCAGAGAGGACAACTGGACTGTCTAATAGCTACCTGCTAGATGAGTGGTATAAAAGGTAAATAAATAAAATAAATAAATGCTGCTGCTCTCTCTGTGCTGCTGTTGGTTTTACTGTATCTCCCACTTCTAACAAAACAGTGACCTCCTGCTTAAAAGAGGGCTTACGCACAATATAAAACCAACTGGAGAGGGGCAGAAAAGGATTAAGAATGAACCAATGGCATCTTTAAGCCAGATACTCTGGTTGCAAAAGCATATGTCTATGCAGAGAATCCACCACAACAGCTTGTCCTAGCTGATCTACCTCTCAAATTCTCAGGCACTACACTTATCACAGGAAAAGTTTCTAGTCAAAGGAGAAAGACGCAGAACAATTAGCGTAAGAGCTAAAGTGATATTCATCTAACCCCCTAGGGCAGTGATGGCGAACCTATGGCACGGGTGCCAGAGGTGGCAATCGGAGCCCTTTCTGTGGGCACCCGGCATCGCCCCTTCATAGCCACCTGTATACAGGTTAAATTACTGTATTGGCACTTTGCAAAAAAAAAATTAGTGGGTTTTGAATTGCAGGTTGGGCACTCGGTCTCTAAAAGGTTCACCATCACTGCCCTAGGGGATGGATGCAATACCAGTTATCACCAATAAAACTGGATCTGAGAATGGATTGTGAAGGTTCTTCTCTACCACTTTAAAGTTATAGATTTGGCTCTTCTATGTAAAACCGGCAATAACCTACCAGGTACAAAGAGGATAGAAGCTGAACAGCTTGCTCAAGACACTGAAATACTATTGCTCTGCCAGTTTCATTACACAGTCTTCTTCTAATTTTAAATGGTCCATCAAATACTTAAGAAAACGTATTTATTTTATTTATAGAAATGCTATTTAGGGAAGTGCTAAAGCGTTACCTACATGATCCATAAAACTTCCAGTTAAGAGAACCACATGTAACAGACAAAGTGTTGGGACTACAACTAGGTTTGTGAAGATTCTCAGTCATCAGTGCGACTGCAACCAAGACTGTAAATATGGCAAGCATGGGTACATTTGATGTTTATGCATTGCTCTTCTAGGAAGAGATCTTACAGGTTAAAATGTTTACGCATGCATCTGGAATTATGAAATAGAAGTGTACAGTGGCAGCAAGCATCAGCCATCCTTTTTAAGAGTAAAGAAGGCACATGTGTTGGACCTATCTGTCTGTGGCACATGCTCCAAATTCAACACTACTGTCCGCATAAAAATGGGTTCTCCGGAATACAAATTCCCCTCCTTCAGTCTCATAGCAATGTGGAAGTATCTTGAATTGGATCCAAGCTTCCCTCCATCCATCCAGAAGTACTGGAGAAAGTAACTTTTAGCACCATCCCTTTATGACACCCCTAACACATTTAATGGTCAATATTGGGTATTTCCACTTCCACAATGGGGAGGATATCAGCAGCAGTAGTTTGACACTAACCTATGAGTCCACCCCCCTTTTTTATTTAGAGTGTGTTAGTTAAGTCTTAAATCAGCACCAATTTGCCACCGAGAATGACATCATTCCTGTCAAGCAGACAGAGTTCAGCAACAGGATACTGGTCCTCAGGTGTACAGGTGTCTGGACAGAGTTCTTGTTTCTCCTTATTGAATACTTTAACGTTGATTCCTATATACATTCCCTCAAAGAGCATCAACGGATTTGGTTTCAGACTTTCTATGACTTTGGAGGACCAAGTCATCTCATATGCTAACAACAGAGGGATTTATAACCAAGAAATGTTGGTAGGTGATTTAGACAGGTGGTGCTGGAAAAATTCAAGTACACCCTGAAAAGGGGCACATGAAGGTGGCAGTTAAAGTACCTTCAACAAGTCCAACATAAGCATCAACACTCCAAAAGTTCATTGCATTCTGTGTATGCTTTTTAGCTCAAGACGTCCCCTTACATTCTACCCTCTCCACGGCATATCAATCTGAACATCATGTCTTTTGAACACAAGTTTCAGGAAAAAAAAATTAAAGCCTGCTACTCACACTGGAGAAGCTTTATATCTATTAGGAGTTCCAGAGTCAGAAGGATCACCACCAATACTACACAGGCTACCAGGAAACTGTTGAGACTTGCACTGAGCAAAAATACCTGCCACACAGCCGCTCGTCTCCCGCAGCACGGTTTTAGCCAGTTAGATCTGAAGAAGACAAAACAGGAGGAGGAACCAGGAGGAGGAAAGAAAGAGACAGGGAGGGAGAAAAAAGGTAGATGGGTAAGAGTGATGGGACAGCAAGAGGACAGAAATTTGAGTGCTTGGCTTTCTAATCTTCTACGAGTACTCTTCATGTTACTTTGGGCTTCCTGTTCAAGTTATCTTAGAAAGTAAGTGTGCATTCCTGTGTATGCTTTGCATACACTAAATGCACACATTCCAAAGAGGACTGCCTATTTTAGCAAACAAACAAATACATGTGACAGACTAATTTATTAGGACATATTCAAGGAACAGAGAAATGAACAGTAGGAAGTAGAGCTGCATCTGCAGTGAACACCAGAACCCAATTCTATCGCTGTTTTGCCATTTTCCTACAAAGCAGCATAAGAACTAGATAAGCCCTGCTAGCTCAAACTAAGGCCTTATCTAGTCCTGCAGTCCATTCCTACAAGCTCCAACCAGATGTCTCTGGAAAGCCTCATGCTGGACTTCCAACAATATCTAAATTTGTATAGAGACCATTGGTTGCAGGTGTAAAGTCTGTGAGGTCCTGCACACAACGTTAATACCTAAACAGAGACACTTGAATCACCCAGCTGCTTCAAACTCATGGCTGCTGAGGATCCTTTGGAGTTAGATGGACACCATGATAATTACCGCAAAAAGCAAAGCAAAGTGTTCTGCTTATATACCACCCCATAGTGCTTAAAGCACTCTTTGGGCAGTTTACAATTTAAAATATGCAGGGCACACATTGCTCCCCTCCCTCAACAGTGAGCTGAGTACTCAAGGCTTCTGGGAGTTTTAGTCCAATAACAACTGGGAGCCCAAGACTGGAATCCACAGATAAAGCATCTGTTTGGTTCTGCAAACCAGCTTCCTTTTGTATTACCGCTCTTTACAACTCTAATGAATTCCTGCAGATGAACGGAGGGCAGAGAAGCATAGATCTAGAAAAGGCACAAGGACAGGATTTTTATTTCAAACTAGTAAGTTATGAATTGCTGGATACCTCATTGGTTTAGGTAATTTGGCTGCAGAGACAGAGGTTGGGAGTTTTTATTCACCATTAAAGGTCCCATCCAGCTCTGCCGTTCTAAGATGAGCACGGCTTCATCTTTTTCATTTTCTACTACTGTTTATTGCTCTTCAAATACAGATGACGAACAGCAGAGGGCAGGGACACATTTATAGAGGATAGAAAAGAGAATGTGTGCTTCTATCATTGTGCCCCCAAAGCTGAGAGCAGCTGTAGAATAGGTTGGCGATGCTAGCAGCAACAGCATGATGAGAGTTCATGCTGATCGACTTTTTATAGCAGAAACGGTGGGGTTTTTTGTTTGTTTGTTTTTGTTTTGCCAAACTGCGTGCGCTTGTGTTTATGCAAACTTTTAATTGGTATAATTCAAAAGCTAATCTGGTCTACAAAGTTAACGTAACAATGAAAACGAGAAAAATCAGACATCCAACGTGGCATCGCAAGCCCCAAAGAACGAGATGTACTTTCAAGAACAAAATGAGCTTCCGACTCATAAATAAACCTATAAGCTGAGTTGGCCATCTGGGATTTCCTTTGGCAGAGAGTTCCAGAGACTGGCCTGCAGCCACAGAGAACTCTCTTATCATCATAGTAAAAGAAGGACTGGGGAAATAAAAAAGCCTTTTCAGCTGATATGTATGAATCCTGAGGCACACAGAGGAAAAGATATTACCTATACCAGGGATGGTGAACTTTTTAGAGACTGAGTGCCCAAACTGCGATTCAAAGCCCACTAATTCTTTTGCAAAGTGCCAATACAGCCATTTAACCTCAATACAGGTGGCTGTGAAGGGGCAGTGTCAGGTGCCCACAGAAAGGGCTCTGAGTGCCAACTTTGGCTCCCGTGCCATAGGTTCGCCAACACTGGCCTATACAATTTCAAACAATTCTTGGGTTATAGATTCTGGATAAGGGTGAACTTCTCACAGAGTATTGGTATGTAGCCATAAGTTAAACATACTCTATTATGACAATCCTGGTATCAGAAGCAATTCTTCAACAGAAAAGCTAAACTGAATGCTTTGGCTATTGCATAGAAGCAGTATTCAAACTCGGTGAGTATCTATTACAACAACAACTTTATTTCCTAATAAGCTCATCAGCATCCCATGCTGAACTTGGTCAAAAAAGTTCCTGTGGCCAATAAAGTAGGCATAAAGTAGGGACATTATAGATAGGGTATTTCTCCTCAAGTATAGACAAAACAGCCATTCTCTGGTTCTAAAATCCTCTGAATCCAAATGGTGCCTCTCACTACTGCTGCACATTTCTTACAAATTCTGCCACACAGAATTTGTCATTGGCAGTCTAAGCTTAGAATTCTGGGAGTTGTGGTCCAAAACATCAGGAGGGCCGAAGTTTGGACATGCTTGCGCAGCCGTCAGTTCATTGAAACTACTGGCTTGTAGTCATGGCAAACTTAGTTATTCATCTGTTTAGGTAGAATATAAGTCTGCCCTAGCCAGCATTTGGTGACTTCAGTTGAAAAGTTTCAATGAAGCATTTATGTTTTCCCCCTTTGGCTCAGAGCTGAGCTTTCATTTAAGCAGAAGCATCTGAATAGGTACTTTATCATTAATGATGTTCTCCCACATTCTATACACTTTTTTTGCCCTCACAAAACAAAACTGTGAGAAACTCTACATGGGGCTTCCTATGAGGTTAGTGCAGAAGCTGCAGCTGGTGCAGAATACAGCGGCCAGGTTATTAACAGGAACTAAAAGATTCCAGAATATTACTCCTGTTCTAGCCGCTCTGCACTGGTTGCCAATACGCTTCCAAGTTGACTTCAAGGTTCTATGTTAACACACAAAGCCCTAAATGGGTTGGGAGGACCTTGTTACCTGCCAGTGCGGCTTCTTCCAAATAGAACGTCCCAGACCACTTGCTCCTCACAAGCTGACCATCTGAGGGTGTCTACACTGAGGGAGGCCCGTAAAACATCAACCAGAAACCAGGCCCTCTCGGTGATAGCCCCTCAGTTTTGGAATGAACTGCCCACTGAAATAAGGTTGGCTCCCAAACTCAATAGCTTTAAACAGCTATTAAAAACATGGCTTTACAGAGAAGCTTTCCCGGAAAATTGATTCTTTTAACCTATAATATCTAGGAATTTCTCCCTCTGCCACTTATGTGTCTTCGATTTTCTTCACTGGTGTAGCTTAACAGTTAATTTTGTTTATTTTTATTATAATTACATTGATGACAGATATTTTTGTTATTTTGTATTTTGCATTTGATTTGTATATATTTACTGTATGTGTTTTATACCGGTAATTTGTATTCTTCCCTTTGTAAACTACCCAGAGTAGCCTTTGGGCTAGATGGCTGCGGTATATAAATCTAACAAACAAACAAACAAAGTTTTGAATAAAAGACAGCCACCAGGCCAAGTTGATCAGATCAACTTAAATCCAACCCTAAGGTGCTGAAACGTTTGGCGGCAAAGTCAGCAGCTTGGTGGTTCTAATCCCGGGTGTCACACAGCGGAGTCAGCTCCTGCTATTAACCCCAGCTCCTGCCAACCTAGCAGTTCAAAAGCATGTAAATGCAAGTAGATAAATACTGTAGGTAACGCTGTAAAAAGTGGGAAGGTAAACAGTGTTTCTGTGCAGCCATGCCGGCCACATGGGCATGGACTTACACAACAATGGCTCTTTGGTTCAAATACAGAAATGAGCACTGCCCCTAGAGTCTGTATGACTAGCACACACGTGTGTGTGTGTGGGGGGGACCTTTATATTTTTATCCCACTGCTGTCTCATCTGACAGCATCAGCTCTTCGGAACCTTGGACAGAAGTCTTCTCAATCAATGGTTATCCTAACCTTTTAACTGGAGATGCCAGGGATGGCACTTGCGGTCTCCTGTTTGCAGCTACAACCCATTCCCAACTCTGTCCAAACTCAGAATGGTTTTGAAGATGCATATCTCATTGGTAATGTTTCTGCAGTATTAGTGCATGGCCTGAGGAAGTGGACTTGACCCACAAAATCTCACTGAGGTTGGGTACCTAACACACACACACACACACACACACACACCGTGATAGACTGGGGGGGGGTGCTTCTTCTAATAAAAATTCACAAGAGGGAAAGGTCACGAATGGCAATTTAAGGCAGAGAAAAAAAGCGCATCTTTCCACATTTGTCTCTGTACAATGCCAATCTGTTACCAGCTGACACCTTTTGTAATACACTACTGTTTAAATGAGCGCTCAACACTGAGCAAGAGTGGGAAAAGATTGCCATATTTCTTTGGTAATGAGCCACTATAAACACTTCAGCTCAAGCTGCTAACAGCTGTCACTGTTTCCGCTTCCTTGACTTAGAAAAAAAGGGGGGGAGTTTCTCCCTCAATATGCAGCACTGTAGCATGTTCACAGATCCATCACTTTGCTCAGTACGATTTGCAGAAGAGAAAGCAAAACAAAGACAGAAAAGGAAAAAATGAAATAAAGGAAGTAATTGCTCGCTAAAAGACATCCAGGCACACCTCAACCTATTAGTAACCAGGAATGGGGTTCCAAGGAGGACAAGTTACACGGGTGACTCGACTTCATTTGCAACTCAGAACTCACCCACCCCTCCCTTTTCCCCCCTGGGAAAAAAGAGCTTATTTTTAAATAAGGACTTGGACTTGGGGCTTCGGACTTGGGACTTGGACCCAAAGACTTGCTTACATCCCTGCTAGTAACAACAACAAAAAGATATATGAATGTATGAGACCATCATAAAGCCACGCATTAGGTGACTGCGACAGGAGTACGTGCACACCCTGAAAAAATAGGAACATCCAGCTGCCAACAGTCAACTCATTCTCCAACAGCAATGCCCATGTAACAAACAGGAGATCTCAGCTGACTGGGGCAATCACTACAGTTTTAAATAAGTACAGCAAAACCTTAGGGAAGAAGATTAATGGGAGGAGGAGACCCCAAGCTATTGAATGGCTGAAAATCTGTTGCATGTATTATGTTGACGCCATGGAGATGACACTCTCCCTAGAGAGAGAGAGGTTGGTGATTAAAGAGCTCTTGCTTCCATCCAGGACTTGCACAACTTACATACTATGATACTGATTGCACATGAGTTGTACAAACCCTGGAATCAAAGCAGCATACTTTTTAATGACTGGCACCCACCCTTCCTCTACTGGCAATCTCCTCTCCAACCTCATATGAATGATACTCCTGTATGCCTCCTGAAAAGAGGGGACGCATGAGGGAGGGTTCTCTGTTGGGTAAAGCTAACCCGTGTTTGTGTTCAGAGACCTCCCAGAGAAATGACAACAGTTTAGAGACTCAAGAGGCAAGTGAAAAAAGTATAATAGAAACAACAGATGCAGCACCATCCACCTCCTTGTGATGTAACCGCACGTAGATAATGAAAATAAATTCTACAGGGCCCTAAGAATGAAGCAACACAATCTCTTTTATGGGGAAATGAAGCCTTTGGAACTGGGGAACAAATGATGGCACATCATTTGCCCTGTAGCTGGAGACCCCACACCGGATACCTTCATATCTGCTCACTTACAGAAAAGCTGTATTTGTAAACATCTGCAGCAGTATACTACAAGGTCCCCTCAAAAGGGTAATATTTGGAAGCTCTGACAAAAGTGATGAACCCTGAATAAGGACAAAGGCTGAGCTAAAATTTCTTAGGGCGTTTATACACGACCCCTAAGCTCCGCCGCAAATGGCTGCAAGGTCCGGACCTTAAAAATGTTTACCCACCAGCTCCGGACTTTGCAGACAATTAAGTGCGACCCCGCCTACTTTAGCGCGACCAAACAGCAGTTTTCTTGTACCTGGTCTTTGATGGTGACAAATATTTGATCCGGTGTAAGGATAGGGAGTGCGGGGCTCTCCTGGCTTCTGTTTGTTCTGATCTGAATGCTGCCGGGAACAAAACGGAGGTAAACCGGCATTCTTTTCTTTCTTTTTTCTCCCTGCCTCAGGCAGCCAGCAACCAGGAAGTGCCGAGGGGGGTGGGGACAGAGGAAGAGCGACGAACCCCTAAGATCTCTGGTCCGAATTTAAGTGGCCAGCGGATCTTAGGGGTCGTGTAAAAAGGCCCCCAGAAGTCATTTTTCTGTGAAACATTCTGACACCTTTCTAAAGTCTTCTAATTACAGAAGCCAAACTTCAGATTTTCAGGGTTTCTATTGTGAAGCCCTTTCTTCTGCACATGGCTGCCTTTCTACCTTTAGAGTATGACACTAACCAGGAGGAAGTAAAATGATGGCCCAGGCTGTCCCCCACACATGCTGTTTTTGCCAGAAGTGCAAAGACCAACTCTTGGTGGGGGTGGGAATCGAAAAAAAGGCAGTGCTGCAACTACTGTTTCTGAGAAATAGCTGAGAGGACTTCTGGAGAAACTCTGAAATGTCTGGTCTCTGTTTCTCTGGCTCCAGAGTGTGTGGGAAATTTTGGGAGGCCCTTTGTCTGCAGCTGTACCAGAAACATTGATAAGCAGATCCATGGGGACATCAGCACTGCAAACTCATTAAACAGCCAATCCACCAAGCAGTAAATGATCCTTCAAATGGGGTTTCCAAAGACACGTGATAATAGCAAGAGGCCCAATATAGACACACTTTCATATGATGTTATGAAAAACTTTGAAAAGGGGGGGAAATTGCACAGTTCAACATGGCAATCACATGGACAATATCTCCAGGATTATTTCTGTTCCTGACCAAGGACTAAATACAAGATAACACAGATTAAGCACTCCCTTTCCCTGCCTTTATACCCAAACAATTCAGGACTATTAAATATGATGGAAAAGAAATAACAAATGCAATGCCAGAAAGAAAACAGGATTCTGATCTTAAAACATTTCTGATTCATAGTGTTAAGACTGCAAAGTCAATTTATTTTCAATAGCAATAAAAGATACATAGGGACTAACTTTTTGCCACTGTTTTAAATATAGGACTCATAAAGCCAATGTGTAAAGCACTTTCCAACAACTTTTATGACAGGCTGGAGGACCAAACAAGATTTTTTAAATGAACAAATTCTAACAGATTTCTTAGCCAACAAATAGGTAAACAGCTGTCTTTTTTTCAACTTTCATATATTTTTCTAGGTCTTAAATTACACAACACAAACTGTTTTCCCTGTAAACCCTGTTCTTTCACCTGGTTTCACAATGTTTTTAATGCATATATAATCACATAGGAAACACCTTTTCTAGGAAAGGTAGTTGATGTAATTTAAAAATAATTATAATCTTGAGTTTCATCATTGCCTTCTGTGTTAATGTGTATCAGAGCCAAAAGATAATGATGGTAAGTGATTTCAAAGCACTCTGGCCTCTAGCGGAACACGTTCAAGGACCATAAACACTTTCAGAGGTTATGATACACAACACAGAAAGAGAATGCTATCTCTTTTGTCTGAGCAGTTAGAAAACTGCTGGGTAGCTCTGTGATTTAGGTCTCTGACGGAGCAGCCAGAGGTTAAGAGTTTGATTTTTCCCTGTCCCTCTTTGACAGAGGTTGGACCTGATGATATTTAGGATCCCTTCTGGCTTTGCAGTTCTAAGTTTAAATGAGATAGACCAGTGGTGGCAAACCTTCGGCACTCCAGATGTTTTGGGCTACAACTCCCAGAATTCCAAGCCTATATTGTCAATGACCAAGGACTGTGGAAATTGTGGTCCAAAACATCTGGAGTGCCGAAGGTTTGCCACCACTGGGACAGACAAATAAAGATTATGATTCGCCTAACTTATTTTCAGAGGTTACCTAAATTACTACAGCTGCTGCCATTATTTATTTGGCGTGTTTCTGCTAGTCAGTGACTCTCAAAACAGCTGACAATAATCATTAGTATACAATTCATCTGTTATGCCAGCAAAGAAACACTGTAAATGAAATAGCAATTTATTGAAGGATGCATCTGTGACTTTTTGACATTATTCCAAGACCGATGTGACAAATAACCAGGCCTTGAAGATTATTAGTACTATTATTATAGATGAGATGACTGGGCCAGGAGACACTATAATGTAGAATGTGCCTGCTTTAGAAGACTCTATACTGGTTTGCCCTCAGTTAATCAGTTCCCAGGCAGACTTTCAAATACAGGAGCAGATACATCTCTCAGTCAAACAAATGGATACTGAACCCAACATCACCAGAGGGAATTAGTTCCAACTTTCAAACTACTTGCTTCGTTCTTACCCAACAAGCCTAGAGTATTAATGAGCACCACAGCTGGTAAATGGTCCTCAGACTAAGACCTGGCCTCATAAAATCCACGGGCACACACCTAAGTATGGGAAGTGAAAGATCGACCTAGCTACTAGACATGACTCCTTTGAACGGGAAACCCACAAGGGTGAATTGGATACTGAGGAGTTCATGGTCAATATGAGAAAAAAGAAAACGGAAAATAAAAAAAATATTAACTAGATTCATTGTTAACTAAGCAGTTTGCCCCCCCACCCCCACACATGGTTGGAAATGATACTTCAGTATTCCTGCTAAGTTTTGTCACAAATGTTAGCATGCTCGTTCTGTCTAATCCAATACATTTCATTCTCAACTGACAACTGTTGGAGGCCCTTATTCACTGAGGTTCTTGAACTGAAAATGGCTCAGCGCCTCCCGTATATCATGCACTAAATTATTCTCCCCCAGGGAGGCTAAACTGGAACGCTCATCAATGTCTTTTAAGCAGCAGAGGAAGACCTATTTATTTCCCCTGATATTTTCATAGGATTTTTTTAATTTGGTGAGTGTGACATCAGAAGTCACCTATCGCTGAGGCCATTGGCTTTGTTCAGAGAAACAGCACATCCAACGTAAGCTAATTAACTCTATTGCCTTTTACAGTGCAGACTGTGATTTCCGTATATTAGATGGTCTTAAGAGTTATCTTAAGCATGAAATTGTAAGCCAACTTGACCCAACGGAATATACCAAATTAAAAAAAAAAGGTTTTAATAACTCATTTTCCACTTACCCTTCTCTTTGGTACTCCTCATCCAAATTTGACAACAGCTGGGAACCTGCTACGGACAGATCTAGCGCAGCTAGGGGTAAATCCCGATAAGCAAAATTAACAAGCTGTACAGGTGCTATGCTTTTGGTTTCTTCCTCAACTTGCTGTGATATTATTTCAACTTCGGAAACTCCACCTTCTATAGCAGGCCTAACAAATAAAGTTGACAACAGGAAACAAAAAATACATGATCAGCAAGAAAAAGCAGTCCCGAGAGGCAACCGTGTTGTTTGTTCTGCAAAAGGCACACAAACTTTATTCATAATTATATTAGAAAGATATGTATTATCTATGCATATTTGTTGACATAACCATCAAGGAGGAGTGCCATACATGCAGAATAGCAAAACTTTTCTAAAATTTGGGACTAAAGCTGTTACTTTATATAGAAGGGGATGGGGGTTTAAATGCATCAAGAGTAAGTCTACATCTCTGTGGTCTGAGTTGCCATGTGATGGATGCGTGAATAAGCAGCGTTATGTGCTGTCATTGAACCGTCACTTGTATGTTGTTGATCTACTGATAGGAATCACTCTACTAATCATCAGATGTCCTCAGAAAAAGAAAAACTACCCCTTCACATGTGAAGAATGCAAAAGTACTCGATGAAAAATAACAAGGAAAGAATGTGTATATCATGCCCTGGAGAAACTGCACAGATTCTCTGCCAATGCACCAAAAAGTATTATTTACAATTTCCATAACGCCGGGATATCACTATAGATATCTTTACAAAAGACCTGACTAAATGCAAAATGGTACATGTACAAGGGGATCTTCCAGTGCATTTTCTCTTTGCTTAAAACCAGCTATTAATTTATGGGTCAGGAAGTTCACTCATAAATTCATTTTATTTATATTCTTTCTCCCAGTCAAGGGAATCAAGTCAACTAACAAAAATAAAATGTTTAATAGGCAAATACAGTCCAAATACAACAAATTGCACTAGTGAAAGTGAATTAAACATACTAAATAAATGTATTGAAATAAATAAAAACAATTAAAAACTAATTTTAAGCAGATTGAAATGCTTACAAAACTTAAGAGATGCGGCAGGAGGAACAATGGTTTACATGCAACATTTCCTTTATGAGATGACGGCAGCCACTGCTGTAACTTGCCTCTGAAGCAGGTGATCAAAAAATCTCCAGTGATTTAAGTGACCTGGATAATCATCTACATAATATTAATAGCTCACATTCTACATCAGGGGCCAAATTAGTTAAGAACATTTGCCTGAAACAAAGCATCCAGCAAAAAAAAATGGAGCAAATATGAAGAATTAGGAAAAAAGAAGAGTCAGCCAATATAAAAGTTTTGAAAGCCTCTTTTCTATTTCCGTCTGGGAAGGGAAAGCAATGCTTAGATTACACAAGAAAGCAAAGTGTTCTGCTTATATACCGCCCCATACCACTACAAGTAGTCTCTGGGCGGTTTACAATTTTAATTATAGTGTGCAGGCTACACATTCCCCCCCCAAGCATGCTGGGTACTTGATTTTACCGACCTTGGAAGGATGGAAGGCTGAGTAAACCTTGAGCCGGCTACCTGGGATTGAACCCCAGGTCGTGAGCACAGTTTTACCTGCAGGACAGGCATTTAACCACTATCCATAGGCATGAGACTATTAGGAATGAGACTCCCATCATTTCTTGTATTCTGATAGCAATTGGCCAGACATAAAACTCCCCTGGAAATATGGACATGCTAAAAAAAACAACCCAATAGGAAAGTATGAAATTCAAAATATATTTATCCTAAATTATATTACCAATCACACAAGTGCCCAAAGCAAAAGGGAATGTCACGCTGCATAATTTGTATACCCACCCACCCCAATCTTGCACCTTTGCAAAATCTGAAATGTGATGCCGATGAAATACGTTTTGGATTTCTGGGAATGGACAAATGCTGTGAGCGACTATCTGGAAGTTGAGTCATGGCAACTGGACTTTTCTTGCGAGACTGAAACGCTTCGCTACTCATCCAAGCAGCTTTGTCAGTCTGAGGAAAGTTAGTGATGAGTCCTCCATTTTATAGTTCACCTTCATTTCACATCACCCTGGTCTGAATAGGCTCAGACAATGGCCTGAAGAGGCTCATTAGGTGGACAAGGGCCTAAGGTGTGAGAAAATCCCACCTATGCAACTTTTCCCAACACCCATTAAGTATGGGTTGTTGTCAGTGATGGCCTTGCTGGTGAAGGTGTGAAGTCTGGGGATTGATGAAAGGACAGCTTGATAAGTAGCAGATTGTGTCTGAGCCCCCCACCTCTGTTGAGAGAGGGGTTTTCAATACACCCATGAATGGCTTCTCTGACCCCTCTCTCTAACCACCTCTCTTCTCTGTCTAATAGGTGTACATCCTCATCTTTGAATGAGTGCCCTTTGTCCTTCAAGTGGAGGGGTACTGCTGATTCGGTAAGCTACTATTTATTTTATTTAAAATATTTTTACACCTCTGGCTTCCCTCTTTTAAAAAGGGCCCAAAAGTCCTTGGATCTTGGGTAATGATAAGGTTCCATTCTAGGAACCAATAAAGAAGAAATTATGTATCTGTTCCTGTTCACTGAAAGCAGAAAGCTCTTGTTCAATTCCACATCATGCCAAGAAGGAAAACATTCTAAAAACATCAATCCAATAAGATTATTTAGAGACTTGCATTTCCCCCTTTACACAGTTGCCTTTTTAGTACTTACTGAGGATGGGTCATGTTGGAACACGCAACCAAGTCAGCACTTGTTTAGCTATATCCCGCTCGTTGTTCTCATCACAAATGGGATTTTCTTTAGAAAAGAAACGAAAAAAGAGAGTATTAACTAAGATAAAGGGGAACATAGTGCTAAAGATTCACATCACGCCATAAAGTATGAATGCAAACAAATTGATACGTCGGTTGTGAGTCGATCGGCAAGGATTCATTCCTTTTCTACCAATGTACACTTGGACATGTTATGAGAGTTGTTGCTTAGGATGATGAGGCTCAAGAAGCTGAAAGGAATGAAGGGAGGAACTCTTAGGGACGGTTCTTCTTGACTCTGTCAATGGCAGTGGAGGGTAGCTTATCCCTTCTGCCTGCTCACTATGATGTAAGACATGGACTAGGTCCCTTGAACTAGCCATTAATCGTCTATCTCCTAAAGGAGCATAACCAGCAAAATTGTGAGAAGAACCTGCCCTATTTCAGGACAAGGTGGGGATATGGCCTCACTCAGGAAGAAGATATTCACAGGAACTCTGCCTCTAGTAGGAAATGCTGGATGAAAAAGGCAGAAACCTGTGTGTCCTTAATTTTTTAACAAGCTTCTCTGAATATAAACTTTCATAACAGTGCACACCATAACATAAAATAATTAATCTTTAAGGTGCCCCACGATTCTTAGCTGAAATTGCTGCAACATAAGGATGCAGTTATTTCACTGTAACTAAATACAGTGGTACCTTGTATAAAGGATTTAATTTATTTCAAATAAAATTCTGTTAAGCCAATTTTCCTCTGTACAAATTTCCCATAGGAATGCATTGAAAACGGATTAATCCCTAATCACGACTGTTTTTGTTGTACACGTTCGCCCCATAGGTGATTCTGTTAAGCGATTTCCCCCTATCTCCAGAAATTAAACAAACTGCTTGTTATACAAGGGTCCACTGTATACGAATAAAGAAAGAAAGACAGGTTCTGCTTAACTATTTAGGTTAAGAGAGATAAGTCAAAACAAGGATGATCTCATCAAATTAAACAATTTCCAAGAACTGATTCAGTACAGAACTTTGACCCCTAGACATCAGGATAGATCTCAAGGTATCTTTCTAGATGCAGGCATACAGTATATCTGCAGCTACTGAATCTAGATTCCAAGAAAGACTGCACCTCCTATTGGGTCAGAAAGACTGGCAGACCCGCAGGCAACTGCAACCTGTTATAATACAATTCCTCTTTATTTTGCTTAAATTATCCTCATATATCAGTGGGACTTAATTTTTTCTTCAATAATAAATTTATTTTTTAATTCAGTCATAAAACACACATTGTCTATTACTTGTCTCCCCCATTATCTAGTCAGTGGTTTGATCATTTCACAGACTCATTGAATGGTGAAGTTAAAAGGTTCTTATAAGGTCATCAAGTCCAACCCCCAGCTCCATGCAGGAAATCCAAATCCATATATCAAAACTTTTTTTGGAACTCAAATGTTAGCAGATACAGACAATGAGACTCAAAACCATCTCCCTTCAGTTCATTCTTTATCTTTTGAACATAAGGCAGTGGTTGCCAACCGTGGGTTCCCAGATGTTCTTGAACTAAAACACCTAGAAGCTTTTACTGCTAGCCATGCTGGCCAGGATTTCTGGGAGTTGCAGCTCATGAAAAAAATGTCTGTAGAGGATTTTGCCCATTGGGTTTCCAATGTGCACCTGCTAAAACCCAACTACGGTATTTTAAAAGTCTGTGTCCATGTTCCGGCACACATGCCACCATTGAGCAACAAAAAACCCATCTAAAAAGGAAGAAAAAAAACCCACCCAACTGACAGGCACTAACTATAGAGGAGACACACAGAAACAGAAAACCAGCAAGATGCCTTAATCAATCCAAGATCAGGACAACAGGTGCTTGAAACGCAAGCAATACAAAGGACTGATGCCATTTTTATTCTCAGGCTCTGCAGCTGCTTGTATATATATATATAAAGAGATATTGCTGTCTTTCCCACCCACTCCAAAGAAAAACACACCCAGCCGAAATACACAAAGCAAGGGAGGAAAAGCGTTAAAGGCTCTTTCACAAACTGCCACTAACTTTAGGAAGGCCAGAACAGCACAGAGTCCAAATGCTAAGGTGAAAGAGCACAGATATTGACAAAACGGGGGGGGGGGGGGGGGGGACTTGTGAGAAGTGGCAAAGACCAAACAGGAAAATGGGTGAGAGATGAGAAGAGGCGAAGAAGCGCCATGCTCACAAGGAACCCCCTTGGGGGCAGAAAAAGATATGATAAAAGTAAGTAGCGGTGTTACTGGGTTTTAAGGGATAATCTTTTGATATACAGCGACAACAGCACAGGTTCCACAATGGAAGCTGATGGAAGTTCAACTCTCAGAAGTGGGTTATATTCCACCACCACCACCACCACCCTCTGCTCTTATCTTTTGTTTGCACTTTGGAGGAGGGTTGCATAGGCAAGGCTGGGAAACCCAGTGATGAATCAGAGGGACACAGCACTGGAACCGCCATGAGGATGTGCTCAAATAAGACCCTCAGCAGCTAATATTTTCTCTCATAGAGGTTCTTCTTCACATGCCCCGGTCAGCACTTCATACAGACAAGAATGCCTTGGTCCTCCTGAACACTCCAGCATTTTCTGCTTTCACCCCCACGAGAGACGCAAGAAGAGGCACCACCAACCTCCGTGTAAGTATCAACGGTCCACCTCGCGTTATTACAAGCATTATTTCACTTTTCGGCACAGAGAACGCAAACCGGGCAGGTCGTAGTGAGAGTAGAGGTAGTGCTTTAGAAATGAGGAGAACCTGGATGGAAAGCCATCTATCCATTTTTTTAAAAAAGTCATAGTGGACGGTGTATATTTTAAAGCTTTGTGGCCAAAGGTATAGTAGTGCTACTGTGCCCAAGGAGTCTTGCGGTTTTCCTTTCTCATTTTAAGCTTGCTTTGTTTGAAGCCTGTGGTTTAAGGCGGTGGGAAAATCCTGTGAGGTTGGCTTGTGGTTACAGTAGTTCAGTAGACAGTAACACACTGGGTGATGCAACTAAATTGGTAAGTATACACAGTCCAGCCAAAATGCAAACAAATTTGGAATACAACTCTGCAATGTGCGATCTTTGCCCATAATGAAATTTCAGGCAATCCGTCTCTGTATCCTGCAATTTACAGAGTGCAAAATGAATTTCAATGATACAGTTTCATTCCGTCTGTGTTCATCAGTAGGAATAAGTTCTGTGCAAAAGGGGGAGGGGAAGATGTTTATTTTATAGATGCTTGGCTAAAGTTTACTAGTACAGTATAGTCTTTGTTGCTGAACCAAGTTCCCCATATGTCACAGGATGGTAACAGAAAGCAGGCGTGTATGCATGCATTTATACACATACCAGTTGGGTTTAAGAGCTTGGCACGAGTGTACAAGATGCAGCAAAGGGCTCGGTAAAAGCCTGCACTGCTAGCTATTCTTGGGGTTGAGGAGTTCAAGGCAAGCGGTCCGAAACAGGAAAAACATTTCATTCACACTAGCCTGTATCTTTCCACTCACCACCTCGTCTAAACAACCAACATGAGTACTGATAAGCCATAATGCTTGGACTTTAACTAGAAAGGAGATTTCAGACCTGCAACAGCCCCCAGGAATACTGCTTTTCCCTTGCATTATTAAAAAAATATACTGTTCAGCTGTCGCAGAAAATCTTATTTTTAAATTCGGACAGTATAAAATACTGCTGAAAAGGTTGCTGCTCCAGAGACTGTTTCAAGAAGCATTCTTTTACCACTCCTAGCTCCAAGCCATGACGTTTTGTTTCTGTGTGTGATCCAAAGTGATTGATATAAGGTTTCAAGGTCCAAGCAATTTCAGAGCCAGGATAATTTAGGGAAAACTGACAGCAATTTTCAACCCAAGGGCCAAAATTTGGTTCCAGAGACATTCTCCGGCGAGTCATACTTTCCCGGAGGGTGGAGCAAAAATACCAGCATCTTTTCACTTAAAAGCTACGACTGCCAGTAATTATGCCTCAAAAGGCATGTCAACTTTTTAGAATGGAGAAATGCCATACAAAATCTGGGAAGCCATCAAAAAAATTATCCCGTGAAGAAGGTGGCATGGCCATCTTGAGAAGCAAAAGGCCTCGGGGCCAACAGCTCCAGACCCCTGCTTTATGGAGTACATGCCTCTACAAAAGCGAACTGATTCCTTGCATAAGGCCCCTTGCTATACATTCCCTGAACAGCTGAGGTGCAGCTAGTGAGAACAAATGTAAGGGTGTCCCTGCTCAAAAAGATATATAATTTGTTCCTTGACTTATGTAGCTCCAGGCCAGTTATTAAACTAAACCAACTTTTCCTGAATTGTTTTTAGTATATAGTAAGTTGCAATGAGCATTCTGATACAATCCAAGACTGTATTGCCAATGACAAAGTACTGTGGGAGTTGTGGTCCAAAACATCTGGAGGGCCAAAGTTTGGACACCACTGAGGTAAACCCTTTGAATCCATGGGATTTTAAATGTTGACTGACCAATGAACAGCTGATTCAATATGACTGAGGTAGCTAGAATGAGCACCTGGACTAAGGCCAATACATTTTATAGCAATATACAGATACTGTATATACAGTATATACAGTATATACTGACCCCCCTCACTCCACTCACAAAAAGTCACAGCCAAAAATCTGAAGCAAAACCTTTGCATTAAAAGCCACTCAGCTGTAAATGAAATCTGCTGATACCAAGAAATAGTACGTTTTCTTCATCTGTCATTAACCATGTACAGTGGTACCTCTGCTTACGAATTTAATCCGTTCCGAATGCATACTGTTAAGTCGAACAACTCTTACGTAGAAGTACCATATCTAAAAAATAAAAAATAAATTTAAAAAATTGTAAGTAGAGCAGACTACATCTAAAATTTGTAAGGCTGCAGTTCAAACGCCAACGGGTTTCCCCTCTTAAGTCAAACTGCTCTTAAGAGGAGCCGCTCTTAAGTAGAGATACCACTGTATATCTTAAAGGCCAACAGCATAATAGCACAAGATCATCCTATTAATATGACGTATAGCCATCTTCTCTCAAATGCATCACACTCTGTCCTTTAGATTCCAGTGACGAATATTCTTGATGTTTAAGGCTATCTGTTTGCAAACAGCTACAGTTACTTCATCCTGGTATTCCATATGGTACAGTATCTGCCAAGCTAAACCAAAAACCGAGGCTTAATCAAAAAATGTGGCATTCCGTCTCTTGCCTTATGCTCTGGAAGATCTCGGTGACTTACTAAGGTGTAACTCCACTGAATTAAAGGTCACCTTGAACCCTTATAAATTATCATCCCTTGTAGTGCAGTAGCTGAATCAGTATACCTGGAATTTTGTCCCTGGTGTATGGAGGGACTTGGTTTTTGAACTGTTTGCTGCAAAATATGGAGCATTAACACATGCTCTGTGGGACAGCTATGATCAGCTGTGAGCAAACTGCCAGCACTAACGTAGACCAGATGGGGTAACTTTCTGCTCATCTTCTGCTCTCAGAGACCTCTCTTGGTGGCTGTGAGTCACAAAGACTTCATGTTCCTGCTGACTTCCTTTAGGGCATTCCCATGCAGAGTTCCATATGTCACTAAGACATAAAAATCCAGTTCAAGTCTCATTGTTTTATATCAGTTTTATTTCACCTGTCTGAGTGCTTTTGTTGATTACTGGACTTGGTACAGCAGCTTCTGCCTATGGTCACTGCTATGACCAATGTGCAATCTACTTAGTTTCTTAGATTTCTTCCTTTCTTTTAAGAATACTCAGCTATTAGGACTCCACTCCAGAACAGTTGACAATAAAATGAAACAGAAGGGTGTGATATAGCATTGTTAAGTACACATAGTATGGGCGCTTTTACGTGATCCCTAAAATCCGAGGCATAGGGCTCCCAGATGCGGAACTTTAAATTGTTTTCCCACCAGGTGCGCACTTAAAAAAAATTAAGTACAACCATGCCCATCTAAGCGCACCCCAGCACATTTTAAAGGTACCTGGTCTTCGGAGGTAAAAAAATTTCTGATGCAGATTGTAAAGCAGTGAGTGCCGGGCTGTCCTCGCCTTCTGTTTGGTTTTTTTGCCCCCCTCCCCTTTAAGAGACTGGAATGCTTCCGGGGCTGCTCCTGACCCCTCACGCAGACAGGAGCAATGGCATGCAGAGGGGTGGGAACACAGCAAGAGGAGCAAACCCCCAAGATCTCTGGTCTGAATTTAAGTTGCCAGTGGATCTTAGGGGTCATGTAAAAGCGCCCATAGTGTGTCAGTACAGTAAATGCCCAAATCTGTCAATCAATAAAACAGAAATCAATAAAATTACCTGGCATCAAAAAGAATCACACTTACAAGTCTAAATAGGATCAGGTGCCCCTATCCTGTCACCCAAACATTATGCCTGCAATGCCTCCAAACCAGAGTCGTCTTCTGCTTCTTTTTTTTCCTCGAAAGGATTTTAGTCACAAGGAGTTTATGTTACCCCTGACTTCCTTTAGCTTTACATATGGTTTGCCCACATAAACTTTCATTCCAGGCAAAAATGAAAGCAACCAAACAAAACAAAAGACAAAAACCATGTGCCATGTTAAAGACTAACTTTCATATTTTAATGTAACATTTTGTGGACACGTCCACTTCTTCAGCCATACAGCAGCAGAATGATGTGTACAATACAATATGTAATAGAATACTGTATACATTTCATGCCAAATAGTCATTGACTGTTGTATGTGGGTACATTTGCATGCAAGCTCTTCTCCATAAACGTTCATGTGTCACTAAAACATAAAACAATGTTTCAAGCTCTATTTATATTTTTCATATTTATTTCATTCTATCTGTCTGGTGCCTGGTGATTTCTTCTTACAAGTCTGACAGGATAAGAAAACATGAACACTGATAAGGAACGTCCTTCACAATCGTCTCTATCCCAAGTCAGCACACTACCATGGATCATTCCCTTTTTTTGTTGAAGTGCTTGTCTTCGGAAAATTTCACAGCCTTGACAAGCAGCTTCAAAGGAAAAGCATAGCTAGGCAGAAATAAAACACTAAAAAATAAAATAAAAAGTGCCATGTGTGCTCGTATGAAGCTTGAGATTCAAGATTACATTCTCTAGTTCTGTTAGCAACGTATTTATTTATATCCTCCCCAGTTCTGGCTCCCAACCCTAACTCCTGGTCACTCAGTGTTATTTAGGTATTACGTCTGCTTATTCCACATTGGACTGGTTTTGAAATTCCCCTCCTGAAACTTCTCTTGTGTAACTGTGGCAAGAAAAGATCTGGCACTCAAGGAATGAGGTCACTGCAACCATATACCGTATGTTAAAAGGCTTTACAGTATTTTTATAATTGTTTTCTGCTAAGCAACTGAAAAGGGATGAAGAATTTAGGTGGCATATTGTTTTTTTAAATTACTCCTTACAATATGCTTCAGATGTACCATATGTCGGAGTCCTTTGCTTTTCTATTTCTCTATGAGCCGATCTAAAATATTAAAATTAAGCTCCTGATTCCTTCCCATATTGCTTGAGCCCATGAAATAAGCCTTGCTAATTGGGACAGGATGCAGTTTTCACAACTTAAGTTGTGAAAACAGTATCATGCCCCAATTAGCAAAGCCTAACAGGAGTTAATTGGCTCATCATTTATTTGATAACACATACAGAGAGAGGCACAATGACGCAATAGGAAATAATAATTTTAAAAGGAAAGAAAACAGAAGATGCCTCTTCAAATTCCCTGTTCTTAATTTGAATATGTCTTAAATGTTCTCACTAATATTGTCCCTCTTTATTGTAAGTCACCTTGGGTCCTTTCCCAAGGAGAAAAGTGGGGTAAAAATATTTAAAAATAAAATAAAATAAATAATATTTTGTTATAAGGACAAGACTGCTATTCGGTCAGAAAACAGTCAGATTAAGAACCCTTTATCCACTACAGTACTTGTGTTTTCAATGTGTGTGTGTGTGTGTGTGTGTGTGTGTGTGTGTGTGTGTGTGTGTGTGTGTGTGTGTGTGTGTGTGTGTGTGTGTGTGTGTGTGTGTGTTTCTAATTTCTCAGAGTAGCACTTTCCCCTATATTCATTTACTTATTTTTATTAGTCCTAATATTGTCCTTTCAATGATGTAACATGCTTCTTCATACTCAGTTCTTAGCTTTAAACATTGTATTTAATGTTGTTAACAACATTGTTGTTCTACTATAAATATTGTCCTTCACTGTTGCAAGACATCTTGGATCCTTTTCAATGAAGTTTTTTTTTATTATAAAGAAATAAATAATTTTAGTTTGTGCAGGAGAAAAAATAGCACACTGCTTCCTATATAGTTCTGCTTTGAAGAAGAATCTGAATGAGGAGAAATTCTCACCCTTGGTGAAAATAGCTAAATACTGTACTGCTGCAGCTGACAGCCTGCGGAATTGTTTGTAGGGAATATACAGTCCTTAGATATAAGAATGAGAGGCCACCGCCAGCTTCCACAATCAATGCCTCTGTAAAATGACATGAAATCATAGTGGCACTGTTGCAGCTGATGCCCTGTAGTAAAACACAATGGTTGCAGTAGCTCTAGCATTGCATGAAACAGCTGGAAAACTTGTATTTGGCAAGGATTCTGGTGTTGGTACTGTCAATTCACTGTGCTTTAGCTCTTCTCTGTCCCCTGAGCTGTAATGTTGCATCAGCCCCTGAGTTCGCCAAAAGTTTATAGGGTTCTACTTAATAATGTAAGAAAATAAGAGCATAAGAAGAGCCATGCTGGATCAGGCCAAGGGCCCATCTAGTCCAGTTTCCTGTAT
The DNA here is from genome assembly GCA_037367245.1 of Phrynocephalus guinanensis. Taxonomy (NCBI): domain Eukaryota; kingdom Metazoa; phylum Chordata; class Lepidosauria; order Squamata; family Agamidae; genus Phrynocephalus; species Phrynocephalus guinanensis. The sequence continues at coordinate 20,637,308 of CM074749.1, forward strand.
CTCACAGTGGCCCCACAAATGCCTCTGGGAGCGCAAGAGACTAGATATCTGTCTCCTGGTACCACTCCCCTGCATCTGGTCCTTGAAGTACTCCGGTTTTAAGCCTGGAGATGACACATCTCCATCATAGTTTGTAACCTGTAATGGACTTTTCCTCCAGTAATCTATCCAATCCCCTTTTGAAGGCATCCAGGCCAGATGCCATCACCACATCCTGTGGCAGGGAGTTCCACAGACTAACAACACGCTGGGTGAAAAAATACTTTCTTTTGTCTGTTCTTACTCTCCCAGCCCTCAATTTGAGTGTATGTCCCCTAGTTCTGGTATTTTGTGAGAGGGAGAAGAGCATCCTTCTATCCACTTTACTCATGCCCTGCATTATTTTGTACGTCTCAATCATATTCCCCCCTTAGGCGCCTTTTTTCCAGACTAAAGAGCCCCAAATGCTGTAGCCTTTCCTCATAAGGGAAGTCCCCCAGCCCAGTAATCATTTCAGTCGCTCTCCAACTTGCACCAAAGTTAGGGGGAAAGTAGCAAGCACTTAATAAATATAGCACACAAGATATTTGTTATTTGCTGTCAAATCAATTCAGACTTATGTCAAGCCTTTTCAGGGTTTTCCAGGTAGAGAATACTCATTACTGCTGTCCCATTCCCTTGGGAAAAGGGCTGTGAAATGGAGCAGCTGGTCAAAGGCCACACAGGCTGCCCTCTTCACAGGAGGCACAGTGTGGAATTGAACTTCCAATCTCTGGCTCAGCAGTCAGATGCCTAAACCACTAAGCTACCCAGCAGTGCATATTTATAGGAATGCTCTTTATATCCTAGCTATCTCTTTTATCCCAGATTAAAACTTTTGCTGATGTTCTTACAGGTTGCAACCTTAGAATTACAACTTGACCCTTTCAGTGCTCACTGAACGAATAGCTATAATCCTCTCCTTTAATGTCAACGCCTTTTCCTTTAGAAGGCTCTGTTCTCTCATGCATATTTACATTCCTATTTTGTTCATGCTTCCATCAGTGGAGATGGAATTTCGCTCTCTGATCTAATGCAAACTACTTGTAACATTCAAGATAAAGCAAATGAAACATTTTCATTTATCCCCCTCTCCCCCATATCTGTCTAATTTATCAGATATACATGCCTACCACTCCAGAACCCTCTTCTTTGAGTGGCTTGCCCAAAAGAAACAATTCTAAATCAAACCTGTAAAAGTCCACGATAACAATTGGAGAGTGAATATGGTATTAAAAACTGAAGGGCTTCCATTTAAAACAGTTGTTAAATATTTCCCGAAATAAGAAGGGTTTAGGCCCAAATGTAAGAGGCAAAGCAACCCCAGATGGGCACAGTGTTCTAACATGAAAAGCTATTACCAAAAAGGCTAAAATAATGAAAATTCTTATGGCATTTTAAAGATAATATGGCTTTCTGAAATTATGAATAAAGCTGGAACTCTGGGCCAGAGAAAGCACCTGCAGACATGAATGAAATGGTGAAACTGAAGAATAATAGGTTACACTCTTTCAGAGAAGCAAGGCCTTTAAAATAAACCAGCACTTTGGGCTGCAGAATATATATATATATTTAAGGCTATTAGTCTGAATCTTTTAGGACCAACATTTTGCAGTGTTTCCTGAGGGTGGCAAAGTCAGATTTTGACCACCACATCTGGGATGAACTGGCAGTTCAAAATACCTGTAAATAAAAAAAACCCACTAGAACATGTTCTCATTTATTATGTTCATTAGCTTTGCATTCCACTTTTTATCTCTCTGATGTATGTCACAATATCCATCCAATAGAACAGGCCTGCCCAAAGTCTGCCCCGGGGGCCAAATCCGGCCGGTCAGGCCATTCTGAGTGGCCGCGGTTGGCTGGACTGCCCCTCCCTCCCCCTCCTTCACCCCATGTTTTTTTTAAAGAAAGTGGGTGGGGCTTGCAGTGGGGTGGCAGGGTTGGGGAGCAACCGGCCCCTGACACATTCTCAGCCACCAAATCTGGCCCTCCTTACAAAAAGTTTAGGCACCCCTGCAATAGAAGGTCCATTGCCACCTAGAGGATAATGTAAGAAAACAGTGGGGATGTGTAGTTCTCCAGTCTTTGTTGTCATGCTGTCTCCCCACCACCCCTGCTGGCTAGGGTTGATGAGAGACGTACATTCTCCTATCAGCAATTAAGCAACAAATATAATATTTACTTGTGCTTGACACAGAGCAGTGCAGCAGTAGCGTGCAGATAAAATGTCAGTATTGATATAAAGTATTGCAGAGTTAGGTTATGAAGAGACAATGACAATGGGTAGAGTAAAACTCATATATTCATATATACATCAAAAAATATATACAGCATAACAACCAAGCAATATTTACAACAGACAAACAGAGTGTGGGGTTCTGTTCTCACCATAACAGACCCACCTAACAAATGGAAAGCTAGTGCTTTTTATACAGTTCAGTACCCATCAGATGTGAGTCATCACTAATTACATCTGATGCAATCTGATACAATCATGATGCTATAAATTCTTTCACCTGTGCTTCATCACATAACATGCCTGTGATTACTTATCTCTTACACTTGTGAATTAACATCATGAGTCTGCAGAATCTAACTGCCTCCATTTTACAATTCTCTTTCCACTATCTGTTAAATATACATAACATATATTTTATCAACTTTTACATATCTTGACATCTCCAGCATGTGAAGGGCCCTTATACTCCCCCCTTTTTAACTGGAAGCCAGCCCTTGGTTAAGCAGAAAATGTGACTTGCACACCATTCTGAAATAAATAATTTATTGGTTCTTACTCACCTTAGAGATACTAATCTGAGATGATCTCTAAACTGTGCACCTACAGCTTTAGGAGAGTCAACCTACAATAGATAATTTGTTTTATAGACCACTACCAATCCTCATGCAGCCGAACTGGGGTGGTGGGGGTGGGGGTGGGGGCAAGAATGAGGTGTATTATTGGAAAGAGCTGTCCACGGAAATAAACCACAAGAGTAAACCACATCCATGTTCAATGGCAACATACCTCTAATAATCAAAATTGGGACAAACAGCCTCTCCAGTCAATCCTACTTACAAATTTCTTGGAGCATCTAGTTCAGGCATGCCCAAAGTCAGGCCTGGGGGCCAAATGTGGCTCGTTTTCAAATTTTGAGTGGCCTGCAGCCTCTTCTCCCCACTAGCTCAGCCTGTTGTGCATCCCCACCAACTGGCCGTTCCCCATAACAGACAGAGATGTCAGCTTGCAGTTTTATGGTTTGCCTGCCCTCCCTGCCTCTGTCCATCCCCCTAACCACCTGCCCGTCCTACCTACCCCCGGGTCCATTGCTGCATCGTCCTCCCTGCCTCCTTTCATGTCCTAGAGGCTTGTCCAAAGTCCGGCCTGGGGGCCAATTCGGCTGAATTGTCGGCCCCCACACATTTTCACCTCACCAATCTGGCCCTCCTTACAAAAAGTTTGGACACCCCTGATCTAGTTCAAAACAGTAATGTTGGAACTAGACAGGTTCTTGTTCTGGTCTGTCAAGGAAAGTTCTGTGTTCTTAGGACTTCCCAGGCCTTAATTCTTCTTATTTGCTAATCTACATGATTTACATTCAGTTTTAAGCTGAATTCCAGAAAAATCTGATTAACTGCCCCCATTTTTAGTCTATTATTAGTACATTTTGATCTCCTATCTGAAGAAACTGTATCAACAATGTTATATTCCACAAGTCTCATTATGCTGAAGATTGGAATCGTGACCACTGTCACTAGGAATGGTCTCTACAGTGGACAGTATGCTTGAAGGAAAAAGCAATCCACAGGCAAACAATCTTGATTGACGTTCTCTAGGAGCAATGCATTCTGATGCCAGTATTCCTACCACTGGCAAGTGATACTGGTCCAGTATCAGATAATAAATTGAATGTACATTTGGACAGGGAAAAGGAAAGAACAGCCCTGAACAGAAGATAAAGGTAAAGGGGCAGTGTTCATCTCCGTATTCAAGACGAAGAGCCAGCATTGTGCAAGTCCTTGGCCACGTGGCCAGCATGGCTGCAAGGAAACACTGTTTTACCTTCCTGCTTTTTACGGAAGTACCTTTATATCTACTTGCATTTACATGCTTTCAAACTGCTAGGCTGGCAGGAGCTAGGGTTATCAGCGGGAGTTCGCTCCGCTGTGTGGCACCCGGGATTCGAACCGCTGAGCTGCCAACTTTGCAGCCAACAGTTTTTGGTAGCCTTTGTCCATTGAGCCACCATGTACCAGAAGATATATAATGATCAATGAATTTACATAAACTTCATCAGTACATTTCTAAGTGACTCTGAAAATTCAAGAACATTGTCACAAGTCATTCACTGAACGTCAAGGTTCGGGTGAAAATAAAGAACATGTCACAAACCTGTATGAGGTTTGGGCAGACCAACATCCCGCTTTCACTCCCCTCTGTTCTTTTTTCTTTCTTTCACAGCCACAGTCACTTTCTCTTCCAGTTCTTTTTCTAAATACTGAAGTTCTCTGTGGGGCACCATAGCCTTTAAGTACTGCGAATAAAATAGAAACAAACATTCATTTCAGGTCTTGGTCTTTTATTAAAAATCAGAGTTAAAACAAACCACTGTTTCCTGAGTCATAGATGGTCGTCACCATTTCATTGATGGTTTATATAGAGCCAGAAGATAAGCAGGTGGTCGGACACTGGCGCCCATCAATCAAGCCATCTCATCAAACATTCATAAAAATCCTTACATTTGTGTTTTTAAGTTAAGCACCTCTCCCCTCCCCCCCCCCACACAAATCCATACACACTAAAAAGTTATGATACTTTGCATAGAGGGCAAATCAACAAGCATGGCATAGCATGCACACAGCCTGTGGCTGTTGACAATGTTGACAATGTTGACAATGGGGTCACAACCCATCCGGTTCTTAGTGCCCTCATAAAACAAGACATTTAAAGTCCAAATGTGCCACATGGAAACATTTCCAGCAGTGCCTTAAAAGAAAACACTGCTGCCACTTGCTTGCTAAAGACCAATCAGTCAAACCACAATCAGGCAGCTATGAAACCTTTGGAATGTGTGTGACATGTCACTAATTGTGAGTAAGTCTTTCTGACTCTATGTGAGCAGGCTGTGGTGTATAATTAAAGGACTTAGAGGCACCATTTACCCCTGGCAAATGCTGTTCATACCCTCCAGGAAAAGCAAATAGCCAAATGTTGTATCACCACTAGGGAGCTGCATTGTTTTAACTCTACTATGTAAGCTATGGCAGGCGGGCATTGTCAGGAGGGGTTAGGCAGAACTCTGCATGTGTATGATCGCACATATCAGTTGTCCCACAGCATCTGGCAACACACACAAAAGAATCACAGCATTTAACACCAATATCTTTTCTGTCTTGCTTAGGACCAAAGGAAAGTTGCAAAAAGACCACAAGTGGTTTTTGCTCTTTAGTAAACTTTTCTTTGGCACGTCATATTAAAAAATGAACAGGAAAGGTGAGGAGAAATACATGCTCTTGTTACAAGTCATAGTTGAATCTAGAGTAGGTGATAGAGGCTACCATATAATGCATGCTGCACTGCATTTTCACGGCGTTCTGTGTAGTCTGAAGATGGTAGCTCATGAGACTGTCACAGTGGAAATGGCCCTACGTGGAAATGGCCCTATGGCTTAAACCCCAGACCTACCAACCAGCTTCTAATACAAAAAGTCAATAACTCACCCCATGAAATCTCGTTAACAGATAACCAAGGAATGGAAGCTGGTTGGAGGATGCACTTTTTATATTCCATATGTTGAAAAAGATGTTAGGTTCTACAATTAAAAATCATGCACTTTTACATTTGCATCATTTGTTAGAAAGTTTATATTGGACCTTTAAACTGTGAATTATTTTATGTTGGTCAGAACCCTACTGGCGCTTACATAAGAGATATGTAACTTCCACATTTAATTCAGCTACCTCATAAAGCACAAGGGGCACATCTCCGCTGTGTGCCTGGTAGCATGCCTGACAGCAAAATCAGAATTGGCACCCTATGAGTTCGCCAAAATTAGAGGCAGCAATATCCAAAACACCAACAGGATCTTAGCTCTCATCATATTATGGTTAATATGTGTTCTGTCTTGATATTTACTCTGTAATATATATTAAAATTTGTTTTAGTTTATTTTTAGCCCCCAATGAAAGCTTCAAAAGCAAAAGGGATTTTTTTGGCTTCACATAATAAGATACAACATATATTCATCTGGCATGCTGAGAATTTTTCCCTGTTTGCTTTTGGCTTTTCGTTAATGCCTGCTGGTTGTATTTTATTTTTACTTGATAATCTCTCAACCCAAAAGCATGCTGATTTGTGCTGTTCAGTCAGTACTATGGAGAAAAAAGACTGAGATTTGGGAGGGAAAGTGAGGTGACTACATGTAGCATTCCTTAATATGAACCACTAGGAAAAGTTAAATATAAAAAACAAAAGTATTATATGGCTCCTCTAACATATTTTTTTCAGTGTAAATTTCTATAGAAATGAATTATAATATATGAAACACCACACAGAATTATCTGTTTCATATTTTTGTTTTTGTTTTTGATATACAGACGAAACCAGGTTAAAACGGAGAAATTAGCAAAGCTTCTCTAGCGAATAGGCACACACACAAAAAATCCAACACTGTGTCAGTCCATTCCATTAGTAAAAGCAAAAAAACAAAAAAATCCTCTCTGGTACCTTAAAACTCTAGCCAGTTTAATTTTGGATATAGTTTTGTGGACTGTAATCCACTTCACAAGGAACAACTACAGAAAGTCAGTGTTGTTTATATTGCCACCTAAAGGAAACATTAAAAGGGTGATTGGGAATGAGTAACTCCCAAAGATATTAATAGTTAGAGTACTGTGATTATGTTAATACCTATGCGTACCTGAAAGAGGGATCTAAGTTTTTAATGAAATTTTTAAAAAGATAAATTTTACTGGTGGTGAAAAACATAGCCATTTAGGTGGTAGAGTTGTGCCAAATAGCACTCCCTCGCACACACTCTCGCTCTCATGAATACTAACATACCACATACATGTGTGTGCATGCATGCATGCACACACTCTAAAAGAGTGATGGTGAACCTTTTAGAGACCGAGTGCCCAAACTGCAATTCAGAACCCACTAATTTTTCACAGAGTGCCAATGCACCCATTTAACCTGAATACAGGTGGCTGTGAAGGGGCGATGTCCATAAAAAGGGCTCCGAGTGCCATCTTTGGCACCCGTGCCATAGGTTTGCCAACACTGCTCTAAAAGATAAGGAAAAAAGTATACCCTCAAATAGTTGAAGCATTTCTACACTAGCTGCAGCTGAATATGATAAATCCAAAATTTTAGTCTTGGAGGTATGCATGTGTGTAACAAGAAAACGAGGTAATATATAAGTAGGATGACTTTATATCTCTTCTCCATGTATTTAAAGCTAGTTAGGGCTTAGTACCATATCTGAACACAGCTACTTCTGGAAATATAATATTTCACCTTCCACTCAGTGATGGTTGAATATATAATCCAGAATGTCTTGATTACTAGAAAAAGTGTTTTATCTCACAAACTGAACATGGGAATTATAGTTCTTAACAGAAATATTTAAGGCCACTCAAACAGGAAATCTGTGGCACATGGTCAATTTTCTCAACATAGGGATCCAAGATATATCCAAGTTGTTAAATTGCTTCTATATTAGTTAGAAACTGTCTAAGTAAGGGATAGCACAAATTTAGCTACAGGATGCAGTTGATAGCACATGATTTTTCTGAAGAAAAATACAATCGTCTACATTTAGAAAAGGCAGCTGTGTTAGTCTGTGATAGCATATCAGACAAAAATAAATGAAAAATGAAAAATGAAGAAGTCAAAAATGCTTTAAAGAGGCATTGGTGCATTTTAATGTGAGTTTTCATGGACAGCTCTGAGGAACTTGACTTGTCCATGAAAGCTCACATTAAAATACAGTGGTCCCTTGTATAAAGGAATTAATTCGTTCCAAATGAAATTATGTTAAGCCAATTTTCCTTTATACAAATTTCCCATAGGAGTGCATTGAAAACAGAGTAATCCCTAATCGTGACCATTTTTATGTTGTAAGGATTTGGCCCACAGACAATTCAGTTAAGCAAACTCCCCCTATCTCTGGAATGTTTTATGCTGTACATTTTATGTTATACAAACAGTTTGTTATACAAGGGTCCACTGTATTGCAGTTACTTTTGAAGATGCCACAATGTGTTTGCCTTTTTTATTTTTTCATTTTTGCCTATTATGTACACTGTTCATTTTCATAACTAGATAATAGATTTTTAAGAATTACTGAAATTCTGAAGCCATTATGCTGCACTTCTTATATGTAAACACAAACACAACAAGAGGACATCCAAGATGTTCCAAAAAGGAAATGAAAGGGTTCTAACTCACAGCACCTGCAATGTTTCTTCAACTGTAACAGAGTTGAACCTATCACCCAATACATATAATCCAAACAGAAAGCCCTACTTGCTAAAGCCATAACTGAAGTAGTAGGCTTTGGTTGTTAAGTCAAGAAAAGAAAGCATGTGGTATGCATGCAAAGACTGTCTTATTAGCTCTCTTTATTTAAAAGAACAGTACTGGAAGACTGAACGTAATCCAAAACTCCATTCTACCAGATTTAAAACCTGGCTCCCAAAGATAAAATGTCCTGCTTTGGTCAGAATATTTCCACATCTTCTCCAAGGCTTTTCTGCCCAAGAGAACATGTCAGAAATTCTTACGTGAACTGTGCCATTTCTGAGACTCTCTGTGACCCTTTCTTGCATTTTATAATGACAGTACAAAAAGAATGCAGATTATGTCTCTAAGCGCAACTTGCCCTTTTGAGAAGTCTAAACTAAAGAACCTTTAACACAAACATACACAGTCCATTCACTGTTCATTTCTATCAAAGATCTCTTAATAAAATATTGTAAATAGCAAAGGTTCCATTAGTTTTCCTAGTATCTGAATTACTTTTTAAAAACAGAAAAATTACAGGTAAGAAAAATTACCTAAACCATGCAGATTTCCAGTTTTGCAGAATTGGGTTAGAATTACACTTTTCTTATGAATCTCTATTGCAATGTGTTAATTTGCAATATTGGAGGGGGGACAGAAATCACAACACAAGCTCTTTGAAAGAGAAACAGGGAATATCAAGTATCTATCCTGGAATTTCCCAAACCTTTTTCAAATGCTGCAGAAAATAAATGATGATGCAATGGAACCACAGACCTGAGGATACTGTTTGGTCACAGCACTTAATCTCAAACTAGCTGGGATCACAGCTGAATAATTTATTTATTTGTTCATTTATTTACTGCCCATCTGGCTATTAGGCCATCCAGGGTGGCTTAGAATAACAAACAATACAATCACAACAAATAACAATACTAAGGACAAACAAGTGATTTTAGCAAAATCAAATCAAATCCAAATTCCAACCTACTAATCAAGTTATAGACAATAACAATCAAAACAAGAAACACAACTAATAACACCAACAATTTGAACACAACAGAAAACAGCTATTACTGTAATTGCCTTGCTGAAGCCTCAATGTTCTGTTCTAAGAACCTGAAATATATTTCCATCTCTGTGCAAAGATGCTGACTACATACAATACAGTATTTGAGGATCACCCTTAAAAACTTTTTATAGACCTGGCTTGCATCTACAACAATTAGCTGGGAAATATGTCCATGTGTTAAGCAGCAGCAGTAGATGATGATGATGATGATGATGATGAAGATGATGGATGCCAACAACAACAACAATAACAACAGGATGTTTGCTAGATTAGACTACAAATCTCAAAAATGTTTTTAAGACGCAGACTTTCGCATCAAGCAAGCTGAATTTTTTTATTACAGTTCACTAGTAGAAATGCTACAATAATCATGACCAAATGCACTCTTTTGGGAATGTCACTTTACACAGTTATATATAGCTCCACTGAAAGAGAGAAAAACAGGCTCTGCATTGCAAAGATCACAATTTAATCTGATCACAGCAGCATAACATCAGCAAATGATAGATGTAAGGGCAGATTCTCACTTTGCGAAAATGCTGTTTTAGACTAGCTTGAAAATAATCATATTTTGTCTTCTAATTAAAAGTTAATCAGATGTCTTAACACTGATTTGGCACCGCATATAATTTTCGGTCCTTCACAAATCATGATGGAAGCAAGTTACAAAACGAAAAATTTCAGCAAACGTTGGCTGACCTTGGCCCCTCATCCCTGTGACTTGGAACTCCCAGTTTTGTATTCCTCCCCACAGAAGCAAGGTAAAATATGTCAGTAAGGTTATTGCTTTCAGAAGAGAGGAGCCAAGCTGGGCACTTCCTCCTCTCTAACTTGGAATGCGGACTCTGCATCCAAGTACAAGACACAGAATAGCACCGTTAAGAAAACAAGGGCATGCTCAATTACACTACTAGTTAGCATATCATAGTTTATGGTTGCTTTTAATCAATTGTCTCTACAGAGCAGGTGAAAGGAGTTCTGAAAAACTCCTGAGGAGAAAAAAAAAATCAAGGAAGGAAAAGTAACCAAGAAAGAGAAAAACAGAGAACAGAGAGGTTGTTGCTTTTGCGTCATCTTTCACAACACTATTTTCTGGAAACAGAATTCCATTGGCACTTTTGGTTACGCATCAGGCAGGAGACATTTGAAAGCACACTTTCATAGCTATATTAGCCTTATGCTATTAACAAGAATAAAAAAGTTTTCCTGCAGCTGGATGACTTTTCCACAGAGCTAATAGGAAGATGCCATGGTTTGAAGCTTAGAGTAATGAGGCAGAGCACAATACCATAATTTAGAAACATATTTACTTTAAAGAAAAAGGGAAACAGTGCAGATTTTGACCATATCTTTACATGACAGATGGAGTGAGATGGGTGTTAAAGAGTATTTACTTGCTTCCAAAAGGTGTTAAGTCATCAGAAATAATATCTTTGCTGGCATATGAATCATGCACACCTCATTTTCACCCACTCAACTTCTGAACCAAGGAAGGACTGCAAGGAGATCAAACCTATCCATCCTGAAAGAAATCAACCCTGAATGTTCACTGGAAGGGCAGATTTTGAAGCTGAGGCTACAGTACTTTAGCCACCTCATGAGGCTAGAGGACTCCTTGGGAAAGTCCCTGATGTTGGGAAAGATTGAAGGCAAAAAGAAAAGGGGACAGCAGAGAATGAGATGGTTGGACGGTGTCATCGATGCAACCAGTGTGGATTTGACCAAACTCTGGAAGGCAGTGAAAGACAGGAGGGCTTGGTGAGCTCTGGTCCATGGGGTCATGAAGAGTTGGACATGACTGAACGACAATCTTTTCACTTAAAGACTCCACGTAACTAAATGTTTCACAAGTGCTGAAGATGTATCCAGTTATACTATAAGAAACAGCACTAGTGAAACAATGTGGCAACTAAAACTTTCATATAACAACAATGCAATGAGTGGTTGTTGTTAGTACTGACATTGCTCCCTCCTGTGTTCCTTGGGGGGGGTGGGGGCAGGAGTGGCTCTCATTTTACATCGGGTGAGAAATAAGCATTGCACTTGTTTGAAGGTACAGGATGAAGCCGCCATGCCATGTAGGTCTGGGTCAGTCATGGTTTAGATCAGGGGTCTGCAACCTTTAAGACATAAAGAGCCACTTGGACCCATTTCGGACGGGGGGGAAACTGGGAGCCGCAAAACCATTGCGACATCACCGGGTGGGCAGTGTGGAGCGGAGCGGCGAACCTGTCACAGTCACCTCCCGGAGCCGCGGCAAAGGTTCCAAAGAGCCGCATGCGGCTCCGGAGCCACGGGTTGCAGACCCCTGGTTTAGATGGAAAGACAATGTAGGGATCTTATGAACCAGGGACAGGGGCAGGTGGCCTACAGCCCTTAGTGGGCTGCAACTTCCAGATAAGCTGGTTGTCAAAATATAATAAGTAACAATATGGTCTACAACTTTGTGATGTACAACTGTTCCCTTCTCATCCTATGCAGTAACCAGTGAGTTTTTCAGGCGCAATTAAATACAGTATCCTCCAGTATTCTCTTCATCAGTTGAGCTGATAAGAAGAGTCATTTGACTCTACCCCTTCCCTTCCTTTTACACCTGAGTCTACCTCTTCCTTTTGCTGGACCTTGTCTCTTTTGTATGAACTGACTTGAATGCAGTATCAGAAAGGCCATGTGTGTGTGCGCGCACGTGCATATCTGTTATATATGGCTGTGGGGGTGGGTGAGTGGGTGGGTGGGTATAATGAATAAACAAACAGTGACAGAATGATATTGCCTGAGTTCTGTATTTAGGCTTGTTCTACAATCACTTAGCAACCAACCTAGAACTTCCTTCAGCCTTGCTTTCTGTGGCTACTTAACATCTATTCGTGGCCACTGGTGTGCAAGGTGCAAGCCCTGGTGGTGAGTAGGGCTGAAACTGCAGATAAGAGCTTTGCCCGCTTTCTGCAGAAATGTTTATTGTGCAGAAAGGTTTCTCACTGGGCAGAGGAAAGAGTGACCTAGCCATCAGGCTGGGGTCCTTCTCCTTCCCAACCTATCTGAGCACAAAGAGTTTCCACAAAACACAGCAGGACTGCCTAGGAATTGGGGAGATCATTCATAAACTCCTGTTTGAAACTATCTTGCTAGAGGGACACAACACATTTTGTTCCGCCTTCCTTTTAACAAAATAACATTTACCCCTCTATTTAAGGAAAAGCCAATTAACAAATTGAGATTTTAAAAAACAAAGTTCCCACATGTTACAAGACTGGCCACTCACCATGAGTACATTCCTGCTCTGGTTCAGATTCAGAGCAACACTAACATTATTACCGCTTTCTCTGGACCAATCCTCTCTTACTCGAGTTCCTGAAAACCCAGATGAGGCTTCCTTGGGAGAACGGCCCCTGAGCACATTATGCAATCACTCTGTATCCTAAAATAAGTAGGAACATTCAAAGCCACCTTACACTACCTTAAACTAATAGACCATCAAAGCGGCATTGTCTCCATTGACCAGCTGTAACTTTTGAGAACTGCAGATAGAGGCTTTTCCCCTTGACTTGCTAATTCATGCTTTCAGTGGGTGACAGTAGGAATTGAATCTGGCATGTCCTCAAGCAACTAAGCTATGGTCCCTCCTCGTGCACACAAGCCCTATAAATGAATCACACATGAGGGACGTTTCATTACAGAGGACCTCGTGACAGTTTGACAGTGCTCAGAATTTTTCTGCTCCTGAACCTCAACAGTTCAGTACAAGATACCAGTGTGTCCTGCCAAACATTCTTGGACATACATTGCAGTGATCCCCATTACCAGAGCTTATGGGAGTTTCAGTCCAGTGGAGAGCCAAACTTGTCAACTCTTACAGTAAACATTTACAGTGGTGCATCAGCTTATGAATTTAATTTGTTCCGAGTGCATGCTCTTAAGTCAAACTACTCTTAAGTCTGGGTACCTATCTTAAAAAAAATGTAAGTCAAGCAGACCATATCTAAAATTTGTAAGGCGGCAGTTAAATTGCCAACAGTTTTCCTCTCTTAAGTCAAATCGCTCTTACTTCAAGCTGCACAAGTAGGACTACCACTGTATTTTAACAATGACATGTTTATGTACTAATACAGACCATCTGCCACAATTACCCTAGACTCATATAAGGCCTTGAAGTTCAGAATACTGCTCTTTGAGTAGTATATACAACTGAGAAGGAGAAATATGTTAAATGAAGAGCAGGACCCTGTCACAGGACAAATGCTAAGGAAGAAGATGATGAAGAAGAGCAAGCGTAACATGCAAATTAAATTTGTGTTGCTCTAGTACGCATAGCTATTTCAAAGTAAACTTTGATCTTACTTCAAAGAAACCCATCAGGATATCAGGCTGCTTCTAAAGCCAATAGTGCATCATAATGTATGGCACTCAAAATGTTGCGATGCAGGCTTCTTTCACCCACAGGAGAACTTCTCATGAAGTCTGGGTTATAAAGGGAATACATTTTATTTGCAACTTTGGATTTAAAAGAGTTGCCATTTTTTACACCACTCATTCCATGCTACTAAATTTTCATATCACAAAGAGTAACTCTTTACTCAGATAGTTGTAGCTTAAGATCTATCTCCTAAGTGTTAATAAATGTAATGTACAGTACTAGAAAATGAATGCCTCATGGAAGTATTTTGCCTCATACAGAAGAATTTGCTAACTGGGAGGTCATGCTTACGGTTTTAATGTAGATCACAGACGCATTCCTGAACCGTCACCTCACAATCAATGCACTATTTATTTACCAGTTAATCTGCAATTATTCCCCCCCCCCCAGTAACATCTTAGTCATACTGTTGAAGGGAGGTAAGAGCAAATTTAAGACAAGTTGCTGCATAATGAAATAAATTAAACAGAACTGCTGACAAGACTGATCTATAATTAACTCCTTGAACAGTCTCAGATCTCATCCTGCTGCAGTTGAGACACTTGCTTAGGGCAGGGCACAAGACATCGTTCCACAAACAAAACCAAGTAGGTAGACAGTCACATTTGTTACCCTCATCTATCAACATGAGTAAGAAACAGCATACAGGCAAATTAATATCCACCAAAACAGAACTAGGTCAAAACAAGAATCTTGTTTAGTCACTGAAGAGTTGGACAATGACAATCTTCCAATATGTTTCCAACTTCATCCTTGGCTATATTTAGTTCTTGTTTGTTTGCTGTTTAAAGCCAGACAGTACTATGTACACCAGAGGGACAAAGAAGTATAATTGGACTATTGACCTAAAACCCAGTAAAGGGATACATCATTGTGAGTTTAGCCTTCATGATACCAGTGGCCTGTCCCTACTAATGAAGCCCCAAGTAACGTTGGTGCATTCGTTTCAGATATTTCCAAACATGAAATAGGAAGGCGTAATTTCAAAGGAACAAAAAAAAAAAAATACCTCCCAAAAAGATGAAAATTAAGAGCTGCCATTCACTTCAACCAGGTTTCCTGTGAGCAACAAGTGCGCCACATTTTATTGAACAGTTATTCAGAAATGCCTCTTAGCCATGCCCTTAAAAAAAGGTAGTCTTGTGTCATGAAAAAACCCCAAATGAACCAATTCACACAATGACACAGGAATGACTGCTTTTTTCTCCTGATTTCATTAACACAGGCAACTTTGAAATGAGCACTTGTCATTGGCAATGGCAACTCTTTCAGCCAGTTTGCTTTGTGAGCACTTCCAAGCAAAGCCCTCCCCCTCCTATCTTGTACAGTAACCTTGTTTCAACTTCCACCACATTGTTTTGCCAAAAACAGGGAAACAGACTAGAACTGTAACATTTTCCAAACTGTTTAAGGTTTGGGATTACAGTGTATCAGTTGACTCAATAAGCCTACTTAAAGACCACTTCTTTAACAACCCATCAAAATCCTTCTTAAATATAAAAGGGCACCACTCAACTTGACAGCCCAAAGGGGAAGGAATCCAAATTTAAACATGGGAACGACAACGAATTACAAAAAGCAATCTGTCACCCATGGTATCCTTCCTATTTAGACTCCCATAAAGACACCAGACATATGCTGCACACCAGACCCATCCCGACGAACTCACCATTTTACAGTGACAAAGCAAAGCATTACTCATAATTCAACCTTATGAACTTGACAGGGCACTAAATCAAGGTTTCTCTTTCAAGAGTGCAGGGAATTCAGATCAACGGCACCACATCTTAGCATGCAGCAAGGGATGCAACTCGCACACGTTGCCAAAGGGTACCTCATCACTGTACCTTCACGGGTAAATGGTCCATAAAGCATCTCCTCCCTACTGTACTCTACCAAGACAAGATATGCAATTTGGTATGAGGGAAGAAAAATCAAGAAGGCAGTCTTCCTTGTGGGGGGACAGGGGAAGGCACAGAATTTACTTCTCATCCTGGAAACACATAAAAATGTTACAACCCCCCCCCCTGGTGTTTCTGGTAGCAAGATAAAAGACCTGCCACCCCCCCACCCCCCAGCTAGGGATCTGCGCCTTCATGAACACATTACAGACAGACACAAAAAAAAGGAGATTGGCGACCCTAATCGGTTTTTACCTCTGCTGCAGCTTTACTTCAGAATGGGATGGGGAGGAGGAAGGGAGGGAGCGTCAGCTGCTTACCACCACCGCCACGCCAGCTCCGGCGAGTACAACTGGACCCGAAGAGAGGCAATGGGGAAATCTCTTGATGGTCGAAATGCCCTCTTTTGGGGGGGAAAAAAAACAGATTTAAAAAAAAAAGGGGGGGGGAAGGATCCGGAGATACCTTCGAAAAGAGGGCACCTCCTGCTCCTGGCAACGCAGGGCAACCTCCCAGTGGGGAAGATGCCTCTGGGTTTAGGCAAACGGGATGCCCTCCTCCTCTTCCTCGGTAGAGGATTCCCCCCCCCCAAAAAAAAATCGACACAAACTCCCCCACAGTCTTCTTCTCTGCAACGACAGATGCCTTGTCCCTGGGCCCCAACGGTGGCCGATGCTCAGTTTTTGGGGAGCATGCAAAAAAAAAAACCCCCCCCCCCAAAAAAAACCTTTCTCTCTCTTCTTCAGCCACAGGGACTTCCCCCTCACGTAAATGCATACCTAGAAACCCACGGGGCCGCGCGCGGGCAGGAGGTCTGGGGAGCGCGCAAAGGGACGAGTGGTGGGGTTTTTTTTGGGGGGGGGGGGGGATTGGAGATGCATCGGGCGGTGGTGTTCTTCCCGGATCGTTGGTCCAAGGCTGCGGTCCCTGGATTGCAAACGCAACCCACCTCTTCCCTGATTATTATTATTATTTTTTAAATTATGGTGATTGTGTGATGATTCTTTGCAGGGGCTTCTTGCCGGCCTTCGGGCACGGGGAGAGGTGTATGGTGGTGGTGGTGGTGGTGGTGGTAGGGTGAGATGGGGGGACCCCCCCCACACACACACACAAACACACGGCCGGGGTGCGCGCGCGCGCCCGCCTCCCATTGCAGCAGGTGAGCACGTGCGCCTTTTGCAGAGGCCGGGCTGGAATGAGGAGGAGAGGCCGAGCAGGAGGAGGGGAAGGAGGGAAAGGAGAGAGGAGGCAGGCGAAGGAAGGAGGAGATGCAAAAGCAGCAGCAGCAGCAGCAGCAGCAGCAGAGGCGCACATACCTCCCTCTCCTCCTCCTCCTCCTCCTCTTCCGCCGCTGCCCGGGATCCTAAGCCACATCCGACTAGAGCCCGGGCACGCTCTGCTGCAAAAGCCAAGAGGGAGGAAGCAGCCGCTGCAGCTCCAGAGTGAGGATTTCAGGACAGGCGGGAGCGGAGGGGAGGCGGAGGGGAGGGAGAGCGCGCGCGTTCCAGAGAGGGAGGGAGGGAGGGAGGGAGGGAGGGGGGTGGCTGGGGCGCGCGCGCGCGCGCGCTCCTCCTCCCCTCCTCCTCCTCCTCGGAGGTTCCAGCGTGAGCGCGCGCGCGTCCAGTGCCCGCGGCTGCTTCTTGTTTCTCCCCTCTTCCCCCCCCCCCACCCCACAAGAAGCCAGTTGTTTTCAGGACAAAAACCAACACACCCACACACACAAAACCCTCACCACACACACACAACCCTCAACACACACACACACACAGAGAGATTATTTTCACACACAAAAAACCACCACAGACATATATATATATATATATATATATATATATATATATATATATATATATATTATAGGATATATATATATATATATATATATATATATATACTCCCCCCTCCCCTCTGTGTGTGTGTGTGTGTGCGTGCGTGCGTGCGTGCGTGTGTGTGGTGGGTTTTGTCCTGAAAATAACTGGCTTCTTGTGGGGTGTGTGTATAGGTGCGCGTATACACACATAGGCACACACTCATATAGGCACACACCCCCTCCCACTTCGTACTTTCTTTACTCCCTTGGGATACGGACACACATTCACTCACTCACTCACTCTCTCTCTCTCTCACACACACACTCACACACACGCACTCCAGGGCACGCGCCTTCCCAGGGAGGAGGGGAAAAGCCGCGCTCGCGCCTTCTTCCTCCACGGTTTCTTAACCCCACCCCCACACACACACACCCCAGCACCACCACCACGACACCCACACCCACACACCCACCTCCCTCCCAACCCACAGATACACAAACACATCCACACACCACCACCGCGCGCCTCCATCTCCCTCCCTCCCTCCTCTGGCTTCAAGAGGGAGCACGAGCTCATCCTTCTCCTCACTCCCCCCCTCCCGCCTCCTGGTTGCCTTGGCAACAGAAACCCGCTGTGGAGGGGAGGCAGGTGCGCGCGCGCCCCCCCCCCCAAGAGTGTGTGCGGGAGAGAGGGAGAGAAGGGCGGGCGGGGGGGGAGGGAGGATGCGCGCGCCAGGCCTCGCGAGCCCTCCCCGGACGACCGTTGGCCTCCTGAAGCGCGTCACGTGTCGGTGGTAGTAAGAAGAGTAATAAGGCTTTTTTTTTTGAGGGGGGGGGGAGCTGCGCGCGTTCGCGCCTAAAATGAAGGTTGCTTTTCTAGTCTTGAGGAGGAGGAGGAGGAGGAGGAGGAGGAGGAGCTGGTCCTCCCCTCTGAGGTGTAGGGAAGGGTCTATATCTATTCCTTAGGTACAGTATTCTAGTAGTGTAGTAATTAATTAATTCATTCATTAATGAGTGCCTGCCTCTCTCTATCCCACTGCTGGGGTCCTAATGCATTGGGTCATAGGCAGCCTATGTACCATTTATTTATTTATTTATTTATTTATTGTTATATTTATATCCCGCTTATCTCCTAAATTAGGACTCTAAGCGGCGAACAAAAGCGGCCGAGCGCCAACAAACAGAGAATAAAATTACAACGAAATGCAATAGCGACATCAAAATAAACCAATATAGTACAAATATAGAATAAAAGTCCTAGTGCCTCCTTGTGCATCCCAGCACGCCAAAGGCGTGAATCCTAACAATTAAAATCGGAGACACCGGTAGTCAGCAATCAATAAGTAATAACGATGGCGGGGAAAAAATGTATGCTGCATACCACCCTAGGACACCCCAGCAGTGGGAGGGATGATCACATAGTATTTATTTATTTATTTATTTATTTATTTATTTATTTATTTATTTATTTGTTTGTTTGTTTGTTTGTTTGTTTGTTTAGCTTGTATGCCACCCACTACCCAAAGGTCTCTGGGCAGCTCACAATCAAAATAGACAATTAAAACATCAAAATTACAATAAAAATAGAACAATAAAACATATACATACAATACCTTAAAAACACAACACTAAAATTGCTGTCAGGACCCACAATCATCAGTTTAAAAACTTCTAGAACAGGAAAGTTTAAGAGTATTTTTATTTAAGAGTATTTTTACCCTACATTTCTCCTTGGCAAAAATTACTCTCAGGAATTAATTATACAGTATTTTGTTTTCGTGATAAAACAAGAACACATACAGAAGTGGACCCTTGTATAAGAAATGGTTTGTATAACATTAAAATTGGTACAACATAAAACATTCCGGAGATAGGGGAAATTTGCTTAACAGAATTGCCTATAGGGAGAATCCGTACAACATAAAAATGGTCGCGATGAGGGATTACTCTGTTTTCAATGCGTTCCTATGGGAAATTTTGTATCAAGGAAAATTTGCTGAACAGAATTTCATTTGGAACCAATTAATTTCCTTTTTACAAGGTACCACTGTAATGTAGTCCATTCATCTCTAGGAACCTGCCCAAGAGAGGCGCCACAACTAAAAGGAAGCCCTGGTCCACTGGTTACAACCTGCATGAAACAGTGTGGTGGAATAGGGCCCTTGAGGCTAATTTTAATTGCCAAGCACATTAAAGGCAGCATCTGGTGGTCATTCTGATACCAAGCTGCTTTTTGAAATGTATGGGTCAAACACCTTGACTTCTGCTGAGAAACTGATTAGCCTTTTCTTTCAAAACAAGCACTTGGAATAAGGCTTGGTAATTGACCGGCAGCCAGGGCAAATGTTTCAAAAACTGATATAATAAGGCTCATATGGCTAGTCCATACACAGGAAGATTTTTTTGCTTTCAAAGTCTGCTGAGGGGCTAGGATTGTTTGGCCCACCGGAATTTCATGTTGCAATTTTGCTCATAAACTTTAGGGCCACTTTCTGTTTCCTCTCTATAATGTCTGATAGGGAGGAAATCTCTCCTTAGAGGGAGAAAAAAACCAACAACTAATTATAGAGTGTGTATGTGAGAACAGGCTTGTGGATGTAAGATTTCAGGTCATTCCCTTAAACTACAGAATATACAGGATATGATGTGTATTTCTGTGGGGAGTACTTTGTGCCTAAAGAAACTTCAGTTACTCTTGCCTTTCAGAAATGTGAAATTAAGCCGAGGATGGGGGTGGGATTGCCTTAAGGCAGCACATGGCCCTAGATGTCCTTCATTTCAAAATAATTCCCCCCCCCCAACACCTTGTATAAGACCCTTGTATAAGAAATGGTTTGTATAACATAAAATCTGTACAACATAAAACTTTCTGGAGATAGGGGAAATTTGCTTAACAGAATCGCCTATGGGGAGAATCCGTATAACATGGTCGCGATTAGGGATTACTCCGTTTTCAATGCATTCCTATGGGAAATTTGTATAAAGGACAAAACGCCACCTTCACGGCAGATTTGTCTTCTCAATAATTTGAACATTGGTGGGTCTTTCTATAAAGTAAGTTTCTTCCTTCAGCATCTTCCCCAAATTATTAGGTGGTTCACATTCAGAAGCCTTCATGGAATCATCACTTGGAAGGGACCTACAAGGCTACCGAGTCCAAACCCCCCTTCTGAAGGCAGGAACACAAATCAAAGGATATCTGCCAGTTGGTTGTCTAGGCCACAGTCTCACTAAAGTTTTCCGTTCATCTCAATGTTATGTGTATTTTTTTTGGGGCGGTCATGTGGTGTTTGATGTGCAGTTAGTGTCCTGTCGCCAGGGTAGTATTTTTCTGCTCTTTGCCCGTCTCTATTTGCCTACTGCGCATATTTTCCCTTTTTTCTGGGTCGACTTTCTAAGTCTCCGTTGCATATAAAGAAATGTTTTTTCTCGGGGTGATTACCGGTAAGCCGTCTTTCAACCACTGCAGTTTCTCATTTTGCGAAACTGCCTGCTTTCTACGTGTTTTATGTGTTGTCAATGAAGAATCGACAAGACGGACCCACAGGAAGTGGCAGGAAATGGGGTACGAAGTGAAATACTGTGTATTTTCTGGGGTCGCACCTCGTTAGAGAAGCAAATAATTGAGCATTTTTAAGGGAAGTTTTTTAAACCAACCCCTAGCGGTGGTTTAAGAAACTTCGATGAAAGTGCGGTTCCAGGGGCGTGGTCGACCGGGACACCGATTTACTTCCCTTCGTGGTTAGGATGCGATCTTTTACTGCGCAGTTTGCCGCTGCAAAACTGCGTAGAAAAACGATAAGACCGCGGCCTAATTTTCTCTTTGAATGCGTCCACTGCTGGAGCACTCACCAACTCTTGTGGTCACTGTTTCCACGATTGCACTGCTCTAACCATTAGGATGTTTTCCCTGATATTCAGATGAAATCCGGTTTCCTGCATTGTTGGTTGATCAAGAACATGTCCTGCCCCCTCCTCTCTACGGCAGCCTTTCAAGTATTTGAAAATTGCTACCCAATCGCCTGACTTGGTTTCTAGCCCTTGAATCATCCTTGTCGCCCTCCTCTGAACTTGTTCCGATTTGTCAGCATCCTCCTTGAATTCAAGTTTGAATCTTTTTTACTTCTTTTTTTTTCCCATTTGGAGTGTTTGCGTGATCTCCGGTGGGTCTAGGGGTAAAAATATTCATGCTTGGCTCCTGATGTAGGAAGATGAAACTCATAGTAACTACTGGATAGCTCTGTAGCTTAGGTATTTGGCTGAGGGGCCAGAAGTTAAAATTTTCCCACTGTGCCTCCTTGACAGGTACTGTTATTTCTGCAGTTCTAAGATTATACAATTTGGGAAGAACGAAACTGTTTTGTAAAAGGATAAAGATGGAATAATTTGACTTATTTCTGTTTTAAAAATGGAACTTGATAGGCTAATAAGAGTCTTATGATCACCATTTGTCAGCAGTCACTGTCTATTGAATAATTCAAAGGATGTCATGACAGAGTAATTGCATATCAATAAATGTGTTACTGTCATACCAGTTATACCTTACTCAAATGTTGGTTTGACAATTTAAATTAGAGCAGTTCTCTGCATTTATTGCACACAATTGCACACATCCCTTTCATTTAATTTATATTAAATTTAAGTGATGTGGAGTACAGATTTGACATGCACCAAGACATATGGAAGGAGCTGTAATTCTCCATGACTTGAGAAAAGTGTTACATTAGTTCTGACATTAAAATAACTGGTCATTTAAAACCCAGGAAATAAAATATAGTTAAAATGCAACCTCCTTCAGTCTAGGGGAGTCAAGGGTGGTTAGTACTACAGCTCTGGGTAGCAGCTCTTAACAACATATTCATAACAATGGCCAACTGAAGTTTCTCCCCCTCAAAAATAAACTAAGAAGTGCAGTGACCTGTGTGTGATTTTTCACCCACCCAAAAGCACATATTCATGCACACACAAAACACAAAATGAGGCAGGTTAACGGCTGCCATGCCCAACTGTCTCTGTTTCTGAGTCATAAACACTGACTAGATTCAGGACAATTTATATTGTGTTTTCCTAGGAATAAGAAAATCTGCCCACTACTGGGAAAGTCTGCATTTTTAAAGCTTGTGGAGATATTGCTTTCATTTGGAAATTCAGTTGAATAGAATGCAAAACTGCCATTGCTTCCTGCTGAGGCTAAGATAAGTTAACAAAGCTGGGGGGGGGGGGGCTAAGAAAAATGTTAACCAAAATGCCCTTCTGCTCCTTAAGTCTCTATATCTAACCAGATGTCAAGCCTAAGGCTGCCATCCTGTTTTCAGTCACTTGGGAGTAAGTCTTGCTGAACTTAGTGGGGCTTACATCCGATTAAACATGCATTGGGTTGAGCTCTACATCACAATACCAGTTTAATCTAAATGCTGAGGTCAGAAAAGGACACTGACAAGATTTAGCTTCTCGGTTGGTTCTGGCTGGACTGGTTATTAGACTTAAGATTCAAATAAAAGAATCACATTTTTTTCTGTAATATATTTTGTAGTCATGGTATGATGGAACTGCATGTAGGCATGAAATATGCAAAGGACTCTGTTATTACACACTTTGGACAGCATTAAAAGCTGAGCTTCTTTAAAGTAAAGTGACTGTTGGGTCTGTTCTACAAAAAAACCACTTTAAAATAACCTAGTTTTTGATATGTTGTAAACCGCCCGGAGTTCCTTTGGGAAGGAACGGTATATAAGTCTAATAAATAAATAAATAAATAGTTATACAGGGAGTTCTTCCAGTCATAAACATTATGGAATGAACACAGCCCTCAGTCAAAAGCTGCAGTCATTTGTAACGAGGATTACTTGTGAGCAAACACGTTTCACATCACACATGAAGGGGTTGGGTTAAGTGACTTCAGGACTGAACAATGTTGAATTCAGACATTTGTGGGTTTTGCTAGCATGTCACAGGTTGAAAATGAACAGCTGCTGGATAGCTCAGTGGTTTAGGCATCAGACTGGGGAGCCAGAAATTGGGCATTGAATCCCACCACTGTACAACCTTGACATTAGTTGGACACCACAGTCCGTAAGGTCCCTCTCAGCTCTAAAGTTCTACAATTGTAGTTATTATTATTACGTCTTATTTGGCATAATACTCCATGGACAAAGCCCACTTGATTTAGTAGAAAAAGCACACCAGAAAAGCAGGCTACACTCCATGACAACTTACACTGAATAAAAATGTGTTAGTCTGTTACTGGCAACAAAACTCATGATTGTTATTTAGTTATTGTTATAAAGGCTGGAACCATCCCGTTATGAAGGCATTAACCCATTAACACCTATTCACCAACAAGTTATCAATTTTTATGCTTCCTTTCTCCCAGTGCTACTAAATGTAGAGTTATGTTCTCAGACATTTTCTGTGTTGTCTCATTTTTTAAAAAAGAGATTAGAATGTGCTATTTCTAAGCAATTCATGGGTTAGATAAAATGGCCAAACTGTGGTGCCAGTTTCCAAGATTTTTCATATGCTGTTCATATGCTGTTCTTATTAAACAAATTATTCTTATCACGGCCTCTGCTTTGAGCAAATTAAATGCAGATTTTAGAGTCTGACCTGTGCATTGTTAAGATACATAGGCAGCAGCAGCTTTTAAAAAATCCTTTAATGCTAAAATGTTGCCTGTTTATTCATACGTGCACACCAGGCGGATTACAAAACTGCACTGAGGAAGCAGCTGCAACAGTAGAGTATACAGATTAGAGATTATGTTGATTCAGCAGATTGTCCTGTAGATGTTTGCAAAAGATTACAGCATAGGAGTAAAGACTACCCATTTCTACAGGGTAAGTAAGCCAAGTAGAGCAAATTAACTCAATACAAAATTACATTGAAACATTTAAAAACAATATAAGAAGCAGTCACAATCTGAAAAAATTAATTGTTAACATTTCCTATATGCCTTGAACTCATTGAAGGCACAATACAAAGCAAATAATATGAAAAAAATACATCAGTAAGCATATCAGATTGTTTGTGTTTTATCAAAAATGATTTGCAACGAACTACTAAAATAACTTGAACAAAATATTGATATGTTGTTTTACAGTTAAATCTTGATGGAGATACTTATTTCTTGTAATGAGGAATGGAAGGAACATGACTAGTGTGGTGCAAAGAGAAGCAGGAACATGGTTCTTTTTCACCTTCTGTGTTAAGCGGATCCAATGATTTACAAAGGTTACTTGGGATTATATACATTTTATACGCTGAAAACAGTGATCTTTCAATAATATATTTAAAACTTGTTGGGGGAAATTAATAACCTGAAACACCCTTCCCTCTCTGTAAGCAAAAGACTCATTTAAGACTAAATGCAGATTAGTTTGGATACCCAATGTGGTGTAGAAGATAGAGTGACAGACTAGATCTCAAGAAACCAGGGTTAGAATATTTGCTCATCCATGGAATCGCACTGAAAGGGGCTGACCTGGTAAAACCACTCCTTAAACATCTCGTTTACACTGAAAGGGTTGCTATAAGTTCTTTTCAACTCGAAGACGTGTTACACATACATATGGATCAATTGTGCCTAGAATCAGTGGTTTCCAATCTTGGGTCCCCCGATGTTTTTGGACCGCAACTCCCAGAAATCCTGGCCAGCACAGCTGGTGGTGAAGGATTCTAGGAATTTTTGTCCATGAACTTTGAGGGACCCAAGGTTGGGAACCACTGGCTTAAATCAAGGAAACTTGAGACAGTCATCGTTCAACTTCAGATTTCAGTAGGTCTAGTCCAAACATAATTTGATATGGATAAACCTCTTTTCTCATTTAAAAAACGTTATACACTGACTTTCAAATGAATGATTGCCACTTGGAATAGATTATAATAAGCACTGTTGTATACAGAAACCCCAACCATCATTGAATCCCCTAGCAGAGGTAGCGTTCAAAGTGTGCTTCCCCTCAACTTTGCAATTTCAGAATGTTGTTGGAAAGAGAGAAGCTGGGAAGTTATTTGACAAGTACTCTATGGCTTCTGAAGAGTTTAAGAAAATAATATATGGTTCATCAGTTTAGAAATAGTAGCTCTCTTTAATACCGTTTCCCTGAAAATAAGACCTCCCCAAAGAATAAGACCTAGCAGGATTTCTATGCATTTGTTAAATATAAGCCCTACCCTGATAATAAGACCTAGTGTTGGGCGTGGCTATGGTTGTGTGCAGGGCTGACATTCAAGCATATAGTAAGACACTCCCTGAAAATAAGCCCTAGTGTGTCTTCTTGAGAAAAAATAAATATAAGACAGTGTCTTGTTTTCGGGGAAACATGGTACAATGTGAAATCTTTTAAAAATATTATACAGGTATATGTGAAAAGCTGTTGGGAAGCCTTTAGGGAGTTCCCTGAGTACTGTGCATGTGAATTGATGCATCTGCTAATCTCTAAATTCCAGTATGAAATCAGACATTCAGAAATAACGAGACAGCTGTTCTGTTTCACTTATGCATCTGGTTTACTGAATGGAATTTAGTTTGTCCATGATGGTCGTCAATGGCTTTCGGCCTTCAGAAATGTACTAAGTTTACAGCTCATTATTTTTTTTTGATTGTGAAGAAAATGACATTAAGTTAATGTCTGGCTTGTGCAAAAATCTGTTTTATATTTAGTATTCCTTTTGTTTGATGTATAGCCATGTTATTTGTAGCCAGTAGTCCTTTGTGGTACTGTATTGCACCATTACCTGCTTGGCTGTTATTCTGATCCATTTCATGTTTCCTGGCAGACAGGATGCTGTAAGAATCTATTTCCATCTTATATGACTGCCCAACAGTGATCAAAGTTGTATGTTAAATTAGGGCTGCAGTCCTATCTGTCCTTACCTGAAATTAAGGCTCCCTGAACTTCAGGGAGATTATTTCCCCTAAATAAATACATATAAGAAGTAAAAATGTAACCCTGTTTACTCAGAAATAGGTTCAGTGGAGATGTTCCCTTGTCTAGCTGAATAAGCACAATAAACAGCTTGATAGGAACAATCTATAAAAACCTGATTAAAACATAAAACATTATGGCAATGTCATGCATCACAGTATTATTTTTAATTACTTGCTTTATATTTCACCTCCAGGGCTCAACTAGCTCTGCAGAAACAGCTAGCAGTTTTATAAAGTTACAAAATCTGTGCTTTCTTTAGTAGTCAAAACTCAATGTAACACACGTATTATGTATGTGTGTGTGTGTTGTGTCGTTACAGTCGTGACCGACTCTTCGTGACTCCATGTCCATGGAGTTTTCTTGGCAGGAATACTGGAGTGGCTTGCCAGTTCCTACTCCAGGTGCCTACAGCACCTGGTATTCCCTGGTGGTCTCCCATCCAAGTACTAACCAGGGCCGACCCTGCTTAGCTTCTGAAATCAGGTGAGATCGGATGTACTTAGGGCATCTAAGAGGTACGTATTATGTATACTGTATTCTTAAACAGAAGGGCAGAACCTTTTTTGGTCTCAGGGTTGAACCTGACAATCCCACCTCTATCCGCATGCCACTGATAGGTGGAGGCACATCTCAAACCACTATTGCACTGCCAATCTATGGCATAGGGGTTTGCAATGTTCCTGATGCTACATATCACTCAGATGCATTCATTCATATACCGTTTTGGGTGAAAGGAGCAGGGTGATTTGTTCATATCACTCCAGTTTTAAAAGAACAAACAGCACTGGGACCAAGAGAGAAGAGCCTGCAAAAGTCACTGTCAGATCAAAACCACTGAGATCAGGATCACAGCTGGTGATCTGGCTGTGGTTTCCAACTTTTAAAGGCTTATCCCACCCTCATTCCCAGGGCTCCCAGAGGCATCCACAGGGAAAAAGAAAGCTGGTCAGTGGTGGCAAATCTTCAGCACTCCATTTGTTTGGGCCACAACTCCCACAGGCCTTTGCCATTGGCAATACAGGCTTGGAATTCTGGGAGCTGTGGTCCAAAATATCTGGAGTGCCAAAGGACTGCCACTGGATGTGGGGTTATGTGACAGGATTTTGCCCAACAGATAATAAATAATAAACAAATGCAAAAACATTAACAACATTTGTGTATTGTGTTGCAAACAGTTGATCTGCCATGCCTTTCATTATGAAACAGTATCTATTTAATCTACTTTAGTAGATAAGTGCAAAACTGTCTGAAGAATAATTCAGGCAGAGATGAACATATTACTGTATGTACATTGTTTAGCAAGATTTATGTAGAACAAGAGGGCTGCAGAATATGTCTTGATTCTTTCAACTCGTATTACAATTTCAGAAGAATTAGTTTGCGGAGTATTCCTGGAAGAGTATTTACACAGAGTACTTTCACTCTTCCTGGCTGCACAGTTGGTCAGATTGACCCATATGCTATTGTACTCATAGTCATATAAAGCCAATCCATGTCAGTCATACACACTGCATTCTAAATGCATCAGGTTGTTTGAGTAATTTTGTGCACAGAGCCAGAGCACTCTAAAAGGCTCTTTTCTTGTGTTATTTTAAAAGAAATCATGAGTGGATTCTCTAGACTTGAAACTGTATCTGAAGGGTCATGAATCTATTGGAGCTGATCTATAATGAATTCCTCTCTAAACTGTGTTCCAGCTATGAAAGCTTCATGCCATAGTAAATCCAATACTTTTTAAGGAATCCTAAGATTCTTATGTTTCTGTTGCCACCAAATTAATTCTATGTCACTATCACAATCTGTTTGTGGATTTGATTTTTATGCATATATATCTGTCTGCCACATTTGGATGCTTTCTTGTTAGAAAGATATTGCATAGGTACTTTATATGAATACAGTATACTGTATTTACATCCAATCTTCCACCCTCAGGCTGTGAAAGTAGCTTATGTGCATCATGTAACTGACAAGCAAAGAAAAATGAAAGCAACAGAAGGGCCAAGGGATGATCAGCCAAGTATTAACTTCACATTAAAAACAAAATAAACTAAAACCAAAAGCACAGTTTAGATGCTGCAACTAAAATGTCCCCAGCTCATAACAATGGCTGCCACATTGTAAGCAGCCTAGGTTGCAATGGTTAGGCATATAATATGGGACCAAATATGTTCCTGTACTGTTTCTATTCATTGTAGTCTAAACATGCTGACCTGTATATTGCTCAACACTTAGTCTGTCCATATGAACAATATGACAGTGGTGGCGCCATACAAGTCAGTGCTAACTCTCATATCCTTTGGAGAAATACTTACTGCCTCAACATATGTTTCTTAGGTTTCCAGTTCTTTGCTACAGCGCAAATTGACACATCACCAAAAGATTTTTGAAAATTATTATATTGATATCAAAATAAGGCAATAACAACATAGATTAGAACAACTACCCTGTGAGTGAAATGATCAAAATGTAGGGCAAAGTTATAGAAT
Source organism: Phrynocephalus guinanensis (assembly GCA_037367245.1). Lineage (NCBI taxonomy): Eukaryota > Metazoa > Chordata > Lepidosauria > Squamata > Agamidae > Phrynocephalus > Phrynocephalus guinanensis. The sequence goes on from CM074749.1 coordinate 20,666,445, forward strand.
AGGGAACTGCCATATCCAGTCATAACAATTATGTAGCGGAAAGGCTATACCGACTCAAAGATGACCTGAGCCTTCATTCTAGTTTATCCCTCCAGAGAACAACATAGGAATAAGGAGGAGAAATGGTAGTTCATTACGTATGAAGGAGAAGAAATTCTGAAGGACAAGTATTCTGCAGCAGGAGAAGTGAAAAGTGATACTCATGTGATGATAGTGATGCTTACCTTAACACAAGGTAACTGAGCCGAAGGCAGCAATGATAAATAACTTCTAAATATTCCTACTTCCAAAATCCTGTGATGAGACAATCCAAAATAAACTACAGATGGTGCTGGGAGATGAAACCTATACGTTTAAGGGCACTCAATCAGCTACTGGGGAAGGATAAGTACATACACCATAGTTTCCAATGAAGCAGCTAGTGGCTGTCAGGCACACAGAGAAAAAACACACACAAAACAAAGTGTTCTGTTTATATACCACCCCATAGTGTTTCAAACACTCTCGGGGCGGTTTACAATTTAACTATGCAGGTTACACATTGCCTCCCCCACCCCCCACCCCCAGCAGGCTGGGTACTCATTTTACCGACTTTGGAAGGATGGAAGGCTGAGTCAACCATGAGCCTGCTAGCTGGGATTGAACCCCAGGTCGTGAGCACAGTTTTAGCTGCAGGACAGGCATTTAAGCACTGTGCTACAAGTCTGTTTTAAACATTTGCATGCTGTAATTACACATACAGTTGGTATGAGAAATATAGGTAGTATGAAACACAGGTTTCATATAAAAATTGTATTGTTTTAATTGTTTTTATCATAGTTGTGATGAATGTTTACATGTTTGCTTGTCCAATTGGAATTCATTTATTAATTATTAATTTATTAATAATTTATTAATTATTAATTTATTATGTACACAGTATTTTTGTCATTTTTATGTTTATGTTATGTTTATGTACAGTATTTTATTTTATGTTTATGTTATGTTTATGTACAGTATTTTATTGTTCTTAACCGAACAGAGTGACCTTGTTGGCAGAGATAGGTGGTCTAGAAGTCAAACAAACAAACAAACAAACAATATTCAGGTGAGCAAACTAAAATGGACTTGAATAGGACACTTTAAGTCGACAAGTTACAAAGGATTTGCTCTGGAAGTGACAAATTCATAAGAAACAGTGTGGCAAGATGTAGCACAAGCAAATATTTGCTATAATGTAACTTCCACCTTAGTAGCATCAGCCAGTCTTCTTGGATATCCTGTCAATATTTTAACCTTTCATGGTGAATATCAGATGAAACTGTTAAATTGTTAAGAATGAAGTGGAAACAAAAGTAAAAGGTGTCAGTAATGTTGTAGGTCAGAACTCTAACTGCAACAGTAACCATTGCAAAAAATGTAGACAAGGACAACAAAACAAGAAAAGCAAAATATTTCTTTAACAAGATTGGGTTGGGGTTGGGGGTTGGGGAAGGAATTTAAGCCAGGATTAGAAATTCTGAAGATTTTATTATTTATTTATTTATTTATTTGCTATTCCATATATTGCATTCTTAGACACTCAGACAGGCACACTTTGAATTCTTCCCGGTACATATTGGCCGACTCATGCATTAGCTGCTTTCAGAACTCCGTATCTGTAAAATGACTAATGTACCTTTGCATTTAATTGGCTCGTGTTCAGTATGTTCATATTCTCCTTTAACAGTACTCAGACAATTTACAGAATGTATCAAATGGAAATGAACTGTGTCAAGAGATTTGCTGAATCTTTCTCCTCAGGGCTCCATGTGCAGTAGCATGTGGTTTGTTTGTGTTTAATTAATAGCTATCTTGTTTCTAACCCAGAGATCTGGCTATAGGCAGCATATTAGTCAAGTGTTGGTTTTTTCCCCTTGTTGGCTAACATGGAAAGAATGAAAAAGTGTCGTTTTTTTTAGCGGCAACCTGTCGTTTTCAGCATTCTTGGTGTTTGCTTCTCCAGTTGTCAGCTGGACAATAGATTTCTCCGGTTCTCCATCCCATCATGTGGAAGTAGTGTCTGCATAGAATCCTCATTCTCATCATTCGCAGCATGTTTGATGAGTGGATGCTATTTACTTGACTATGATGTAAAAGACAACAATGCCATTCTCAAAGGATTGAATGATAGAAACAGAAATTAGAGATAGCCAGTGATTAGAGCTGAAACCATAGCCATGTTGAAGAGCAGGCTGAAGGGTCAATCTTTCATGTTTCAGAAATCAGACTTCAATTGCAGAGAAAAGCACTCTTAATTTTCAAACAAGATGAAATGACAAAATTGCCATTCATGCATCCAGACTCTTTCAGCCATTAAGGAACCCCCTCTTTTAGCCATTGGCCTTCAATAAGGCCTGCTTCTGCCCTAACCTAAGGTCAGTCCTAAACCGTTTTTCCTTCATTTGGAAGTGAGTTTGGAGGATGTGGTGATGGCATCTGGCCTGGATGCCTTCAAAAGGGGATTGGACAGATTCCTGGAGGAAAAGTCCATTACAAGTTACAAACCATGATGTAGATGTGTCATCTCCAGGCTTAAAACCAGGGGTACTTCAAGGGCCAGATGCAGGGGAGTGGTATCAGGAGACAGATATCTAGTCTCATGCACTCCCAGATGCATCTGGTGGGGCCACTGTGAGATACAGGAAGCTGGACTAGATGGTCCTTTGTCCTAATCCAGCACGGCTCTTCTTACGTTCTTATGAGTTCCACTGAACAGAATGGTCTATCCAGCTATAATCACAAGAGCTGTGTGGGTCTTATCAGGATTATATATGCTGAAGCCAGTGTCGCCACATTCTGAAAAAGTAGCCGCAAGGCTGGTTATCACATTATGTAGTGTTGTTTTGTTTTGTTTTCCTCTGGCCTACTATCTCCACATTTTATAGCTGTTTGAATTCTGTTTCTGAGAAGTGATAACAATCCGTTGACAAAGAAAAATGGCATACGTGTGGTAGAGGACTCTCTATGGGAGGAAAGCATCCCCCTCTCACTCTAGTAAAACCTGATGGTAATCAGTTAATGTAATCTTCTTGTAACAGTACACCTGCCCACTTGCACAAAGAGGCCTCGGGGACACTTTTCTATGTAGGTATGGTTACCAGAGCAGCATCTGAAGCAAACAACACTATAAAAACACAAAGCACTGTAACTAAGTTGTACAAACTGTAGTTTTTGTCACTACTATATACATTGTCATTGCTAACTATTATAGCTGATAGACCACAGCCGAAAGAGGATATTAAGAAGCAGGTCACTCTGAGCCTGATGAAGAGTTGTTAGCGATGAAAGAAATAAGGCAGATTGATTTTCAAACAATACATCATACAATCATTGTGTAGTCTCATTACAGTCGTGACCGACTCTTTGTGACCCCATGTCCATGGAGTTTTCTTGGCAGGGATACTGGAGTGGTTTTGCCAGCTCCTGCTCCAGGCATCTACAGCATCTGGTATTCCCTGGAGGTCTCCCATCCAAGTACTAACCAGGGACCCTGCTTAGCTTCCGAAACCAGGCGAGATCGGATGTGCTTAGGGCATCTAGACAGCTCCATACAATCATTAAAACACCTTAATTTGTACAGATACCTTTTGCCTATAACAGATGGCGTGGAGATGTGCTGTCCTGTCTACCTAACTTAGGATATAAGTTGGCAATGGATTTCCCAAATGGTAGCACCTTCGTCTGTCACAGCGAAGACAGTAGCAGGGGCCCAAATCCCAATGTAAAATACCACACACATAACAGAAGAGTTATTGTAATTTGTCACTTGTCAGCTGCCTGCTCAGATGCATAACTGGCTGCACACCTCACTGAGCAACTAGAGAACTATGGTCTGCCTGACAGACAGCTAGCAAATTGCTTCTTGTTGCTTGCACAAGAGGTGTTCTATAGTTGCATAATGGGATATAATTATGGCCAGAACGTCTAGTAGCACCTTAAATTCCAACAAGTTTTATTTAACATAAGCTTCCGTGGACTGACATTGACTGGTGAGCTAGATCTGTACGAGTCCAATTGTTCAATTGCCATAAGAGAATAGTATCGTCAGTATCCGTTTCCTATGCCTTACCGTGCAACAGAAAATGTTCACAGAGACGTCTGAAATTTGGGCAGTTTAGTTCCAAACACTACGCCTTTTGTGCAACTGTGCCACAGGATTTCAGACAATTTACTAGCCAACCTGACTTCAGCAAAAATTACTTTTAAAATAGGAAAATCCTTGTAAAGAATCAAAAGCAATGGGAAAAACTGGCAATAGTAGCAGAAAACAAAACAATTAAAATATAGCAACAGACAATGAAATTAGGTGGTTTCTAAGTAACCCTACTGAAAGCCTACAGAAAAATATGGTTTGAAGCACCATTTGAAATTATTAAAGATAAGAAGGGCAATTTGTGATCAAGGCACAACAGTTCTTGCTGGTTCAAATCCTGCTCCATTAGAACAAATCTCTGTGAAATACTGTACAAGGACCTGTCAAGATATTGAGGTTATTCTAAATCTCTGCACAAGCACAACAGACATCACAAGAATGAAATCTGTCCTTCAATGTATTTTCTGTCACAGTGAATTTAAGAAAACTCCTTACCCAGATTTTAGAGACCCAACAGAAACTTGTTTCCAGACTTATAGGTTTAGTATATAAATGGACAGTTGGTGGCCCTGTATAGACCTGCCCAATATAAATACTGTTGTAAGGGCAATTCAGGAAATACACTGACAAAGAAGCCTCCTTTTTTAAACTTTCCTGAAGCGTCACCTTTAGCACTTCTGTCAATGTCACATGCATTAATCAGCTGGACTGAATTGCAAGCACCTTGAGGGGGAGAGAATTATTTCTTTCTCAAGGTTAGAGTGAAAAAACAAAAGAAGCCTTGTGTAAGACGAGCCTTCTTCCTAAGGGGATAGAAGTGTTTATTTTGCTAGTCTCCCTGCCCTCCCAGTCTCTCTATACCACTTGCCTTGCTTTTTCCTCAGAGGGCTTTGCAGATCTTGTTTGGACCTGGCTGGTAGGGATCACTTTTATTTCAGTGCAAGAGATGAAAAAGGAAGTTGTTAACAGAGGATGTCCTCTGTTTTGTGACTTGAGGATACATAACAAAAACTGATTCAGTCCCTCTGTCCATGGGCCTTTATATTTAATAATATAACATTGTGTGTGTTGTGTCGTTACATTCGTTACCGACTCTTCGTGACTCCATATCCATGGAGTTTTCTTGGCAGGAATACTGGAGTGGTTTGCCAGTTCCTACTCCAGGTGCCTACAGCACCTGGTATTCCTTGGAGGTCTCCCATCCAAGTACTAACCAGGGCCGACCCAGCTTAGCTTCCGAAATCGGGCGAGATCGGATGTGCTTAGGGCATCTAGGCAGCTCAATATAACATTATGAATTTGAATGTGTCTCTCCCCCCCACACACACTCTTAATGAATGTTTTTTAAAAAGGCTGTCAGTTTTCTTATGCTATCAAGAGCAAGTGCGGCTGCAAAACGAATGAACAACTCACTCCTGATCATTTCCGGTGACTACTGGAGGTTCACTTTTTAAAATATGTCACCCATATTGGTGGGTGACACAGAAGGAGCCCCCCCCCAAAGAATGTGAGGACAGGGAACACATTCAAACTTCTCTTGGGCAATGAGGACACCCTTTTACAGTGGACCCTTGTAAAACAAACGGTTTTTTTAACATAAAATTTGTACAACACAAAAAATCCGGAGATAGGGGAAATTTGCTTAACAGAATCGCCTATGGGGCGCATCCATCCAACATAAAAATGGGATCACTCTGTTTTCAATGCATTCCTATGGGAAATTTGTATAAAGGAAATTTGCTTAACATAATTTCATTTGGAACGAATTAATTCCTTTATACAAGGTACCACTATACTTCCTCTTTCCACTCCAGAAGCACCACTGGATCAAGGATCATGGAGGAGTGGGAGGCCTCGGGGATTCATTTTTTTTTCAAGGGCAGCTCCAGAGTATGCATCCAAAAATACCTTCTGCACAATCTGGATATTTCTACGAGACAGAGGAAAATTTCTCTCCTTCTTGAACAGTTAGCGCATCCAAGCCCATCAACACTGTAGGCAGCATGTATCTGGTATCTGGTTGGAAACTTCCAAGGGTACAGCTATAAATGGCCTGCTATAAAAGGGTATATTTTCCTGCTGATTTTAGACTGAGTGGGACTGTTACAGTTTGCAATGTGGCATTCCTCATATAGAACACAGGCAGTATATACGTGTGAATTCTAGACCAGTGATGGTGAACCTTTTAGAGACCGAGTGCCCAAATTGCAATTCAAAACCCACTAATTTTTTTTGCAAAGTACCAATACAGTAATTTAACCTGTATTCAGGTAGCTATGAAGGGGCGATGTCGGGTGCCCACAGAAAGGGCTCTGAGTGCCACCTTTGGCACCCGTGCCATGGGTTCGCCATCACTGTTCTAGACAATAGAAAAACATGTAGATTGGTTTTTATCATTTTACTACCTTTAGTCAATTTTGGACCAAATTTATTTGGTCCAAATAAAACTATTGTGCTACATGGATTTTGTTGGCTCACAGCACTAGAATTGAAAGGGAATCATTTCATGAGGGCAGAAGAGCCACACTGTATAACTAATCTGTTATCTTCAAATTAGGCCAGTTTATGGGGAATGCAAGAACAATGAGCCTCTGTATCATAGGACTAGTATCTGATCAGAGACAGAGTAATCAGATTAAAAATAGAGATGAAATAAGAAGGAGCTAGAACAGTATAGCGGTGTGTCATAGAATACTATTTTCAAAACTTCTGACTACTCTCTTGGCCATGCGAGTGGATGTGTCATGGCATTTTTATGACAAGGTTCCAAGCAAAATGATAACATTTTGCAAACAAAGTGAGTTCATCTTGTCATTTCTAGATAGAAAGATTATTTCCTACGCCATGTAACAAAATGTTTCTCTGAGACAATCAGTCTCTGCTAGGGATTCAGTGACGTAGGCATTTTATTTTAAATCAGTTCGGCATGCCGATTTGTAATGCAAAACTGTGAAATCTAGTTTGTATGAGCAGTTGTTACCATGGCTGCACATCCCAAATGCAAGTGGCTCTCAAGGCAGGTAAGAAATCATTCTTTTTCATGCAATCAGCTGATTGTATCTAGACATCTAGAAGCCTTTTGAGCAGATTCGATTCAAAATAGTGTGTGCCAGTGAGCTTAAAATTAAATAATGTAGTGGAGTCATTGAGCCAGACAAGAAATGCAGTTTGCAAGAATTTGCGAGATCACACATACAAAAAAAACCCAGTTGTTCTCCATGGTGAGAATAAAGTGGTTGTATTTTATCACACAGTGACACCAGGTATTATTTATGTCTTTACTTCCCTGGAGTTCAGACAAAGTCTGAAATCAGAGGGTTTGGTGGGAAGAGTAAAAATGTACAATTGCGTTCTGGGATTTCCATTTGCAATTAAATCCAAAAAATAGAAGTTAATTTCTCATCTCTTCAGTTTGCAACAGCTAGCCAGGATAATTTGTGTACTTTTCTAGTTTCTCCCCACTTCAAAGGTTCCAGTGTCCACCTGATGAATCATGAGGGCCTCAAATCTCATCTTTTTGAGATATTCTAGTACAGTGATGGCAAACCTTTTAGAGACCGAGTGCCCAAACTGCGATTCAAAACCCAGTAATTTTTTGCAAAGTGCCAATACAGCCATTTAACCTAAATATAGGTGGCTGTGAAGGGGGCAATATTGGGTGCCCACAGAAAGGGCTCCGAGTGCCACCTTTGGCACCCGTGCCATAGGTTCACCAACACTGTTCTAGTATTTAAATCCAGCTGTGATTTTGGATTTTGCTCACAGACTACACAACTATGGACACACACACACACACACACACACCCGCTGCCAACACCTTTTCCCTTTTTATTTTCCTATCAAAAATTCTTAGAGCCTTTAGTATTCCTTAACCTTTGGATATGTTTCCAGATACAATCTCCCTGCCAAAACTAAAATGCAGTGGTACCTCAACTTAAGAGCGGCTCTACTTAAGAGCAATTTAACTTAAGAGTGGAAAACCACTGGCATTTTAACTGCCGCCTTACAAATTTTTGATGGGGTCTGCTCTACTTAAAAAAGTTTTTTTTAATTTTTTGATTTTTTTCCAGATACAGTACCTCTACTTAAGAGTTGTTCGACTTAAGAGCATGCATTCGGAATGGATTAAATTCGTAAGTAGAGGTACCACTGTACAAAGAAATGACCTGGAAGATCACTCCAAACCATATCATTCAGAATATAAGACTGAAATGCTCACATAAAGACCTTAAGTAACTTAGCAATGTCAGTATGGCCTCAGTTGGACCTTGTTAGGGTTCATAGAAGCTAGGCTTCCTTGTCATGTGTTGATTTTATATACTATCTTTTCCCCATAGGTAGCCTTGTATGCCTATGTACAGCCCTGAAATAGACAAGTATGACACAGGGAGTTCTATCTCAGCTACCAGTGATGCTTTACTAGATTTCAGTGTAGCAGTGATTCCCAACCTTGGGTCACCCAGGTGTTCTTGGACTGCAACTCCCAGAAGCCTTCACTACTAGCTGCACTCGGTGGGGTGTCTGGGAGTTGCAGTCCAAAAGAACGCCAGGGTTAACCCCCACTCCCCAAACCAGGTAAGAAACTACTGTATTAAAGCAACATTCTTGATTTCTTTCTCTTTCTCTGAGATGTGATTCAAGGGTGGCCCAGGATGCTTTTCTTCGTAATGTGAGGAACAAGATATGTGGAAACCCTCTTCCATTTCATTACAGTCGTGGGCTGAAGTGGGAACTGAATATTTCCAACAGTCAGGCACCATGCGTTGCTGTGTCTGAAACAGCTTCGTTTAGGGCAGTGCAGTACAGGCGGTGTGGCATGCAACTGCCTCCTCCTAGCATCGGCTGCCGGAGTCGAGAGACTTAACCTTACGGGCTGGCAACTTCTTACTGGCATCATTTCATGCAGCACTATGTGTCATCCAGCTGTCTGGGTATTGCAGGACCACTCTTATTCTTTGGATTCCTGTTCTACAAATAACGTGTTCTCGTGTGGTGTGCATGTGTGCGTGCATATGTTTGTTTGCATTTTGTGTGTGTGTGCTTGTATGCATGTGTGTGCATGCATGTGTGCTTGTATGCATTGGTGTGCATGTGCTTGTATGCATTTGTGTGCATGTGCATGTGCTTATATGCATTTGTGTGCATGTGCATGTGCTTGTATGCATTTGTATGCTGGGGGGGAGCAGAAAAAATGAAAGAAATGTTAAGAAATCATTGCAGGGTTGCAAGCTCAGCCCACTCTTGGCTGCCTACAGGACAACAACACTTCATAGGCAAAATACTGGTATTCTTTACCTTTTTCCTACTCATGTTTTTCTATTGTCTAAGATTATCTGTGTATGGATATTGTTCAGAGGGACTAGGATTTTTTTAGGGCTAGTATCTTGGTCAGTGTCATAAGTCTTTGGGGAGTTAGAAATAGTTAGACTTAGCTGTGCTTCCTGAGAAATGTCCTCTCTTGTCAAATGGTAGGCACAATTTATGGCTTCTGAAACTATGTGAATAGTGTGTGTGATTGTGTGGCATAATCATTATTTGATAGAAGAATGTACACATTCTAACATGGTGAAAGTATTAGCACTGCGGGACGAAGTTATTGTTTTTCCACGGAGAGGAATCTGGCCATATCTTTTAATATCCATACTATATCCAGAAAGTTATAATTATTTTCAAATATTTATATTTCATGTTTCTCAAAGGCATTGGGATAGTATTATTTCACACAAGATAAATAATGCCCTGTATAGGACTGGAATCATTTGCCCTTGTCAGATGGGACACACAAGCCTACATTTCCTACCATAAAATTCATCTAATCAATTAGTACAGGCATGTCCAAACTTCGGCCCTCCTGATGTTTTGGACTACAACTCCCAGAATTCTAAGCTTAGAATTCCAATGGCAAAGGACTGTGGGAGTTGCAGTCCAAAACGTCTGGAGGGCCAAAGTTTGGACATGCCTGAATTAGTACTTTGCTGTAGAATAAACTGAAAACAGTTCTATAAAGAAGCAGAGAACCTGAATCTTAGGGCCACTGCCTTAACAAATTTGTTTTCACCAGCAAATTCTGAATGACGGGAAGGCAGGAAGAAAGAGATCAAAGGATGTCCCAAAAATCTAGAGATACTTTGGGAATAAGATAACGGTGGCCTTGTCACCCATCAGATAGGAAATGGTTTCAGTTGCAAGATGGAAATACATTCAATCAGCAAAGTAACATTTTCTGTAAAGATTTCCGTTAAGCTTAGATTAGGTAATTGGGGTGGGGAAAAAGGATTGCTGAAGAGAATGAAGATATTTTGTATTTTTTCTCTAGTTGGGCCAAGCTGAGATAAATCTCGACATGAGTCCTGGATCCAGCAAACAAAGAAGAAAAATTCTGAGGCATGTGATGTTGTCACAAGGTAAGTGGGATAAAACAATAAATATTTTTAAAACACTGAAAATTGGCAAACTGTATGGGCCTTTACTACACCCTGTGTATTTACTTTTCTCCCACCTTCAAAACATGTTTTAAATTATTTAGGTGAGGGTTTTTTTTAGTTGATGTAAAATGTCTCTCTGATTATCTAATCATCCTCATCACATGCCATCAAGCCAGTTGCATGGTGACTCTTCTTAGAATTTCCTAGGTAGAGAATACTCGGAAGTGGTTTACCTTTCCCCACTTCTTGGGTGCCCTGGGACTTTGCAGTTTGCCCAAGGCTCTCCAGACTCTGGCTCTGCGGCCCAATACCAAACTCACTACTCTACCCAGCCAGCAGCATCAAATTACATACAAATTCGCATTTACAAACAATTACACCTCATGTAAAACTACACAAAAGAGGTAGTAAAACGGGAATGACAATGGTTCAGATCAATTAATTAATTAAAACTTGGCTTTTCAAAGAAGCATACGACGATTGCTTGTTCTTCCCTGTGTTTTGATGTTTTTCTCGTTATTCTTAGTGTTGTGCCTCTTGCCAGTTTATTAGTTTTGTTCTTTTTTATTTACGGTCTTATTGTTTTTTTCGATGTATTACTTGTTTGGTTCTGATTTTAACTACTGGTTATTTGCTGGTTTCTATGTAAACCGCCCAGAGTTCCTTTGGGAAAATCGGTATGCTATAGAAATGGAAAAAGAAAGAAGGAAGGAAGGAAGGAAGGAAGGAAGGAAGGAAGGAAGGAAGGAAGGAAGGAAGGAAGGGATCTCTGCGTGGAGCGCCTATCTCCTATTATCTGCACATTTCCAGGGAGAACAGAGGAATTTGATGGACCATTGCTACTTTCTGACAATATCCATCATATTACCAGAAAAGTGGCTAAATTCTGTGCGGCAGCAATAGTGACTCGTAAACAGATGTTTGGGTTGTGACCAAGATGGATAACAATACCGCTATACCGTAATCTAGCCATGGCTTTATCTTATTTTAAGGATATAGACTCAGCTCAGTTGAGTATGTAATTTATGAACCTGTAAGTAAGGGTTTATGGTATTATGATATTAATGGAAGACTGTATAATTTTGTACTTCTTTCATATTTCAAATTGTATATATTTATTGCAAATTGTTTAATGTTTTGGGTCTTTGGCCATAATAAAGCTATTCATTCATTCATTCATTCATTCATTCATTCATTCATAGTGTGATAAGGATGAAGAATTAGAAATATATAGCAGTTTTATACAGGTTGGAATTTATTTTATTATTGGATTTATACCCCGCCCATCTTCCCACGGGAACTCTGGGCGGCTTACAAGGCTGAAACAAGTCAGCAAGTATAATACAATATAAATGCAACAACAACAACTACAAACACTTACATATAGTTAAAAAGAAAAAAGCAGCTTAAAGCGCCCTTGTTGCACAATTGTTAAAATTGCACAATTTTAACAAGAAAAAACAGCACTACCCAAACTAAGAAAAAAAGGCATGCACAAGAGGAAACAAACTTTATTCTGGGGTAGATATAAGAGTTTCATGCTGTCTAACACAAGCCTAATGTGTGTGTATGGGGGGGGGAGTCTTCCTGATCCAAAGCCATGTCATAGCTGTGTTATAAATCATGGGAAGGGCATTTGAATACAATCTGGCAGTTTCAGTAGAACTCTTTCCCAAAATCAATCTTTTTGAAAATTAGCAGGTTTCTAGGCCAGTGGTTACCAACTTGAGATCTCCAGATGCCCTTGGAACACAGCTCCCAGAAATCCTAGCCAGCACACCTAATACTGAAGGATACTGAGAGGCTTATTTCAACAATATATGGGGACCTAAAGGTTGGAAACTGCCATTCTAGGGCATAAAGCTTTCACAAGAAACACTGAACATGCAGCTTCTTAACAGCCCAAGAAACAACCTTATATAGTCATCTAATCCATCCATCTAGTCCACTGCCATGGTGGTGGTGCTGACCAGCCGTCTGTCTCCTTTCTGGGCTGTCATGTAAGTGTCTTCCCTTGCCATAATTGGCGATTTCAGTGATGGAAATGGTGACTCTCCGCATGTCAAGCGTCTGCTATGCCGCCCTTTCCCTGAGTTAAAAATCTCAACAATTCAATTGTGTCTAACAGTCCTGGAGTGTGTGCTGTAACCAAAGATCTGCACATTCAGGTTGCATGATCTCACCTACCCCCCCCCCCAAGATACATATATACATTTCAAATGTATATCTCAGACGTTGGATATGTCACCTCTGGAAAAAAGCGTGACAAACAGGTGGCAAAGATGGCCTCACGGTCACAGAAATAACACTTAGGCATCAGGGTTTCCAGAGGGTATTTGCATAGATCCCATCACTATACGTATAGGAATGAATCTGAAATGTTGGTACCTGTGCATAGATAGATACAATCAGCGTGAAAGAAGGAGCTCATTTAAAACCTAGGTCATAGAACTCACAGTCTTATTAGCCAGCAAGAAATCCACCCTGATTCAAGGGTAGTTTTAAACCGTTTACAAAATATAGCCTTTGTTAAAAGTCTGGCATGTTAGGTGTACCCTAAATTGTAACCAAAGAGCTGGTGTATTTTGTTTCTGTTGCTATTTGGGAGCTGCTTTGAAGTTCAGCAAAATGTCACTGACTCTGCATTTTCACTTTACGATCAAAGCACTTTCTGAGTGACATGCATGCAATTCTGTGAGAACAAAAGGGGCGGGCCTCCTGGCCCATACTTGGCCTCTGTGTACACCTTTCACTATGTCTCAACCTCACCCACGTTGCACTATGCGATCATATAAATCTTCAACTTTAAGCATCAGGGACATAATGCCATACCTTGCGGGTGAATACACTGCTTTACCTTTAACTGCCTGATTTTGTCTGATTTTTGGAAGCAGTTTAGGATCTTAGTACTCAGGTAAGACACCTTTCAGTGTGTTTATTTTACTGATGGCACTCACTCTTTTCGTCTGTATTTCCTTATGTACATACTAGGTTGGTAGAGTTGACAGTGCAGAAAGGAGGTGCAGAGGAAAACTACAATTATATTTACATAAAACATTTGTATGCCATTTGTATTTCTCTTGCAGAATCAGGACACATAAAGAAGCAGTAAGAAAGTGGAACCAACTTGCAAAACCCATCATTTTCTGATTGTATTTATACTGTAAGTACAAATCACCTTTTGATGCAACAGAATGCTATATCACAGCACTTATAAGGAACTGAAAAGGTCTAGGCATTTCCTTTTAACTGTGTTGATGTGTTCCTGTGTCCTGCACTACAGATATACTCGTCCTTTGAGTGAGAAAGTTGAACATAGGTTGCAGCACATACTCTTTCATTCACAAAGCTTCTGTGATGTAACAACTCACTTTCAAGAGATGTACTGTCACTATGTCCCACAACACTGTTTTCTATTGATTATTATTCTGTATTTTCTGTGGAGTGCATTATTTATTTATGTGTGTGTAAATATATGTGTGCGGATATATAGTACAGTATATAGTGTGTGTGTAAAGAGAGAATTACAAACTATAAATGTTACTGCAGGAGTAGATAGTGCAAGTTTTAAAATAATAAAAGCAATCAACTGGAAATTCGTGATGTTCTAAATAAATATAAAAATGTTACCTAGCTGAGGACAGGAATAGGTTTTCCCCCATTCATTACTGAGGCTATAATGCTATTTATGTTTTCCTAAGGGAAATCTCAACGAAGGCAATGTAACTTACCTCTGAGTAGACATGTATGGACATATATAATCAGACCCACAAGAAATGTTAAGAAATTGCCTGGCTTTTTTCCATCTTGCCAAGGACCCTACATATAATAACTCCTGGCACATCCATCTTTTGCCACTTTATAACCTATTGGTACTGCTTTGAGGAAGGAGGTTTCGCCCCCAAAATATTAGCAATGTTTTTGTTATTTTTCTAGTAGCCTAAAGGTATCACCTGTTCCACTTTGGTTTTTGTGATGGCTCCCGGGCTCCTCAACTTGTTTTGCTTCAATAAGAAATGTTAAAAGCTACCACTTTTTAACCTTGCAAAGTGGCAGTTGCACAGAGAGTTGGATCCTTTTCCATTTTATCCTTCTTAAGTACTGTATCATGTTTCAGGCTTTGTTTACTGAAGCAACCTGATGGAAGTAATGATCAAACTCTGCTCTTACATCCTGTAACTTGTTTGGAGTTGCTTATCTCCAGCCTTCCCTCAAGCCTGAGTAAAACAGAATTTTCCACAGGTTGTTTCAGTTACCAAAAACATCACCACTTATAGGAAAACAATAAAGAGCACCCACCAATTCCCAGACCTTAATGATCTCATGGGACTTTGCAGGGTAAAGGTTCTACAGCACAGATGGTAACTTCATGAAAGAAAGAAAGAAAGAAAGAAAGAAAGAAAGAAAGAAAGAAAGAAAGAAAGAAAGAAAGAAAGAAAGAAAGAAAGAAAGAAAGAAAAAAGAAAAAAGAAAGAAAGAAAGTGTCTTAGACATTTGCTGCCTTGCTGGACACAGTCATGGCTTCCTCTATTGTCACGTCCTATATTACTGTATAGAAAACAATTATGTGTTGTGTACTGCCCCGTCACTTGGGCAACCACTACGGGAATGTTCAGGTTGTCAGATACTACAACCAGGTTACAGAGATTGCCATGGTCACAGGGAAACCAGGACAAAGCAGTATGGAGAAATTCCCCATGTTCATGCTGAATCTTGACATTAAAAAAAATTACTGCTGTGAGTGTGCCTACAAAGGTCTTTTGGTTCAAGCACAGGGTGCGTGATGGGTTGATTGAAGGTCATTGTTGAGATTGATTTAACCATCCTAGTACCTGCCCTAAAAATAGCTGGAAACTGGTATACACAGCACCCAGAGTTGTGCATTGGAGGGGATCAAACTGCATTTCTTTGAAGAGTTCTGAAGATGTATAGAGATGGGAACTGCCTACTGAAGCACTGCTTCCTGAAAGAGGAACTCTGGATAGCTCATGAACATTTCTGCATGACAAGAGCCATACTGAACACATTCAGAAAAAGTTTAGTCTGAGATAAATACAGACTGCAAGAAATCAATGTATATAAACACTGCTGGATAATTTCAGTCTAGTAGATTATCAAGCATATTTTAAACCTAGGGTTGCAGCATGCAATTGGTTACATTAAGAGATTGAAACCACAATAGATTCAACTATTGTTGAAGATTTCTATAATCTATTTCTGCATAATCTGCATGCATGCACATTTATAACACATGTACATGTATTCATAAGACCTGCAGATGGTGATAATTAATAATTATGTGCTGTCAAGTAAATTCTGACTTATTGCCACAAAACAGATGGCAACACAGAAGGCACTGGCATAGAACAAGCTGTTGATGACATCAGCTGGATCCTCCATTAAAAAAATTATTGGTCAAGGATAGCAGCAACTCTAGAGAGAAGGAGACCAGTATACAGTAGTTTGGTCTTCCAGCTGAATTAACAAATACTTTCATTAACAAGTAGCTTCACTTCTGAACAGTTCATCCTCTGTATTTCTTGGAGGTATCCCTTTACTCCCAACTAGAATTCCCTGGATATAGTAATTCTCCTAGGACACTCCTTCCCACCCTTGAGTAATCAAGGTGTTCCTGGACTTCAGTTACCAGAAGCGTTCACCACCAGTTGTGCAAGCCAGAGTTTCTGGGAGTTGCAGTCCATGAATATATGGTTTATGCAAGGTTGGGAACCACTTATAGACTACCCCAGGAAGTACCACACGGCTATATCGGGCACTGAATTTTGCAGTATGTAGGAATGTTTGCTTTTAGATTTAAAAGTAATCTGAGTTTACATAGACAGTAACAAATATTTGATGTCTGCAATGAGAGTGAAGCCATTTACCCAGTTTTGAGGCACTGCTGAAAATAATTGTACTAGCTGTTCACCCAGACAGATGGCATTTGAATTAAAACAAGGTGTTATTTTGTTTTTAGGGCATTTTTCGAAGGGAGCCGGTGACCAAGAATTACAAGTTGTGGTCAGAATAATATGCGAACAGGTAATTTGATTAAAGTTTCTCTTAATCCCTTTATTACTACACAGTACTTGGGATTTATTTATTTATTTATTTATTTATTTATTTATTTATTTATTTATTTATTTATTTGTATAGCTTGTATGCCGCTCACTACCCAAAGGTCTCTGGGCAGCTCACAATCAAAATAGATAATCAAAACATCAAAATTACAATAAAATTAGAACAGTAACTGGACTTCTACCTTCTTCTCAGCCACTAGCTCATACTTCTTGCTCAGTATTGTACAACTCACATTTCTGCCTCAGCACTTGCAAAATCGGTGGAAATTTGGTGATGTCTAGGAGAAGGATGGTAGTTCAGGGCAGCTTGTATAATGTATACAAGAAGTGAAAAGATATAGCGCACACACACACACACACACACACACACACACACACACACACACACACACACACACACACGAGCTTGCCTCTATTCATTATAATGGTATAAATACATCATAGATATAAACCTATTTTGTCGTACTTTGACTTCAGACACAATAATGGCCATGGCCTGCAACTCTAAATCAGATGAAAAGTTCTGCAACAAACTTAACCAATTCAGAATAAAAATGGAAACAGAAATTCAGGTTGGATGAGTTTATTCCCCCCCCCCCCCCCCCCCCAGCAAACAACAGTACTGGATGAACAAGCCAATCTAGTTATGATTCTATAAAAACAACTTATCAGTGTGTAACAAACTGCTCTATTCTCCATCTTCCTGGCACAAGTGACCTTCTATCTGAGCTGTAACAGTAAGGATGTGATTGTTCTATTACTAGTTGTGATGTAGGATATTTCTCCATTTCCACTGTTTGTGCAGAATGGCCAGGAAAGTAAGATTTATTATAGGAAACCCCAAGACCTAACTATATTTCTTTCCCACTACACATTTCAGAAATTAGAAATTGCCTTATCTTTCCAGACATATGAAAACCGGTATGTCCTCCCTGTAGCTTTGTGTTTCCAGATAAAAATACTCTGCTCCCCCATTTTAAGGTATTGGCTAGAAATAACAGTGACTATCACACCTAATGTGTAAGATAGCACATCACTTTCCAATGTGTGATGCTGTAAGCTGATTCTGCTTTAATGAAGAAGCGTACTGAGGCTGTTGAAAGTTATACAAGGAACTAACCCCCCCTCCTTTTGTATGATGTTTGGCAAAATATTAACCCGGGACCTGCTAACTTCAACAATCCATTGCAATATAAACATATAAGAATATATACCTTTACAGACAAACGAATGCATGTATATATACTATTTCGCAAGCTCTTTGCTGTTCAGTTATTAGGTGGCCTTGTTCAAATGTCTTCAGGTTAGAACTTTTTCTTTGCTCATTAATATGTCCTGCATAAACACAGATCTTGTGAAACAGGAAGGAGCTGGTGGAGTCTTCACCCTCCAACTGTGTCCCCATTATCTCACATGTGATTATTTGCCTTGGAAGAACTATCTATGGATGCAGACTGAAGAGTATTAGCAAAACAAAGAGCCCTGTTTCCTTTGGTTCTCTGATTGTCTAGCTTTACTAACCATTCTGGTGAGCCTGGGTCAACGGATCATCACAGCTTAAAGTTACCACCTGAGTAGCTTCTAACCCAGTGGTTCTCAACCTGTGGGTCCCCAGATGTTCCTGGACTGCATCTCCCAGAAGTCTTCATCACTAGCTGAGCTGGCCCAGGAATTCTGGGGGTTGCAGTCCAGGAACATCTGGGGACCCATAGGCTGAGAACCACTGTTCTAACCTGCTTGACCAGTCTGTTTCCAGACAGGGATCATGATTTTTTTTAATTAAAGCATAGCAATGCTAGTTATTGAGCAACATTCAATATGGCTAATTGAAAAATCTGCTTAGAGTGTTAACCATGCAACTTAAAAAACAACAACAACCAGGACATCTAGAAATATGATGGTTAACAAACAAATTGAGAATTCACTATTCCCCTTGGAGAAGAAGCCAATATTCAAGGAATGTTCAAAAATCAAGACTTTATATTTGAAAAGGGTTTGACGGAAGACTGTTCTGTTGCTACCTACATTCAAGAGATTTCCCCACCCACTTCGTATTTTGTGTAGCTCTTAGACTGTCTATTTTCAAAAATGCAAAACTCATTGTAGGGTTTCTAAACCAGGTACGAGATAACAAGATGTTGATCACAATGAATTTCCTATGAGAGACCAGTGCAATCATAGGCTTTAGGCCATTGGTGGCGATCCTTTGGCACTCCAGATGTTTTGGACCACAACTCCCGCAGTCCTTTGTCATTGGCAATCTAGGCTCGGAATTTTGGGAGTTGTGGTTCAAAACATCTGGAGTGCCAAAAGTTCACCACCACTGCATAGGCAATACCTTTACAGTTTACTGTTTTTAAAAAATCGCAGCAGGCTTTCGTGGATAAATTCCACTTCTTCAGGTCATACCAAAAGTCCAAACATGGCAATATGTGATTAGCCAGGAGGTTAATCTTAGATGTAAAGTTATTGGCAGGATGATTTTCACCAGATGAGGCAGGAAGCAGCACTGCTGTTGTAAAGTTGCACTTGAAGTGGAAGATGGGGTTTCACAACTCAGTCCTTCAAACACAGGGACCTAGGTCGTGCACACTTACCCAAACCTCCTCTCCACTTGGCTCTTCTTCCAAAAATACATGTTTATGTTTGGCCAGTGTGGAGTGTGTTGGAAGCAGAAAACCCATATCCTCCATTTGGGGGTTGGAGTAGAATTTAGTAAAGGTATTGCCTATAACCTAGCCTTGCATTCATATTTTGGGATGGCCACACATCTCCCCACTTTTATCTCAGTGTAGTCATGTATGGAAGTGAGAGCTGGACTATAAAGAAGGCTGATCACCGCAGAATTGATGCTTTTGAGTGGTGGTGCTGGAGGAGAGTCTTGAGAGTCCCTTGGACTGCAAGGAGATCTAACTTATCCATCCTGAAAGAAATCAACCCTGAATGTTCACTGGAAGGACAGATTTTGAAGCTGAGGCTCCAATACTTTGGCCACCTCATGAGGAGAGAGGAGTCCTTGGAAAAGTCCCTGATGTTGGGAAAGATTGAAGGCAAAAGGAAAAGAGGACGGCAGAGAATGAGATGGTTGGACGGTGTCATCGATGCAACCAATATGGATTTGACAAAACTCCAGAAGGCAGTGGAAGATAGGAAGGCCTGGCGAGCTCTGGTCCATGGGGTCACGAAGAGTCGGACACGACTAAACGACTGCACAACAACAACAAGTCATGTAGTAGTTAGCCTGTTGGGTTAAAACTGGGGACCTATGAGCAAAACCTGGCTCGGACATGGGCTTCACTAGGTGAATCAGGTGGGCCGGTGAGAACCATCAACGAGCTTAGTTTTTCCATCCTCTTCCTGCACAGTCACGAGGAAGACGTTGCAACCTCTTGCTTCCTTTTTTAATTAGCTGTGACTTGCTGTGTCATCGCAACCCAGACAAACAGGTTAAACTTAATTATGATTCAGGGAAACAAGCCAATTTAAGATTATGGCTTATAAAGCTGGATTGCTTTCATTAGCTGCTTTAAGAGTAAGCTGTTAGAGTTGAATGGCACATTGAACTCCAATTGAGTTAAAATGGGAGCACTCTTCCCCCTCCCCCTCCTTCATGCTCACCAGAATCAGAGAGGAAATTCTTGAGCCTAGGGAAAAGAGGGGCCCGTTCTCCTAACGTCAGGTAGGTTGGTGAACCATACTTTAACAAGATGTCCATCAGCAGCCACGCTCTCTCCCTGTCTAATTTACTTCGCAAGGTTGTGAGGATAATGCAGAGAATGAGAAGCAATTTTTCCTCCTGAAAGCTATGTGGGAAATATGGGGTATAAGAGTATTAGTAATAGCAGCAGTAGTAATGACCATGGTGGTGACCATTGTAAAAGTAATGGCCAGATTGACAAACAAACAAAAATTTCACAGTCTAGAAGCATACAATGTCAAGAGCATTCCTTTCTTGTAAGTGGAAGTGTCTAACGGCCCAGTTTCTGAAAGCAGCAATCCTGTGTCCAGTTACATATAACTTGGACTCCCCAAAACTATTTTACTGAAGGGCACCAACTCTTCCTTCAGTATTGTGTAAAATGCATATGAAAGAACAATGAATCTCTGTGCAGATTTGGTCTCAAAACCAACACCCTTCCTCTTCCACCACTAGCTGTATTATGCGTGTTCTGTGCCATCAAGTCATATCCAACTTAGAGCTGCTCTAATTGCGGTCTCTCGAGATATGTAAGATATTTAAGGAATGGTTTTATCACTTCCAGATCATCCCACCCACCACTGAGGGTTTGATGGCCAAGCGGAGAAACAGACTCAGGTCTCCTGAATCATAGTCTGTCACTCTATCCACTATCCCTTTTGTACTCATAAGAACATAAGAAGAGCCATGCTGGATCAGGCCAAAGGCCCATCTAGTCCAGCTTCCTGTATCTCACAGTGGCCCCACCAAATGCCTCTGGGAGCGCATGAGACTAGATATCTGTCTCCTGCTACCACTCCCCTGCATCTGGCCCTTGAAGTAACCTGGTTTTAAGCCTATTTATGAACAGATTGAAAAGCACCAGACCCAGGACAGATCCCTGGGGCACACCGCTTTTCACCTCTCTCCATTGTGAAAATTTCCCATTGACACCAACACTTTGTTTCCTGGATCTCAACCAGTTCTCAATCCATAAGAGGACCTGGCCAATTTTCTCAGCAGCCTTTGGTGAGGGACTGTGTCAAAAGCCTTCTGAAAATCAAGATAGATAATATCCACTGGTTCACCCAAATCCACATGCCTGTTGACCTTTTCAAAGAATTCTAAAAGATTTGTCATGATGGCCAGAAACACTTTTTCACATGAGAATGAGGTGCTAAAACACACTGTTAAGCCATTCTTTCGGATGACCAGATGCTAATTAATTAATGCAGGAATAGTAAGGTACCCTGAATCTATTCTTGGTTTTCTTTTCATTTCAGATCATGAAGAGCTCTGTGGCAGCAGTTATGGATCTTTCTGTCTAAATGGTGGGATTTGTTATATGATACCTACTATTTCCAGCCCTTTTTGCAGGTAAACCGATAATTGAAAATTACATTTTTACCCTAAACATCTGTTTTTGAAAGTTGTATAGGATTCAAAGCCAGCAATAATCTGTTTTGGAAAAAAAAGATGGTTTTGTTCACGTGTATAATGTGTAAAAGGTGCATAATGTGTAAAAGAAATAATATGTACTTCTTATATTTGATACACTGTATTTGAGTCAAACTTGTTTGCGGAGACTAGCAGAGCTTGGGTAGGAGCAGCCTCTGGCAAGGGGTCAAAGCAATGGCCGGCTGCCATGATCTTGGCTTATAAGTGGCCAATATAGGCCGAAGCTACATTCTTTTTATATTTTTTTTCTAAATTTTATACAAATTACAAAAAAAAGGACAAACATCAACAACAGTGCACCCCTTCACCAAGGGCGTTTATACACAGCCCCTAAGCTCTGCTGCAAATGGCTCCCAGCTCCGGAGCTTAAAAATGTTTCCCCACCAGCTCCGGAGCTAACAGAAAATTAAGTGTGCCCCGCCCACCTAAGCGCGACCTAGCGCACCTTTCAAGTACCTGCTCTGGGAGAGTGAAAAATTTTGATGCAGAGAGTGCCGGGCTCTCCTCGCTTCTTTTTGTTGTTGTTTTTTTTGCCTCCCGCCCCTTTAAGAGGAACCAGGAAGTGACGGGGGGTCGGAGCAAATTCCACCGGCACTCCGGAGGTAAGAGTGCATTCTTTTCTCCCTTTTTTTCTCCCTCCCCTTACGCAGACAGAACAAGGAAGTGCGGAGGGGGTGGGAACGCAGGGAGAGCGACAAACCCTCAAGATCTCTGGTCCGAATTTAAGGGATCAGCGGATCTTAGGGGTCGTGTAAAAAGACCCCAACAGGATCACTCTTCATATTTACATTCATTATCCTCCCCTCCAGAACAAAATCGATTGTTGCGCGGAAGCCTTACCCTTATCTCGTACAAGCACATATTCAATAAATCTACCCCCATATATCATAGAAAATATATCTTTTTAACTCTCCTTTTTTAACCTTTAAAGAACATGTTAATTTATCATTTAAAGCAATATTCCATATTTCATTATACCATTCTTGTAAGCCTAGTTCATATTTAGATTTCCAATTTCTAGCAATTACAGTGGTACCTTGTATAAAGGAATTAATTTGTTCCAAATGAAATTCTGTTAAGCAAATTTTCCTTTATACAAATTTCCCATAGGAATGCATTGAAAACGGAGTAATCCCATTTTTATGTTTTACAGATTCACCCCATAGGCGATTATGTTAAGCAAATTTCCCCTATCTCCGGAATTTTTTATGTTGTACAAATTTTATGTTATACAAACTGTTTGTTATACAAGAGTCCACTGTATTAATCTAGCCGCAGTCAACAAATTTGTAATCAACTCTTTAGTTTTAACATCATAACTATGATCCACAAATATTGATAACAAAGCAATTTCAGAATTGGGCTCTATGGTCATTTCTAATATGTCACTTAGTTCTTTAAAAATACATTTCCAAAAATTTTGTATCATTTTACATTCCCACCACAAATGATAAAAGGTACCAATCTCATTATCACATTTCCAGCAAAACTTAGAAAAATTTGCATTTATTTTATTCAATTTCACTGGCGTCAAATACCATCTTAAACTTAAACTAATGGCCGGCTGGGCAACAAGCTTGCAAAAGATTCTCTCTGAGGTAAACATCTAGGAGAGAAGATACAATCTATTCTGTCAGAAGACCTCAAAGGGAACCACTCTCCTATCCTCCTCTTGGTCCATTCGCTGGGGGCAGGAAGAAAAAACAACAGAGGATTTGAGAAATGCACACTAATATAAGAAGATTAGGTGCCTGACAGCAGCTGTGTAATGCCAGAGGCTAGCTAGAGAGGTTCTGGGCTAGAGTTTCTTTGGTTTGCGCTAGAAAAAGTTGGGATAGAGGTTGGCCAAGGTGGATTATAGCTGATCTTAGCAAAGACATTACTTTCTGTTATTTCTTTTCTAATGTTTTATTTCCATGCTACCAAGAGGCTAACCAGAATCATGAGTTATTGTGCCTTGCTTGCTGGACCGCAGCCTCCTGTGACCTCAGGCAGCATAGCCAAAAGCAAAGGAGTTGCAGTATAGATTAAATATTGAGAGTGGTAAGGTTCTATAATAGGCTCTTTTCCCAATTCAGGACATCTGGCTATCCGTTTGCCCTCTTCCAGCTTTTACCTTGTGGCAGACAGAACATAACATAGTAATATAAAAAGCACTTACTAGAGTGAGATTGAGTTGCTGGGATCTCCTCCTTGCTTGTGGATAAGTAAAGCACCAGCAAAGTGTTCTGCTTATATACTGCCCCATAGCGCTTAAAGCACTCTCTGGAGAGGGGTTTACAATTGAACTATACAGGCTACACATTGCCCCCCCCCTTGGCCATCTGAGTACTCATTTTCCTCACCTCAGAAGGATGGAAGGCTGAGTCAACCACGAGTCAGGTCGTGAGCACAGTTTCATCTGCAGTACAGGCATTTTACCACTGCACCACGAGGCTCCTGTAAAAGTAGGTTCCATTATTTTAATAATAATAATAATAATAATAATAATAATAATAATAATAATAATAATAATAATAATAATAATAATAATAATAATAATAATAATAATAATAGCCACTTCCTGTCAAGTAGAGATGGGCACGACTCAGCGAAATTTTCATTTTCATTTTCGTTTTTTTCGTTTCGTTTCGTAACGAAAACGAAAACGAAAATTTTTCAAAAACCAAAACGGAAACAGAAACGAAACGACCAATTTTGCCGTGTTTTTCATTTTCGTTGCGGCAAATCCATTAAACTGAAAAGAATGCTAACGAAACAGCAATTTTTCGTTTTTGTTTTCATGTTTTCGTTTCGTTATGAACCGAAAATGAAACGAAATTTTTTTTCAAAAAGA
Source organism: Phrynocephalus guinanensis (assembly GCA_037367245.1). Classification (NCBI taxonomy): domain Eukaryota; kingdom Metazoa; phylum Chordata; class Lepidosauria; order Squamata; family Agamidae; genus Phrynocephalus; species Phrynocephalus guinanensis. Next base: position 20,691,034 of record CM074749.1, read on the forward strand.
AAACGAAAAACGAAAACAAACCGAAACGGATCCCCAAACGACCAAACGAAAAATGAAACACAATTTTTTTGAGTCGTGCCCATCTCTACTGTCAAGTCAATCCTGATTCATGAGGACCTCTTTCAGGGTTTCCTTGGTAGAGAATACCCAGAAGTGGTTTCCCATTTCCTTCTTCTGGGGTTATCCCTGGGGCTGTGCAACTTGCCCAAGGCCACCCAGGCTGGCGCTTCTCTCTGGAAGACAAAGCAGGGAACTAAACTCCCCCAACCACTGGCTCTACCTAACACACTGAACTGTCTGGCCATCATTTTAGTTACTCCATTTCTTCAGCAGGTGTTACATCAGAAACATAACATTTCCCACCTAGTTTTCCTCTTGCTCTGGATACATTTTCCCCCTGTGGGGGATGCATTGTGCCAGCTAGCAAAGTAGGATGCAGCTGAGGCATAGAACTTGAAAAAAAATGGTCTCTGCTTGAAATATCCCACTCCAGGGTGCTTTCACTCAAAGCACCCATCTTACAAGTAAAGCAGGAAATCTACAGTAATTATGAATGAGAAACTTTTGGTTGACATTCAGTCATGACAGGAATAGCAATAATAAAAGTAGACCATTCAGGAGTAGAATAGCAGAAGTACTAATGAAAGGTGGTTGAGGACTCTTAAGCAGAAGAGCTAACTCTAAGGCAAGTGACTTATCTCTAGATCCAACCTTCCCATCATCCATCTGTCATGGATTTACCAGTAAATTAACTGCCTGCCCTGAGTGCCCCTTAAATGACCAGCAGTTGTCTGTGTTTACAGAAAGGACTGGGTGGTAGGGCCATAGCATCCATGGCTGGCAATAGGAAGTTAGCACTTAAAGACATCTTGACAAATAGAGTTGGGACACACTCCCCTGCCCTCCACTCCTTCACAAGGTTTTGCACATTTATCTTCTTGAAGCGGGTGAAGCAAGGGAATTAAAATGACGTTGGCTGGCCTGAATAGGCTTCAGAGCTTAAAGTCATCGTTCACACTTCCCTTCTCTTCTGAAGTAGAACGTGAAAGACAGGACTCTACCTTCCCTCCCCAATATTCTTCTTCTTTGTAGAAGCCCCACTTTACAAAAACTTCACTAGAATTTAAATGTTGTAATGAAAGACACCCATGCTGTTATTTGCAATTTCAGGGACAGCACTAAATAGGATTGCAGTAGACTAGTGTATAGCTTTTAAATGCATACCTTCCCCTTAGTCATGCATGCATTGGTGAGGCTGAGATGCCAATTAAAATGCAAAAGTTTTTATGCAGGAAGAAGATGCTCTGTTCTTACCCACCACAGGAATTTCCTAGCCCCTTGTGTCCTGGCTGGACTTGCGTCTAGTATCAGGGCTCCAGTTGTGGAGCAGAAGGTCATAGGAGATAAGTAATAAGTAGAAGTGGGGTGGGGAATCAGCTCTCAAGAGAGAGAAGATCCAACCCACACAGCTCTCTGCCGCCTCTGCGCTTTGGACGGCCACTCCATCCGACTTCTAGGCGATCAGCATTTAAACCTGTGTAGCATTTGGACTTGAATTTCATCCGGGTGAAATTTAGCATTTTCCAGGTGACAGAAAACCTCTCCTTCTCTCCAGTTAGCACTATACTTGCACCTCTGCTGATGCAGCTCCGTATTGTATTATGAAGGCTCAGAAAATGTGATATCCCATTAGCAAAACTGTTTTCTCAAGGAAAAAAGCTTCTAGATCCTCTTCAGCAACCAAGTACAGTAGTATTTATTACAAGGGTGGTGGTGATGGTGGTGGAGAGAGAAGGGGGGGGGAAGAGGAGCCCTTTAGGAAGGTTTGAAAGCAAGAGCAATAGGGTCTGAAGACATAATGTCCTAGTGGTCAAAGGGCTCCTTGAAAAGGGGGGGGAAATGTGATGTTGAGATACATGATGTGCTAAATCAGGTCATTTTAGAGACGCATGATGCAAGAGAACCTTGCATAACTCCATGGACTGTGAAATTATTGACCCAGTAGAATTATACTGTTCTGTTAAATACACAAACCTGCCCTTTTATACATCACATGAAAGAAATGGATCATTCCTGTTTGCTTTTGGATATTTCACAGTTACTGAACTTTTTGGCAGGAATAAGGAGAGGAGGAAAAGAAGGTTACTTATATACTTGTATTCTTCAACTTCTAAAAGTAAAAGGGTTGCCACCCCTTCCCATGGAGAAAGTAAAAAGGCATTGCCTCAGTCTTTCCCAAAGTACTTTGACCGACATTCAAAAGAATGGCTCCAAACTAGATACTATCAGGGACCCCAACATTTTTTTATTTGTTTGTTTGTTTTATTTTGTCAGGGGAAATAAAACTCATTGCCACTAATGTAAGCTCAATTGATTCTTCATTCATTAGTTCAGAGCAAGAATGTCCTACTAAACTCAGTTGAATTTGCACCTCTGTTTTTGTACATAACGGCTGCAATATTAGGTTAGAGCCAGGCATGGTCAAACTTCGGCCCTCCTGATGTTTTGGACCACAGCTCCCAGAATTCTAAGCTTAGATTGCCAGTGACAAAGGACTGTGGGAGTTGTGGTCCAAAACATCTGGAGGGCTGAAGTTTGGACATGCCTGGGTTAGACTATTCCTCCCCGGCCCCGCCTCAAATTGGGAGGAGACATGTTTGCTAGATAGCTCAGTGGCTGAGGTCTCTGGCTGTGGAGCCAGAGGTTGTGAGCTTTATTCCCAACTGTGCCTCCTTGCCAGGGGATGGACTGACAGTGATCCACAGGATCCTTTCCACCTCCGCAGTTCAAACATTATATTATATTTACAATCCCCCCAATATGCTTGTAATTGCTCATGAAACTTGCAGACATTTCAACCTTCTGCCTGAGGTACCCCTCAGTATCTTTTCTCTGTTCCCATCGGAAGAAGATGAGATGGCTCAAGGCATGGTCCCTCTGGGGATGTGTGGGGAAGTAGCCACACGAGAGTTGGAAGAGTAAGAGAAGTAGGAACAACGAATCCATGATGCAAGCCCCAGAGGGTGGCCCGCTAACTACTGGGCTACAGAAATCAGCAGCAGCCATGTATAAATCGTAGCCCCAAATTTCCAGCCCTCTGGCATCCCGAAATAACCGGGAACACAGAAGGAGCCCAAGCTGGTTGAAGAAGGTACATTTTTCATGTCTTAGGTCCAAAGCTTGAATCCAAGATGCATCCACATCTTGAGAAGTTGGTTGCAAACCAGCCTGTGATCTTACATATAGAGTACCTCAGTCAATTGTGCTCCATTGACCAATCGTCCATTTAGCTCTACCCTTTCTCTGAGGCAACCAGGGTGGTCTCCCCGCCTCCCGCCATCACCTTCAAAGCCAGCCCTGCCAGAACACAACTCAGTACACTGTCCTTCCCGCTCTATGTATATATCTGCACCAGCTGCCCCATGCACCCTGAGAGTGGTCCCAAAGGCTCCCTGGAAGGAGCAATATGGTCCCCTTCTCTCCACATGCTGGGCTGAGGGATTCTGGGAGCTGGAGTCCCACCCCACCACACTGCCCATCTCATTTCTCTATATGCATATGCAAAAACTACTTTCAAGTGTAATGCCAAAGAATAAGGAGGAGGGCACAGAAGTTATGCACATCACACTGTGGAAATGTGCTAGTTGGTTCAGAATATGACAGGGTTGATGAGACATTTGACAGCAAATAGGATGTTGGTCTGAAAAAGAACCATGAAAATGTCCTAGTAAAACCTACCAAATCCTGCAAGCAGAAAAAAAGGCAATTACTCTTTGTGGTACAGTATGAATAATGCAGATGTTATTTGCATATATGCTCGCAATTTGCATTGCCTTTCGAAAAGGCAGTATTATGAAGTACTAAAACACTGCATCTGTAATAAGGATATCAGCTCCTTGGCCTGAACAGATTTGAAACGGAAAGTTGCTATTTTTGCCTGCACAGGAGTTGATATTTACATACAAGGCACGTTAACTACGAAAAACCCTTGATTTTCCTGATTAGGACAGAGTTCTAAAAATAATGCTATATGTTCTGATTAATAGGGCTAATCAGAAAGAAAGCACCGGGGGTGGAGTTAGTGGATGCGTGCAAAGCCTCTTAAAAGGTAGCTTGCTGTGCAAGGAGAAACAAGAAAAGGAAGATTCTTTCCTTCTCCAAAATTGAGCAGTCTACTCTGGGGGCCCTTTGGACTTCAGAGGCATCGCAGTGTCTCTGTCCTTTCCACTGTTGTCATTTCTTTAAAGCTGGTACCAAATGAAGCATTCAAGCTCCAGGGGACCCTTGGTTCTAACAAGGCGACATTGTTACTTAATACACTGTCTTCCTTACCAACCTATACAGTATACTGTATTTGTTTGCAAACTCATATGTTTGTTTCAAATGCCATTGCTACTAGCTGGCCACATATTAATACATACTGCTATTGTGTCTGATTTGTACGCAACACCAACACAGTCTGAGGTCCCTTGCCAAGGTATAAGGCATCTGCCAATGGAATCCCTCTTAAATATGTGCAGGTCTAAATTTGAATGAGGTGAACTGTGATGAGGCTGAAATTCTCTGTATTGTCCGCCTTTTGGCTGCAGTAGATTGGCTGCTTAGCACGCTTCCATATCTCAAATTCTTCCTTCCTCAAAATGCATTTGAAATTCTTTGCAAATACTAGTTTCCTTCCACAGAAGGGAGTCTTGAGTAGATAATATGTGAGGGGGGGTGAACCGTGAGTGTTAAGAAGTGCAACCCATGTACTCCCAGATGCACCAGTTTAATGCCTGCTTAGTAGAGAGACCGCGGTAGGATTTGCCCCAGTGCCATCTGTCATCCACTCACATTTGTTTGTCACTTGAAAGGAGAGTGTATCAGCCCTGCTGGCCTGAATGTGCCCGTGCAGAAGAAGTTAGCAAGGAAATAAGGCCCACTCAATTATCTTTATGTAATCAGAATCACTAGCTGCCTAGATGCCCTGAGCACATCTGATCTCGCCTGAATTCAGAAGCTAAGCAGGGTCAGGCCTGGTTAGTACTTGGATGGGAGACCACCAGGGAATGCCAGGTGCTGTAGGCGCCTGGAGTAGGAAATGGCAAACCACTCCAGTATTCCTGCCAAGAAAACGCCATGGACATGGAGTCGAGAAGGGTCGGTCATGCTTGTAATGATGCAACAACACCTGATGTTATAGCTGCCTAGCTGCCCTGAGTACACATGATCTCACCTGATTCCGGAAGCTAAGCAGGGTTGACCATGGTTAGTACTTGGATGGGAGACCACCAGGGAATACCAGGTGCTGTAGGCGCCTGGAGTAGGAACTGGCAAGCCACTCCAAGATTCCTGCCAAGAAAACTCCACGGACATGGTGTCACCTTTTTATTTCCTTTGGTGGTTCGTCTGCTCCCTTAGTTTTGTTCCTCATCCAGGTCTCATGCCTTGCTTCAGAGTGTGTTTATTATGTCACTGTGTGGCTCTCAGAATATATTTTTCGCATCTGTATAAGAGACACTGGCATTTATGGCCTTTTGCAATATCCAAGAGGTCAGTTTCTATCTGGAGACCCTTACGATCAATATAGGGGAGAGAACCATACGGGAGAGTTAAAAACAGGATGAATATCTAGTTCTGTCCATAAAAACGTGGAGTTAACACAACTCTTTGATTCACAGGTGTGTGGAGAACTACACAGGAGCTCGTTGTGAGGAAATTTTGCTCCCAAGCATTAAAAGCCACGCACGAGGGGAACTGTTTGCAGCCGTTTTGGCTTCTGTGGTCGTTCTGAGTGTCTTGCTTGCTGGAGCATTCTTCTTTCTTTGGAGGTAAAAAAAAAATCTATGTCATAGCTACTCACAGAAGTATTAATGCCATTCACACTACAGCAGCCACTAGAATTTCAATGTTTTCCCAATAAAATACCCGTAATGTATACAAGTTCCTTCAATAGGAACAAAGACACGATAGCTTTTAATAGTTTGACAGCTATTAAAAAGATTGTTAAGAGCTCAAATTTGATTCATTGATTCGTACATTTATGTAGGAACCAGACATAGACAAGCTGGTCTGTTGTGTGCTAAGGCTGCATTCTTTTGTCACCTGTATCAACACTGTAATGCCTATTGCCCTTCTAACAATAAGCTGGCAAGACAACAACAACCAAACACCATGTATAATGATGTGGCCTCATGACTTTACAATTTAGAGACTGCCTTCTCTGCGATGTATATAATGTTCAGCAAATCCACATGTCTGTTTCTGACAAACGGATAACACAAGGCAATTCTGTTGACTGAAGAATAGCAGTTTAATTTGGTTGTGGGGAGTCAGACATTTGAGAGTTCTAAAGGAGAAGAGGTTGTAGTAGCAAAAGCCACAAGCATTAAATGCATGCTAGGATTCAACTCTCAAGTTTCCCTTTATTATCTCTTAACTTCTTTTTTCTTTTCTTTTCTCACTTCCTGTCAGACGGGACCACAGTCCACGGACCAGTTCAATTGAGCGCGGGGACAGCTTGATTGGGAGAAACGCCAGCAACCCTTGCAATAGTGAGTGCTTTCCCCCCTTTGTTTCCCCAAACAGTGTTTGTTTGGGCTGGGAAACTAAAAATAATCGATGGGGCATTATAAAACCCCTCTGTGCTTCTTTTCAGAGATAAACGAATAGATATCAAAAGCAAGAAACTATGGAGCAGCAGCAATGACAGCACCCGTAGAAAAGCTAAAACCATGTGGGAATATAGGGTAAGAAGACTGAAGAGACAAGATATCCAAGACAAATAGCATTTGCACTGGTTGGAGAAAAGGTCTCTACAGAACTTATTAGGACACACTTATTTCATCAGGACACATTTGTGTTGCCTATTGCCTCCAAGGAGGAAGCGACACTGTGTACAAATGTCTTATTGGTTGTATTTCCCCCATTTTTTTCAAAAATGATTTCCCCATCCTTTTTTTCTATGTAAGTATTTAATATGGAGAATTTGCTTGAAAACACTGGTAAGTAAAATGAGGTAACAGCGTTCTACTCCGTGTTACTGGAAAACCTGGAGATCCGGGTAATGCCTACCCACTAAGTCTGAATTTGTGCCTGGCTTTTGCTTTTTAACTGTAGCATGAACATGAGAGAAGCATAAACTATGAGAGGGACCTATTTCAGCCGAGTCATTACATTGTCTTTGGTGTGCCTTCCTAATATCAGGCAAAGACTTTGTCTCAATTCAGTTTCCCCTGCCCTGCCAATATTTTCTTCGGGCTCTCTAACGGTGGCACATTTAAGCATTAGTGTAAATCTTGGAGCGCAGATCAGAAAATATGCCCATTTTACTAGACCACCGTTAAAACGAAATGTTTCCCATCTGCTTCCACAATATTTAGAGAAGAACAAGGATGGTTCATATTTTTTATACCCAAGTGTACAGTGCATGCTATTACATTTTATTCATGTTTGCACAAAGAGGTTTTCAACTAATACTGGGAAGAAAGAATGGTTGTGGCTGGGCGATGTATCTGGCCAGGTGAGATGGAAATCTAAGAAAAGTAGGAAGATGACTAGAAAAGGGGAGTTTTTAAAGAGACTTTTAGTATTAAATGTTCCAAGTTTGGAACCATGTATTTATTTATGTTGTAACAAAATCAGGAAATCCGTTGTCATGATAGCTGAACTGACTTACAAACTACTTTTAAAAGACAAGGTCATTGACATCGCTGCTGGAATTAATGAGGACAAAAGCAAAGAACAGAAATTGCTTTGCCTGGATTTAAGGCCAAATTTTGCACTTTATAACAGGCCAGTTGAAGGGAAAGTTGTCGAAAAATGCATTTCCCTTATTGGGCATAATGTCATTTTCTTTTTAAGAAAGGCTGCCTGTCCGTTCTACCAGGGTGAACAAAGACATTATAGCAGTGGGGGCAAACCGTCAGCACTCCAGATGTTTTGGACCACAACTCCCACAGTCCTTCGTCATTGGCAATACAGCCTTGGAATTTTGCGAGTTGTGGTCCGAAACATCTGGAGTGCTGCAGGTTCGCCACCACTGCATTATAGGATGACTACCATGTACTACCAAATATTAGAATGTAGGCTTTGGTGGAAAAAAGGCAAAAACACTCCAATTACAATGCAGACGAAAAATGTGAAAGCTCACCATGAATTAATCATGTATTGTCCAGAAAAATATGATGCTTTTCCTGAACAGTGCAACCTAGTATTTATAATAGCCAGCTCAATCTTCAAAAATGGATTTTTGGGCAAAAAGTATATGATCGCTGACTTACTAAGAGGGTTCTGTAAAGTTTTGATAACTCATTTTTGCTGGGTCTCTGCTTTAGACTGTTTCGTCCTATTTGATTATCTGGGGATTTGCTGTTTTAGTACAATGGGAAAGCAAGATAGTATTTTAAAATAATTGTTTAAAATAATTTAATAAAACATGTTCTTATCCATATCATTATTGCCAGATATTTGTGAATGATAATAATACTGCACATTTTACAAATCCAAATATAAAAGTATCAATATGAATAGCTTATGTTCTTGGTGTTAATAGGCAGATTGTTACAGGCTCTAGAGATGGCTTCAATCGTTGAAGTAGATAAAATGCTGAAGAATCATATAAGGCCATTAGATTCAGTTCCTATAGTATGTTTTATCTGTTCATTTCTATAACAAGCAATTCCAACAATATATTTTATTGGGTATTGACACTTTAAAAAGCCTTTGATTGTGTTGAATGGAACTCTGTGAAGGGTGCAAAGGCTGGCATAGTAACCAAAGTATTCAAAAGAATATTTATATAGGAGTTTCAGAAGAATACAACTTTTAACAGAATTTTAATGCAGAGAAACACAATATAGTTAATAATAACTGCATGCCATCAAGTTGATTCTGACTTCTGGCAACCATTTTCAGTGTTTTCCAGGTACAAAGTAGTCAGAAGTTTATTTACATAGGCTGGCATTTTTCCCCCTGGGAGAAACACTGATCAAACTCCCAACATCTAGCTCCACAACCACAACCTAACCCTCTGAGCTATCTAAACAGGTATTATGCCACAGATACTCTTCATTTTATTTGAACTATACAGACAGTCTCAACCCTAGACCTTTCCAACACAGTGGTTAAAACCAAGGTTAGTCAAAATATTTCCATTTGTAAATGACATTTATCCTTCCTTCCTTTAAATGCATATTCACTGTCTCTCACAACAGCACTTCAGATTTAAAATCATTTGCTTGAGATATAATCAGCCGGCTGTTAAGTCCAGGCTGAGAAACCAATTTGTTTACATTGGCCCAGCATAAAAGTTCATGCTATGATGTAACCCTCTGGAAATTACCTGCTCTTCTTACTGCACTGAGCCAAGAGCTGTTTACTTTTTAAATACTGGTTGCATCCAGATTTTGGGAAACTGCTATATAACTCGAACCAAACTGGAAAACCCTTGCTTCCCCAAATCTCTGCTTCCTCTTGTTTGCAAGTATAATACTCTGACTATATATAGAATTGCGGTGTGGTGGCTCAGTGGGCTAGAGCACTGAAAACTGTTGGCTGCAAGTTGCAAAGTTGGCAGCTCAGCAGTTCAAATCCCAGGTGCCATGCAGTGGAGTGAGCTCCCTCTGTTCACCCCAGCTCCTGCCAACCTAGCAATTCGAAAGCATGTAAATGCAAGTAGTTAAATAGGTACCACCATTAAAAAGCAGGAAGGTAAAAGAGTGTTTCCTTGCAGCCATGCCGGCCACGTGGCCACGGACGTGCACAACACTGGCTCTTTGGCTTGAATACATAGATGAGCACTGCCCCTAGAGTCAGACACGACTAGCACCAATGTGCAGGGGGAACCTTTACCTTTACATATAGAATTTCTAAGCTGAAAACAGCTACTATTTGTTGACCCAGTGCTTTTGATCCTTATTTCTGCCAGCTCTAAGAAAATGGGCCTACAAGACTTTTCTGACCTTGTTTTCTCTTCTAAAAGGGTGCTGCTTATATATATCACCCTATAGGGCTTCAATGTACTCTCTGGGCGATTTTCAATTTAATTATGCAGGGTACACATTGCCCCGTCCTTCCCTAGTGACCTGGGTACTCATTTTACCGACCTCGGAAGGATAGAAGGCTGAGTCAACCATGAGCCGGCTACCTGGGATTGAACCCCAGGTCATGAGCCCTGTTGTGGCTGCAATACAGCAGGTTAACCACTGCGCCATGAGATTCCCTTATGTTAGAACTCTAGCAACTCAACAGAAAGGAAAAGTAGGCAGAACAGATTTAAAAAGAAATTATTTTTATGTCCAACAAATGTACCTATGATTTTAAACCTACTATACCTGCCCCAGGTTTGGACTACTGATGGAAAATAGGTCTGCTTTAATGGTTTATATACTTACTGGGACGCAAGTTTCACTAGGTAGAAAAGGGGGCAATCCCACTGATTATGTGTGCATCATCGCTGATGAAGAGCTTCCAAATAGGTCAACATTTTTGAAAACAAACCCATGATAGTACATTGATTACAGACTGTAGTCCACGGTACTGGATCCAACAGAAAACCACCTTTAAAAATGGCAGCCAACCAGTTGTACTTTTGTTTTATCCTCCCCACCCCCCACCTCTTGGGGTTCACTTAATTTTGAAACAAGGAGATGGTTCTATAACTCATGGAACTTGTTGCCACTTCAACCCAGAAGAGGTTATGGAAAATGTTCTAATTCATTAAGGACGACCAAATAAGATTCCTGCGATTATCCTGGAACCCGGCCCTCAGACAGCGGTTTGCCCTTCACTAACTCAAAGGAAATAAATTCATTCCTTAGTTTTCAAATCACCTCCCATAAAAAAAAAATTAAAACATCTTCCCATGTGCCCTCAAATGGTCCTCAGTGCTTGGCAACCCTAAGAATTCCTAGCCTCCAAAAACTCCTCTCATTAACATCCTTCCTCGTGTACTGCAAAAGGACATGGCTTCCTTTACTGGGCTAACCCATCGTTCCTTGGGTCTTCCTCTTTTTGTACCATCACCAACCGTTCAAACAATTCTTGTCTTTTCACGACAACATGAATTTAATGACTCTAGAGCACAGCAGCTTTTCATGTAGAAGCCAGATATTTATTGCAATAATATCCTGCCCCCACCCCACCTCCGATAACATCAAGGCAGAGTATATGTTTTGCGTCCTAAACACAGCTCTGAGAGGAAACGTCAGGCTGATCCAAGTGCAAGTGATTCAACTCTCCCACAGAGCTTCATGGCTAAGTAGGAATCTGACACTCGAGTCCAATTCCAATAACCATCATGCCACACTGGTGCAGAGCAAGACAAGCACTTATTTGTCCTTCAGGCATGGCATCCTCAAAGCTCTCCTTCGGCACATTTCCACTGAATATCTCTTAATACAAGGCATTTTTGAAAGAATGCTGCTGCGGATTGCCTTTGAACAAATTTTACCAATTAAATCACCTTCACGTGACACTTCTTCTGCCCTCCTGCTTTCTCGGCTCAGCATTCTTTTGGCTATTCTTCCTGCTTCACACAAGGCAATGTTAAACCGCAGCTATAGAAGGAGCCAGGCCCAAGTCAACCAGATGCATTTCCAAGAAAAGTGTACCTCGAATAGAATTCTGGAATCTTCTCATGGAGCAGTGGATGATGGGTGAATGTCCAAAGGGAAATGTTAGCCTCTATTCGAGGCCGGGTAGAGGCTGAGGCAACTAGGCGGAGAAGTGTCCTCTTCATGTAAGGGGTAGCATTTGGAAGCAGCGAGAGCCCTTAGAAATATTCAGATTATTTCGGCCGAAGAGATAAAAAGCAACTAGATGGCAACTATAATTTATAACACAATCCAATTTAGCAAATGACACTTTCCAGTACAGAGTGTTTTCTGAGATAAGCCCTAAAGGCTCCAGACGGTCGTATTCCTTCATCAAGACAGATGACTTTAAAAGCGGTGGAAGGGTTTTGAGAAAAAATATTTCACGTTTTAGATGCGTCAAAGTCTTCACTCTCCCTCCTCAACACACAGGTGCTCTGAAGAGCTCGGTTCAAAGACAGTGCTGTACATCTTTGCCACGCAACAAAACGGTCCTGTCACAACTATTCATGAGTTCGACCAGTGAGCAATTTAGTCTCCTTGTCAAATCTAATCCATAATATTCGTGCAGAAATACCGGTATTTCAAATCCAACTAGGAGGGGGCTGACATGTTCAGATTCAACCAATCGCTTCAGGCCATTCTATGAGCAATATTTTTTCTCTTTTAGACATAAAATTTGTTCAATTTAATATTTTACCATGGTACAAAACGAGTCACCTAATTTACTCGCATACCAACTAGAAGTGCTAATCATTCCTTTTTTTGGGTTACGAAGCATTTCAACTGAAGGCATGTCAATTGTCTCACTTTTGTTTTTAAAGTTGACATTAAAACAACCTTGCTCCTCTGATATACAATTGCAGCGGGAACTGTTAAGACAGATTTGCTTTGGCTGAGCCCAGGTGGATAAGAACCATGACGGTGGTGTATCCGTGGAGTAAGTCGTCCTTAGTGTCGTATTCCCGGAGTATAAAATTCCCCGTCACGATTCGATCGCACCCTATCTCTCCGTTTCCAAAAAATCCAAACAGGGGGACGCTAGGGAAAAACCTCCTGAAAGCACCGGCTTCGAGATTAGGTTTGGTTTTGTAATACTGGTACCCCCTGCCCACACAGGCAAACATAAACCCAAGGGTGTTGTGTTCAGGGATGTTGGCGGCCTTGAGGCGCTGCATGGCGGCTTCGGCACTCCTCTCATCAGTGACATCTTGATCTAAGAGAACGGTGGCACTTTGGATCTGGGCTCCGCTAAAAGCCAAGCCAACAACACCACAGGACTCAGCAGGCTGAGCGGGGCTGGAAAAGAAAGGAGAAACAGAACCAGGCTGACAAGAAGGGCTGTACTAAATTGTGCAAAATACTGTACTGGGAAATCCCTGTGGGTCTGAAGGTGTGCCTTTAACTAAAAGGCTCAAGCCCCTTGGTCTCACCACGATTCCACGAGGTGGAACTGCTGGTTGTTTTTCATCAAGATTGCTATAAAGCTGTGATCTGGTCAGAATTCACCTGAAATGAAGCCTGTCCCCAAATCACTCTAGTCTGAGTAAACACACTACAATAATACAGTTTTATTGCAGAGAGACACAATGTTCTGACGAGTACAAGGACGGTGCTCAAGGAACTGGAAAAAAATGTTTGACCTAGATCACTGTAATATAGGCTGTGGCTACTACATAGACTTAAGAGCTCTCAGCTTTATTCTTAAACCATATGATTCCCCACCATCACCACCCCCCATTCAGTTGCCAGAGATTTACTGGACTGGAAGGGAGAAAGCAGGCTTGGAGTCCAAGGCCTCTTTTCATTTTGGATTGCAAGGGGGTTAAAACATCACTTCATTCCAGCCAGAGAGAGAGAGAGACTTGGACCGTTTACAGCATCTGGGTGTGCCTGTTTCTCATTTCTCGGAAAGGGAAGGTTAGACAGGTTAGTAACTGCCCAGGGAAGCTAGAATCGGGAGCACATTTTTGAATAGCAGCCAAATCATCCCGGTTTATCTAATCTCTCTCTCTCTCTCTCTCTCTTTTTCTCTGAAACCAGCCTGCTGCTGGGGGAATCAGCAAGCACCAAGCATTTATGAAGGGAACAATTTAGCTCTCACAATTGTAATTATTCGGCTTAAAATATCCAGCTTTTCTCCTTCCAATACAATGCAAACTACGGAAACCTGCTGACCCACCTAGACCAAGGGTGCGCTGCTTACGATTGAGGTGGCTAACAGAGAAAGCACAGTGTTTCCACACCCATCCTGAAGAGCTGTCCTGGAATATATTGAAAGCATGTGAAATGCTTAACTCGTGGCCATCTCAGGACCAACTTCATTATTGCAGATTAAGAAATCTGCCATGCACTGAGGCAAACGGCAGCTTCTCATGTGGCGGTACTGCAGGATTCTGCCTAGGTTGCCGTAGGCAGTAACACAACCTGATTCCTACCAAAAGGCTGTCAGACTTCTGAATCTGCACCTCTATGAATCCTGGGCTGCACCTTTTGCCATTGATTATGCCAAATCAAACGCTATACAGTATGAGCCCTTCATCCACTGATTCAGTTATCCGCGGTTGGTGATCAGCTTGAGCTCAAACTTCCGGTCTGCTGCTCGGGACCTGAACAGGAAGTTTAAAGGCCGGTGGGCCAGGCAGGGCTTCTTAAATCCCTACCCACCCATTCAGTGGGTGACGGCAGCGGTGGGTGGCAGGCGGAGGCAAAGACGGCGGCCAGCCTCGGTAAACGTGTTTTCCCTTCTCGCTGCTGCCCCCGGATAACAGTGTTAGCTCTTATCTGCAGATTTCACTATCCACGGGAGATCCCAGGACTGATTCCCCCCGCGGATACAGCAGTTCTACTGTAATTCCTGAAGTGCATAATGGCTCTTTGCTGTTTCTAATGCAAGAAGCTAACTCTGCTGGAGTAGGTGGAACTCTGGCTGGCTCCCTCCGGCTCTTTGTATAACCCACTTTTGCTTCAGAGGTTTGAGATAGTGGGACGCTTTGGGGAAACCCAAGTGAACTGGGTAACACCCCATCAAGTCTTGCCCTTGACCTAGTCAAGAGCTCATGCAATGCCTGAGAACAAGAACACACCTTGGGCTCAGGAATACCCACCTTTCTGAAGTCAGCGAGGTGAAGCTCTCCACGTGTCCACCAGCCAAGACGATGCTTTTTTCATTCAACCGGTTGACTACCTGGTGTAGAAAGCGAGTTGCCCCTGACTTCCAGGTGTTGTACCCAAACAGAAGGACCACTCTAAGTTCCGGGTTGTTTTTCAGGCCTGCAAACAGAAACATGAAAGGACGAATTAGTAACGCAAGACATCACTAGGTTTTCAGTGCTCGCCTGGGTCAGCTGGCATTTTCTGCATTAATTCTCCCTAAAGGGATAAAAAGAGCAGAATACATATCAAAGGCAGAAGCATTTCCAAAGACTTGTCATTACATTGGCCCTCCAGCAGTTTTTTTTTTACCCTTTCGTAGTAGGTGACCCTAGGGGTGGGGATTCAAGCAAACCTATAATCTTCCTTTGTGTTTTCCTTTGGCCTTGACAACCTGTCCCAGGAGCTAAACACTATACGTGTCAGAATACACGAAAGCTGTACCACAGGAAGTAACCCACGTCCTCTGCATGTGAGCAAGCAGCACAAACAGCGTCTCGGATACACAGCGAGGAGAGAGGGCCTTGGAAATTCCACGGTGCTTTTAAAAAGGCCCGTAAAAACTAGTTGGACAAGTTGCCCTCCGCATCCAAGTGGGACAACAAAGCAGTTATGCTCTTTGGTTTATGCTGAATGTCCATTGGAGGCAAGATTTTTGTTTTCAGTTTTCTCTTCTTTCTTTCTTTTGCTGGTGGCTAGGTGTCGGAGGACAGACGAGAAGGCCCAGTGATACAACAAAACAACTCCCTGTTGGAAAAATATCCAGCACTTATTGCTTCAGAATAATATATCTGACTCCTAAATAGCACCTCTGCTTAAAAGAAATCTTAGTGTTTTCCCAACACCTCCCTTCCTTCCCCATTTTCCTCCTCCTCCTCCTCCTCCCGTTATGACGTGAGAACCGGGGAATAAATGTCGCCCCACTGCTTTCAGAGGTTTTTAAATAGACAGAAATACTTGCCGCAGAGACTTTTCCATTCCTCGGACAACAAATGGAGTTCCCTACTGCAAGGGTCCAATCCGTTTGTGACATCGAGGGTTGCTCTCTTTGCAGTTAGAATTTTGGTTCTACTGATGGTTGTTGGGGCTTTTTAACAAAATATGTCATACTGTGGAACCGAGGTTTTTTTTTTTTTTTATTGTTGTATGCTATATTTAGTGGTGGCGTGGTGGCTCAGTGGACTAAGACTCCCAAAACTGTTGACTTCAAGTCAGCAGCTCGGCGGTTCGAATCCCGGGTGCCATGCAGTGGAGCGAGCTGCCGCTGTTCACCCCAGCTCCTGCCAACCTAGCAGTTCGAAAGCATGTAAAATGCAAGTAGATAAATAGGTACTGCCGTAAAAGGCAGGAAGGTAAAAACAGTGTTCCCTTGCAGCCATGCCGGCCACACTGGCTCTTCTGGCTTGAATACGGAGATGAGCACCGCCCCTAGAGTCGGACACGACTAGCACACATGTGGGGGGGGGAACCTTTACCTTTACCTTATGCTATATTTGGTTAACAGCCCTGAGTTTCCGTTTGGGAAAATTGGGCAGTATATAAATATAAATTAATTAATAAATAAATTAAAGCAGCATCTCTCTCAGGAAGAACGAAGGGGGGAGAGATGTATGTTTACATGAGCCATGCACTGTTTTTATCTCAAGAATGCCAGAACTTCACTTTGTTATGACAGATCTTCTAACCAAACTGTAGATATAATTTTAGTATTTTATAATTTCAACCCTTTGCAAGTGGAATGCTTGCAGTTGTTTTTCTCACCAGTTTGCGTGAACTTAAATGTTCTGAAGGCTTCTTTATTGAAGCATCTGCTTTCTCGCCTCTTCCTCAAGTTGGATCAAGCCCATTCTTTCATATTTCACACAATCTTTGGGACAGATTTACCTTCTCTATACGGCTCCATAACGCAAAGGTTTCGGGACCTTTCTAGTCCCAAATGCATCGGGTTTTAGCTGGTGGGCAGGGACCCCAAACCCATACACAAACACACAAACTCATTCACACATTCATCTCAGTGTGTGTCTGCCCCACAGCAATGCACACTGACAGACAATGGTTAGCTGCAGAAAAGGCCGAACTATTCATCCTTTCAGAGTATTTTCTGAGCTACGTCAACACCTGATGAAGGCCATCAGAAATGGCCCTTTCTGAGTTAGGCCCCAGAGACCTACGGCTTCAAGGTTCGCCATTCCCACAGGGAGTCCCCACGCAGCAGCATCAATCCAACTGCAAACCTTATAGGTTAGGGAAAGGAGAGACTCAGGCCGGGGAACAGCCCTTGTTTTAACTTCTGAAATAGCTCAAATGGGAAAACTCAGGAAGCAAAATCAAGTCCGCTGATCTTCAACATGCTGCTGTCGCGTTAGTCGCACGGTTACTGGCCTGCTTCAGCAAACTGGCTTTCGTCCAGCGCTCGAGTCTTCAAATCTCTGAAGAAGTGGAAAGTCTGAATCTTGACCCCATCAATTTTAGGGAAGAGCAATGCAAAGCCTGCTTCGCCCTCTTCAATTTCCAGAGGCTGGTGGCTTCGAGATCCGATCGGAGTGACTAAAGAAGTGGAGAGAACCTCAGTTTTAGGAGAGCCCTGTTATTTCTTGGTCCTCTTTAACTAGTCTCGGAATAATTTTATTTTAAAAATACACAGATACATCTATCTATCTATCTATCTATCTATCTATCTATCTATCTATCTATCTATCTATCTATCTATCTATCTATCTATCTATCTATCTATCTATCTATCTATCTCTGTGTGTTTGTGTGTGTGTGCGCATGCATGCATGTGTATATATATCAGAACAATACTGGGCCTTTTCTGACTGAAAAGAGGATTAACAAGAGAAGAAAAGTTTTTAAATGAAAAGATGCCTCACGCCCCCTAAAGGCCACAAGGAGATTTTCCTTAGTGAGATTTGTGTGCTTTTAAAATACATTTTATAACAAAATTTAGATGTATATGTGTTGTTCAGTGGTACTTCTACTCGCAAATTTAATCCATTCCGAAAGCATGCTCTTAAGTCGAACAACTTTTAAGTAGAGGTACCGTATCTATATATATATTTAAAAAAAACAATAAAAAATCCAGGAACACGCCTGCCTGCTTAACACAAGCAGCGAAGGAGATGAGGCGGTTTAGCTGGTTCATGTTAGGCGGCCCTCCACGCGAAAGACCTCTCAAGAAAGCACACAAACAGTGGTCGGTCTCTCAATCAGTGGTTCTCAACTTTAGGACCCCGGGGCGTCCTTGGACTGAAACTCTCAGAAATCCTGGCCAGCGCCGCTAGTGGCGAAGGCTTCTGGAAGTTTTAGACCCAAGAACTCTTGGGGGACCCACGGTGAGGGACCACTGGTCCATATCACTTTGAGACTCTATAGCAGGGGTCCTCAAAGTTTTCAACCAGCGGGCCGGTCCACCACCACCCAGACACCACTGGGGGCCGAATCCCAGTCCAAAAGCAGCTGCGGAGGCTGGCCTGCTCACAAAACAGGGGGTAGGTGGGGGGTTTTTCAATTGGTCCCAGGGGCCGGATTCAGGACCTTGGGGGGCCACATCCGGCCCCGGGGCCTTGGGTTGAGGACCCCTGCTCTATAGGAAGGATGCTGCCTTACACCCAAGACTGCCTCTGCCATGGCTGTGTGTGTGTGTGTGTGTGTGTGTGTGTGTGTGTGTGTGTGCGTGTGCGTGCGCACGCGCGTACGTTTGTCATTTGCAGGGTATATGGAGTACGATTTGAGCCACACCCTTAAACCCAGGAAAACAGAACACAACCTTACCTGGAAGTTGAGTCATGGCAACTGGACTACTTTTCTTGAGAGACTGAAACGTTTCGCTACTCAACCAAGCAGCTCCGTCAGTCCGAGGAAAGCAGTGAAACATTTCAACCTCTCCAGTAAAAAAGTCCACTTGCCATGACTCAACTTCCAGATAACCTCACCTGAATGGCTGAGAATTTTACAGAGGCATAGGACACAACCTTATTTTCAGAATTATTTGCAAGTGTGAGCACCCTGATCGAGGGTGGTGGGGGTGGAGGTGGAGGTGGTGAGCCAATTGAACTTATCCCTGTTGATTTCTCTTACCGACAACTCCAGGCGCTACGAGACCCAGTAATTGGCAGCGTTTAGGCAACAGCCTCTCCAACGCAGCAGCAATTTCTTTACTGTTTCTTCTTCGGGCTGTAATTGCAAAGAAAGACAATATTGCCCCGTTCACAGGAGGATCAGGTGGAAACAGTTTCTCTCACAAGGGCAGGGATTTCCTGGAAGAAAACTATGTGGGTCCAAAAACCCCATGTTAACGGTTGGGCTACCTGGACACCTTTTGCACAGCCGTTTTTCAGGTGCTTGGCCAAGTGGCCTAGGCAATGTTATCGGCTTCAGGGCAGAAAAAGCACTGGTGGACAAAAGGAGCCCCGATTTATTATTGAAAGTGCTGTCACAGAATCTGAAAACTCCTCTTTGGAAGGACTGGGACCATAAAAAAACACCTCCCTCCCTTCACTTCAGAGGCAGCCCAAGAACATCCAAGACTCGAGTCTCAAGTAAACTGCCTGGCTTCTTCCCATCTTGCCATGGACTCTACACCTAAGAAATAATTCCTGGCAAATCCACCTTTTGCCATGTTATTACCTATTGGTACCGCTCCGAGGAAGAGGGCTTTGCCCCCGAAATATTAGCAATGTTTTTGTTATTTTTATAGTAGCCTAAAGGTATCACCTGTTCCACTTTTGTATTTGTCTTTTGTGATGGCTACAACGGCTCCTTGAATAGTTTTGCTTCAATTGGAAAAACTCCTCTACAATCACAACACCCCCCCCACCCCCCACCCCCCAAGATCCTAGTCCTGGTAAAAGCAGGAAACTAGTCCGTGGGTCCCAAATGTCTTCAGGGTCTCAAGAGAATCTGTTTTTTTTTCTGAGCCAAGAGAAATTCTAAGTTTCTAAGAAGCCTGCAAGCAGTGAGTGATCTCAATGCTTTCCATACCTCTGTGCATACAGAATCACAAGTGCCTCCATCCCCACTTCACCAGAGCTCTGGGGAAAAGGCTTGTCTCACTGAACCTCTCTGAGCGTTTCATACCCGATGCCAGACATTGCATCCTTCAGAAGGCTGGTGACGAGCACAGGTTCTGACTAGCACCAAGGCCCAGCGCAACACAGCCACCCCTTCTATATTTATTTTTATTTATTTTTGCATTTGTATACCGCTCCCATTTCCCAAAGGGAACTCTGGGCGGTTCACACCAACTGGAAAAACAATTGTCCCAAGTTACGTAACATGCTTTGGACTGAGCTGAGGTCCCTTCCGCTATGTCTAAGTCCAATATTGCATTCACCGGTCTGTCGCACTTCTGCCGTACGTCTTCTCTTCTGGTTCCCAAGTGACAGCAACCAAGGTTAGCGAGGCAGAAAATGATTCCCCATCCTCACCTTTCTTCTGCCCAGGACCACGGCATTCGTTGTGTCCACTGAAAGTCTCTGCATCTGCTATGTACAACACCGTCTGGGGGAACACTTGAACCTTCTGCAAAGCAAAAGTCACGTATGACGAGACTAGCCCTTGGAAACAGCATAGAGAGGAACACCTTTTTCCAGAGAAAAGTCTGATTTTGTGAGAAAAGTTGCATCAAGGCAAGATCCCACCAAAATTCCTTTGATGTCCTTTTGTTCCAGTTTCTCACCCAGACACACTAATATGTAGAACATCATTTTCGAGAGCTACAAGGGATCGTCCAATTTTTCACAAGTGTACCTCCTGCTGATTACGTCTTCAGAACAATTTATACCAGCATTCCCAAACCTGATTCCCCCACAGAGGTACTGAACTATAACTCCCATAGTCCACAAAAAGAATGAGCAATTCTAGGGAAAGCTAACCTAGAATGTGCTCTTCAGTTCAGGCTTCTTCCTTAGGTAGACAGACTGGATCTCACGCCTTTTAACAACCAACATTTCAGTTTTTACACTGTTGCCTATATGGCAGGCAACTAATGCAAACATTCGGCGTCCCCACCACCACACCCCCAGTCCAGATGCTTTTTAACACACACAGCCCTATGAGATAAATTAGCAAGTTATGTGTATCAGCATGATACACACCCCTGTATTTGATGCAATAGCAGAGTGAGTGGTTCAATGCCTAAAACTGTGCTCACGACCTGGGGTTCGATCCCAGGTAGCTGGCTCATGGTCGACTCAGCCTTCCATCCTTCCGAGGCCGGTAAAATGAGTACCGAGCTTGCTGGGGGTGGGGGGCAATGTGTAGCCTGCATACTGTAATTAAAAACTGTAAACCACCCAGAGACTACTTGAAGTGGTCTGGGGTGGTATATAAGCAGAACACTTTGCTTTACTTTCTCCTCATGTCTCTCAGAAAAACAGCCAGCCTAGTGGCCTTGACAAAGCGCCACAGGCCTTAATTGGTGCCAGAACAATGGAATGGGAAACTACCTTTGGCTACTTTACACTTAGAAAATGCTGAGAACAGTCACCGTAAGTCAGAAGCACATGCAATTATGATCATCACCTAAAGTCAAATGCAGAGTTCTTCAAGAACAAACAGGGGAGATCACCTTTGAATTTTAAAGGCTAACCGTGACACACACATGGTATTTCTAAGAGTTCCAAATCAGTATAACATCCAAATATTCACCTCAAGCTCTTTGGCCAACACATGGACCAGAGCGTGGCTATCTGGTGGGCCTGGTTCCATGGCACAGACCCAGGCGACGCTCTGCTGCGATCGGAGGATTCTTCGCGAACACTCCCTCCACAACCGGCAGACGCTAGAAAGCAAAGAAATCAGAATTGCTGTAACAAAGGGAACCAGCCATCAGTTTAGGGGGCTCAGGTATACGGATGGAGCTCCTGCTTTGTATATTAATCTGCAACTAGAGATATACAATTTCTGGAAATTCTGAAGGGACGGAAGAAAAAAAAAACATTTGATAAAATGGAAAAAAATTGGGGAAACCAACCCCCCTCTTCAAGTTTCTGGAAATCTTACATCTCTAATTGCAACTAGATCAGTGGCTCTCCACCTGTGGGTCCCCAGATGTTCCTGGACTGCAACTCCCAGAAGCCTCTACCACTCGCTGTGCTGGAAGGGGTTTCTGGGAGTTGCAGTCCAGGGACATCTGGGGAGCCACAGGTTGAAAATCACTCAACTAGATTAAGCTGACTGAATCAATGGCATTTTTGCTTTTGATTGAGGAGCTGACTTACCAAATTTTCACGGATTCAATGGTCCTACTTTAATTGTGACTTATTTTACTCTAAGCACCGGGATTTTTTAAAAAAATCTTTCTCAACTTTTGCAGCCCAGAAAATAAGGGACAATGCAAGGATTTGGTTTAAGATACAATCCAGGTCCTTCTTCCGCTCCCCAATGGAGCTGCTCGAGGGTTGTGCTGCTACACAAGGCTGACAGGGACAAAGAGCAAAGAGGCCCTGGACTGCCCTTATGCAATGGCAGAGCCAACTCCCGGAAAAATATGCACAGCAGAAAGCAAACTTCTGCACCACCCTTGAGAGGAACAAATGCATTTCAGGGAGAGCCTGCATCCATAATTACAAACCCTTTTTTTTTCAGACACAGGAAATAGAAAAAAGGAACAAGAGTGTGTGCTTTTCCTGAGAAAAAGTATGCTTTCATGAGCAAAGTTGCATCAAGGCAAGATCCTACCAGAATTCCTTTTAGTTCCTTTAGTTCCAGTTTATCCCTCAGACACACTAATATGTAGAACATCATTTGCGGAAGCTACAAAAGACCGTCCAATTTTTCACAAGTGTGAAAAAAGTTCACTGCAAAATAAGCTTGTTAAGTCTTGGTTTCTGCCTGGTTGGTTTTTTTCTTTTTTTTCTTTTTTGAAGCAAACCAATATGACTCCCTCTCTGAAACCTGTAAGAAGAATTTTTCTTGTCTACTTCTTTAAAAATAGGAAAAAAAGAGGGGTACAGAGAATATATATATATATATATATATATATATATATATATATATATATATATATATATATATATATATATATATATATATACAGTGGTACCTTGTATAAAGGAATCAATTCGTTCCAAATGAAATTATGTTCAGCAAATTTCCCTTTATACAAATTCCCTATAGGAATGCATTGAAAATGGAGTGATCCCATTTTTATGTTGTACGGATTTTCCCCATAGGCAATTATGTTAAGTAAATTTCCCCCTATCTCCGGAATGTTTTATGTTGTACAGATTTTATGTTATGCAAACCGTTTGTTATACAAGGGTCCACTGTATAAAGGAATTAATTCCTTCCAAATGAAATTCTGTTAAGCCAATTTTCCCTTATATAAATTTCCCATAGGAATGCATTGAACACGGAGCAATTCCCTAATCGCGACCATTTTTATGTTGTACGGATTCGCCCCATAGGCGATTCTGTTAAGCAAATTTCCCCTCTCTCCGGAATTTTTCATGTTGTTCCGATTTTATGTTATGCAAACTGTTTGTTACACAAGGGTCCTCTGTACTGTCTCTCTCTCCACCCCACCTGGCTGCTCTCGCAGAGACTAAAGGCCCTGAAACCTGGTCGAGGTGGCTTCCCAAAGCCGGGCGACCCCCCCGACCCCCACCCCCCCACCCCACGGGGTCTCTCTCTCTCTCTCTCTCTCTCTCTCACCAGGCCGCCCTCAGCAGGGCCTTGGTGGGCAGGAAGCCCAGGACCCGCTCCACCACCTCCGCCAGGTTACTCAGCACGTAGCATCCTGGGGGGTCGGCCTCCATGGCAACGGCAGGCCTCCCCCGTCGCCGAGCAACCGGGAAATGGGGAAGGGCAAGACTTCCCCTAAATCCAGGAAGTCAAGAACGCCTGCCCGGATACACGTCATCAGCCCTTGGCAACCATAGAGGCGAGCGGGGAGCGAGCGGCCCCCGTTGTGGAGCCCGAGGGCCGCGAGCGTTCTAAGCGCGGGCGCCATTGGCCGAAGCGCTGCGACGACGTCACACAGCCTGGTGCCGCTCTGCTCCGCCTCTCGATGGTAAGCCCTCCCTGGGCTGGGCTTTGGAAGCTGGGCCGGAAACCGTCCGCGGAAGACCGGAAGACATCCTTTCTTCTTATGATGCTCTCGAGGGATGAATGAGCGAAGGAAAGAATAAGACGGATGTGGCTGAGCTTGGTTGGGGGACGTTATGAACCGGCAAAGACCTTCCTCTTCAGGGCAAGCTTTCCCTGAATGAGGGACTACCTATTATTTTATTTACTCGCTTATTTATTTACAGTGGTACCTTGTATGAAGGATGTCTGTGAAGATTCCCAGTCATCCAGGTGAGTTTATCTGGAAGTTGAGTCATGGCTGCTGGACTTCTTTTTTGATAGAAACGTTTCGCTGTTCATCCAAACAGCTTCATCGGTCTGATGAAGCTGTTTGGATGAACAGCGAAACGTCTCTATCTCTCAAAAAAGAAGTCCAGTAGCCATGACTCAACTCCCAGTTAAACGAACCTGGATGACTGAGAATCTTCACAGACGTAATCTAATTAAAATGCTTGGCCGCACAGGAAGGTCTTTTTGCCTGGCGCTGAAAATGTGCCTTTTATATGAATCTGCAGGATCACATATATTGTGTTTATAACTACTTATAACATTATGCGTTTACATTGACACTATGGGCCTTTTTACACGACCCCTAAGATCCGCTGGCCCCTTAAATTCGGACCAGAGATCTTAGGGATTTGTCGCTCTTCGTGCATCTCCACCTCTCCGTACTTCCTGGCTGCCGGCTGCGTGAGGGGAGGGAGGAAAAAAAGGACAGAAGAATAAAGCCTTACCTCCCGGTGTTGGTGGACACTGCTGGGGGAGCCCCGGTCACTTCCTGGTTCCTCTTAAAGGGGCGGGAGGCAAAAAACAAAAACAAGCGAGGAGAGCCCAGCACATCCGCATCAAATATTTTTCACCTCCCAAGAGCAGGTACAAGAAAAGTGCGGTGGGTCGCGCTTAGGTGGGCGGGGTCGCACTTAATTGTCTGCAAACTCCGGAGCTGGTGGGGAAACATTTTTAAGCTCCGGAGCTTGCAGCCATTTGCAGCGGAGCTTAGGGGTCGTGTATAAACGCCCAAAGTCAAGGATGTAAAAGTTGCATAAAATTATGAATGGGCACAAAGGCTGATATTTCTTACAGAATTCTAGAACACTGAACAGAGCATGACTTAAGCTTAAATGCACACACATACCAGTATCAAATCCATCAGAGCTACACAAATACACCATTGACTTACTGCTGTCCTAGATTTCTGGGGCAGAGGAAACCAATCAAATTGCACTTTTTGCCCTCCAGCTGTTTTGGGGGATTTGTAAGTAAACAAGGACAAATCCTGCCTGTTACATGATCTTCCACCACTGTAGTTAAGAGGTGAATTTGTAAAAGACACATAATCATTTTGTTCAGAAAATAACACCAGCTCAATACAGCCATACTGAAGAAATTCACTGGAAGACTATTCAGATAGAAAACTCAAAAATCAACCCTGTGATCAAAATGTAAGAACAAAAGATTTTAAGAGCACAAAAAATCACCACCACCCCCCATTTTATTCATGCTTTCTGAATGCTTACACCATTTTTCTTAGAAGTTACAGGTTCTTCATGTTATAGTTACTTAAAGTAGATACATGTTCTGCACCACAAAATATGCAGTCATAATATGAGTGCAGAAGAGGTAATTTAGGTTTCTGTTTAAGAAACTGAAATGCAAGAAGAATGTTCCTTAGTCAAAGATTCAATTTCTATAAGAATTACAGGTAAACTACATTTGGTAAGCACTATATTAAGGTTAATACAGTACAGCTAGATTATTCTATTTTTTTAAACTGCATGCATTTTGTTATTTACATAAGATACTCAAGTGCACAAAAAGTGATACAAACTTTCCCCAGAAGAACTCACTGTAAACAGAATTCTTAAAATCATTCTTTATTCATAAACTTGATGCAAGTTTACAGATTACTGTACACTGCTAAATAATTCTGCAATGAAAAATGAAACTAAAAATAAAAGCAAGCCAAGTGGGCATCTGTCATTCTTCTAATCCATTTGAATATTAAAGAATTCAATAAGGTATTTGGAGTTTTAGCCTCAGGATTTAAAGAAGCTATGGAAATGCTTACGGATTTTGTCATCTGACTTAAGGCTGCTAACTGGATTTTACAGTAATATTATGTACAGCCAAATCAGCAAGGAGAGCAGACCTCACCATTTCACTCCCTGAAAGACTACAGGAAAGAGTCTTCTGCCAGGCCAAATCTTTCTATTCTCATCTTTCACAGCGGCACATGTGACCAAAGGCTTGAAGCCAAGTGCCTGGGCATCAAAAGAAAAACACAATTCTTATTTTTACCGGAAGGGCAACAGGAAGAGAGGTGAGACATCTCTGGACTTCTCAGTTTTAAAAAGTGCTTACCCCTTGATTTCAATCCCTGTGATCACAAAGCTCTAAACAAATTCAGCTACCAAAAGTCAAAACCACACCTGATCTTTTTTTAAAAAAAAGGCAAGGCAATGATCATTGCAGTTGTCAACCCACAGCAGTTACAAATGCAGATTCCTTAAAAGGAAGAGCAGTTTTCCCCTTCGTTTCTCAACAAAACTACAGTCACAACTATGGCAACATTTTTCTTTCTTTAAACAATCCTCTGAGTTAAGAGTTATCTGGGACTTCTTACTGGAGCTTTTGTATTAATGTGTTCCAATAAAGGAGTGTGGTCTTGATTTCTGCCATTGCTTTTTTTTTAAACGTTCAGTCAGTTTCCATCTACAAGCGATTGGAACGACCCGTCAACAGAATTAGACTCCTAAAGAAGCTTCCTGCTTGAAACAACCTCAAGTTTTATACCTCCGGCTCCTTCACGTGAAGGAGATAGAAGAGCCAACGAGGAAAAAAAAAGAAGGAAAAAATCGATGCCCCAGTGGATATGACTAATCATTCACTTCCCTTGGCAGAAACTGGCTGTGTTTAAGCAGCATGACAACTGGAGAGCATTTCTGCTCAGACATACAGTTCATCTTCTCAACCACAGCTGTTGGGGTTGGGGGAGAAGGTTAATGATATAACAAGACAGTTCTCCTATATTTTGTCATTCAAACTGGCAGTACTAAAAACACAATGTTGGGGTGGGGAGGAACCACGTCCCAAATTTTAAAAGACCTGAAAACTTTGCAACATATTATTAAACTAACTTTATTCAGTACGGTTGGCTTTAAATAAAATATATTGCAGTCCTCTGCCGTCTAAAAAATAAAAGCAAGTGCATACGAAAGGTGGTGGCTCGAAGTTCCTATGTGTCGATATTTGTGTTAACCAAGACCCCCAATTTGAAGGACTGACACTTTAAAAATGCAGGAAGATTGGCATTCCTATTCCACAGGGACGACGCAGTCGAGTCAAACTGTTCCAAGGTAGTTGACAGAAGAGCAGAATTGTACAGTTGTAATGGATACAGGGTGTTATCAGTCAACAGATCAGCCACTAATTATCTATTAGCTAGCATCTTCAGTGTGGCTGTTACAGGGGCATTTGTAGTTTGAATGTTTTGGAAGGAATTTGTAAAACTGATATTGGTCCAAGTGTGTGAGAGAAGTCCTGACTTAGCCATCTTCTTTTGGAGGTGTGAACCAGCCTGCAAGAAATACAGAGAAGATGATTAATCACCAGTAACAGCCCAAGTGGTGGCAGTGTCCATTTGTGGATGGGTTTATGTCTTATAATCTACAATCCATTCATGCATAATTTATACCTTATCACCATATAACAGAGGCAGCAGTTTTAAAGACTAATGCTGATATTTTTGATTGCCTATTTAGTATAAATGGATCAGCGGTGTTCTACATTTTCAGAATCTTGAGTTGTTTTTTTCAGAACCTTGTTCTACAACTGAAAAGGATGGTACCAAAAATGGCTCTTGTTGAACACTGTTGTGTGTTTGATCACACGATGTTGGGTCTGAGAACCAGTAAATGAACATGCAATTAGCTAATTATTCAAGTTTTAAATGTACTTTTATGTTTCCAAATCAACCACTCGCATATTCAGGTATTGGGGGGGGGGGGGAGATACAGAAATGTATTTATACAGACCCAAATCAAGTCTATCATTCAGGAGTAGAAGAAAATAACCTCTTTAGTTCTCTCCAGTTTGACATATCAGAGCCAATCTAGCCTCTAAAAGTTGAGGGTGCATTTAATCTGCTCCCCAGCAATAAACTTATCTTGGTAATTAATGTGTGAATCAACTTTTGATGTGTGCTTATTCTAAATTCTCTTCTTTTTATAAAAGAAAGAGTAAGAATTACTTGAAATTTCCAAGTGGCCCTTTAAGTATGTGAAAAGTACCTCTCTCTTCTAATATTATACTTACAAAACTATGTGTTTTACCATACAATACATACATACCATACATACCATTTTTCTCGTGTAACTGCACTAGAGACTTATAGGACTGCTGTGCTCTTGCTAGATTATATTGGTTCTGGAAGGAAAACAGATTATTTTAAAGCATTTATTCCAACAAGGACAAAAATTCATGGATTGTGCAGGACCTGTAAAGATCAAAATCAGAAACAAATCACAGGTCCACTAAAGAAACCATTGAAAAGCAATTGAGTGTTATTTGATGGGATGGCCAGCCTCCTGGTTCCCCCCCCACACACACACACACACACCAGCGATTTAATCAACTAAGCCATGCATGCAGCGGTGGTTGGGTTGGCTAAATGGCAACCTGGCACTTGAAGTCAAATGTGTTAGACTAAACGCTGAGCCAAGTTCCAACTGCTAGGCCCAGCTCTGATAATTTCTCATTAGAAATAATATCGGCAGAGGGACCCCTGAAAGAATGCGGGTGCATTTACCTTATTTGCTCCAAACTGTACCCTTGCTTTGCCTTTCACTAATGTGGCATTGATCTGCATGATGACAGATTCTGTAGAGTAAGCACTGCTCCAACCCTAAAAAATAAAAAAGGAAACGATTCCTGAAATGAAACTGCATTTTCTCAGCCGGCCATTCAGAACACACTGTCTCTAATGTGTAAATCACAATAATTTGCCGAGGTGTGTGGAGAGAACATCATAAAATAGTAAGAGATGGGGGGGCACACCAAAGGGCACATCTGCAATCTGACAGAAAGAGATAAAACCCACAAGGAAGGAACCCCTCTGACCTTGGCAAGGCTCTGATGCTGTATTTACCTGCTTAGTAAGAAGTTCCATGCATAATGCGCCTCCACCAAGAACATACCTGTGGGACAGAAAGACAGGCTGACAGTCTTGTTTTAAATAATACTGGCTGCTCCATCTTGATCGCAGCTCAAAGCCATTATGCAGCCATTGAAAAACTGGAGAGGAAACTTAGCTGTGTTTTCAAAGATTCCCAGTTGGACTGGCGAAAATGCTTGTACTGTGGACCCTTGTATAACAAACAGTTTATATAACATAAAAAACCCCGAAGAGAGGGGAAATTTGCTTAACATAATTGCCTATGGGGCGAATCCGTACAACATAAAAATGGGATTACTCCATTTTCAATGCATTCCTAGGGGAAATTTGTATCAAGGAAAATTTGCTTAACATAATCTCATTTGGAACGAATTAATCCCTTTATACAAGGTACGAATGTACTGGGGTGGGGGAGAGTACCCTTCCATGTATAAGAACAGTCATGTTGGATCAGGCCAAGGGCCCATCTAGTCCAGTTTCCTGTATCTCACAGTGGCCCCACCAAATGCCTCTGGGAACTCCTGAGACTAGATTAATAATAATAATAATAATAATAATAATAATAATAATAATAATAATAATAATAATAATAATAATAAGAAGAAGAAGAAGAAGAAGAAGAAGAAGAAGAAGAAGAAGAAGAAGAAGAAGAAGAAGAAGAAGAAGTGAAAACAATGAAGCCTTCTTTGGAAATCGACAAAAGCAATGTTATGTTCCAGATAGAGACCCCCAAAGACTCTGTGACTCCATCCCCAATATGACAGTTTGAGACCAGGCCATTTGCCTGTCTAGCCTGCTGTTGTCAACACCGGCTGGCAACCATAGTTCTCCATCCGGGGTTCCAGGCGGGAGAACAGTGTTGCACAATCCTCGAGCTTTGAACCCTAGACTTTCTGCATGCAAAGCAAATGCTCCAGCATGGCGAGAGAGAGAGAGAGAGAGCCCTTTCTTCCCCTCAGCTTGGTCTATTGCTGCTCTGTGTGAGACAAGTCAATAAAAAGGCCGGCAAGCAAATGCATGTCCAACTTGGGGGGACCCGGATCATTACGTCCACGGCTTTATCACTGCTAAATTCGCTTTCGCATTGGCTCTATAATAAGCCCTGATGCAATCAAAAGAGTGTTACCCATGTATAATCCCGTGCGCTATTTTGATATTGTTTTTTCAGACGACAGTCCGGTTCCCAGCTTTGTGTATTTTATCCTGTTGCATTTTATGGTTCTCTCTTTTTGTTAGCGGCTCAGAAAAACCCTGGCTAGACTCGACAGTGGCACATTTGCTCATTCCCAGCCGTATTCCTGTTCCTCAAGCTAGTGGTGCAACGTAGCATTCTTTCCTTCCATTTCACGTACCCCCCCCCAAGTACAAGCATTTTCGCTATTCCAACTTTGTTATCTTCTCCACCCCACCCAAGCAATCCTCCCCCCCCGGTGTAAAAATATTTCAAAGCTCACACACATCTGTTTTAATTGAATCAATTGTCCAGTTCAAACATCACAAAAACCTGGGGTTCCTAATATGGCCAATGACGTAGGTCTACCAGAGCATTATGCTTCCTCAAAGGAAATCAATAACAGCAAAAACCTAGGAATCTCCCTGCCTTCGTTTTTCCCAAAACAAACCAAAACAAACCACAAAACCACCTCCTCCAGAGAGGACTTTGTAATTATTGTGGGACATGTGATTGTACGAACGCCACGAGTGGACACTTACCCTCCAGTGAGCACTGGAGCAACCACTCTCACAAAGGGAGGGTCGAAGGGGAAATTATCCTAAAACAAAGGGGAGGGGGGGAGAAGAGAAGCAATTAGAAACTTTGCACATTTGATTGCCTGCTGCAGATACAGTCACTTGGACCTCCATTCTGAAATCGTAGGGGCTTTCCTGTACAACGTGTTGTGTCACGAAGCACTGTTTAAAGTGAACACACGTCCAAAGGAGTTGCAGCGCTGCTGACACTGTCTTTGCACAATGATTCAATCTTCACACATTAACGCAGATGTTTCCCTCTGCCATCACTTACCTTAAATGAGAAATTGAGCAAAATATATTCCACTCCTTCTTTCTCTTTTAAGACTTGGAGGTCGCTATGTAACGGGCTGTCGGGATCAACCCTAGCCATTGTGGCGAGAAAGAGAAGAAGCAGAAGAGCCAGGTCACTCGGATGTCAACGGTCACCGCTACTTTTCTTCAGATCAACACTCTAGGACAGTGTTGGCACATCTATAGCACGGGTGCCAAAGGTGGCACGTGGAGCCCTTTCTGTGGGCACGCGACATGTCCCCCCTCACACCCATGGCACCTCTCCCTCCACTCAGAGCACCCCACTCTGCTTCACGCAGAGAGCCGGGCAAAGGGGAGGCAGCGGCTTGTGGGCTCATTCGTAGACCCAGTTTACTCTCCAGCCATGCCGCTCTGGGCACCCCAAAAGCAGAATCGAAGGAGCACCAGTTCTGCGGCCACAGCAGTCTTGCTGTGGCTGTGGTAAATGCAAAAGCCTGCTCTTTGATCCTCGCTTTCCCCAAAGGTAGCAACCGAAGCATTTGTAACCCAGGAAACCACTGTATTCAGGTTAAATTGCCGTATTGGCGCTTTGTGAAAAACAAGTGGGTTTTCAATCGCAGTTTGGGCACTCGGTCTCTAAAAGGTTCGCCATCACTGCTGTAGGATGTGAAGCCATTCTCTTTGAGATGCCTGGGCAGCTGTCTACATTTCTCTTAAATGCCTCCAGTGCTGGAGCACTCACCACCTCTCGAGGTAATTCGTCCTACTGCTGTAACAGAACAGACAGATTCAACTAAACAGACAAATCCTGCCCCCTGTTTTGTGTTGGTTTGTGTCCATGAGAGAGAGAGAGAGAGAGAGAGAGAGAGAGAGAGAGAGAGAGAGAGAGAGAGAGAGAGAGAGAGAGAGAGAGAGAGAGAGAGAGAGAGAGAGAGAGAGAGAGAGAGAGTACTACAAATTTAGGACATTGTTGGCTAGTGGAGAGAAAATTGCATACTTACTTCAGAAGTTTTACATGCCACTCGTACAAACTGTCGTTTACAAGTTCCACTGAATAAATCCCTGGGGGGGGGGGATGAAAACAAAAAAGGCACTTGACTGGACTGTTACGAAAAGAACCATCTGCAATTAAACCAGAGCTGTGGAGTCATAGATAAATGTTCCGATGCCGACTCCTAAGATTTTTTTTACTTCCGACTCCGACTCTGACTCCTCTGTATTGATATGCGAATTTATTTACTATTTACTTATTTACGTAAAGTAAATATTTACATATTTACTTAATCCCTTATTAGTGAGAGGCTAGGTTACCCATGGGCGCTGCGTAACAGCAGAACACAACACTATGGAAAGTATAAGTATTGCCGCTCCTAATTGTGGGTAGCATGCCATATAGTGAAGCACATGAAAAGCATGCTTCTTCACAATCACTTAACGTGTTCGTTTTGTGGTTACGTGAGGCACTGCATGCATTGGTCTTTATTCTTACAGTAGAGAAGTCATTAATTATATATTTTTGTGAATTGGGACATTTAAACTTGCTTTTTTAAAAATTCCAATCTAAATTTAGTAGGAGTCCGAGTCAAGAGTCGGAGTCGGTGCATTGTTTGCCGAGTCCGACTCCAACTCCAGGTACCCAAAATTTCCTCCGACTCCGACTCCTCGACTCTGACTCCACAGCCCTGAATTAAACGGTGGTAAAGAATTCTACAAAGCTTAAAGGCAAAGGAATTCTGCAGAAGTAGAGAGAACCATTTTTCTCCTCAGCCCTGTTTCGAGTGAAAGAAGAGTTCAACGCACACATTCAAAAATGCCTCCTCTTTTGTACACAAAGGCAGAAGACAGATGTGTAAGAAATCCTTCCAAATAGAGATATACCATGCCTCAACTTGTCTCATTCTCCTACAAAACAAACAACAAGACCGTTCTTCACACTTATGAGAAAGTAAAGCTTTCTTTAGTTATTCTCCACAAGAGTCTCCAGGTCTCCCAACCATGACTCTGTCCCAAATGAAAGGACTGAAGGTTGTGCAAACAATGGCAACTTCTGTTTGGGTGCAAGGTCTTTTAAACCACAGGCTAATCAGGTGTGGGGGGGGGGGTAACTGTGTCTTTTCTAACAGCCCTGGCGCCTGAGGTGTATGTGTGTGGTCGTCTCACACAGGGAAAATGCTTGGCTCTTAGGCAAATATATTTAGTGGAAATATAGAAATATGATTGATGGGGAAGCACTTGCCATCTAAATCTTGGGGTGGAGGCAAGACATCTTGTAATAATTAGCAGGTGCCTGACAGATGGTTTTGGCATGTCAAAGGCTGACTTGCAGAGGATGAGAAATTAAGATTCTTTCACATCCATAATTGCCAGCTCAAGGAAAAGGGGGCCTGAGGCGACGCCTTTGGAGCCTGTGAACACCTCCTTAACAGAAAAGATTTCAATTAAGCTAAGCAGGGTTTGCCCCTGCTCAGATCAGCTATGGTTCAACCTCCTTAAAAGAAGGTTGGATATAAATGCAGAGAAGCCAAAGGGAGTAGGATATGCAACCATTTCTGAGACTTCGGCCATACAGGCAGCTGGAAACAGCTGGTGTTTTAGACATCTTTTTTTTTAAAAAAATTATGAATTCTCTTTTGTAGAATAATGCCTTATCCTTGAACAGATGTTCATGTGGGGGTGGAGGAGGGAAAAAGAAAGTCTCCCATCTTAGGCAACACAACTTCCATAGGAAACTCAAAGCTTTTCCCTTCCTACCTGAGCTGACACGTGCCTTCTTCCGTGGAAAACAGTAAACAACTGGGCAGTTTCTAAGTTATCCATGTTAGAGATAGCTTTAGATGCTGCATCAGGGAAAGGATATTAACTAGGGATGGGCGTTTTGTTTCAGAACCAGTAGGCTATGAAATGAACCACGCGAGCCCAGGTGATCCTCAGAACCAGCTGATACACGCAGATCCAATTGTTTTACCTTTCCTCTGTCTTGCGCAGGGTTAAAATCCAACAAGGAAGCATGCTGCGACATAATCTGTGCTAGATCTGTGATGCTAGCCCATCAGGAGCTGTGCAGGGACAGGCATCATCCCACCTCCCTCTCTGACTGGCCAGCAGGACAAAGCAGGAAAGATGACGTTGCAGCGTGCTTCCTCATGGCAGTTCAGCTCCGTGCTGGCAGAAAGGTAAAGCAATTGGATCTGTATGTATCAGCCGGTTCCGAGCACCACCTGGGCTTGCGTGGTTTGTTCTGGTTCCGAAACAAAACATCCATCCCTAGTATTGACTCTAGCCGATGCAGCTATTCCTAGCTATCAAGACCTGTGAACACTATCCAGAATGTACAGAAGCTGGGATCTCCAGTCCAGGGCTTTCACTGTTCTGAAACACACCATTTCATCAGATGCTGACCAGCACTTCCTACTGGGGATTTACTACCACTCTGCACAAGCTTATAAGCTATAGATAGCTAATATCCAAGCAGTGATTAAGACCAACGCTTCTTAAGCTCGCTTGCCTTCTAACAAAACTAGGTTAACCGCCAGGCTTTAAAAGAAAGTAGGAATACCCCTGTAAGCCAAGGCACTCTGTAAATCTTTCAACTAAATTTAAAATCAGATGGGTGAATTTAGTTACCTTGGCTTTGTGCTTGGTTCGTAAATTAGGCATATCAAGCCTCAAGCTACTGGTAGCAACTTCTGTTTTACTTTACTGTTTTAGTGTCTGATATTGGGTCTTTCAATACCATATGCCACCTTGGATCCTTTTGAGGAGAATGCTGTCCTCTTTTGCCACAGACCAAAATCCAAAAACTTCCTCATTAGCAACCTATAATTATTTTAAATAATAATGATGAATACAGGATGAGAAGTTTAACTGTAACTTCTTTGGTTCAGCCCAAAGGGGTGGGACTAAGAGATGCAGCGCTTGTGAATAAGAGGCTTAAGTCAGAAAGAGAGGGAGAACTAAAGAAGCCATACAGCTATAGCCATGTAAACTTCCGAAGCCCTACTATCTTGGCTGGGGCATAGTGGCTATATATTTTGTTGAAGGAGCGAACCCACATAGTAAATTCATGAATTGCATGCAATCAAACTGATAGTTTATTCTAGGGCTTTGAAGATTCCACATGTGGAGCTGATGCTTTGTGTTGTGGACATCCAATCCAGTTGAGGAAGATATATTCTGAAGGACATCCTACAGAGTTCAAGAGGAATATACACACAAGGCCCATGGCCTCTATTGTGCATACTGTCCGAAGCTATACAACCAAACAAGCGTTATAACCTTTGCTTTATTAAAAAACACTGTGGACCACTTACCTGTCTTGTAACTCTGTGACCTATATATATCCCTGAGTTCTTTCATGAGTCGATCGGAAGCTTGGACGGACCCAGAAACTGCACCCTGAAAGGAAGAAAAAGGAAAGAAAAGATTTTCTAAGGTTTATGGAAACTGACTGGGGCAAATTTTTCGTTATTTAAAATATTTTAACCCCCTCCCCTTTTGGGAGCGGGGGGGGTCTGCATGCATGGCAGGGTTCTGCCCCAAGCTATGCCCCTTTCGAATAGATATTGCCCTATGCCAGGGAAGACAAGTGGTCCATCAGCTAGCACTGCCTGCTTGAGGGGTACACAATCAGCAATCTCGCCTGATTTCGGAAGCTAAGCAGGGTCGGCCCTGGTTAGTACTTGGATGAGAGACCACCAGGGAATACCAGGTGCTGTAGGCGCCTGGAGTAGGAACTGGCAAACCACTCCAGTATTCCTGCCAAGAAAACGCCATGGACTTGGAGTCACGAAGAGTCGGTCACGACTGTAAGGACACAACACAAGCACACAAACCGAGGTCAGCATGGCCAGCAGTTTAATAAAATATATGGAAAATATAGCCTCAAACCATCTGGAAGGTGCTCACTTGTTTGCTTGTTTCTTGTCTAATCCGATCATTTGAAGCTCTCCCCTCTCACTGGGTACTTGATCCCAAAAAGCAGGCATATCCAAAATTTAGTCCTCCAGATGTTCTGGACCACAACTCCCACAGTCCTTTGCCATTGGCAATCTCAGCGTAGAATTCTGGGAGTTGTGGTCCAGTACATCAGGAGGGCCGAAGTTTGGACATGCCTGCTCAAAAGGAAGTGGGGAGGGGGAGATGGGGATAGTGAAATTGAGAGAGAGAGAGAAACAGTGGACACTCCAGTCATTGGATTTAGAACCTCCTGCCTCCAGAGTGTACGGGCTGCCACTGAGCCAAGATCACCTGGTCAGGAATGCATGTTATTTTGAAATTTACGTTCTGCCCGTTTGTCTTCCCTACTCAAAAGGAGGCAGCAGCATCATAAGCAACCAGCCTTTTGAAGACAAGTCACGCGACACCCAGGTGCTGAAGATCCAGGTGGGTCTGTGCTGTCTTTGATCGTGAGGCTGGCATCCCAATGTATTCCAACCCTTGACAAGAGAACCTCCATGGAGCGGAACACCCGGGACGTTAGCCTCCGTTTCCCCGAACGCCTGCTTACATTCAGGTGGTCTTGTCTTTGATTCTTCCGGATTTTTTCAAGGATCGCCAGGTTCTCCTTTTCGATGCCGTCGTCCTCGGATTTCTTCCCTTCCGCAGGTTCTTCCTCCTTCATGTCATAATGATCCAGATCGATGTCCTGCGAGGCAAAATTGATGCCTTCGTTAAGAAGAGACGGCAACAAGGACAGCAGCACGCTCGTGTCTTAATGTTCTGAACAGCAGTGGCTCTTGCATTGGGGGAAAGAGACGTTGAACGCAGGTTGCATGCAAAGAGCAGTGTGCGGCTTGCTGGCAGAGGATGCGTAGAAGCAACAAGGGTTAACGTGGTCCCTGGGACAATAACTCAAAAGCTGGGCTACCGGGAGAGCTGACGGGGAAATAGGAGCACCGCCCAGAGCATCCCTTGGGATAGTTTTGTGGCATATCATTCCATCCATCCATCAAATAAATAAATACGAAGACACAGAAGTCTGTTATGGCTAGGGGCCTGGTTTTCTCATACTGGAGACAGAAGAGTGCAGGGAAAGGATGCACTGATAAAAGACAAAGGAAGCATCTACACCAGTCATGTCCAAACTTTGGCCCTCCAGATGTTTTGGACCACAATTCCCATAGTCCTTTGCCATTGGAAATACAGACTTGGAATTGTGGGAGTTGTGGTCCAAAACATCAGGAGGGGCGAAGTCTGGACATGCCTGACCTACACCATGTTACATGTCTTCCCCACACACCCATCTCTCTCAATGAAGGGCGGTGAGAGAGTTGAAGATACAGTGTGCTTCCTAGGATGGAGCACAGGCAGGTGTGGCATTTTAAGAGAGGGACATTGGTGCCCATTCAGTTACAAGCTTCCATTTCCATTGGAGACCAGAAACCAGGAACACAAATGAAAGACAGGTTCAGGCTGTCCAAATGGACATACTTCACCCATCTCTTCCTCTTCTTCTTCTTCCGATGTGACCTCTTCGGTTGTTCCATTCTGGAATACAGTAAAGAGATTTCTTTTTAAGTTTGTGCTGCTTGGTGTTTTTTTAAAAGTTACTATGCCTAGGATTACAATGAAAGAAGCTGAATTTCAAATTAAAAGCTACACACATACACACACACACACACACACACAGAGAGAGAGAGAGAGAGTGCTTTGAGCATAAAATGTCAGCCCGCACATACAGAGCATCTAGGGATGTGCTCCTGACTGTACCAGTGCACTAGTTCTCCTGCACACCCAGCATGTTGTAGCAGATAAAGTAACAGATTAGAAATCAAGAGACGGTTGAGCAGGGACTGGTAAAACCACTCCTTAAATACGTCAGTTACTTTGAAAGCCCTATTAGGTCACACTATAAGTTGCTTTCGACTTGATGCCACATAACTCAACAGCTCACCTGGATGAATTGGCAACTAGAATCTTAAGAGTGCAATGACCAGAGATTATGTTTACCTTAGCAAAGCAGCATTGTGAAGACTGTAATTCTGGCTCTGCTACTTCCCTTAGTAGGCTTAAAACTTTTCAGCTTTTAAATGGTAGAAGGGAGGGGTGCCATTTGTTGAACAGGTATAAAAAAGGGGGGAGCAGCTCAGGAAAACCTCCCCCTCCAGTATTTGACTTGTGTAACCAAAAGAGCCTTTGCAAGTAGGTCCCTGTGAGGTTCGGTTACGAGCAGAGATAAATGTAATGTGCTCATTTGAGATAATGAGACTGGCTGTACACTGCAGCAGAAACCAATCCTTTACACCAGGCCTGCCCAAAGTCCGGCCCGGGGGCCAAATCCGGTCCGTCAGGCCATTCTGAGTGGCCCACGGCTGGCTGGCCCTCTCCTCCCACCCCCTCCTTCGCCCCATTATTATTTTTTTTAAAAATCTTCTGCCAACACTGACACCGCCAGGAAGCTTGAGGGGTTGGGCCGGCCAGCCGGCTGGTGAGCAGAAGCTTGTGGGGCTGGGTGGGCGGGAGAGGGGGCGGGCCACCACCACCAGCACGGCCGGGAAGCTTGTGGGGCTGGGCGCGCGTGTGTACACGGGCGGGCCGCCGCCACCGGCATAGCCGGGAACATTGTGAGGTGGCAGGGTTGGGGAGCAACCGGCCCCTGACATGTTCTCAGCCACCAAATCTGGCCCTTCCTTACAAAACGTTTGGGCACCCCTGCTTTACACACACACAGCAAGGACTAAAGTCTTAGTCACCTTTACACCTTAAAAAGAAACTTGGCCCTCATATGTCTAATACGCAAGGACTCAAGCATCAAGTACTTACCTGGCCCGCTGGCAACGGCTGGTCTAACATTTCAACATCAGGATGCTGAGGAAGATTGTATAATCTGCAGAGATCACATATTAATCTCTTCAGCTGTTGGAGAAGCTATAAAACAAGTTTTAAGGGCGAGTTAATGATGGTTTGGGTTTGCTGGTAGTTCTGTTTAAGCAAACGTTTATAGAGTTTCGAACGGAATAAGCAGTTCTAGTTTTCCAGTTACAGTATAACTAACAGGAGATCCTCCTCAGAATTACCCAGCTCTAAATGGGTGGGCCTACCACGTATTCACAGCTGTATGTTATTACCAGATTTTCTGACATTCAGATATTTGACATGTTCTGGCTACACTGCCAAAGTTTATCTGAATCTGGGCTTTAAAACACACACCGGACAATAAAAGACTGTGGGGTTTTGACAATGGGAGGATCCGTTAAGGCCAGATTAACAGAAGGCATATAAGCAATCTCTTACCAGAGTATTGCTCTTCTTTATATCTTCTAAACGCTCCAACACTGAAGTCAAGTTAGGGTCATCTGATTCCACAAACCATATTGGCGATGAAGAGGGATAAGATTCCTGTTTAGATGAATATGTAACAGTAACAGTAACCAGAGAATTCCAGGCTTCTTCATCATCATCATTATCAAACAAAAGGCAAAAAACATGTGGCACTTTAAAAGACTGTTATATTTTAATATAAGTTTTTGTGGACACTTCTTCGGACATGCAGCGGCAGAATGAGGTGTTTAATATAATATACTATGGAATAAAAGTTTCATACCAAACATTCATTGGCTGTTGGATGTATGGTACATTGACATGCATTGATTTGGTTGGTGTTGCTTTAAGACTCTGTTGTAAAAATTCCTCAAGAGTCAAATAACAGATACCAGATCTGGGCAAGGATGAGCAGGGGAAGGGGAAGGGAAGAGGTGAAGGAACTGGAGAGTTTCGTGAGGGAATGTGGGAGTTACAGACAATTATGTACCTTAGAGCCTTGTGGTCAAAGATGGGCTTGGCAGTAATGAAGAAAATAACAGTGGCAGATCAACCTTGGAGGTGTAATTAACACCCTACTGTTAAATGAACCAGTGAGATGGTTTACTGAGCCTTGATCAACCTCACTGGGTTGATGTGAGAATGGGTGGAGGACAGTGTTGTGTACATCACTGTAAAGCTCAACTGCAGGAAAATGCAGAATCTACATAGTATATACAGTGGACCCTCGTGTAACAAACGGTTTGCATAACATAAAATCTGCACAACATAAAAAATTCCGGAGATAGGGGAAATTTGCTTAACAGAATCGCCTATGGGGCGAATCCGTACAACATAAAAATGGCCGCGATTAGGAATTACTCTGTTTTCAATGCATTCCTATGGGGAATTTGTATAAAGGAAAATTTGATTAACAGAATTTCATTTGGAACGAATTAATTCCTTTATACAAGGTACCACTGTATTGTGTTTTTCTCACATTCTCCTTCACTGGCAAAAATGTGCCCAATTATAACATGTACCTAGGAACTAGTGGTCAAGAGAGGAATCTGTGTTGTCATCATTTAACTACTTCAACACATAGTTGATGAACAGGTATGAATGTCTTAAACAAAGGATATGGATATAATCTATCCCATAAAATTATTTCATTCCTTCAAAGAAAATCAGCAAAGGAGGGCCATGGAAAGAGGTATACTTGATTATCTGTGATGCTGGAAAATGAGTAGGAAGGGAGGGTCTCCTCTCCTTACAGTTGTACCAGGGGGTTCCCTAATGAAGCCAAATAGTGGGAAATCCAGGCAGAGAAAAGGAAGTGTTTCTCAACACACATGTATAAATTACAGAATTTGCATCTGCAAACAGGGGAGGCCTCTAATGTGAATCTCCTCCAAAGGGGGTGAGATTGTTAGGAGGATAACATGACCAGTGATGATCTAAACGGGTTAAGGAAGATAAACCATGAAAAGAGCAGTTGCTGGGGAACGGGCAAAGGGAGAGTCCCGGAGGCAACCAGTCGCTGCTGTGGAAACAGAAGGCCGGACGAGATATGCCTCCGGCTGGATCCAGGAGGCCTCTTCTTCTGCTCTGACTCCCAGAGAGCTGGCACTAATGAGCAGAGAACTCTGAACTAGCTATACAAATTGTCTGACCACGGCATAAGGCAGCTTTTTATGCAGACACTTAATTCAAGCCTTTATCCACCCTCAACCAACTACATCTGAAAAAGAATTATGGCCAAGCATAACGAGCTTACTCCTGGCTTCATTAACGAACCTGCTCCTCCCCAACATTTATAAGGCATGAAATGATTCCCCAGATCAGCATTAGTCGGGGTTTCTCAGCTGTGTCAGGCCTGGCTGTCACAAACAGCAGATGGAAGTAGTAAATCTGTTTCTGGAATATACCACATCAGGTCACTAACAGGGGCTCCCACGATCATACGTCCCTCCCTACAAACAAAATCCCCGGGAACTAAGCGATCGAGCAAATCTGCCTTCCAAACGTTCCGGTTTCAATGTACAGCTTCAGCCAAACAGCTGATTAAACAATGCTACACTTCTACATCAGGTGTCGTTCACCGCCTCATCGCGTTGGAAGGGGCCTCTGAGGGCATCAATTCCAACTCTTGCTCGTTGCAGGAATAGCCCCTGCATGATGCTGACTTTCAGCGGGATCAAGCCTCAAAATGAAAGATGCTGACATTTGTTTTGCGGCAGGTGCTAAAACAAACATCTCTCCTGACCCACGCTTCCGTAAGCATCTAGATCAAAAAGCTCTTGGTTACTTTTCTTAACACTAGTAGATTTTTTTTTTTGCTACTCTGTGTTGACCGTCAAAAGGAAGTGAAAGTTGCTACATGTAGAATTACCCTAACCTAACTGATCTCCTCAGCCTTACCTGGCACATCCACCTCTCACAATGCACCCTACTATCTTCCAAATAGCTTTTCTCATCACTTTCTTTTGTTCCTGGAAGAGCTGGAAGGAATCAGCTACATAATGCAACTAGCGCCATGACGTCCCATAACGAGTTACCCTTTGTTGTTGCTGCTGTTGCGAATGTGCATGGGGGTAAAAAGTAATGTTTTGACACTCAGAGCACACGAAGCTAACATTGAAACACAAAAAGGGAGAAGGCAGAAGCTGAACCTACCCACGGATCCCTGGGTAATCTGCAGTAACAAGGAAGGAGTTTGCAATTTCTATTTGTTTGACAACAAAATGCCCTCGCTAGCATAAACTAAACTAGCCCTCGCTAAAAAAATAAAAAATAACATCTAGGTTATGAGATAAAAAAAAAAAAAAAATAATATCAATAAAATTAATTAAAAAATAAAATAAAAAAAAATAATATAAAAAAAAATAAAAATAAAAAAAAAAAATAAAATAAAAAAATAAAAAAAAAAAAAAAAAAAAAAATAAAAAAAAAAAAAAATATAACTATAAAAAATAAAATGAAATAAATAAAAAAAAAAAAAAAAAAAAAAAACTAGGAGCGGACTTCTGTTTATATGTTCTACAGAGAGAAGTTAAGAAGGCTGGGAATGACTAGGAGCGGACTTCTGTTTATATGTTCTACAGAGAGGATGAAAACAAATTCCTGGCTTCAGAATATATTGAAATGGATCCAGGTTCTTGTATTTTGGGGTCCTCACAAAATCATCACCAAGACCCAACCTTTCTGAAGTCTGTATATCCCTAGTTTTAGAGAGTAAGATCTCTCTGGGCGATATGATGTGTTCATACATTGACGGGGCCACTTGGATGAAGCTGAGTAGATCTGGCCAGTAGCCTGGTGGGAAAAAACATTGGGATCTATTTATTTATTATTTGCTACCTTTAATTCCACCAAGGGCAAAGGAGCAGCACTTAACAAAGAACTGCTAACTGCCCTTTCCTTGGGAGACGCTCAACTCTGCATTTAACACCTGCCTCTTTTCATTGCACACGATCCCTAAGGGGGTCTCCAGTCTCCGCACAGGCAGACATGAAAATACAGACATCTAGTTATGAGACAGAAGTATGAACCACACAAGGTCTGGGGATTCTCGCAAACCGCCTTGATATTTCTGCAAGAAAACAGTGTCCATTCTCCAGTGCAGTCAACCTTCTTCCCCACAAGCAACCACCCCTTTGAAACTTCCGCCTCTTCTCCAGAAACCTCTTTATGCCCCATCTTTTGCCTCCACAAATCCTCGCAGAGGGATATCCACAAACCCATGAAAACCCCCAGAGCACGCGTGACTGGCTGCTGCCCATCGCTACACAGCCAAATCCCTTTACTGGCCAGTAAGCAGAAGGACAGGGCCCTAGAATTACATCCCATGGCCTAAAACGCCCATGACAAGCTGGCACGGCCATTTCCAATTATCCAGTGTGTTGACGGCTTCGTCTGCTTATTGCGTAAGAACTAGGCACAAATGCAATTCTGTGCAACCGGGACGGTGGTTCCAGGCTGGACAGACAATTCCTTCTTGCAGCGGCATGAGCTAAAGGACATCTCGTTGGCTGTAAACGGTAGTCAGAGACGCAGCAACACTGTGAAGGAAGTGAACTTGGCCCCAAAGTGGGCAGGTAGGTGCCCAATCCACTGCCTTACATCGCGTGCAAAGTGTTAGGAGGAAGGACTGGGGGGGGGGGGTTTGTCTCAGACTGTCATTCCCTTGAGAACCTCAGAGGATTCACAGTTCAGGTTTTTCCAGAACAATGCATTTAAAACGTTTTGATCGCTCAAGAAAGAAGTCCAGTTGCCATGACTCAACTTCCAGTCCTAAATGTAGTGTGGCAGTCTAAGGTAACGGATACTTCCACACATTTTCAACTATAGCTCATATAAACCTTTGTTAGCATGGAAAAAAGATGGGTTAGGGGAACTGTAGTCCAATTGTAGTGAAAAAACAAAGATAAGCATCTTTATCACCTATATAGCTCCACCACAAGTGTTGGCATTTCCTTCAATCTTCAAGAGTCTTTCAAAAAGACCATTTAAAATGGGTTGCCTTTTCTTAAATGCCTGTACTGCAGGTAAAACTGTGCTCACGACCTGGGGTTCAATCCCAGGTTAGCAGGTTCATGCTAGACTCAGCCTTCCATCCTTCCAAGGTCGGTAAAATGAGTACCCAGCTTGCTAGGGGGCAATGTGTAGCCTGCATACTGTAATTAAAAACTGTAAACCTCCCAGAGACTACTTGAAGTGGTATGGGGTGGTATATAAGCAGAACACTTTGCTTTATCTTCCTATTGAGGAATTTTGCCCTTCTATGCATCCTAAATGTAGA
Source organism: Phrynocephalus guinanensis (assembly GCA_037367245.1). Classification (NCBI taxonomy): domain Eukaryota; kingdom Metazoa; phylum Chordata; class Lepidosauria; order Squamata; family Agamidae; genus Phrynocephalus; species Phrynocephalus guinanensis. The sequence goes on from CM074749.1 coordinate 20,735,048, forward strand.
GACACCTTCCTGCATGAGAACAATCAGGTTCAATCCATGGTATCTCCTGTTACAAGGATGAGGCAGCAGGTGATACAAAATTCTTTTTTACCTGAGACCTTACAGATCTGATACCAATCAGAATGGATAATTTTAGGCTAGGTCATTGTTGCCCACTGTGGCATGCTTAAATCTCCCAAAAAGAGGTGAATTCACTAATTCTATAAATAAATTGTTTTCATCAATTTAAGTAAGTTCCTCTGATGGATATTATGAATTGAATTCTTTCTGTTAAAGACCGGTTGAATGATGATAAACAGGAAGTGGGTAGGTGTGACTATTTCTCAATTTGTAAAGGGTGTGTGAGGTGCAAGAACACTCAGGAACTGCAGGGTTAGATGAATAAACAAGAATCCAACTTACATCCCATCTCACATTTTATGAACTCCAGACTCCTTGCCTATGAAATTGGAACATTTTTCTCTTGTACCTTTTACCACAGAAATCAAACAGATGCATTTTTTTCCTGGTGGAAAGATGCAACAACAGGAAACATCTCATTGTAGAATTCTGTCACATTGGAAATAGAGTAGTGACCTAATATGCCCTCTTGTTTCTAAGCCCCAAACCTGAGTTGCCACCCTTTCTGTACTGGTAGGGTTTCTAGATCTTTAAATACAAGGCTGAATAAGGGGGGGGGGGGGTTAAGTCACACTCATTATAATGTACTTCCTTAGCAATTAATATGTAATTTAAAAAGCACAGCCACCTGTACTGAATACCTTTCCACAAAAACTTGTTTACCCGCCTCAGTTAGAGATGACCTTCTTACCAGCAATCCAGTTCTGTTTCTTAGGCCACACTAAACAGTACCTTTCATTACATGGGGTTCTTTTTCTCCAGATTCAGAATATAGTATAAGCTAACTATATATCAGTTGTTTAGGGAAAAAAACACCTTATTTAACTGCATTAATAAACAAATAAATCACTCACTGAAGCTGCCGACTCACTATTGCAAATGGGTAATTCTTGACTTCTAAACAAATATTTTGTAGTTTCACACCTTGTATTAAAAGCAAGCTACATCTTCAAACATGTGCACACACCAAGTCTTTTGTGAGCTCCCACCTCTTCTAGGAGGTACTTAATTGTACTTCTGGGGGGCTGGCTCTTCTCCCATTGGAACACTTCGGTTTCAGCTTTAAAACCAAACCAAAGTCAAGGAGGCATGGAATCATTCTTATCAAGCTTCTAGGTTTATGAACAAAGCTGCCCATTCAAACACCTCCTAATTTTTAGCAAACTGAATACAGTACCTAAAGGGGAAGGGCATACTTCCTTTTCGATGGCCATTTCCAAAACATGAGTTAATGTTTCCAGATATTTGGTTTTAAGGGGAAATAAGAAGGCAGGCAGAAGAGAAAACTATCACACCTGCAGGAAAGGTAACATAGCAGGATGCAGTGTTAGTCTGCTGTATCAATTTAAGCCTGAAAAAGTCATGTAGCACCTATAAGAATAACTGGTTTTATATTGCTGCAAAAATGAATTCTGAAGTAGCAAAGCTTTTCTGTGTCAAAGCACACAACTTTGTTTTATAAGTTTTCATGGGTCAAAGAACCCAACTCCGGATGGTATTTCAAAAACTAGTTAGTTTTGCAGGTGCTTCCTGACTAGGACAGTTGCACAGCTGGAGAAGAGCAAATGTCAGAGATTAAAAGAGAGAAAGAGAGAAGAAGAGTAATAATTCCACTCTGAAGAGACAGAACTGAGTTCTCAAGAAACCAAGTTCAAATCTATAAGAGAGTTCAAAATTTGCACACACAAAATTGCCGCATGCATCCTTTGGATGGGAGTTACCGAGATAAAAGATAGCTGAGAACCACCTTGGCACACAAACGTATCTTCTCTCTCTATTCATTATCTGAAACACACATGCTTCCTGCAAAATGAATCTCATTCCTGCCACAAGCCATGGGCTCACCTGAAGTTTGCAACTATCAGAGTGGAACAAAGGCCAGGCCCTGAACTCTTCCATCTGTTAAGAGCACATGTACCTCAGTAAAACGTCTCACACAACTATAACCAGTCCCATTCTCAAAAACCCCATAGCGTCAGCATCCTAAACCTAGAAAAGCAAGCTCCAAACATCAACGCAGTCTTATTCTTCCCCCCCTGTTCTTTGTGATCCACCCACAATCCTTATCCTAATCTTGCATCAGTTTGTTATTGGGTCTGTAACTTGAAATCAAGAAGGATCTATCCACTGTAGATGGGGGGAACCCCACTGTCTTAAGTTTTCACAGATGTCAGCCCTAATTCCCAGAGTGACCGCTCCAAACCCACCTGAGGCTGAACCAAGCGGAATATTTAGAATTTATTCTTTTATTATCTTTAATAATAGGTAGCCTACCTTTGTTTTAGGAGAACAGGAAGGGTTCTCAAGAGTCATTTTGTCTAAGCCTGTTGCCCAAGCAGTAATATGGCTAATCTCTGTCCAAAAGTCTCCAATGAAACACATGATAGGTATAAGAAAGCCCAGAAACACCCCCGCCCTGAACTGTAAGTCCAAAACCGTTGGGGTGACCTGGTTCCCGGCTCCTCTATCTTTCCTTCATTCCCTCCCCATCACTGAAGTTAGTGGTGACATTTGAACACAGCAGCCCCTTCCCTTTCTCAGCATCCTCCTCTCCCTGACTACCTTCCCCATTCTCACACCGGACAGAGGATGATCTCTTGAAGGGAACCATTTCACCATCCAAACTACTGAGCTCTCCTTCACACACTTACCTTACACCAGAGAGAGACAACCCACTGGCCCCTCCAGACCTTGTGGTACTCCATCACCCATCAGCTTCTCTACCTAATATCACTCCAACAACCCATTCACTTCCGAGAGGAGGAATGGTGGCGGTGGGAGCATCCCACCCTATCCAATATCACTCCAATGCCCATCAGCCTCCGATGAGACATAATGGGAGCTGAAGTACCCCATCCCACCCAATATCACCCCAAGGCCCATCAGCTTCTGATGAGGCACAGTGTGAACTGGAATACCCAAACCTATGCAATATCACTCCCATACCCATCACTTCCTAAGGTGATGCATAATGGGAACAGGAGCACCCCACCCTATGCATGGTCACTCCCACATCCATCACCTTTTGAGATAAGGGATGATGGGAACAGGAGCACCCCACCCTATGCAATATCACTCCCGCACCCATCACCTTCTGAGAATGAGGGATGATGGGAACAGGAGCACCCCACCCTATGCAATATCACTCCCGCACCCATCACCTTCTGAGATGAGGGATGATGGGAACAGGAGCACCCCACCCTATGCATGGTCACTCCAGCACCCATCACCTTCTGAGATGAAGGGTGATGGGAACAGGAGCACCCCACCCTATGCAATATCACTCCCACACCCATCACCTTTTGAGATGAGAGATGATGGGAACAGGAGCACCCCACCCTATGCATGGTCACTCCAGCACCCATCACCTTCTGAGATGAAGGGTGATGGGAACCGGAGCGCTCCACGCATTATCACTCCAGCACACGTTCTGAGAATGAGGGATGATGGGAACAGGAGCACCCCACCCTATGCAATATCACTCCCGCACCCATCACCTTCTGAGATGAGGGACGATGGTAACCGGAACACCTCACCCTATGCAGGGGCGCTCCAGCACCCCACCCTACCGCACCATCCCGCCGCCGCCTCCCAGCAACCCGTCGCCTTCGGAGACGAAGGGCGATGGGAACTGGAGTACCCCCCCACACACACACACACACTCTACCCCACCCATCTCACGCCTTCTACCCAAGAGACTGGGCACAATAAACCTGGCAAAAAACCCCACCCCCCGCTTTCCTTTCCTTTCGTGGGCTGCTCTCCCTTCCCCCTCGGGGTAGTAACTCCCCCACCGGGGGTAACTACCTGACATAACCTTCCTCCCCATTCCCACCCCCCACCCCCACCCCACCCCAGGGAAGACGCATGGGCCAGAAGATCCCCCACCCCCACCCCCACTCACCGTGATGTTGCAGTGGATGGTGAGGGGCTGCTGAGGCGGAGGGACCCCTTCCCCGGCTACGAGGGCGGCCTTGGGGGCCACGGGGCTCTGGGTCGCTCCTGCCCCGGAGGCCTGGTGGGGGTGGTGGGGGTGGGGGTGGAGGTGGTGGCGGTTGCCGCGCGGCGCCGTGGCGGCCGTCCCCCCCTTGGCCGCCGATGCCGAGGCCGCCGCCGATGCCGAGGCCGAGGCCGCCTGAGGAGCCGGCGGCCGGGCCACGAAGAACTGGCAGTGGAGCTCGTCGAGCTTCCAAGAGAGGAGGCGGAAGCGCTCGTGGTCCGGGCCGAAGATGGAGGCGAGGAGCTGGAGCTCGGCCTTCAACCCGGGCAACGACGGCGAGGGCGAAGGCGAGGGCGAAGGCGAAGAGGGCGAGGAGGGCGACGACATCCTCCCCCTCGACTCATCTCCGGGCCACCCCGGCGGCGGCGGCGGCGGCGGCGGCTGGGCCTAAACCCGACCCCCCCCCCCCCAAGCGACCCCCCAAAGCCCCCAAAGCGACCCCCCAACAACAACAACCACCACCACGACGACGACGCTGCTGCTGAGGCGGTGGAGGCCGCCCCTCAGGAGGAGCCCGCGCGGCGGCGGCTGAGGCGGCTTCCCTCAGCGGGGGCGCCCCTGAAGAAGGGGGTGGGGAGGGGGGGGAGATAATTAAAAATAAATAAAAGGCCGCGGGGGGGCCTCCTTTCTTCCTTTTTTCCTCCTCTTTCTCCTTTTTCTTCTTCACCGCCTGAGGGGAAAAACCTCGCCCCGCGTGAGGCAGGCGAGCGGGCGGGCGGGACGGGGAGGAGGAGGAGGCGCGACCAGGCCGGCCTCGCCTCGCCTCGCCTCGCTGGGTGGGTGGGGGTGGGGATGGGGGTAGTGGGGGTCCCGACCCCCCCTTCCTGCACCCCCTTTCCCCCCCCCCTCAGAAGCCGCACCCCCGAGGGAAAAGAAGGGAAGAAGGAAGGGTCGGGGGGGCGCGCGCGACGGCGACCCCCCCCCTCAGCCCGAGAGAAAAGCCAAAGCCCAGCCGGCGACGGGCGGGGAAAGAAGAAGAGAAGAGAAAGGAGCCACGAAGCGACGTTGTCCTGATTTTCCACCCCTTTTTCCTTCCCCCCCCTTCCTCCCTCCCTCCCTGCACGTGTGAACGGCGACATTAGGGTCCAGTCACGCGCGCCGCCTTGACACGGGAGTCGCGCCCGAGAAAGAGGAGGAGGAGGAGGAAGGCGGACGGGCGGGAGCTTCCCTTTGCCTGCCCGGGGGTCCCGATATTTTTTTTTTTGGGGGGGGGGGTTGTCCGAAATTAGGGTGGCCTTTCCCCCTGTCCAAAAAAAAAAAAAAAAGGGACTGCATCCCCCTATTTTCCCTTTACCCCGAATCCCCCACCCCTTTTTCTCCACCTTGACTCCAGCTACACAGGAGTACCTTGTCCAGGGGTACCTTGTATACAGGAATTAATTCAGTTCCAAATGAAATTATGTTAAGCAATTTTTTCCTTCTACACACATTTCCCATAAGAATGGAGTGAAAACAGACTACAGCACTGTAATCCCATTTTTATGTTGTAGGGATTCTCCCCATAGACAATTATGTTAAGCAAATTTCCTCTATCTCCGGAATTTTTCATGTTGTACAGATCTTATGTTATACAAACTGTTTGTTATACAAGGGTCCACTGTATAAAGGAATTAATTCCTTCCAAATGAAATTCTGTTAAGCCAATTTTCCTTTATACAAATTTCCCATAGGAATGCATTGAACACGGAGCAATTCCCTAATCGCGACCATTTTTATGTTGTACGGATTCGCCCCATAGGCGATTCTGTTAAGCAAATTTCCCCTATTTTTATGTTGTACAGATTTTTTGTTATACAAACCGTTTGTTATATGAGGGTCCACTGTACTTCTTTCCTAACCTGTTCCTTACAATGTCCTTTACCTGGAAAAAAATAAATAAATAAAAATATTATATAAAAGGGACTGGCGAACTCAGATTTGGAAAAGGGGAGAGCTGCTTTTGACATTCAGGCGCAGATTTGGGTTGACTGCATCCTGATCCAAAGCTCCAGGAAGGCACCAAACAGGTGTTTTAGGACTTTGGGTGGACATAATTTTGAAATAATGAAGGAGGAAAAGGAGGTCCCGGGCTTTAGCAGAAGAGAGAGGTTAAGTTTTTAGTAGGGTATGGAGCCAGGGGGACCAGGGTGGAAGAGGAAAAGGCATTTATTTTAGAGTACTGTATTTGCAATAATAATAGTTGGAATAATTTCACTCTAGAAATTAGAAATCAGTTTGCTAGATCTTGCAGGCAAGCGGAATCAAATAAAGGTTGTTATTTTAATGGGTGAACGCTGGCATTATGTGTCATTTTGGGGAGGTGCCTGCCAAAACAGCATTTATTTATTTATTTATTTATTTATTTATTTATTTATTTTCTACGCCGTTCAGCTGTTCTGAGGCTTGTGCATCCTTTAGAAATGTTGCTGAAGTCAGTTAAAGGTGCTCTTTAGGGGCACACAGAGACCTTGCTGTGCAACTTGATACCAGTATTAGTCCACCTCAATGGAATCAACAGGTATAAAAACAAGGCCTGGAGTTGCATATACACTTTACTAAAAAAAACAGCGGTGTATGGTGTGGACTTAAGATGACCCTTAAGGGTTCTTTTTTTGTTCCAGCCAGAATAGCTGATGCTGAGAAATTTTGCCAGTTTTCAACTTAAACTGCCCAGTGGAGTTCCTAGCACTAAACAGATGATAGAGAAGAAGTTTTAGAAACACTGTAATTAAATAAATATCCAAAAATTGTTCCCCCCATCAACATTACAGTAAGCAATGTGTACTTGGCCATATGTTTCCCAGGCTTTGCCCCAAGTTTCTGTCAGGGATCTTGCCCAGGTAAGAATTTGTGACCTGTTGCATGTGAAGCACATGATATGCACACCCCATGTTGTTTGGGATTGATTCTCATAAAGTTGAACTAAATACAGTATATACTGTATATAGATGAGATCTACGGGCATACATTAATTGGCATACATTCAGATGAAATCAATAGGATCGATTTACAATTAGGTATAACTCAGAATGGGTCGAATATTTTTAGTAAGTAATGTGTATGTGTCATTTTGCTATAATTGCCTCATCTGTATACTCAAGGTACAACCCTCTCATGAAATAAGTCACTTCATAGTCTGTTTGCCTTAAATGTATTCACAAAATACATCCATATTTTTCACTGACTCAGAATTACTCACACCTTCCCGTTATGTGTTATTACATGCCTTTACCGCTTTATAACATAAGCAACATCTTATTTGGCAGAAAGTTATACTGGAATCAGAGAGAGTTAATTTTAAATACAGGCTAGAATATTACAGTAAAGAGTGTGCTATTTTAGTAAAAACTTTCATAAACTACCTTCCCCCACCCCACCCCATCCCCACGAATGGAGATATGCCTTTAAATCCTGTGTTTCTTCGTTAGGAAGAGGTTCTTTGGTTTAACTGAGATATTAAGGGCAAGTAGGATGTTAATCTTTCACTCAGCGGCCTCATCAGGAGGACCACAGGTTTTCCATCTCTTCTGTATACTAGAATCATCTGCTCACAGTGGATCCTCACCCAGATCTTGAATTAAAATATCTGGATCCTCACCCACTCACTTATTGGATTAGACCACCAAGCCTTGTAATGTGTTGCTGTAAAGTGCCTTTTTGAAATCTACCACCTGCTATTTTCATATAACAGTATACTGTATGATGTGCTATTATCAATTGTTGTTGGCTTTGCTATGTGTTTCACATCAATATGGTCGTGTTCTTGTCTGTCACTCTGTCTACTATACCACTTGGGTGTTTGTTATCAGCGATTCTCCACGCCAAGGTAGACTTGTTTCCCTTCATGCCATCATAAATGTTCTCCTGGATTCTGGCCCATGAAAAGTCCTTTTCCTCAAAGATGGTGACCGGGATCAATTCTCTTAATTTCTTCCTCTATGGTCAGGGGTCAGGAGGCAGGCCCTGTTAGATGGTGAGGCACCAAATGATTTAGGACGATCAAAACCAACGCAACCAAGAGTCCAAGCCTGCTTAGTGAGCAAAAGCTTTCGAGGATGATGGACCGTGCTGTCAGATGCAAAGGGAAGCTGGGTGTGAAAAGGCTGAGAGTAGGGGAGGGAGTTGTCGTCCAAAATTTGCACGAAGGGTCAGGTTGGAGCGTGCTCTTCCAGTTACAGTCTTTGATCAGATCACCACAGGGCACTTGCTCGCCTGTGGCACCATGTGCAAAAATAATGTGTGCCCCCCCCCCAAATCCACAGCCTTGTCCTATAATGCTGTATTAAGAGCATTATGGCACCATGAAGACCATTTGTTCTGATGGTTTCAATGCTCAAACCTCCATTGCCCGCAAAGATGAGCTCACCAGAGGATATTATATTAGGATAGCCAGATTGGCTAAACACAAGCTTCGTTAAACCAATTATGGGTCCTTTTTTAATGTCTGGAAAATATCTGATAACACATGCTGTCTTTCTCCTTATTCTCACACACTCTTCATCTCTCTCTCTCTCTCTCTCTCTCTGTGCCTTGCAAATCAATATAACCAGCTGAAATGCTTTTAAATGCATTAAACATCTCCCTCCAAGCAAATTTCAGCTGGACTGTTTTGTTTACTGACTTCTGAGTGCTCCAGTCCCCTTGTTCAACCCCCGTTGGGTCATGATTTGGGTGAACAAAGTAGAGTATAGGTGAAAACCCACGTTTGACCAAGGAATGATAGAAATGCAATCATCCAGCCTTTATCTTGTCGACAACTCACAGGGGTGTTGTAAGGATAAGGACAAGGTCCTGAACTCCCTGGGGGGAAGGCAGCATACAAATAAAACAAACAAATCATGATGGGAAAACAGTCTACAATTCTCATCACACATCTTTCCCCGCAGTAGCTGGGTTGACTTGAGAATACTGGCTGGTCCTGTGAGGTAGCACTTGTGCCTTCATGTCTGAAAAACAGGATCAAGTTCAGGGGCATTTGAAACAGTAAATAGAATACCTGTACAATAGATAGACAGGAGGTGGCAGCAAAGGTACAATAATATAACAGCCTGTTCTAAAACTGAAAGCAGAAGCTATAAAACTGGAATCGCCACAAAAAGGATAGAAAAACACTTTTTGATACCTACAGTGTAGCTGCCTTCTGCATGGTAATAGGTATGTTGTTAGCCACAGTGCATTCTGGGAGTTGTAGTTCATAAAAGCAACTTTTCAGACCTTACTGTTCACATATCCATCACATGTTTTGATTTTTTTAAATTTTAAATTTTTAATTAATCAATTAATTAATTAATTAATTAATTTTGCCATCCCTCAGTCTTCCTCTTGCCAGGGTCTGGATTTTTAGTGTGTTTAGTCCATGTTTTTTATATTTGTTGTTTATTGTTTTGTTTGCTTTTAATCATTGATTATTTGCTTTCTTGTAAACCACCCAGAGGCCCTATTTGGGAAATCGGGCTGTCTAGAAATGCAAAAATAAATAAATAAATAAATAAATAAATAAATAAATAAAATCTAAGTTCTTGTTCTCCATAGTACTAGTAGAGACAAGGCCTTCTCTGTCGCCGCTCCTAGACTTATCTGCAGATTCCAGCATCAATTGGGCCGTAGGTGGTTTGAACCAATCCCCAGCAGATATGGGAGTCTTACGGTACTCCAAAATCAGGCTTCTGGATCTTTATGGTACCCAATCTCCCCTCTCCTCACCCCCCTTTAAAAATATATGTATGGTTTGAGGAGGAATCATGCAAGGACTTACACCCTGGTTCATTCGGATCCAGCTAACATGGTCGTGAAGCCAGGTCAGAGTGAGCGCAGGCACTGGACGCCGTGCTTAAGAACATAGCAACATAGAAATATAAGAAGAGCTATGCTGGATCAGGTCAAAGGCCCATCTAGTCCAGCAATTAAAGGTGTGGAGGAACAACCCTTAGGACAGTGTTGGCGAACCTATGGCACGGGTGCCAAAGGTGGCACTCGGAGCTCTTTCTGTGGGCACCCGACATCACCCCTTCTCAAGCCACCTGTATTTAGGTTAAATTGCTGTATTGGTACTTTGCAAAAAATTAGTGGGTTTTGAATTGCAGTTTGGGCACTCTGTCTCTAAAAGGTTAGCCATCTGCCTTAGGAAATTGAGGAGGTGCTGATGGAGCTGCCAAGAGTGTACTGCCTTCAGTTTGCGGTATCTCGAGACTGGGAAACAGGACGCAGCGCAATATCTGCCTTGGATTCAAGCGTGGCTCAGGATGCCGCAGCAGGGAGGCCATGTCCTTAAGCAGGAGGGATCGGGGGGGGTGAGAAACAGATGGCTGTTTGCACTCCACATATGTTTGCCCTAATGGTGTTTCCCTCCTTGGGCCTGCCACGTCCTAGCTAGCGCATGATGTGCTGCACGAAACCCAGAAGGGAGCAATGTGTGGCAAGAATCCAGAAGCAGGGAAGAGGGAATCTAATTTCCAGGAAGCAGAGGTTGGGTGAAGCTGGCCGAACCGAGAGGAACCAAAGCCTTCTGTTTATACAATGCCCTACGGCGCTTCAAGCACTCTCCGGGCAGTCTGCAATTTAATTAGGCAGGCTCCACGCTGCCCCGTCCAGCGAGCTGGCTTCTCAGGTTATGGACCTCGGGAAGATGAAAGGCTGGGTCAACCTCAAGCCAGCAACCTGAATTCGGGATCGAACGACGTTTGTGAGCAGAGTCTTCCCTGCAGTAATGCACTTTCACAACCGCACCACAAGCCACCTCTAGGGTAGTTTTCAGTGCAACGTTCTTGGACCAATGGAAAGCATGGGAAAATGCAATTATATCCTATCAAGTTTATTCCATCATACGGCTCCCCTTTACGTATGGTATAAAGTACACTGGTACCTCGTATAAAGGAATTAATTCATTCCAAATGAAATTACGTAAACCAAATTTTCCTTTATACAAATTTCCTATAGGAACGCATTGAAAATGGAGTAATCTCATTTTTATGTTGTACAAATTTGCCCCATAGGTGATTCTGTTAAGCAAAGTTCCCCTATCTCCAGAATTTCTTATGTTGTCCTGGCCTCCAGTGGGAGGGAGTTCCAGAGTCTGGGCGCAGCCACCGACAAGGCCCTTTCATGGGTTCCCACGAGACATACCTGTGAGCCTCTCCTGATGACCTTAACTGTTCCACCACATTGTCTCTGCATCTACAGCTGCTCCCTAGGATGAATGGAGTGCAAAATGGGAGCCAGGGCTCTATCAGAAGAACACACCGGCAAGTGACAGCAATTCAACCAGGAAAGCCCATCAATGGACACGGGGCTCAGGCAACAAAGAAGGGTGCTGGGGACACGATTCAGCTGGAGTGCCATCTGAGCAACCACCAGTCCTAGTGTTGGTGGTGTCTGTGGATTTGGCATGGACCCCCCCACACACACTCACCTTTTGGGGTTTGGAGAGCCAGCCCGCTCATAGGATCGCTCTGCCATGTCAATATGTGACATCCGTTCGGGACCTCCGGTTTCTTCCAATGGGAGGAGCTGAAGGAAACTGCCCACTCCTCTGTCCCACCTCTGGATCCTTCGCTCGCTCCTTGTAATGAGTTGGATCGACGTCCCACGTAATACCTGAAGAACGGCTCACGTTCATTATTTATGGGCCTCTGAGATCTCCGTGCCGCTCAGAATTAGCCTGTTTCTCCTATAAATCATTTATCTCGTTACAGTTCACTGCAGCCATATAGAGCTCAGAGTACATATTTCACACAAAATGGGCCCACTTTAAGCTGGCTTGGTACTTCCTTAACTTCCACGCACCATGTTCTCCCCCATGGCGGCAGCTCAGCCGCTCGGATTTTAAAGATTCATTTAGCGCTTGTCGTAGGTGGTAGGTTTTCAGCGGGGCTCCAGAAAGACATAAGCTTCATCCCAGAATAAAGCTAAGAATTCAGCCTCGAGGAATTCAGAAGAACATTAATATGACCAACAAAATGAATTACCTGAAGATGCGCTCCTTGTTGTCGAGTTTCGAATTTATGGTTAAATTCCTCTGGTGGCATGGATTCACAGAGTAAAATAGTGTTTAGTTCTCTAGATTAGTCCACCTCTTTTTCTCATTAACACACACTTATAGTCTCAGTAGCTCGCTCTGAGACAGTCTTGGTAGAAAGAATAAGAAGGTTTCATTACCTTTAAAGGAGCAGATCAAATCGTAAACTGACAAATGTTGACTGTGTTCAGCAACAGGCATCTGGAGACACTCAAAGACTGTCAACAGAGAGGTGGACCTCACTTTGAAATCAGAGGCAGGAAAGTCATGATTGGTTAGTGCTGAATAGACTGACAGTCACCCCAGCCTATGAAACGTCTCCCTCAGCCAAACCTACTAAAGGCAGCATACAAGGTTGCAAAACAACAATGAACCGTGTTGTCCCAAAGACCTTATTTTAAAATTATTTAATTAAAATATTTTTATCCTGCCTTTCTCCTTAAAAGGACTCAGCGATACTCGTCGTATCTCCTAACTTATCTCAGTTAGGACACACTGCATACATTTTTTTGGCTTTGTGTGTGCTCTATTACTTCTAGTTTTGGGGGGATGCTGGAAGGGGCTCAGATCAGCAAAAACAAGGGAAAGTTAGGATGAGTGTTTTGGGGGCTTCGTTGAGGGGGCTTCACTCCCGCCTTCCCCTGTTAGTTGGAGAACTGGACACATTGCTTTCGCTACCTAAATGTTAGTCTTTGGCCCGCATTGTTATTACCATGTGCCATCAATGCACCTCCGATTCATGGCGATCCTTATAAACGACCAATCTCCAGGATGTTCAGACCTCAATAGCCCAACTCTTGCAAACTCAAGACTGTGGCTTCTTTAGGGGGTCGGTCCATCTCCCATTCGATCTTCCTCTTTTCCTGCTAATTTCCACTTTTGCTCAGCATTAGTATCGTCTTTTCCTGAGAAGATTGCCTTCTCATGATGGGTCCAATGGAGGAGAGCCTCGGGGAAATTTTTTGTTGTTGCGTACTCCATGAGACCTCTCTTCCAGCACCATATTTCAAATAAATCAGCCCCCCCCCCCCGTAAGCTTTCCTAACTATCCAGCTTTCACACCCACAAATCCCCGCCTGCATACAGCCTATTTCTATCTCATGGCAGAGTGGTTAAATGCGTGTATTGCAGGTAAAACTCTGCTCACGACCTGGGGTTCAATCCCAGATAGCCGGCTCAAGGTTCACTCAGCCTTCCATCCTTCCCAGGTTAGTAAAATGAGTACCCAGCCTGATGGCGGAGGGGGCAATGTGTAGCCTGCTCACTGTCATTCAAATTGTACACTGCCCAGAGACTACTTGAAGTGGTCTGGGGCGGTATATAAGCCGAAGACTTTGCTTTGTTTTGCTTTTTACTTGTTCCCTGTTGAGTCCTAAGCCCCTGATAAGTGAAGAAGGGTGAACATGCGTCAGAGAAACCAGGTTTGTGATTCCAGTGCTTTACAACATTTTCTGATTCCTTTTCTGACTTCATTTCAGTGCCTCTCACTCCCCATCCGAGTGTGGCGTATGAAACCACGTATTAAATTGTCCTTCTGCCGGGCTGCAATCGCACGGAAAAAAAACTTCCCTCTTCCTAAGAGCTGCTTTTGACAAAAAAAAGGCTCCATGGTGTTTCATAACTGGGAGCTGTCTATCTCCGTGTTTCCGACCCTTCCTCTTCTGAATATTTCACCCGGGAATCTGTTCCTCAAGTGGTGGTAAGAGGCTGGATGCCACGCCGGTCGCATCTCGCAAAAAAAAAAAAACGTTAGCTTGTCAGAGATAACCAGAACAGTCCTGTAGGGTTTGTGGCAGGTTTCTTCTGGATATTATGACATGACGAAGCATTCAGCGTAGTGAATTATTGAAAAACATAGCGAAGGGGCGTAGGAGGAAGTTTATTGCTCAAAAGGCGGCAGTGTGCACTTTTCTAAGTTGAGGGTGTAGCTCTCGTTCGCTGGAAGACAAAAATTACTTCCTCTAATGCAGTGGTTCTCAACCGGTGGGTCCCCAGATGTTCCTGGACTGCAACTCCCAGAAGTCTTCATCACGAGCTGAGCTGGCCAGGATGTCTGGGAGTTGCAGTCCAGGAATATCTGGGGACCCACAGGTTGAGAAGCGCTGCCATGTGATGGATGCAGGGATCCCCCAGAATTGGCATCTGCTCCATTAAATATTTCTCATCCTCCCCCCACCCCGATTCCTGGGTTTCCCCCTTGCTCGCCGGTTGATGTGAGCCCTTGATATGATCGATGAAAAAGAGCACTTGGAAATAAGACTTTTTAATGGCAAAAAGTTCCTCCGGAAAGCAAGAGCCATGAGCTGCTGGATAGCTCATTGGTTTACCAAACTTCAGCCCTCCAAATGTTTTGGACCACAACTCCCACAGTCCTTTGCCATTGGCTTAGAATTCTGGGAGTTGTGGTTCAAAACATCAGGAGGGCCAAAGTTTGGACATGCCGTCCCTTCCCAGTTGCAAATTTCTAAGTACTAAGATAGTTCCATAGGGCAGAGTGAAGCTCTACTACACAACTACAAAAGCACGGGACACCACCGCAGAGCTGAGTCCCCATAGTTCAACAGAGGAATTTCAAAGACAGATTCCAACAGGAAATAGCTGAATAAGAATACATCAGATGGCTCACCCAGAGCTGGAGTGGAATGCAAGCAATTTATATTTCACTGGGTTGCTTAACCAGCTCATCTGTATAAACTTAAATAAGAATTCAGCCTCAGCGAAGTTTCTTTTCCCATCTACAACAGCCAGAATCTGGCCCCACTGGGAGATGCAGTCAGAAGAAGAAGAAGAAGAAGAAATAGAAGAAGAAGAAGAAGAAGAAGAAGAAGAAGAAGAAGAAGAAGAAGAAGAAGAAGAAGAAGAAGAAGAAAGCACGGTAATTCTTTTTAAAAAGGAGTTCTTTTTGCAAGCTCTCCATACGTCTGCTTTATCACCTAACATCTGATTGTTTTGCCACCACTGTTCAGAAATTTCATTTCTGCTCCATCTGGACCCGCTGAGCTGAAAAATGATGCCATCTACTTGGGCTGCATGAAGACTTTTCATCACCATTCATGCGTTCATCGGCTTGGAGGTGTCTAGGATGTCTTGATCAGCACTCAACAACTATCTATCTCAGGTTTTTCCCATCACTTCAATTCAGTTCCCACATACCCTGCCTTTCCACTAGCGTGTGTATAAATATATGCCCACTGGGGTCCCATGACACATTTGACGAAGTGTCCGTCCACCCAGGGACGTTGATCCCACATGTATGTTAGTCTTGAAGGTGTCACAAGACTCTGTTGTTTTTGGTGCAACAGAATAAAAGGATGACCCTCTCTCCTCTTGGGTATCGTTGTCTGATTTTCAGACTGCCTCTTAGTAGGCTGGGCTAGATTTAGTATATCCGATTAATATATCCGATTCTGGAAAAACTAGTAGCTCCGCTTGGTGGCCTGGAAAGTGTGGAGGGCGTACAATCAAGGGACACCCTTTAGTTATGCAATACAGGTTGGAATATATAACAATAAGTCTGCAGTTTTCTTTAGCTGCTGTGCCTCTGCGTGCATTTGCATTGAAAGGGGAAAATATGTACAAATGCTACATTTAATTTCCTGCAGAAACCTGAAAGGTGATCGATGTGGTTAGAATTTTGAGCTGATCCTCTCCAGCTCTGCCGGTCTGACTTCCTAAACACCAGCCACCCATCAACGATGCGTGAACAGAGAATTATGTACCTTAAGGTCAAAGAAGGGGTTTTTATAGAAAAGTCCATCATCATCATCATCATCATCATCATCATCATCATCATCATCATCATCATCATCATCATCATCATCTCTCTCTCTCTCTCTCTCTCTCTCTCTCTCTCTCTCTCTCTCTCTCTCTCAGCTTTTTCTAAAATGCAACCTGGGAGAAATCTGCATATTTGACTAGGGGAACCAGAGGGGGAGGGCATTTGATTAGAACTAAGGGGGAGCAGGTTTGCAAAAAGCTGCAGTCCAAAAGTGAAAAAATATCTCCTTCTAATTTCATCCGCAGATCAGGATCCAAACCCTCGGGGAGGAAACCGTGTTTCTTTAAAAGAGCTCTTTGTTTTCTCTTGGCTCAATCGTAACCCAACAGCATGCAATATCAGTGGAGAACTCGGTGCTTGGAACACCAGAAGCGGGGGACTTATCTCTCTCCCTGAAGAGCTCAGTGAGTTAGGCAGTGGAGCAGAGGTTAGGAGTTCAACGCCTTTTGATAACAGCCAGCCTGTGTAGTCTTGGACAAGCGGGACAGGGGAACCCCAGAAGATTCACTGCCTGAAAACTTTTGACGTGGGAAGAAGGGATCCGTTACAAGGAACTTACTATAAGAAGCAATTATTGCCAACGTCTTAAAAATTAAAAAGTTAAATGACTCTGCAGGTTGCCTCTTGCTGTGGAATCTGATTAAGGGATGGTCAACACAGCCAGCAAGTTCAGATGGTGGGTACACTCTACGTCAAGCATGTCCAAAGTCAGGCCCGTTTTCAAATTTTGAGTGGCCCGCAGCCTCTTTTGCCCCCTGGCTCACGCATCCTCACCAGCGGGCCCCTCCCCATACTGGATGGAGACGTCAGCTTGCAGTTTTATGGTTTGCCTGCCCTCCCTGCCTCTGTCCATCCCCCCCAGCCACCTGCCTAGCCTACCGTTGCTGCAGCATCCTCCCTGCCTCCTTGCATATGATAGAGACTGTCCAAAGTCCGGCCCGGGGGCCAAATGTGGCTGAATGGTTGCCCCCCCCACACACATTTTCACCTTGCCAAATCTGGCCCTCCTTGCAAAAAGTTTGGACACCCCTGCTCTGTTGTTGTTCAGTCGTTCAGTCATGTCCGACTCTTTGTGACCCCATCATGGACCAGAGCTCGCTAGGTCTTCCTATCTTCCACTGCCTCCCGGAGTTTTGTCAAATCCATATTGGTTGCATCGATGACACCATCCAACCACCTCATTGTCTGCCGTCCCCTTTTCCTTTTGCCGCCTTCAATCTTTCCCAAATTCAGGGACTTTTCCAAGGACTCCTCTCTTCTCATGAGGTGGCCAAAGTACTGGAGCCTCAGAGTCAAAATCTGTCCTTCCAGTGAACATTCAGGGTTGATTTCTTTCAGGATGGATAGGTTTCATCTCCTTGCAGTCCAGGGGACTCTCAAGACTCTCCTCCAGCACCACATCTCAAAAGCATCGATTCTGCGGCAATCAGCCTTCATTATAGTCCAGCTTTCACTTCCCCTGCTCTACATCACTCTATAACCCCCAGTGATAGATCATCTTTCTTCCCCAGAGGTCAAGGCGGTCTCTCTAGAGTTGCCAATAAGCACCAGTAAGCTCCCTCTCTGTCTGCCTTCTGGGTGAGTGCATATCCACCTCTGGGTTGGATTCTCACTCCGGTTAATAGCCCCCCTCCTTTTTTGCTGCCCCTTTAAAACTCATTTCCAAAATGGCTTCCTTCTGTTGAAGGACCATTGAGTAGCCCTCACAGTGACATGAATCATGCCACTGTTGCGCCGTTTTGCCAGCAATTTGGAGCGCGCCAAGGAAGGCTTTGAGGGAACGTGGTCAAAGCCATTTTTCTCTAATACTGCACCCTTCACGGTTAGTCCTTCTGCACAAGGCTCGCAAGATGCTCACCATAATTCAAGACACGGACGGAAGGCGATTGAGCATGTGGCCATGACCAAACAGAGAAAAGGAGAGATGAGAGGGTTTTTTTCCCTTTAAAGCAGAAAAGCAATGGTTATTCCCGGATGTGGAGGAATGGAAAATGGATCAGTGAAACATGACGAAGAGCCGCCTATGATCCCTGTCAAGACAATTTAATTTTAAACTCAAAGCGTTCTCGGGAGGTGACAGTTACAGCAAGGAGAGGTTGGTAGGCAAACGTCTAGACTGACGCTCCGTACACCTCTCGGTGACACCAACCCAAAGCTGCTGTCACAGCAGTTGCTATATTTGCAATAACGAGCGTTGAAGAAAGACATGTTCTCCAACCAGGAAGAAATGGCGTGACCAAGACAAACAGACAATGGTTGTCTCAGCTGAATAGGACCGAGGTGACTCAGGATGGTAAATCCAAGATAATATTTGCATTCAAGCTATATTTTCATTGCAAAATGATTCAGACCCCTCCGCTCTCAATCTCAATCTCAATCTCTCTCTCTCTCTCTCTCTCTCTCTCTCTCTCACACACACACACACACACACACACACACACACACACACACACACACACACACATCCTTTTTCTAGGTGGCCAAGTGGAAATGCTCCCCAAGGACAGGTGATAAGAAATGGGGAATCTGCAATTAATTAATTAAAAAATAAATTGCAACAACACCCAGAGCTCAGAAATGTCAATCGTTGGGAGGAAAATCTCCCCAGTCCTGCCCAATCTTGGCCAAACAACAGCAACGACAATGACAGCAACAACTTTTCTCAGTTGTGAAAGGACTGTATTCATCTGGGTGGCTCACAGATCATTTTCAGATTCTGGGCACTTGTGTTTGTTACATGCATATGCCATAGAATGAATTAAAATTTTGTTTTAAGAGGTACCACGGTATATAGGATGCACTCTGATCATGCAATGTATAATAGTACTAACTAAGAGTGGAGAGGCAGATGATAAAACTGTATTCCCAAGAAGAAATGTGGTGCACTTAGGGCCAGACTGGATGAGCGTAGTTTTACCTGGAAGGTGTCAAGTGCTCCTAATAAGATTGCAATAATAACTGTATGCCTTCAAATCAGTTCTGATATCATTCACTGGCATCCTTCAGTCTCGAAAGACGATAGTGTGGCTAAATAGACCAATCTGGGAATGGCAGTCTCTACCGCACTGGGGGCAGATATATTCTGTTTCTTGCCCAGTCCTCAGGTTTCGTTGTTTCTGAGCCTGCCTCTTTTCCTCTGCCTGTTGGACAAATGCCTCTTCGAATTTATGTAGACCATGCTGTATCTTTTGCCTCCAGACAGTGCAATCAGAGGTCAGGGTTTCCCATCTGTGGAGGTCCATTCCCAAGGCCTTCAGGTCCCTCTTCCAGATATCCTCATACTGCAGCTGTGGTCTCCCTCTGGGGCGCTTTCCCTGCGCTCGTTCTCCATACAGAAGATCTTTTGGGATCCGGCCATCGTCCATTTTCACAACATGTCCAAGCCAGCGTAGGCGTCGCTGTTCCAATAAAGTGTACATGCTAGAGATTCCAGCTCGTTTCGGGACTATGCTGTTTGGAACTTTGTCATGCCAGGTAATGTTGACTCTTCACCTATGACAGCGCATACGGAAGGTTCTGATACATGGCAACTCTTTTCAGGCTTCTTTAGGTGGAGAGTACAGAGAAGTGGGTTTTCCATTTTTTTCCGGGGGTGTGTGTGTGCCCTGGGACTGTGCACCTTGCCCAAGGCCACCCAGGCTGGCTTTTTTTTTTGGGATGCACAATGGTGGGGAACTAAGCTCCCAACGCCTGGCACCCCAGCCAGGTATCCTAACTCAGCGAGCCATCCATCCAGCTCCCCTGCTTTTAAAAGTGAACATTTAGAAGCATTTTTAAAAAGGTAAAGTACTAAATCAGGGGTGTCCAAACCTTTTGCAAGGAGGGCCTGAATTGGTGAGGTGAAAATGTGTGTGGGCCGACCATTCAGCCGCATTTGCCCCCCCCCGGCCGGACTCTGGACAGCCTCTAGGATATGCAAGGAGGCGGGGAGGATGCTGCAGTAACAGAGCCGGGGGGTCAGTAGGCTGGGCAGGTGGCTGGGGGGACAGACGGAGGCAAGGGAGGGCAGGCAAACCATAAAACTGCAAGCTGACATCTCCATCCGGTATGGGGAGAGGCCAACTAGCGGAGATGCATGACTGTCTGAGCTGGCGGGGAGGAGAGGCTGCGGGCCGCCACTCGAAATTTGAAAACGGGCTGCATTTGGCCTCCGGGCTTCACTTTGGAGATGCCTGTACTACGGGCATGTCCAAACTTCGGCCCTCCTGATGTTTTGGACCACAGCTCCCAGAATTCCAAGCCTGTATTCTCAATGGCAAAGGACTGTGGGAGTTGTAGTCCAAAACTTCTGGAGGGCCGAAGTTTGGACATGCCTGCTGTGCTAGATCTATTTGGCACAGATCAGTGCTGTCGATCGTATCTCTCCTCAGGGCGCAATCATGGAAGATGCTGAACTTGTAGTTAGGAGCAGATAGGGAGTTCTTGCCTTCGAAACCTGCTGGGAGGGAGGAATTAGCCTTAGAAATGAAGCAACTCGGTGAGCAATCACAAAGGAAAGCCAAACTGGTCGGCTGAAAGCGGGGAAAAGCACTGTGCTCCTCGAAACAGAGGGGTTTGTCCTTAAGGGACCTCTGGTGCTAAACCCGCTTCTCAGTGCGATTCAGAGCCGGTTGGACTGAATCGGCGCTGCACTCACCTCTGTGTAAGTGCCGTCTTTAACACATCAAAGAAAAGGTCCCATAGAAATCAACACCAAACGGACACAGGAAGGGAGTGGGCTGATGTTCACAGGGGTGGAAAAACAGATTTTTAAGACTTATGTCTGCTTGAAAGCTTCCTTTGGAAAAAAAAAAACTACAGTTCTCAGAACCTCTCAGCCAGCTTTGCGGCAGCTGCATTGGGACTTGTGGTCCAATAAAGCAATGGAACGTGGCACTCGGAACTCCCTACCTGGATAGATGTCGGAGTCAGGTTTCTCTCCTCGCACCCAAATTTTGAGATCTTTCCGAAAAACGTAGGCAAAATGTATACCCATATCAGAAAAAAGACAAAAGAAACAGAATTCACACCTGATCCCAGTATACAACAGCACAAGCGAGGATCATCAGCTGTTTGTTTTAATTTAATCTGCACAGGTTTCATTATGCTTCCAGAGAGAACTGTCAATCAGGATGACAAGCTGGACCATTAAGAGGCACACGACTGGAATATAATATAATATAATGCCATTCAGAAATGGCAAATATATTCATCAAGCCAACATGGAACAATGGATTTCTGTCTTCCCTCCCTCCCTCCTTTCCTCTCTGTTTTCCTTTCCTCTTATTTTTCTGGTTAATACCAGCATTTAATTGCAGCTCTGCAGATCCCTTTAAAGGATGAGACAGGACAGTTGTGGGGGGCGGGGGGGGGGATGGGTTGAGCAGAGGGACTAGATCCTGTGGTCAAGCATCTCGCAAGTCCAAAATTTATGGCTAGTGGAAAGGTTGCCCTGATAGATGACGCTTTCACGGCAGGAAAATTGAAAATGCAAGCAAAAGATTCGTCCGAACATGCCAGGGCTGCTTGGGGCCCTGCCAATGACAGAGTGAATAATACCTACCACGTACATTTTTACAATTGGGAGGATGAGGCACGCCGGCCAGATATTGACCATGGAAATTGCTTTGCACAAGGGGGAAATAATACAATCGAATGTTTAAGGAGAGGTTCAATGCACAGTGAGGATCAGGCCCTTGGTTTTAAAGAAGCCAAGGGAGGTGTTGGCAGGAAGCGTTGAAGTCACACTGAAGCCTTGATTCTAGGAAGCACAGTGTCTGTTGGATGAAGCTTCAAAAGTCCAGAGTTCAAATCCTGCTGCAATTATGATAGGGAGTAAAATTGAATCAGCCACAATTTTCTTAGCCTGGACTACTTTTCAAAGCTGTCTTGAGGCTCAAGTAGGGAAAAATAGATAGATAGATAGATAGATAGATAGATAGATAGATAGATAGATAGATAGATAGATAGATAGATAGATAGATAGATAGATAGATAGATAGATAGATTCATTGAGGAGCCTCGTGGCACAGTGGTTAAATGCCTGTACTGCAGGTAAAACTGTCCTCACCACCTGGGGTTCAATCCCAGGTAGCAGGCTCAGGGTTCACTCAGCCTTCCATCCTTCCGAGGTCGGTAAAATGAGTACCCAGCTTGCGGGGGGGGGGGCAATGTGTAGCCTGCATACTGTAATTAAAAACTGTAAACCGCCCAGAGACTACTTGAAGTGGTATGGGGCGGTATATAAGCAGACCACTTTGATTCATTGATTGATTGATTCATTAGTTCATTCATTAGTTGGTCATTCATTCATTTGTTTGTTTGTTGGTTGGTCCTTTGGTTCACTTCAAAGCATTTGTTTGTTTGTTTACACAGTGCAGTTAGTTTGTTCCAAAAACCTACAATCTTCCTTCCTTTGAGCAAGACTTATATACCGCCCTATTAGCACCAAAGCACTATTCCAGGCAGTTAGGTAGGTAGGTAAAAAGTAGGTTGAAACAAACTACATTCGGTCCTTCCGTCCAGACTTATAACTGCCCTACTAGCACCAAATGCACTAACACAAAAATACCAAAAGCATGGTGTAAACACTATTAAATGAACAATCAGCATGGTGTAAACACTGAACAAACCACCAGTTTTCATCACAGAGCAAGACTGAAAGCAAGGGATTCCGCATGAAAGACCTCCCTGAAAAGTAGTGTTTTTAAACTGCCTGCCAAATGAGTACAGCAAGGGGACCCAGGTGTAGCTCCTCTGTCAGTTGATTCCATAACCTTGGTGCCACCACTGAGAAGGTCCTGCAACTATTAGATGACTTTTGGGCCTCTCTCGGGAATCGGATGGCTGCACGCAGGTCTGGCCGGATAAGATCTGGTGGGTCTGGCTGGTGACCTTGGGGAAAGACCCTCCAACAGGGAATGCGGTATAGATGATGTAGGACACAACAGTAAGTGGAGAGCCATGTATCCCACCCCACCCCACACACAAATTATTGGTTTTTACTCATGAAGAATCATCTGATCTACAGTCTTCCAAGAAACCAGTTGTTGGCGTCCACGCCACCGCCTCTCAACTGTTGCGAAAGCCATGTGGCTTGACCTGACAAGTGCTGGCTCCGAAAATCTCTTTTCCTTCCTCAAAGTTCCTGAATGGTTTCCAAGGAAGCAAACGTAAGCACCAGGCCCTGCGGGGGCTCATTTGGGTCGGGCCAAATTGAATTTTCCGTTGCAAGATGCTGACATCTGGCTACTGCTTGGCTTAATTCAGATTGTCAGGGCATGCTTTTATGGGCTGCCTCCAAGCCCGCTTGATAGACCAAGACAGATACTTTCTGCTCTGCAAATTGAATCCGTCGGTGCATCAGAGCTTTGTTTTATGAGCAAAACCACCTCTTGCTTGCTTGCTTGCCAGGGGGAGGACTGAGGAAAAAAATGTGTTTCCCGGTCAACAGGGAGCCCGTGAAAATATCTGACGCCCGATTCTAGAAGCTACGGATCGCTGATCCTCTGTGTTCATCTCTGTATACGCATTCGAGCAACGTAACCTTTGCCGTTTCAGACAGGGTAGCCGTGTTAGTCTTTTCAAGAATTTCAGGCCAAAATCAAAGAAACCCAAAACCAAACAAAAGACGCAAAAACATGTGACACCTTAAAGACTAACTTTCCTATTTTAATGTCACATTTCGTGGACTACACGTCCACTTCTTCAGACATATAGCAGCAGAAGGAGGTGTGCAATATAATACAGTATGGGATGGGATATACATTTCATACCAGATATTCATTGGCTGTAGTATATAGAGTTGGGGGGGTGGATAGGGGATGGGGAGAGGAGGAGGGGAAGAAGAGGAGGGAGAGTTGATTAGTAGAAATGGTGGGGACATTAGGCCAGGGTCCGTAGATATGTAAAGTATAGTTTTATGGCTCTGAGGCCAGGATCTGTTTATATGTTTAAGTGTGGTATTATGGCTCGGAGGTAAATTCCTCACGTTTGCAGTTTCCCAGAGCTAAACATTGTGGTGCAGAGTGCCCATTATAAGAAGATGAAGCCGTGTTGGGACTCTAGAAACACAACTCATCGGCCTCCTGTCCCCGAGCAATTGGACTTGCAAGGAGCCCCATGTTTACTTTCCAACAGCCAGTCAAAAGCAACTGATGAGCAAGCGGTCACAACACCTTTGCATCAACCGAGGGGTGAAACAGGGCTGCGTTCCAGCACCTTTTCTACTCAATCTTTATGTTAAGGACCCGAACCCTTGGAGCGTTCCTCTCCCTTTGTACCTCCAGCTATTGGCATTTGCAACAGCGCTTGCTTTTGGTTTATGCTGATGATTTGGTCCGGGTGGCCCCAGATAAAATGAAAAGAACATTCACAATATTTGGGGAGCTCTGGGAAGATGAACAACTTGCAGTCAGTTTATTCAAAAAAAAAGATGTTGTAAGAGCCTCATGGTGCAGTGGTTAAATGCCTGCACTGCAGCTAAAACTGTGCTCATAATCAGGGGTTCAATCCCAGGTAGCAGGCTCACAGTCGACTCAGCCTTCCATCCTTCCGAGGTCGGTAAAAGGAGTACCCAGCTTGCTGGGGGTGGGGAGGCAGTGTGTAGCCTGCATGCTGTAATTAAATTATAAACTGCCCAGAGACTACTGGGAGTGGTATGGGGTGGTATATAAGCAGAACACTTTGCTTTTGGTTTTGCTTTTGGAAGAGAGTCTCTGAGGGCGTTTATACACGACCCCTAAGCTCCGCCGCAAATGGCTGCAAGGTCCGGACCTTAAAAATGTTTACCCACCAGCTCTGGACTTTGCAGACAATTAAGTGCGACCCTGCCCACTTTAGCGTGACCCAGAGCAGTTTTCTTGTACCTGCTTTTTGGATGTGACAAATATTTGATCCGGTGTAAGGCTAGTGAGTGCGGGGCTCTCCTGGCTTCTGTTTGTTCTTTTTTTGCGCCCCGCCCCTTTAAGAGATCTGAATGCTGCCGGGAACAAAACGGAGGTAAACTGGCATTCTTTTCTTTCTTTTTTCTCCCTCCCTCAGGCAGCCAGCAACCAGGAAGTGCGGAGGGGGGTGGGAACGCAGGAACAGCGACAAACCCCTAAGATCTCTGGTCCGAATTTAAGTGGCCTGCGGATCTTAGGGGTCGTGTAAAAAGGCCCTAAGTCTTGGGACAACCACCTGGAAGATACCTTTTCATTTGTATCCCAGCGTTGAGAGGCAGGTTGGCCTTGTAGTCCCCTTCCTACTTCACTGTTTTATGATTCTCTGGTTCTCTGATTTGGATGGACATGCCCTCCGGCAGGTCCAAAATGTGCCTCCAAATTGCTAACTGGGGCGACTCACATATCCCCTCCGTTATCGCAGCTCCACTGGTTGCCCATCCGTCCCTGGGCATCGTTCCAAGTGCTGCTGCTTCTAAGTTCTAATCTATAAAACCTAAAGTGGTTTGGGCCAAAGCCAGCTCAGAGGTCCGACTCTCCCATTTTGAGCCTACCTTTCTCTTTACCTTATTAGTGAGTGACTGGCTGCCTGGGTGGGATTTTAAATGGTTGTGCCTTATTGCTTTGAATGCATTTTTGGGTGTTAATTTTGTTTACCATCTTTTTTAGTGGGGTATTTGTCTGAACCTTTTTCTAGTACTGCATTTGTATAGGAACCGTTTTTTTGCGCCTGTAAATATTGTCTCTTAATTATGTAAGCTGCCTCGAGTCCTTCTTAAGGAGAAAGGGGAGGGGGAGTTTAAAAATATTTCAGATAGGACAGAATATTTCAAATAAAAGAGAAAATAAAATAGGGGCATGCGTTTATATAGCTGGGGTTCCATTTGGGTGAGAAATTTTCTTGCAACCAACCCATAAATGTCACTACTTGATGCATTACGTCTAATAATGGAAGTAAGGATGGAATCATGGAAGTGAGGCACACATACAAAGAACTTTAATAGCTATATATTTCTGATTTGCAGAGTCTCCTAAACATACATCTAGAGGAGTGTAGTGACCCTTTGCAGTTGGCAGGGAGTGTGCTAGAAGCAGCTTTTAACCTCTCTGGCCCATATCTGTCAGCTGCGGAGAACACTCAGATGTCAGAAGCTGTTTGCATGTCTCAGTGCAAAGAACGCCAGGGCAGGCTTCAGATAAATTTTTAAAGCCTTAACAACCTTGTGTTTCGTTTTTGTTCTCCAAATGAAAACCTTTGCTCTCTGGCCCTTAGCTCTGATGGGCGTCTGCGAGCTGCGAGGAATGAGTTAAAAGTGGAAGACGGATGATTTAAAATTAGGAAGAAATCCTCCTCCCGCCCTCCCCGCTCTCTCGTTTGCTGGTTTGTAGAGATGGGCACGAAACAAACAATTTTCCGTTTCCGTTTTTTCATTTCGTTACGCAAGGAAACGACAAACGAATTTTATCTCTAAAATGAAACGAAATGAACAGAAACACCAGAAATTTTGTCGTCCGTTTTGTTTTCGTTACGGCAACACATTGAACTGCTTTAAATGTTAAAAAAATCACAAAAAATTAAAATAAATGGTAACAAAATGGTAACGAAATGAACGAAAACAAAAATGAAATTTTTTTGCAAAAATTCACGAAAAACCGAAATGAAACGAAACGGACCCCTAAATGACAAACGACAAACGAAATGCCATTTTTTAAATTCGTGCCCATCTCTACTGGTTTGTATGAAGGATATGCCCTCATGCAGTGGTTCTCAACCTCATGTTGTGGTGATCCCCTTGCCCTGCTTGGAAGAGGGCACAAGCCCCCTTTGGCGGGCCACTGCCGCAGGTGCCATAGAGAACTTCCCTCTATATAGGCACCCTCAGCCAATCGCAGCCTCCGGTGCCATTGACTGACATCCCCTCCAACCTATCAAGCTGTAACTCACTCCCCCCCTTCTTCCCCTGCTCCTCCAGACCCAAGCCATTTGTGCTTTTTTCTTCACTGGCTCATGGCGACTCCTGTGAAATGGTCGTTCGACCCCCCCAAGGGGTCCCGACCCCCAGGTTGAGAACCACTGCCCTAATGGGTGAAATTAACAAAGCAACTAGGAAGAGCTTGACCTACATAAATAAATAAATGCTGAATAATTATTTCTAACGTATTCTATGGGGCTGCAACTGAGGAGCCCCTGTTCTTAACTGCTCATTGCCTATTCTCAAGTGGCAGAGAGCAAACAAACAAGTACGCAAACAAACAAGCAAGCAAACAAAAGCAAGAATTGCATGGTTTGGTTTTGACTGGAGTGTTAGCAGGTCCCTTTGTTTTGGGCTACAGTATATCAGTCTGGGGGAGTATGGGACTTGTAGTCTCTAGAACCTTTCCCAAGCTTTGGCGTGCATCTCCTTTGATTGGTCAGTCTCCCCAACGATGGTGGTATTGCAGACACATACTGAGCGAGGAAGCGCGTGTCAGAGAGAGGAGCGGGGCCTTGGAGAAGCCCGCTTCTTTAACGAGGCGGAGGCTTAACGATGGAAGTTGCTGTGAGCTATTTGCTGCCGTCGAAGTGGATGATTGCAATTTAAAATGCAGGAAATGTTTCTTGCTCACTGATGAGCTGTGCTGATGCTTTGGGGCCTGGCATCTGCGCCAACGCCATGGTTGTAAATTCTCATCAGGAGGGCAGCTGCCGAAGAAGGAAAGCAAGCGAAGGGTCAAGAGAGTCCATGAGAGGTATCTTGTCATGCCTTGAAAGAACCTTGCTGCTCAGGTAAAGCCCCAGCCCGGACTGGAAGCCAGGGCAGTCAAAGGGTGTAGTAGCAGCATGGCATAGTGGTTAGAATGTTGCAGTCAGACTCAGGAGTCCTGGATGCAGATACCCAGCTTCCTGGGTAACCTTGACATGGCTTGTCTTTACCATGGTTAATGTCAGGATACTTTCCTCAAACTGACTGTCCTTATAAAGATGGGGTCAGGATGTAATAGACAGGCCTGCACAACAGGTAGACCGTGCGCTACCGGTGGCCCGTGAAGGGTTCAAAAGTAGCCCGCCGGCCATCAATTTAAAAAAAAGGTGAGGATATAAGTTCTCCACCCTCCCTCCTCCATCCCAAGGACCACCACTGCCCCAGCAAAGTTCACAGTCTGCCAGCCCACTGTCTCAGCCGAGCGGGGCAGTTCAAGGGCCATGGTGCAGTCCCCTGCTCGAGCCGGGTGCAAGGGAGTCGTGTGCATGTTCATGTGGGTTGCTTCTTGGAAGTGGCGGTCTGCGCAAGCATGCACGCGTTCCCCTTGCACCCCCACACACCGGTTCGAGCGGGTGCAAGGGAAGTGTGTGCATGGTCAGCCTTCCCATAGGAATGCCCTGAAGTCTGTTCCCTCCAGAATTGATTTCAGGTAATTGATTTTCAATGTCTCCCTATGGGAAACCACTGCTCTACTTACAATTTTTTTTTTAAATTTATGAGCATGTGCTCGGAATGGATAAAATTTGTAAGTAGAGGTTTTAGTGTAGTAGCCCTCAGGCACTTTGGGCCGGAAAAAGTAGACCTTGGCCTGTTCAAAGTTGGACAGCCCTGTAATAGAGAATCATGGATGCTTGGAAGGGAGGCATATAAATGTCACAAGCAAGCAAGCAAGCAAACAAACAAACAGAGAAATAACTCACCCTCCACCTGGATTTGCATCTGTTGGGAGAAAGGAGAAGGCAGGCAAACAGCCTGGGATTGTTTCTGATCTTTTCTAGATCTGTATTCGGATTGGTGGTCTTGGACTTCCTTCCTGCTACTAATTTTTATTTATTTATTTATTTATTCATTCATTCATTCATTCATTCATTCATTCATTCATATACAGTCCGTCTGGACAGACTGACTTGGTGTAGCATTTGTTCTCCCAGCAAGTCGTATGGAGGCTGTTGACAGCAACAGCCCTGTGTCTGCCCCCACTTGAAAGAAATTCTGACACTCTGCTGTGGTTTCGTGGCACGGCAAAATGAGCGATGCAGATGAATTAAAGGCCACACAGTTTCCTCTTCTGTTCAGCAGGAGTAGATCCAGAGTCTCACAGGACTGACGATTAGTTAATTACTGTGCCTCCTTTGCGCTAAAAGGAGATGCTTCTCCTCGCTGATCGTTAAGGCTTTTGAACATTCAGCCCTGAGAGAAATGGGGTGCCATTTTCAAGACGGCCCATCTGCTGACAAGGATGGGTGGAGAAAAAGGGAGGCTGGTGTGTGGGGGAGTGTGTGTGTGTCAAATTTGTTATTATTATTTTTGTTGAATTGTTTTTTTATTTATTTCCGCTGGTTTTTCTTCATGTGTCCTAAATAACGGGACCGGCTTTGGGAACTGGTTCTTGTGACTTGGCTGGTTGGGGGTGGGTTGGGGGTTAGGGTTGGCCTTCGATCTACCTCAGGCAGCTCGATCCCTTGAGCTGCCCTCCTCTGTACCCATTTGGACGGCTGTGTTTTGCAGAGCATTTGCTGAGTCAGCATTTCTGGGCCGCATCCCCCTTTTAAGCTACGTTGGAACATTTTGCAGCGTTCCCCTTCCTCTTTGATCCCACCTCTTTTATTTTACAGAGGCAAGAAAGGCTTGGGGAAGGGGGGGAAACCGAATGTAAAGGTGGAATAACAACCTAATAAAAATTAGATGAACAGAGGAAGGAGAGAGAGAGAGAGTTTTCACATTTTCAAGAGGCCTTTTATTGGAACCTCAAACATCTTGTCTTTCGGCTACACGGAGAAAGGCACCTGCACTTTAAATATTCATACTTGTTCGCTTCCTCCAGGATGTAAGAACACTTTGCTTATTCCACTCTCGAGAACTGACCTCCCCATCAGTTCTCCCGGCCCATCTTTCGGATCCTCTGAAAACCACGAGATATGGATTTTTCTCCTGTCAGTTAAAACATGGGTCGGAGAGGTCTCCCTCGCATTTCTACCTCAACGGTCCTCTTAGCCTGTCAAGGCTTTAGTTAGTTAGTTAGTTAGTTAGTTAGTTAGTTAGTTAGGCATCCCCCTGAAAATAAGGCCTCCCCAATAATAAGATAACAACAAATGTGTACTGTATTCTTCTTCATGGAAAAATAAGACATCCCCTGAAAATAAGACCTAGTGCATCTTTGGGGGCAAAAATTAATGAAAGACATTGTCTTATTTTCGGGGAAACACGGTAGGTATGCAGCCAGCCAGCCAGATGATAGATAGATAGATAGATAGATAGATAGATAGATAGATAGATGAGCGAGCAAAACGTTCTGCTTATATACTGCCCCATACCACTTCAAGTAATATCTGGGCGGTTTAGAGTTTAATTATGCAGCTTACACATTGCCCCCCCTCCAGCAAGCTCAATTTACTGACCTCGGAAGGATGGAAGGCTGAATCAACCATGAGCCTGCTACCTGGGATTGAACCCCAGGTCGTGAGCACAGTTTTACCTGCAGTACAGGCATTTAACCACTCTGCCATGGGGCTCTTAGATAGATAGATAGATAGATAGATAGATAGATAGATAGATAGATAGATAGATAGATAGATAGATAGATAGATAGATAGATAGATAGATAGACGGCGATGGGCGGAGGGGGGACAGATGGCAGTGGCCATTGGCGGGGGGCAGCAGGGGGCAGCAGGCTGGCCAGTGCCCCCTCTCCATTTTGGTGCCCTAGGCAACTGCCTAGTTCGCCTTAATGGACGGGTCGGCCCTGCACTCAAGCCCATGAAATGTTCCATAATTCTACCCATGCACCTCTGGTGTTTTTTTGTTGTTGCAAAAAAAGGGATTTGATAGCAGGTGACAGGGGTAAATTCTTTTCCACCTGATGCCTTTGCGTTCTGTTTCCACTCAGAGGAGATAATACTAGGCCAGACAAATAAAAAAAAGCCTATCTAGTGTGTGCCTGGTAGTTAGCATCTCTCTGCAACAAATCTGAGAGTGCAGGCATCTTGATTCTGCAGGAGAAGTGAATTAACTAAGATATCTGAACAGAAGCCCTGTGAAAACGATGCTGTCCAACACCAGCCCAACCAGCTAGTGAAAATTTTGGGTATCCAAGCATTGTGAGGTTGACCTCCTTCCTCAGGCTCCACACAACCCCAAAGGATGAGAACAATCGATGCAAGAGAGAAGGAGAAAAGAAACCGAGTCTGCATAGTTCCTTTTATACCTCCCAGTTATGCTGGTGGGCGATTAGCGTACAGTGTACACTAGTGTACCTATTGTGGGGGTTAGGGACCCGACTTCTGGTTTACTGGAAGTCACTTCTGTTTTGCGGGGAAGCACTTTTGGGGCCTCCGACGGGCCTGGGAAGGCCTTTCCTCCTTACCCCAGGGGGGCTTTTTTTCATATACTGCGGACCCGCGATATACCGGGACCGCAGTATATGAACCGCGAAAGGGTGGGGAACAACCGTAATCCAAATAATAACATTCCCAAGGTCTGAAAGGAGACAGTTGTTAGGTTTCTGGCTTAAACTGGAGAAAAAAAACCTAACCAGCATGATGGAATGGGCTCAGACAAAGAGAAGAAAGGAGCTGGTTGGCATCGGACAAACACTGAGAAGCAGTAAACTCAAGAGAAATGCATTGGGGGCCCCTCTTTTTCCTAGCGATCAACTGTTTCTTAGAGGTTTAGCCTCCGTTTGCCCAACCTGAGTGTAGGTACAAGCCCTTCAAGCACTACTGAGACTATCCTCAACTCAGTCCTTGAAATTTTAGGTGTGAAAATTGTTGTGATCTCCAAATGAAACAGCAGGGGGCATCCAGAAGGCATTGTTGTCTGTCTTTGTACTGGAGCTGTTTTGGCTGATTTTTGGAACATCTCCTCCTCCTTGTCTTAAGAATCATGCTGGGTCTGTCCCGAACAAGGAGGAGCGACGAACCACCATTGGAAAATAAGCCGGGATTGAAAAGCGAAAACCTCCAAACTCGGTGAGCTGTGGACAAACGAGACGTGAATGTGGATTTGGATCATTTGATGCTCAAGATGCATTGAATTCTTGCATCACATCCCCAGGAATGTGAATGGAATGAACGATGGCCTAATTTGGTGATGTGGCTGACACAGCATTTTCGGGGAGTTTTTTTAGCCAGCCAGATCTGCCGAGTTGTCAGCTCTAAAATAGAAAAGGAGAATTGGTTGGGATTCCTAATTAAATTGCATATAGTAGGCCACACTGGCAAAATTTCAGGTTAAGGGAGTGAGCAAAAGCTGGACTGTTTTTTCTTTTAAAACTAAGGAATAAATGGAATATGTGTGCATTTACAGGGAGGTGTTGCAGGGTTAGGGTTAGATGCAAATTTGAAACCTTGACATAGGAAGCTCAGAAAATAAGACAGAAATGTTTGGAAAATGTCAATAACAAACCATTAGAAGGGCACCCAACTGAATCTACTGGGGGTCGGTAGGTAAAATTCTTTTTTTTTACAAATTTTGGATTGCAGTACAAATTCCAGAAACATCTGGCTAGGGGATTCTGGGATTTGTAGTGTAAGCTGTTTCTTTTCACAAGTCCTGCCCCGGGCACCTTTAGCATACAAGTGTATGTGAAAAGAGAGAGAGAGAGAGAGAGAGAGAGAGAGAGAGAGAGAGAATATGCAAACTTTGTAAAGCATTCATGCCTGACTTGGCATCCCATCCAGCTCAGTGTTATATCACTCATGTTTAAGTGCTTCTCTGAGTTGAACTGCAAATCATATACTTGTCTTGTATCTCTTTTGGCCTTTAATAAGTAATCTTTGAGTCTAAGGACTAACATGATTTATGCTGCTCCTTGTTCATCCATCGGCTTTCAAGAGGATCCAGCAAAAAGCACTTATTCAGAGTGTGTTGTAGCATCTCCCCATTGTAATGGTCAACCCACAAGCAGTTCACCTCACAAACCACTCCTTATGCATCACGGAAGTGTACTGAGTTGGTGGGAGACATCCATTCAGTTGCCTTCATCTTCCTTATCTTCAAGGAAGACAGACTCACAGTTAAATTAGCTGTTGCCAAAGGACTGCTGGTGAAGGAGAAGCTACACCTTTGCAGAGGAAACCCCCACAAAATGCTGCCACCGGAGGCAAAGAGCTTGATAGCATCCGTTGCCCATTCCCTATGTAGAAGCTGACTGAGGCCATGGTAGTCCTTGCAGGGTATATGCAGATGGTGCATTCAGCTCTGTCTTCTAAACATCTTGAGCATCACCATGGAACCAGGACCTTTGAGCCGAACATACTTGAGCTCTTTGACTGGATACTCTTGGACTATAATACAAACAGTAATGCTAGGAAGGAAGGAAGGAAGGAAGGAAGGAAGGAAGAGAGGGAGGGAGGGAGGGAGGGGTGAGGAAGGAAGGAAGGAGGGAAGGAAGACAGACCCAATATGAGTTGGGCTGGCCCCCATCAACGTTCGACCCTCCAGATGTTTTGGACTGCAGCTCCCAGGATACTGACCCTATATTGCCCATGATAAAGGACTGTGGGTGTTGGAGTCCAAAACCTCTGGAAGGCCAAAGGTGCCCCACCCCTGTCTTAAAGGAAGCCATAGCCTTGAGTTTGCAGACGCTGAGCAGGGCTGTTAATATAGGTCAGTTCTTGATAGGGTTACATGGGTTGGCAGTGAATTGATGACCTATAACACGTCTACCAAACTCAAAAACCCAGATGTCCTTAGGATGGAGCCATGGCAGCTATCGTGATATCAAGGGAATATAAAACTGTCATTCAGATTCACGTTGAGAGGGAGCCTCAACGCCTGAAGCATTAAAAAAAACTTCCTGTGTTCAGTCACTGGGGGAAATGCAGCTGTCCAAGGTGCTGAAGTGCCTGATCGGCCTTGCTGTTCACTCATGCAGAAGCTGGCAAGGTGCTTCACTTTTTCTAATACAGTAGTAGGACAGGCTCTCATTTTTCAGACCTTGGTGGTGGGGACTATAGCTACAGAAGGTCATCATAACCTCTCTCTCTCTCTCTCTCTCTCTCTCTTACTGTTCCCCTCTCTAGTCTTCTGTATACAACAGTGATCTACATCTCGTATCACGGTGTTATCAGGACAAAGTGTGATCTTCCTTGCATAGACGATCCATGCAAACTTTGGAATTTCCTTTTTCAATGGCAGCTTTCAGAATCTGGATGTTCCACAATGTGTCATCCAAGCAGCAACCAGTCCTGTGTGGAAACAGCCACACCGCTCACACTAGCCGTTGGACTCTGGTGGTTGGATTGTCTGTCCATTAAGAAGGGGTTATCTTACTCTTTTAGAATACGTGAGAGGCAATCAGAAGGAGAGAGACTGAACACTCCCTTGCCCTACACCTAATTTGTGGGATGCTAACATTTTGTCCCTGTTTCTCTTCAACAACAGAGTCCCCTTTTCTTCCTAATAAGGCTAAAATGTCATGAAGGACAGAGGAGATTAAAATCAGAATTGTCTTAATAAGTATTTCCTCCCTGTCAAAACTTATTACCTCCACACAAAACAGCAAAGCTGGCTTTTCCAATGAAGGATATTTCTCTTACCTTACAAGAATTCTATTATTGCCCTGATTTACAGGTATTATTCTCCTGTTTCTTCTTCTTCTTCTTCTTCTTCTTCTTCTTCTTCTTCTTCTTCTTCTTCTTCTTCTCCTCCTCCTCCTCCTCCTCCTCCTCCTCCTCCTCCTCCTTCTAGTTGCAGATTTGAAAGTCTCCCTCTGCCCCCTGCTTTTTGCCTGAAGGGCAGTTAGATAACATCATCAGAAATCACTGCTTTCCATACTGCACAGATGAAAAGTCCAGAGGCACAGAAGGAGCGTAGTGTGAGTGTGTTGGATGAAGGCAGGCGGGGCAGTATCAGAAGATTAAATGAGCCACTTTCCTTGCCTTGTAAATAACAAATGCAAATAATAATGGACTGGGGGAGGCAAAAAAGAGTTATAAACATGTAGGTCACCCGAAGGCCTCTCCCAAGTTCTTTATAAAGGGCACACAGGAGAAAGCTCTATCAGACATCTTTCAATTTATCTCACCATTCAAAGAAAAGGAATGCCAACTTTAGTTTGCAATAGGTCTATTCATAACTATTGCAGTTTTTCCCCACTGGATTATTTAAGCATGCAAAACTGTTTCACAACACCCATCATGCACAAAACTCTTCTGTTTTCATGTTCTCAGGGTACAGTAGGATGCCTCTTTAAAAGGCATCTATTTTGCAATCGTCCAAACTCAAATATGAGATTTTTGTATTTTGTAACTGACCCTTTCCCTCTGGAGAGTTGAAATACTTGTGAACATTCTGTGGCATCACAGTTCAGCCATTACTCAACTTCCGGATAAACTCACTGGGATGACTGAGAATCTTCACAGATTTCCTCAATCACAGTTTGTATGATGGGATTCCAGATCCCTGGAAACTTTGATTTCTCTACCAGAGCTCCCAATGGGCCTCTGAAAGATGCAGGCAATGGTTGGCCAAGGAATTATGGACATTGTAGTTCCAAAATGAACATTTCCAAGCTGTGGTTAGAGATAGGCAACTGTGCCCCCCCTAGACATTTCTAAACTACTAGAACACCCATAACCCTTCACCATTGGCTATACCAGTGGTGGCTAACCTTCAGCACTCCAGATGTTTCAGACCAC
Source organism: Phrynocephalus guinanensis (assembly GCA_037367245.1). Lineage (NCBI taxonomy): Eukaryota > Metazoa > Chordata > Lepidosauria > Squamata > Agamidae > Phrynocephalus > Phrynocephalus guinanensis. The sequence continues at coordinate 20,770,463 of CM074749.1, forward strand.
AACTCCCAGAATTCCGAGCCTAGATTGCTAAAGACAAAGGACTGTGGGAGCTGTGGTAAAAAAAAAAAACATCTGTGTAGTCACCATTGCGCTACACCATGGGTGATAGGACAATAAACCATAAATATATAGAGGGCTGCACCTTGCCACTTCCTGGATAAGATGACCACTGCCCTCTCTTCTTGACCAAGCATTTTAGCTGACTTCTAACAGCTGCTCCGTCCAACCAGAATTTAGCAGGTTGTTTTTCAGGGACTACAATTCCCAGAATCCCCTGGTATGCCGGAGGCTATTATGAGCATTGCAATGTTCAAAAAATAAAATCAGTTTCCTCAGTCTCTGCCCACATCCTGATAATGCCTGATAATGCCTAGGTCTGAAAACAAGCTCTTATGCAGTCAGGAGGACCAGTTAATCATCAGGAAGGCTCACTCTCCCCTTTAAATGATGCATGCTGCTATTAGGGACATGTCACTGTAGATCAGATATTAGCGCCCGCAGCTTGTGAGTTGTGGATGTAATCTAGAAAAGAAGGGCAGCCAAGCCGCTCCTCATTTCGAACCAAGGTCTGCTTGAAGTGCAAAACCCAAGCTCTTTGTGGACTCAGAAGAGGGTATTTATCTCACCTGGGGTAAGCCGGGGTGTGTGTGTGCAAACCAAAACACGGTGCTTCCCCCACTGCCTTTCTGTATTGCGGTGGTTGTGATGATGGGTCACAGGATGGTTTATGGGCGGAAGATGCTGCAGGATGGGATGGAGATCCAGGAGCCCAGCAGTAAACTATTTATTTATTTATTTATTTATTTATTTATTTATTTATTTATTTATTTATTTGAGTATTTTTTTACCCCACCTTTCTCCTTGGAAAAGGACCTAAGGCAGCTTACAGCTATGAGGGACAATATACAGTCCAGTACAATTAAGACATGTTCAAGTCTGAGAACAGGGAACCGAGGGACATCTTGCAGCATGTTGTCTATTAATGCTGTAAAGATGTCCTTCAATTCCTTGTTCTCAAATACTTGAACCTGTCCTAATTGTACTGGGCTGTATATTGTCCCTCATTGCTGTAAGCTGCCTTGGGTCCTTTTCCGAGGAGAAAGGTGGGGCGGGGGGGGGGGGAACGGAATACTCTAAAATAAATAAAATAAATAAATTAAAAGACAACATGAAAGCTACAAGAGAACACGAGCAGTTAAAGAGAGAATAACAATTCCATGTAACCGTGCCCAGTGTGTGTGTGTGTGTGTGTGTGTGTGTGTGTGTGTTGTGTCATTACAGTCATCATGACCGACTCTTCTTCTTCTTCTTCTTCTTCTTCTTCTTCTCTTCTTCTTCTTCTTCTTCTTCTTATTATTATTATTATTATTATTATTATTATTATTATTATTATTATTATTATTATTATTATTATTATTATTATTATTAGGGTGGGTGGTGGAAGCAGAGGGGATTCCTGGAGATATCCAGCAACAGGGATAAAGTGCAATGTTATTCATAGCAATCAAACAAATGAAGTTTCTAAACAGTTTTTTTTTGGGGGGGGGTCATTCTGACAGAGGCTTGGAGGGCCTTGAACACGAGCCCTGAGGGGGCCTGAATAATTTCCTAGGCTGCACCATATCATTCCAACAGGACCAGTTCAGAGGGACGTCACGGCTAGCGCGTTGCAGAAAATCTCTCCAAAGTAATTCTATTTGTATACTGTGATTTGTTACTCATGCTTGCTCCTTCTATTTACTTCATGCAAAAAAAAAACCCATCAAAAGAACAAAGCACCTTTCTTGGCTCTGCCATTTTTCTTCTAAAGCTCTACGCTTGCACCATCGCTATATTTCTTTCTTACGCAATTTTATTTCTCAGCTCTGATCAATACCAAGGTTGCGTAAATGGTTGATGGTTGTGTGTGTGTGTGTGTGTGTGTGTGTGTGTGTGTGTGTGTGTGTGTGTCCTTACTTCCAAGTTTTAATCAATAGTCTGTTTGCAAGCTTTTTAACAAATGGGCCCGCACCAAAGGCTGCGCCTCTCCCCTCTTCTGTTATGTCGGCAATTTTACAGTTCACCTCTCCCGTCTTGCCGCTGATGAAACTTGAATGCAGGAGCATCCTCACCCAGATGCCTTCAGCAGCGAGCATTCGCCTTTGCAGGAAAGCAGTAATGTGTAATCAGAGGTGTAGGGCTGAGGAAGGAAGGAAGGAAGGAAGGAAGGAAGGAAGGAAGGAAGGAAGGAAGGAAGGGTCAATGAATGGAAGGAAGGAAGGAAGGAAGGAAGGAAGGAAGGAAGGAAGGAAGGAAGGAAGGAACGGTTTTAACATTCTCAGGAAGGTACATAGATAGAGTTGGCCAGTACCAACGTGATAGGATGGCTGGTGCCAGAGAAGTCTATTTCAGGAAGATATTCTGCCAAGAGGTAGCACTGAGCACCTCTTGTGTGACGGCAACCATCTCCAGAACTTCCACCCTCAAGAGACTCACCTGGCACCAGACTCAGTAGTACCTGTCGGAGTGCATCTCCCAAAGGTCAACTGGGGTCAGGCCCACGAGAATGGCGCAGGCGCGCTCACTTAGGGTGGCCACACCCAGGGAGGCGCAGAAATCGCTCACACGTAACCGCGCCTTCTCTGTGGTGGGCCCTACCTTATGGAACCATCTGCCTAGTGAGCTGCGCCTCGCACAGTCCTTGCCCATCTTTAAAAAGGCCTTGAAAACACACCTTTTTAGAGAGGCATATGGCAACGCTTTTTACTTATTTTATTTTTATTTTTGTATTTTGCCACCGGCGTCATCTCCTGTGAAGGGTTTCGCCTCCCCTTATCCTATTAGTACTTTGCCTTTTCCCCCTTTTGCCTTTTTTGCCCTTTGCTTTATTGTATTTTATGGTTTAATTGACATCAGTATCAATGGGGAGAAGATTTGCTCCCGGTGTTATTTAAAGGTCCACACTCTAAGTCCAGGCTTCACCACCACATTACAATGCCTGCTGGAGACCAGTATCAATTGCAACATTTGCTTGGTTATTTGGTCCACACTCTTAGTCCAGGCTTCACTAAAACCCAACAATTTTTGCAGTAGACTGGTTGATAGTGGTTGATGAAGGGCAGAAATGCGTTGCACCCACCCAACACTGTGGGTTGTTGTTGTCATTTTCATTGCTGCCGCTTTCCTTACTTGCAAGGTGGCTTTTGACAAACGGGAACCAGAGATTGAGCGTGTGTGTTTCGATAAAGCCGATGAGAAGTCAGACAGCTGCGCCTCCTGTTCTTTGTAACGAAACATGAAGTCATCATTTTTTATTTGATTTTTTTGCAGTGAGCAGTCATCTCAGGCTATACTGTACCTCTTTCTTTCAAAATACTAGCTTTGCTTCCGGCTGTTTTCCGCACCAATGGCCTTGTGACGTTTGCTGCTGGATCTTCTGCAATGCAGGCAGGAAAAGGAAAGGCTTCAAGGCGGGTTTCTCACCTAATCGCAAACCAGGCTTGTTAGCCAGCCACAAACCGCAGTTAGAACCCCGGCTTGCTTTTCGGCTTATGAATTCTGGCTTGCTGTTATAACTGAGGCTACAACTGTAGGTCTTCTGTGCTTTATTAACCCATCCTGGAACAGACATGGAGAGATGAAATGGGAGAGAAACAGAAGAATAATTTAAAAAGCTATAGTTCCTTTGGATATTTCAGAACTAATACTGGCTAAGATGTTGGCTTAGCCAAAAATGTTGGCTAAGATCGATTATGGCTTGGCGCGATGCAAGAATGCGGTTAGACTGAAATTGCAGCAAAGGGCACTTGGGTGGTTGGGGAGAATGTCTTAAACCTGCATTCTTTGCACCTTTCATTAGAATAATTGTCTGCAATGCTATGCAAATCATTTCTATTCCAGTCCATGGTCCATACTATCATCATAGCTTGGAAAAGTTCCTCCTTTTTGCAAATTAAACCTGGGCTTATCTTCTGGTAGCCAACCCCAGGACACAGCATGCTAAATGCAAGATACATAGGTAAAGAAAACCATGCAGTAAGGCAAACAGATGTTTTTTTCCATCACAGAAAGGACCACAGTTTCGCATAGCATCTTGTTGTTGACAGTCCCCTCTTCTTCACCCTCTCTTTCTCTATCACAGAAACCTGAATGTTTCTGAGAGTTACTATTGTTTCTGAGTTGGGAGCATTGATTGTGCATTGCCATTGGCAAAGGGACGTGTCACGAGCCACCAAGACTTATGACTCCATAACTATACAGTCTCCAATATGCCATGTCCTTAGCATTCCTGCTCAGCTCTTGAAAACTGAATTCTGTGGCTTCCTTTAGGGAGTAGATCCATCTAGCATTTGTTCTTCCTCCTTCCCTGCTGCTTCCAAACTTAGGGCACTTTTACACGATCTCTAAAATCTGCTGTCAACTTAAATTCGGACCAGAGATTGTGGGGTTTTGTTCTGCCTCCTGTGTTCCCACCCTTCCGCACTCCATTGCTCCTGTCTGCGGTGAGGGGAGGGAGAAAAAAAAGGGAGGAAAAAAATGCAGGCTCACCTCCGTCTGCTGAGCAGCCCCGTAGGGATTCCTGTCTGTTAAAGGGGCGGCGGGGACAACAAAACAAACAGAAGGCGAGGAGAGACTGGCATCCACAGCTTTACAATCCGCATCGGAAATTTTTTACCTCCAGAGACCAGGTACTTGTAAAATGTGCTGGGGCGTGCTTAGGAGGTCGTGGTCATATTTAATTATTTTTAAAGTCTGCAGCTGGTGGAAAAACAATTTTAAGCTCTGCATCTGGGAGCCCTTTGCATCAGATTTTAGGGGTCGTGTACAAGCAGCCTTACATGTATACACCCGCACGTATCCAAGAATTTTTGTTCTCCGATAGACAAAAATGGTGAAAACTGCCTTTCAAATTGCTTTCAAACCACCCAGCACAAGGCGAGGTTCCTCTTGGGTTGCAGAAAAGCTTTGTTTTAGAGGATGGAGATCTCGGGTGGCGACATGTCCTTCCAAAGTTACAGAGGCAGTTAATGACATATGACAGATCAGGACTCATCTGCCCTCCATTCTTCTTCTTCTTCTTTTCTTTCTTTCTGCCATCTGCAGCTGGCTCCCTTTTTTTTTTTTTTTTGCCAGGAGATATGCAGAAGGAAGTGGCCGGATTCTGCTCCTCAGGCTGCAGCGTGGGTCTCTTTGTGTTTGCTTTACCTGCTCTGTGAACCGTCCTGCGGGACCTGATTTGGTGCTTTTTCAAGGCAGCCTTGTCAGTGCTCAGGGTTGGGGTGGGGTTCTTCATTTTATTTTATTTTCCCCAGAGGTTAGCACCTTTGGGGCACCACCTCCTCGCTTGCCCTGTATGTGAAGTGTCCTGTCCAGCCGGTAGAGTTCATTGTGCTCTGCTGTGGAGAGGTTGCACCAAACGTGACCATTTTGGGGCCCCTAAAATCTCTTGTTCTGGATTGGGCTGGGCCCAGATGGGAGTGGACCTGACTGATTTAGGAAGAGGAGCAGGCCTCAAAGGGGAACCTCTATTTGTTTCTTCTTCCTACAAAACACACATAGACTCCACCTGGAGTTTTTTTAAAGAGTGACTCTATTCCTTTAACCTACTGAAAAGTTGTTATACCATGTCTTAATCATATTTTATTATACTTTTTAAAAAAACAGTCTACCTAAATTAACGTGGATTTCTCCCCACTATCACCACCACCATCTTTCTCTTGTTAGATGCCTGGAACTTCCCTGAAAGATGAGGTAGAAAACATTTGGATCGATAACGGAAGAGGAGATGCTAGGATTGAGATGGCAGATTTTTAATGGGCAAAAATAAATTTATTAACATAGAGAATAAAATGTGATCTACCAGGTTATAGAGGCAGGAAAAATATCAGGTGGAGGAAAGCATATGCCTTTTAAGCATTCTGCTATTTGACTTCCATGACCGAACCTGTGCAGTTTTCTTTTAAAGTCTCTAATTTAGAATAGATTATTTTTGCAGCCAAACCAATTACTTCTTGATTCCACTGTTCGCTCTCTTGTGAACTTGTGTCCCATTTCTGCAGGATTAAACATTTGGCCGCTGTCGCAGTGCCAAGGAAAGGTAACGTTCTGTAATGTATATCCAAAAAGAAAAATGCATAATGGGGGGGGGGGGGAGAAGGAAATGGATTGAACCGCATACTTAAATCCAGGAAAACCTGTCTTTTGAGAAGTTGGGAGATCACCCTGGGCGTTTTACACGACCTCTAAAATCCAGTGGCAACTTAAATTCGAACCAGAGATCGTGGGCATTTGTCGCTCTTCCTGTGTTCCCACACCTCCGCACTCCATTGTTCCTGTCTGCGTGAGGGGAGGGAGAAAAAAAAGGGAGAAAAAAATGCAGGCTCACCTCCATCTGCCGGTCGAAGCAGCCCTGAGCAGCCCCGTAGTGATTCCTGTCTCTTAAAGGGGAGGTGGAGACAAAAAACAAAAACAAACAGAAGGCAAGGGAGCCCGGCATTCACAGCTTTACTATCGGCATCGGAAGATTTTTTACCTCCTGGAGGCCAGGTACTTGAAAAGTGCACTGGGACGCGCTTAGGTGGTCGTAGTCGTACATAATGTTTTTTTAAAAGTCCGGAGCTGGTGGGAAAACATTTTTAAGCTCCGGATCTGGGAGCCCTTTGCCTCGGATTTTACAGGTTGTGTAAAAGCACCCCCTATAGCTCCAGAGCAGACGAAGAAAGACAACGCAAAGCAATGGGGAAATGGGGTTTGCTCCAGGACACTCTGAACAGAATTCAATTCAGGTGCACATCCAGAGGGAAAAGAAAACCTAGCCAGTTCCCCAAAGCGGCCTGGCATGGCCAAAGCTGAATCTGCGGAAGGAATCCTTGTGCCAACCAGGACCGACTGGAAACGAGCCGAAATATCTATCAAAGACCCCTGTAGCTATTTTAAGATTAATAATAACTTGCTAACATCTATGTCCTGTTGGTTCTTAGCAGTATAGAAACTCTCCCACTTCTTCTGAAAGAGCCTGAGGGGCCTCACTAGCTGATCTTGTATCTAGAAGCAGTTCTCCCTCAAACTGTGGGAAAAGGTATGATTGTGATGATCACAACCCCCAGAGCTGGTGACTCTGCATAGTATCTCCATCCCAAGTTGCAGCTGCTGGATCAGAAAGAAGTAACTTCACTTAGAATTTGGCAGGTCTCCAAGGAAATTTATTAATAACAGGTTGAATAAGTTCCTTACGCAGGTCATGATAAAAAGTACAATAGAGAAGGACATGAGTGACCGTTTCTACCTGATTCATTTCGCATGGGCACAAACAATTTAGGAGGGGAATATTCTGAAATTTCCCATCCAAAAGTTTGGAAGGGAGCACATTCAATCTGGCTAAAGTGAAAGCTCTTATAATCTTTGGGGGCATTGAACCAGTCAGGTATTGGGGTATAGTAAATTCATTATAAGTAACTCCACTGTGATTACCCAAAAGGCTCACATGTAACGCATCTGCATTGTACCTTTTATATGAGAAAAAGGTCCAGGGGGAATGAGGTGGTGGTGAGGTTATATACTGTATATACTCGAATATAAGCCTAGTTTTTCAGCCCTAATTTTGGGCTGAAAAAAGGGGTCCTCGGCTTATATTCGGGTCAATACTTTTAGCCACTGAGGCAAGTTTGGGTCAGTGGCTAAAAGTCATTTTAAACATTGTGTGCCGCTTCTCATGACCCCCCCCCCCAATGTTTAAAATGACTTTTTAAAAAGTCATTTTAAAACAATGTTTGAAATGACTTTTAGCCACCAAGTCAAGCACTTGCCTCGGTGGCTAAAAGTCATTTTAAACATCACACACACACACCCAGCTCACAAAGGAGGAGTTGCCAGGCCCTGCTGCATTTCCCACCCTAGGCTTATACTTGAGTAAATAAATTTTCCCAGTTTTTTGGGGTTTAAATTAGGGCCCCCGACATATACTCGGGTTGACTTATACTCGAATATATACGGTAATAAAATGCAGAGGACCCACATGCTTCATTCTTTGACGCATTTGGAGGGGACTTCCCATCTTCTCAAGCCCCCCAACCCCGTTTTCTGACTTTCAATGGTGCCTGGCTCTCTCAGGGCATTTGCAGAGCGCTGCCGTGTGCTGACGGAAGGAAGAATCAGATCCCATCCAAAGACGCCTGGCTGACTTAGCTGCCCGGGAATTGAGCAAGCTTGATTTGTAAGCTAGATCCTTGCGATAAACCTGAGTCAGACAGAGCTGAGAAGACGCAGAGCCAGGGAGCCAGCGTGCCAGACGATGGAAGGCAAAGAGAAGAGTAAGCAAGAAATTAACGGGAGGAGGGGGCGTGATTGAAAATATTGAAGAAAGCAAAGAGACAGGAAGGCACAGGAAGGACTTTTAAAAAAGCATTCTTAGGTCTCTAAACTCCCCTGGCAACTCTTGTGTGAAAGTGATCCCCATATTAAAAGTGGGCTTATAAAAAATCCTGCATGCCTGTTTTCAAAAACACAGAGAAAGCAGACTGGTCAACACCCACCAGCGCTGGGAAAGGGGGTTGCGTGGGGATACAATACTGAGAAATTTCCAGCTGATTTTTCCAAGAAGCTGCAATTGTTCAGGAAGAACCCCCCCCCCCAAGCTCTGCCCTGAACCCTACCCACCCAGCCCTATCCGCTCCCTCCATGTACAGACCTTTCTGTTACAGAAGGGACAGCTGCTGAAGCTTTCTGAGGGCGTTTATACACGACCCCTAAGCTCCGCCGCAAATGGCTGCAAGGTCCGGACCTTAAAAATGTTTACCCACCAGCTCCGGACTTTGCAGACAATTAAGTGCGACCCCGCCCACTTTAGCGTGACCCAGAGCAGTTTTCTTGTACCTGCTTTCTGGATGTGACAAATATTTGATCCGGTGTAAGGCTAGTGAGTGCGCGGCTCTCCTGGCTTCTGTTTGTTCTTTTTTTGCGCCCCGCCCCTTTAAGAGATCTGAATGCTGCCGGAACAAAACGGAGGTAAACTGGCATTCTTTTCTTTCTTTTTTCTCCCTCCCTAAGGCAGCCAGCAACCAGGAAGTGCGGAGGGGGTGGGAACGCAGGAACAGCGACAAACCCCCTAAGATCTCTGGTCCGAATTTAAGTGGCCAGCGGATCTTAGGGGTCGTGTAAAAAGGCCCTGAGTGACTTTGCTTAAGAGAGACACGACAACGCCACTGTTCAAAACTCCCTTGGAGGTGTGAGGAGGGGAAAGCACTTTGCACGTGGCCAGGAACACTCTCCTTGCCTGCCAGCCACCTGCGGCAGAATGAACAACTTTGTTCGTAGGTGGGACCTTGATGTGGATGTAAATATGTCATCCTAGGCCAGGTAAAACCACTTGTCTGTTCTACCAGTGAGAAGGTTAAACAAATGTTCGGAAAGGATGTTCAACCTTCTAGAAATGGCTGAATGAGACTTTCCACTAGCATTCTCCACTGTTAGTGTTTCTGATGAAGGCTAATGGGAACATGACCTTCTGGAAGGCCATCAAAAGCAAGGCAGGACTGGAAGGGACTCTATGGAGCAGTGGTTCTCAACCTGTGGGTCCCCAGATGTTCCTGAACTGCATCTTCCAGAAATCCCTTCCAGGAGAGCGAGTGGTGGAGGCTTCTGGGAGTTGCAGTCCAGGAACATCTGGGGACCCCCAGGTTGAGAACCACTGCTATGGATCATTACATCCCGCCTGGGTCAAGGAGAGGCACTGTGTGGGGAATCCAAATCCCGACCTCTGGCTCCATGACTAAACCCCAGAGCTATCTAGCAGTTCAGATGCCTGCTTCTAATCTAAGTCTAAATCATCTAGACCTGAGGTCTCCAACATGACACCCGTGGGCACCAAGTCTTGGAATTTGACGTGGCACCAGCAAGACCCTTCCCCTTCCCCCTCCCCTTCTTCTTCTTCTTCTTCTTCTTCTTCTTCTTCTTCTTCTTCTTCTTCTTCTTCTTCCTCCTCCTCCTCCTCCTCCTCTTCTTCTTCTTCACCACCACCACCACCACCACCATCATCACCTTCTTCTTCTTCTTCTTCTTCTTCTTCTTCTTCTTCTTCTTCTTCTTCTTCATCATCATCATCATCATCATCATCATCATCATCATCATCATCATCATCACCATCACCATCTTCTTCTTCTTCTTCTTCTTCTTCATCATCTTCACCATCACCATCACCATCGCCATCGCCTTCTTCTTCTTCTTCTTCTTCTTCTTCTTCTTCTTCTTCTTCTTCTTTTTCTTCTTCTTCTTCTTCTTCTTCTTCTTCTAATCCAGGAAGCAGGGCACACTTCGAAGTCGAGTGTTGGTCTTTAAACCACTGTTTTCATTCTCCAGAATGCCCCTGGCTTCCACGTTCAGGACCTGACACAAGGCTTTCTCAACTTTTGAGAGGTCAACCATTTTGGGGGAGGAGAGGTGTGCCCTTGGTCTCTATTGACCAGCAGCAGTTTTGTATGTTTCAGGCAGGAATTTTTGCCACCAGTGGCAAGTGGTCCCAGGAACTGCCGAAGGGGCCTCCCCTTGTTGCAATGCATAAGGTGCACAACCCAAGGCTGTGATCCCAACACTGAGGCCAAACACACACACACACACACACACACACACACACACACACACACAGAGAGAGAGAGAGAGAGAGAGAGAGAGAGAGAGAGAGAGAGAGAGAGAGAGAGAGAGAGAGAGAGGAATTTACTTGGCTTCTCTTCCATGCTCACCATTCATGTGGTGTGGACTATGCCGATTCACCTAAAGGCACAGAGAAGTTACTTTTTCAGGGACTAAAGCCACCTGTATCTTGTGATAACCATTGGCCTGGCAGGGCTCATGGTTGCACCTTTCCAGCATAACGCAGGGGGATGCACTGTCTCTGCACACACACTGTTCTGCAGGCAATTGTGCGGGGAGAAGCACACCCGTTTTATGGTATCCATTTGCCACTCCCTTTATGTGTCCAGGAGATCCGACCGTGGCCATTCAGGCATCCTCTCATGTGGTGTGGCAGCCCCGCACGGCTCTGCTGGTCTGAATTCTCACTCTGTGCTCATGGCCTTGTGTGGTTCTTTCGAGCCCAGAACCCATTCTGGGAATTTGGAGAGTTTTAGTGGTGGCGGCAGGGAAGTGGCATGTCTATCCAGGCTGTGGTGGGGTGCCCTGTATGTACACAGCATTCTGCTGTGGCCCTGGAGTGTGTGTGTGTGTGTGTGTGTGTGTGTGTGTGTGTGTGTGTGTGTGTGTCTGATTGCCGCTCAAGTGCCGCTCAGCTTCTCCTTTCCATTGGATGGGACTGGTCTCTAAAAAAGAGAACTTTCTGCCAAAGTTCTCTTGCTGTCCTGATCCTATCCAATAGCAGCCCTCCCTCTGTCCTTGCTTCCCCCCCCCCCCTCCTCCTCCTCCTCCTCCTCCTCCTCCTCCTCCTCCTCCTCCAGCACATCTATTTCCAGCAAGGCAGCCCCTGAAGAGCTCTCGCTCTCTCTCCCTGCCACTGAGAGATCCTTCCCTCGTCTGTAGCCGATGCGCTTCCAGGCCTTTGGTTAGGAGGACCGTTGCTTTGCGTCCTCTTGCCACCCATCAGCCCACAAGGATGGTCCTTCCACATGTTCCGCTCTGGAAACAGCTGCAGAAGAGGAGGGATCGCCCAGAGGAAAGCTCCCCTTGGCACACCGGATCTCCTAGGTCCTGCTGTCTCCTTCTGCCTGCCTGGCTAGCGTCGGATGCTTCTCGACCCCTGCTTTGCCTGCCTGGATTTGCCACCCCGGTCCCTCTCTGGCAGCAAAGACCCATCTGCAGCAGCACCGTCCATTGATTTAAAACCTCCTTATCACCTCCACTTCCTCCTCCTCCTCCTCCTCCTCCTTCTCCTCCAGAATACCTCCTTAAAAACACAAAACACAAAACTGCCATGAGGAGTACAGACCGGGTGTTACTCGTTGCTCTGCTTTCCTTCTTGTGCGTGAAGGGTGAGTGGTTCTTCTCTTTTCCTTCCTGGCACAGCTGGAGAAATAAGGCGGGCGCTTTGGAGCCCTGCTCAGAAATCTCTTTAGAGAAACCAATATTTTTTTTAAAAGGCTGTTAATGGTCACCCGGGTTTGGTCCTTGTGAGGCGAGAATTGCGAGTAAGTTGAAGTGACAGGTTTTGGTCATTGTTGTTTGCCATAGTTTTCCATCAGCACAACAGCACGCTGATGCCCCTGGTGCTGTGCCAGACTGCAATTCTGAATAGATGCCCATCAGTTGATCATTAAGCATAAATGATCTATCTATCTATCTATCTATCTATCTATCTATCTATCTATTTATTCCTTCCTTCCTTCCTTCCTTCCTTCCATCCATCCATCCATCCATCCATCTCCTCTCTCTCTCTCTCTCTCTCTCTCTCTCTCTCTCTCTCTCTCTCTCTCTCTCTTTTAAGAAGGAGTGTTGGTGTTGAAGAGAGGCTGCTAAGGCAACTTTATTGCCATTACAGGGGCAAAAACACTGTAATTTTTCCTGCCTTCTAATCTGGAGAGGACAGACCAAAAAGCATGTTTGCTTGAAAAAAAGATTTAAAAAACTTTACATTCCTTTGCTGTATCTTTCTTTGCTCAACTTTCTGGTAACCTTCTTCAGTCTATTGACCCAGTGTTTTTTATACACTGCGTTCAGTATTCATTCATATCAATTCAAGATTAACTGATTTGATGCACTATTGGTGCTTCCGTGAAGATTCTCAGTCATCCAGGTTCGTTTAACTGGGAGTTGAGTCATGGCTACTGGACTTCTTTTTTGAGAGATAGAAACGTTTCGCTGTTCATCCAAACAGACCGATGAAGCTGTTTGGATGAACAGTGAAACGTTTCTATCTCTCAAAAAAGAAGTCCAGTAGCCATGACTCAACTCCCAGTTCACTATTGGTGCTGTTTGATAACTCAGCGTACAGCTACCTGGCACGTCCAGTTGAGTATTGGAAGCTGAGAGACTTGGCTTGGCTGACACTCAAAAGCATTCACTTAACTTGACTGCGGACTTTGGCACATTTTTCAAAGGAACTAGTTTTCATTTCCTCATCATTACTCTATGATCTGATCTGCATTTAGTTATCGGAGGTGTTAAGTGACAACTTGAAAATACTTGTTGTTAAGTGGGGGAAATTCTGGATAGCTGAACTAGTGGAAATACGGCTGTGATAAGATTCACCCCCCCCTTTTAAATTAAGAATGAGGAGCCGACTTTTTGACCCAAGCAAACATCCGTTTCTGTCTTCTGTTATGTTGTTGTTGCTGTTGTTTGTTGTTGTTAGTGTGTTTGTGTGCATGCAGTCAGGCTTATAGAACAGTGTCTTCAAATGTGCAATTGAGGGATTCGATTGAGTAATTCAAAATAGTAATTGCTGGTCTCAGATGCTACATTGACATCACACCACTACGGCTGTAGCAGAGTATATAAACTTGTTTTGACAAACCATGTTCTGTAGAGCATCCGGAGAAGAAATGATGGTAGCATTCAATAATTAAAGAAGCAGCAACATATTCCATATTCTAAACTTCCTCTTCCTTCAGGAGGGGGGATATCAACGTGGGCTCGGTTGACTGGACCGCAATGAGGATGCTATGAGTCAGCCTTCCCCAACTCAACAGGAGGGCAGGGGTGGGGAGGTGTCTTTAAATGGGCTGGACAATAAGTCCCATTTTCCCCAACCATCCCTGGCCTATGCTGGCTTTTATCACGGGACCGACCAACCTGGAGGTCCTGAGTTGAGAGAAAGCTGGTATAGAGGACAGGATTATGTGATGGAGGATGTGTGTGTTGTGTCATCACAGTCGTGACTGACTCTTTGTGACCCCATGTCCATGGAGTTTTCTTGGCAGGAATACTGGAGTGGTTTGCCAGTTCCTACTCTAGGCACCTACAGCACCTGGTATTCCCTGGGGGTCTCCCATCCAAGTACTAACCAGGGCCGACCCTGCTTAGCTTCCGAAATCAGGCGAGATCGGATGTGCTTAGGGCACCTAGGCAGCTGTGATGGAGGATGAGGCCAGCTCATATTTTAAAATCAGGGAAGATGGAGAAGAATTAAAAACACCTTGCATTTGATTCTGTGACACTGGAGAGTTTACCTCTTTCTTTTCCAACTTCCTTTTAAAAAGATCAATTTCTAAAGATTGAATCCAACCTAAGTCCCGAGTAGAAGAGGCTCATTTCAACAAGATTTCATAGACACAAGCAGTGGACTGACTGTTCATTTCAGCAGATGTGCTGCAGCTGGGACTAATTTAAACCCAAGTGACCGTCCTATTCTGTTAAGTGGAATATGCCGCCAATAATGATCTCTTCCCTCTTCCATCATTTCTTCCCAGTTATTAGATAATGACGCTGTTTGGTGAAGCAGAATTGCCGTCGAGATAAAACCTGCGGAACATCTGAATTGTGCCCTTAAGGCTACCGTGGAAAAGTTGCTAAACAAATTAAAAATCTCTTATGGTGGGGCTTTTTTTTTTTTGCTGTTTGTCATCGGGCACAGGGGCAGAGGGCCTCAACGAGTATGGGCAATCAAGGGAAAAAAACTGCAATATACAGCAGCGAAAGCAGACCAATTATGTCTATTCAGCAACCGAAATCCTTTGCAAACGGACACGGTGGAACTGATGAAGCTTTGTAAATCTGGTTGGTTGTTTTTCGGGTACGATGGGTTTGTGGCTGACTATGTCAAAGAAAGATTGTTCCTTGGCAATCATTTGGGAACCAATATGATTTTTTTTAAAATCATTGCGACGCCCCCAGTGTAAAAAAATATTTGAACACTGACATGCTGCTGACATCTAGTGGCATACACGTCTTGTCCACAACAAAAAGAGAGAAAACAGAGTTTCAAATCCGGGGCATTCACAAACAGCCCAAGTGACATGACGTCTATTTAAGCAGTAGGGGAGCAGAGGAGAAATAAATACAGAGGTGGGTAAACTGGAAATCGTGGTACAAGAGGTGGGCAGGAAGAGGTTTAAGCAGCAAAAGGTCTTTGGGAATCAAAAGTGTGTGGTAGACCTTCAGAGGAGAAGTAAGGCAGGAGCTAAGAATAAGTTTAGGGTTATGGTTAAGGTTGAATGGTCAGAATTGACAACATGTGATTGTTATTAAAGCATGGGAGAGGCACTATGGAAAAAGCAAGGTTTAAATGAATTGGGATTCAGTAGCTGTGCCTTTATCCAGAAGTTATTGGCAACTGGGCTCTTTGTGAGGTGGAAAGGTTTCGCTACTCATCCAAGTTGCTTCATCAGTCGAAGGAAAGTTGGTGTGAGGCTTCCGATTTTGTAGTTCACCTGGGTTTCATGCCACCCTGGTCTGAATGGGCTCTTTAAGGTGGCACCTTAAAGACTAAGTTTCCTATTTTAATGTAACGTTTCGTGGACTACACATCCACTTCTTCAGACACATAGCAGCAGAATGAGGTGTGAAATATAATATGAGATGGGATATACATTTCATAACAGATATTCATTTAGAGGAAGAGGACTAAGCCATTGCCCCTTCAAACTGGCCGTTTAAAACTGTCTACTATTAGCACTGCATCAATAATGATATTCGGTTGACTATTATGAGATCTTAACTGATTCACCGTCCAGTAGTTTTCAATGCCCCCCCGTTTTTAATGACATTCTCAAGCGGACTCAGTTGAGGGTCTTGGACTTTGGTCATCTCACGAGGCAGTAAGACTCGCCAGAAAAGACAATAAGGATGCTGGGAAAGGCAAGCAGCAGGGAAAGAGGACTTCCCATCACATGAGATGTGTTGACTCTGTAATGGCAGCCACGGCCTTGCGTTTACTAGAGCTGAGTGCGGCTGTTAATGAAAGGCATTTTTGAAAGTCATCAACCCCTCCCGTTAACATAACAGACTAGATGGAATGTAGCAACAACAAGCTGCATTAGTAGGACACAAGACAGGGTAGAAGGTTAATTAACCGAATAATTAAATTGTTTTATAATATTTTAATCTTGCTACATTTTGTCTACTGTCCTGAGATCCCTGGTTACAGGGCAAAATGTAAATATTTATATTATAGTATATAAAGAAATAAATATAATAAACCGATTCAAATATTTAGTAAACAGAGTTAAGAAATATATTTGAGAAATTGTGCACAGATGCACAGAACACGCACAGTGAAAAATCTCCTTTCTACTGTTTCTTCTGTAGATGCCAGCACAGATTCAGTGTAATTTATGAAAGTGCTGTTAATTCTCAGTAATTAAAGGAAGCTGTGTTGCACCTTCTCTGCTGCTAATAGTCTGGCCAATTAAACAATGGCTATCTGGCAAGTAGTGCTTGCAATTATTTCCGAGCGTACACAATTGTCTTCCCTCCCCTCAACACAACACGGAGCAGTAACATAATGTGATTCCGCCTAGTGACCCGGAATCTTTCCTGTCTTACAGGAAGTGACGCAGCCGATGCTGAAGAAAGATTAATGAATCACCTTCTCAACAGTTCACGATATAATAATTTAATCCGCCCAGCCTTCAACTCCTCACAACTGGTAGTAATAGAATTGCAAGTTGTTTTGGCCCAGCTAATCAATGTGGTAAGTTTAAATGGTTGAATCAAATCCATCCATCCATCCATCCATCCATCCTTCCTTCCTTCCTTCCTTCAAAATTTAGACTACAAAGGAATTTAAGCATGGAAGTTAATTCTGGGGTAGACTTAATTAAGTGGATGTATTCCACAGCTCACATGGTGTACCACCAAATTGTTGCTGATTTTGGCAGCCTTAGTACAGTTTTTAGGCCCTATGAGATGTTCAAGTAGGGATTTACCCCTGGCCCAGTGAGTTTCCTCAACCAAACAGAAATTTGAACCCAGGTCTGAGTCCTTGCTCGGTATGGTATGACTGCTGCACCCTAATGGTCAGGAAGTGAGTGGCCCCTGCCTCAATAAATCAGAGGTGTGGAATAAGTAGGGTGTACCAGTTAGAGTTCTGATCTGGGACTTTGGGCAAGGTAAAACACAACGTTCAGGTTTGTGACTTGTGCCTTCTTCCTGTGGTTGTGACTCCCGTCAAGCTGGCAGCATGACCTTCACAAAGCCCTCGATGGGCGTATTTTGACACAGCAAATTTCCCATCCAAAAGTAGCATTCGGGGGTGAGCTCCTGCCACCCCAACCTTGCACCCCTACAGTAACCCTGGACCCCACATCTTCCCACTGGATCAGAACCGGTTGCATCTTTCCATCTTGTCTGTCTTCCGTCCCTTGCCTCTGCGCCTTAGAAGCTGTGAGGAAGCAGCATCAGTTTTGTCCCTAATGAGAAGCTGCCAAGGCTTTGGGCTGTGATTTCTCCATTAATCCTCTGCTTTCTACATTTCAAAAAGCATCTCTCTCTTCCCCCCACCCCCTTCCTCCATTTAAAAGCTTTTCTTCTCAATCGCCTGGAGCCTAGGTCATCTTGTGAGCCAAAGAAGATACTCTAATCACATTACTCTCTTCCGCCCTTTTCTTTTTAAGACTCAATCTTTTTCCTTCCCAGCTACACAGCCACTTTGAGATGTTCCAAAAGCATCGTCGTTGTGTTTACCTTGTAAATGCCCGGTTTCTAGAAAGGTTATTAGTTTGACTTTCTGCCTTCTCCCTTGAACTGCATAACACTGAACAGCGTGGCTTTGGCTATGCACAGTACCCCCACCAAATTTATTTATTTATTTATTTATTTATTAGTGTTTTTACCTCGCCTTTCTCCTTGGAAAAGAGAACCCTGATAGAAAGGACTACAGTGTATTTGTGTATCAATGGTTTATTCTTTGTAGTTTATTTATTTATTTATTTATTTATTTATTAAATTTATACCCCACCCATCTTCCCTAAGGGAACTTCCCTAAGGGAACCTAGGGCCTTTTCACACGACCCCTAAGATCCGCTGGCCACTTAAATTCGGACCAGGGATCTTGGGGGTTCGTTGCTCTTTCTGCGTCCCCACCCCTCCGCACTTCCTTGCTCCTGTCTGCGTGAGGGGAGGGAGGAAAAAAAGAGAGGAAAAAATGCAGGCTTACCTCCGAAGCTGCCCGGAGCCCCGTCGTTGTCCTGATTCCTTCTCTTCTGTTTTTTTTTTTTTTTTTTTTGCCTCCCGCCCCGCACTCACCAGATTAAATCCGGACCTGGGGATTTTCACCCTCCTAGAGCAGGTACATGAAAAGTGCTCTGGGATGCACTTAGGTGGGCGTGGTCGCACTTAATTTCCTGCAAACTCCGGAGCTGGTGGGGAAACAATTGTAAGCTCCGGAGCTGGCAGCCATTTGCTGCGGAGTTTAGGGGTCGTGTACAAAGGCTCCTAGTTGCATTTTGATGGTGGAGATGGTGGGGCATAAGGGTTACCCACGGATCACGAACTGCACAATAAAGTCCGGTGCCCCTAACCTCTATGTTGTTGAAGGAAAGCGTGTTCCTAAAATATGTATGTCTGTAAAACATGTGAACTGCACTGCTGGGAAACGTGTCATCTTCGTTGCGCCTTGCCAAGTGAAGCTCGTGTTTAAAATGGCTGATTCTCCAGAGATTTAAAACGACAAATCAAAGGACAAAAAAGGGTCAGAGAATCAAAGGCCAAATCTGTCTGATTAGAAAGAAGAATCACAACTGTTTTGAAGTTTACAGAGAGGTGAGAAAGGGGGAAGCGTGTACCATAAAGAAAGTTTCGCCGAGAAAGAATCATGTCAGGCTTTGTAATGGTTTTGTACTGGGCGTGCATAACAAAAGCAGAGGCAGATTTATATTATATAATCTTGTCCAAGGCATGAACTATTATGGTTTGCTGTCCTTGCTTCCAAGGCATTAGAGTTTAACTCATGGCAGCCGACGCTGAAATAACTCTGCCAGCCCTTAATATATTCCCAAGAAACATGACCTTTTTTGACACGCATCGTCCAGACCCATACTTGGATTTATGAGATTTTAAAAATCCCAGATAGATGGCTCATGGGGTACAGACATCAATGCTTCCCCAGATTTATCTCCTCAAGCTAACCTTCCACATCATAGAATCATGGTCTATATGGCTCCAGAGCCCAAACCTCTGTTCAAGGCAGGAATACAAAAATCAAAGTTTGGTTTTTAGACCTCCAAAATCTAATTTAAAATACAAAAAATAAAACCAACCAACAAAAAGAAACAGGTGATGGTACATGTCTGAACCCAAGTTTTGACAAGTTGGCATTTCAACTACAGCTCTCCTCCAGCATGCCTGGAGTTTGCGCTTGTTAGTTATCTGAAAACCATGTTTCCAACAAACCCTGGCTTGACATCTTTGCTTTGGGTTATGCAAGTTTGCATGTTAATTAGCTTAAGGCCCAGGCATGTCCAAACTTCGGCCCTCCTGATGTTTTGGACCACAATTCCCAGAATTCTAAGCTTAGATTGCCAATGGCAAAGGACTGTGGGAGTTCCAGACCCAAACATCTGGAGGGCCGAAGTTTAGACATGCCTGGAAGCCTTCGAAAGTTGTTGTTGTTGTTGTTGTTGTTGTTGTTGTTGTTGTTGTTGTTGTTGTTGTTGTTGTTGTTGTTGTTGTTGTTGTTGTTGTTGTTGTTGTTGTTGTGTTGTTGTTGTTCCATTGTTGCCTTTTCTAAGACCAGGGGGTGGCAAAGTACATTTGTGCCACAATAATTGAATTGATCTATACAGGATTCTGCCCACCTGCGCACCCACCCCAGCTACGTGTCTTACCTGGTGCTCACACTTTTATGTCTTTTTTCCCCCTCTTCTTTTTTCTCCCCCCCCCCCCCCAGAATGAGCGGGAACAGATCATGACCACCAACGTATGGCTGAATCAGGTAACCATCCTAAGGATATTCAGTTTAAATCCTCAAATCTGTACCGTTGGAACAGAAGCCATGATGCACGTTTTCAGTGTCTGATTCTTATCGCCCTGTGATCCTTTATGTGGCCCTCTTAGCGCTCAGGATGGCTTCCAAGGGCGTTTATACACGACCCCTAAACTCCGGGGCAAATGGCTCCCAGCTCCGGAGCTTAAAAATGTTTACCCACCAGCTCCGGAGTTAACAGGAAATTAAGTGCGACCCCCCGCCCACTTTAGCGCGTCCCAGCGCAGCTTTCAGGTACCTGCTCTTTGGAGGTGAAAATTATTTGATCCGGTGTAACGATAGTGAGTGCGGGGCTCTCCTTGCTTCTGTTTGTTGTTTTTTTGGCTCCCGCCCCTTTAAGAGCTACTTTTACAGAGACGAGAGGCAGAACAAGGTGAGCCTGCATTCTTTTCTCCCTTCCCTCACGCAGCCAGCAGCCAGGAAGTGCGGAGGGGGTTGGGGACACAGGAAGAGCAACGAACCCCTAAGATCTCTGGTCTGAATTTAAGTGGCCAGCGGATCTTAAGGGTCGTGTAAAAAGGCCCTAAGAGAATGGAGCACTAATTAAATAAGTCGTAATGGGGCAGCTTAAGGCTGCACTTCCTGCCAGGGGGATCCAGACACCTGGTCTCCCTCGGGCACAAACTGGATAAGGCAGGGCCCTGGGTCTGTTGAGAGGAAGGCGACGAAGATATGTTTCTGGCCTAGGAATTGAGCCATTACAAACAAATGGAGAATGCAGTTGGCTGATCTTGCAGAATAATGATCATATATGAACAAAACATTTTAAAAAATACTTTAAAAATACACATTTTACGCGTTCTTTCCTATAAAAACAGAGGCACAAAACATACGAGTTAATATCTTTTCCTGAAACAAGTGGTGAAGTAATATGTGTACAGTACTTAAATAGCGATGGCTGAATTATCTGTTCATCCATAGTGCAGCAACCAGGAGGTAAAAACATATATATGTACATAAAAATAGCCACGCAGAAGTACTGTATGTCATACTGGTTTTAATGTATAAACTGTATCAATTGTTTGAATTTGTGAACTGTTGTAAACCGCCCAGAGTGACCTCGCTGCTAGATGGGCGGTAGAAAAATCAATCAAATAAATAAATAAATAAATAAATAAATAAATAAATAAATAAATAAATAATGTTAGTATTTGGGACTACAGAACATCACTATGATGTTCAAATTGGCCATATTCTCAAAGAATTCTGTATCTGCAGTTTGGAAATAAACCTCACTAAACTCAAAGGAATGCACTTTTGAACTGCTATGTGTCAAATTCCTCTTTAAGCCATTATCATGACCTTCGCAGGTATAGGTGGATGGGGAAAATCCATTGTATAATGATGCCTCCTCTTTTCCATGTCCTGCATGTACATGTCCAAAGCATGTCTTTTCTTGCTCTATAAACACTTGGGCCTGGGCGTCCTTATATACTTGTAATCTAGCTCTGTGTGTGTGTGTGTGTGTGTGTGTGTGTGTGTGTGTGTGTGTGTGTGTGTGTGTGTGTCCAGAACACTAGTGTGGCTTAAGTGTTTTATAGACCAATAAACAAGAAAGTCTGCTGGGCTACAACACGTTTTTTTAAAGTGGCTTAGCGCTCTGGTTGTATGCCCCTTGTAGGAATGGACCGATTACCGCTTAGCTTGGGAACCTGCTGAGTACGATGGCATCAAAAAGCTAAGGATACCGGCTAAAAAGGTTTGGCTCCCAGACATCGTGCTCTACAACAAGTAAGTCCATGTCCCCTTTGCCTTCTACAGCTGAGCCGTGTGAACAGAAATGGAATCCAGGACCTCGGGGGTGGGGTGGGGGGTAAATGGAGCTCTTCTTGGGAGGAGAGCCAGCCTGGGTAGCCTTGGACAAGCTGCAGAGTCCCAGGGCACCCCACACACCCAGAAGAAAGGAACTTCTGAATACTTTCTCCCTGGAAAATCCTGGAGAGCATTGCCATTCATCAGAATGTGCTTTTCCTGGTTATTAACTGTTACCGTGGCCTTATTGATTTAATGATCGAATCTCGCCCACCATCAACTTATCCTGGAATAAGCTGACCAACGTTAACCAACGTTGTGGTTTTAGTTATGTTTTTCATTTGTAATATTTTTGCTTTTTATTATTTTTTTGGTATCTGTATTTTGTAATCAGTTTGTTTTATGTTGTAAACCTCCCCAAGTGGCTTTCTGCCAGATGAACAGTATGTTTGTTTGTTTGTTTGTTGTTGTTGTTGTTGTGTTGTGTTGTGTTGCATTGTGTTGTGTTGTGTTGTGCAGTCATGACTGACTCTTTGTCACCCCATGTCCATGGAGTGTATAAATCGAATAAATAAATTTGATTTAAATAAATTAATAAATATTCAAATAAATAAATTTATTAAAACAAACAAAAATAATAAAGAACTGACTTGATGGCCCGCAATTATTAATCTGGTGGGCTTTGAGACCTTCTGCTGCTTTCCTCCTAGTTCTCACTTTCACGTTTCGGTTTCTGTAGCGCCGACGGCACCTACGAAGTCTCCGTGTACACCAACGTGATTGTGAAGAGCAACGGAAGCATTTTCTGGCTGCCTCCGGCCATCTACAAGAGCGCGTGCAAGATCGAAGTCAAACATTTCCCCTTCGACCAACAGAACTGCACCTTAAAGTTCCGCTCGTGGACTTATGACCACTCGGAAATTGACATGATCCTGAAGACGGGCTCAGCGAGCATGGATGACTTCACTCCTAGCGGCGAGTGGGACATTGTGGCTCTCCCGGGGCGGCGGACCGAGAACCCTTTGGACCCTAACTACGTGGACGTGACTTACGATTTCATCATCAAGCGGAAGCCCCTTTTCTATACCATCAACCTCATTATTCCTTGCGTACTCATCACGTCCTTGGCCATCCTGGTCTTCTACTTGCCCTCAGACTGCGGCGAAAAGATGACTCTGTGCATCTCCGTCTTGCTTGCGTTGACCGTCTTTTTGCTCCTCCTTTCCAAAATCGTCCCCCCGACCTCCCTTGACGTCCCCCTGATAGGGAAGTACCTGATGTTCACCATGGTCCTGGTCACCTTCTCCATTGTGACCAGCGTCTGTGTGCTGAACGTCCACCACCGGTCCCCCAGCACGCACGCCATGCCCCCTTGGGTGAAAGTGGTCTTTCTGCAGAGACTCCCGAGGTATCTCTTCATGAGACGCCCAGAGATGCACTCGGCCAGGCAACGGTTGTGGAACCAGAGGAGACTTAAATCGGAAACGCCGTCCACGGACTCCTCTAATCTGTACAAAGGCTCCACCTACTTTGTAAACACGGCCACGGCCAGAAAGTACGACCTGAAGCTGACGGAGAACCAGGATCACGCGGGGAGCCATCAAGACGTGAGGCTACGAACCTCCTCAAAGTTTTCCCCCGAAGTCCAAGAAGCCATTGAAGGAGTCAGTTTCATTGCAGACCACATGAGGAGTGAGGACAGCAATGAGAGTGTAAGTGGGATCAACAAATTGGGGTTTAGTATGATACCGTTTCATTCTTTCTAGCCTGAATAGCGAAGAGTAAAAAAAAACAAAAAACCCAGAGGTAGAATGAAATGAGTCATTTCCTATGATTATCCATTCTTAACCCCACAAGGCAATATCTTCAGAGGTAGGTATCTTGGCCAACAGACTTGCAATTTTATTTATTTATTTATTTATTTATTTATTTATTTATTTATTTATTTATTTATTTATATTTATTTCTATACCAAATGCAAAACACACCTAAAACTTAACATGAGACTAAACAACAGTGCTCCCCTCCACCACCGGGATCTTTTAAACGATATTATCCATTATTATCTGGAAGTTGAGTCATGGCTACTGGACTTCTTTTTGAGAGATAGAAACGTTTCGCTGTTCATCCAAACAGCTTCATCGGTCTGAAAACAGCTAGTGCAAGTCCTCCATCGTATAGTCAGCTTTGACCTCTTGTCACCCTGGTCTGAATTAGGCTCATAAGATGAACAATGGCCTGAATAGGCTCGTTAGGGAGACAGTAGTATCCATAGCCTTGAGGTGAACAATGGCCTAAGGTGCTGAAACCTATCAAGAATGGGTCGTTAGCTATGGCCTTGGTGGTGAAGGCTTTTTGATTTGTCTGGGTACTTTGGAAAGCACAGCTTGATAAATAGCAGATAGACTATGCCTGAGCCCACCACCTATGTTGAGGGAGGGGTTTTCAAGTCTATGGATACTATTGTCTCCCTAACGAGCCTATTCAGGCCATTGTTCATCTTATGAGCCTAATTCAGACCAGGGTGACAAGAGGTCAAAGCTGACTATAAGATGGAGGACTTGCACTAGCTGTATTCAGACCGATGAAGCTGTTTGCATGAACAGCGAAACGTTTCTATCTCTCAAAAAGAAGTCCAATAGCCATGACGCAACTTCCAGATAAACTCACCTGGAGGACTGAGAATCTTCACAGACATATCCCTTATTATCTTCCCTTCCAGGACTGAATTGACTGTCGCACTGGAACTTTACCCTTATTTCTTACAAGCCCATATTCAATAATTCTACCCCATATATCATTTTAAAAATATCTTTTTAACTCTCCTTTCTTAATCTTTACATTACACATCAATTGGTCATTTAAGGCAATAGTCCAAACTGCTAGACTAAGCAACGGGCTTTTCCCAAGCTTCATAGACACTGCAGGTTCAGGATGGGACCTTAATTGTTGCTTAGAAATCTCTTGACATTTCGGAAAAGGCAAGTGATCCCATATGGATTCTGCAGGGCTGGGGGTAGAATACAAAGAAAGAGCACCATGAAATCAAGGGGAATAAGAAGATGTTGAGGAAAGAGAGTGTAGAATTGATTCTTTCCTTTCGTTATTCTTCCAGGTCATTGAAGATTGGAAATATGTCGCCATGGTGGTGGACCGGCTGTTTCTCTGGATTTTTATCTTGGTTTGTGTTGTAGGGACTGTTGGCTTGTTTCTGCAACCCCTGTTTCAAAACCACACGGTCACCATGAGCCTTTAAGGCAGCTGATTCTGACCCCCGAAGCTGGGCTGGACTCAGCTATGACGAGTCCCACGGGCATAATTCCAACACGTCCATTCATGGGCTCAGAGTTTTTCTTTGCAGTAGGGAAACCAAGCAAGCAAGCTAACCAAAAATAAAATAAAACATGCTGAAGGAAACTAGATGGGGGGAGGGCAAATATGGGTATCATTACTATTATTTCACTTCTTCAGCACGGGCTTCGAGGCCCCCTCTCACAGAAGCTTACAGAGACTGAGTAAGGAGAAAGAGAAGAGGAGGAAAAATTACTTCCCAACAAGTAAAAGTCAATGCATTTCTTGAACCTCACTCACCAAAATGCCTGCCAGGTTCTGGTTTTATGTCACCTCCATATAACGGTCAGGTTAGGCTTTGGTGAATCTCCAGAGTTGACTTTTCTTTTAAGGAAAGGATATCTATCTATCTATCTATCTATCTATCTATCTATCTATCTATCTATCTATCTATCTATCTATCTATCTATCTATCTCCTCCTCACTAATCAATCAATCAATCAATCAATCAATCAATCTATCTATCTATCTATCTATCTATCTATCTATCTGTCTGTCTGTCTGTCTGTCTGTCTGTCTGTCTAGATCAGTGGTTCTCAACCAGTGGGTCCCCAGATGTTCCTGGACTGCAACTCCCAGAAATCTTGGCCAGCTCAGCTAGTGATGAAGACTTCTGGGAGTTGTAGTCCAGGAACACTTGGGGACCTAGAGGTTGAGAACTAGTGGTCTAGATAGATAGATAGATAGATAGATAGATAGATAGATAGATAGATAGATCTTTCCTTGCCTTAAAAATGAAAAAAGTCAAGTACTGTATTTAAAAAGTCAATATATATAATTTTTCAAAATCATGTTTTGTTACAGACAACGGCATCAACCAGTGTCCATAACAAAACTGTTCATGCAAGGTCTGTGAAGGCATGATTTTGGACCTTCCGACAAACATGTGGGCCAATGTTTAAATGAGGTACATTTTTGTGCTACTTCTGGAAAACTACTTACTCTCCATTTGTGGTGTGGATTGACAGGCAGAAGGGTGGCTCATCTAAAAAGGAAGCAGACACTTTGAATCTCTGCCTCGCTGTCACTCAGAGAAGGAGAGAAGGTGAGGCCATTACCCCTAAACCAGCAGAGAGCTAGTGGTGGAGGCCCCTGGGAGTTGTAGTTTAAGAACAGCTGGGAATCACTGCATTAAATCCTTGTTTAGTACAGAGAGGGCAACTGTGAGCCTTCTGCGCAGTGGCTATTGGGTGACTCCTGTTCCGGAGCTGATGGGAATCCAGCCCAGATTTTCACCTAACGTTAGCAGGACCGGAGCTGTCCAGGGTGCTGAATAGTATCCCCAGAATAGATTTGCCATTGGAAGACTCCTGTGAAATGCAGTGGAAAAGCTGGGGTAGGCCACCCAACCGTTGATAGCTAGCTGGGGCTGAAACTTCTCATAGTAGGCCAAGGGTAGCCATCAAATATCTGCAGAACCAAAGATTATAATGCAGGTGTGGCTTAATAGGACAAGAGGATCAGGTCATATGAAAGGAAAAGGAAGCCATATTTAGAAAGAGCCAGGGTGTTTTTTTTAATGCCCCACTGAGAATGGGCATGAATGGTAAGGATGCTTGTATTACACCCATCTGGCCTACTTTTTAGCCCAGATGAGCGGGATAATAAATAAATAAATACTATTCCCTTGTGGAGGACTGGAAACCTTCTCCAATCTGATGTGCCTGCGATTGGCTTTTGTACTACAAACCCAACCATCCTACGGCAGCGTGGGGCATTGTAGTCCCACATCTCTGAAGGGCACAGGTTGGTGAATGGTTTCCTGTGGTAAAAAGGGGGGGGGAAACAAGGAGGGGGGAGGCAGACCGGTGGTCTGATAAAAGGAAAATGGAACTTGGTGTAATGATAATAAAAGTTAAAGGAAATAAGAACCAAGGCTCAGAAAGGGCCAACCTACTGCATTAAAGTGTTTTTGTTTTGGTCTTTTGTAGAAAAAGAAAATAACATATGTATTGTGTGCTGCATCTGGAACAGAATACACAAGGACTGTCTTATTAAAACAGTATTTTACTTATATAAGTCCTCAGTGCGTTTGTTTCCCTTCTATTGGGCCGAGTCCAGCTCCTTCCAATATTCAGTTCCATTAAAGTAGGTTTCTACTCTGCATATAGATTTGGAAAAATTAAAAAAAAAAAGCTAAATCTATGGAGGACGGTGGCACAGACTGGAAAAACAGACAGTGTTTGTAAGCAGTTTGTGGGTTTGGGACGCTCTACCCTGACTCCAGCTGGTCACTGGACTACTGCTGTTGTTTTGGGTCTTGCTTGCCATCCTGATTCGGTAGTTAGACTCTGGATGTGATTCTAGAGCAGTGGTGGCAAGCCTTTGGCACTCTGGATGTTTTGGATCACAACTCCCACGGTCCTTTGTCATTGGCAATCTACTGTAGGCTCAGAATTCTGAGAGTTGTGGTCCAAAACATCTGGAGCAACGGTTCTCAATCTTGAGTCACCCCGGTGTTCTCGGACTGCAGCTCCCAGAAGGCTTTGCCACCAGCTGTGTTGCCCGGGGTTTCTGGGAGTTGCAGTGCGAGAACACCGGGCGACTCAAGATGGAGAACCACTGATCTGGAGTGCCGAAGGTTCGCCACCACCGCTGCTTTCACACAAGCCCTAAAATCCGCTGGCAATTTAAATATGGATTCCCCCATTGTGTTTTTTGTCCTGGTTCCTGTGTTCCCACCCTCCTGCACTCTGGGCGCTTTTACACGACCCCCTAAGATCCGCTGGCAACTTAAATTCAGACCAGAGATCTTGGCGGTTTGCATTAAATCCTTGTTTAGTACAGAGAGGGCAACATTGGGCCTTCTGCTCCTGTCTGCGTGAGGGGAGGGAGAAAAAAAGAGAGAGAAAAGAATGCAGGCTCACCTCCCCTCTGCCCTGGGAGCAGCCCTGGAAGCATTCCAGTCTCTTAAAGGGGCGGGGGGCAAAAAAACCAAACAAACAGAAGGCGGGGAGAGCCCGGCACTCACTGCTTTGCAATCCGCATCAGAAATTTTTCACCTTTGGAGACCAGGTACTCGGAAAATGCGCTGGGATGCACTTAGGTGGGTGTGGTCGTACTTAATTTTTTAAAAAGTCCGGAGCTGGTGGGAAAACAATTTTAAGCTCCGCATCTGGAAGCCCTTTGCCTCGGATTTTAGGGGTCGTGTAAAAGCGCCCTCTGATTCTATTGCTTCTGTCTGCTGTGAGGGGAGGGAGAAAAAAAAATCCAGGCTCACCTCTGCCTGCCCTTGGCAGCAGCTAATTGTTCCAGGACAGGAAGCCTGTTAGGGATTACTGTCTGTTAAAAGGGGGTAAAAAAGACCAACAAAGCAAACAAAAAGCAGAGGAGGGCCAGGCATGCAATGCTTTAAAATCCGCATAGGAACAGCAACAAGGATTTTACCTCCTAAAATTTCTAAAATGCACTGGGTCGTGCTTAAGTGAGCGTGGTTATACTTTTTTTTTTTAAGTCCGCTGCTGGTGGGAAAGCAATTTTATGCTCCGCATCTGCGAGCACTTTGCATCGGATTTTAGGGGTCATGTAAAAGCAGCCGTATTAGAGTGCTGGCCCTTGATACCGTGGGGGGACTCTATAGCCATGCCACCTGCCTATTGGAAGACCATCACCCTGAGTTCATTTGGGCTTATTCCCAGGTAAGTGTCACAAGAGAGTGGGCCACTGCAAATCTCAGCTGCCTTTGCCATCTTTATTTGCAAGGACAGTTGTAAGGATGTGCCAGTGGAGACCAAAACCAAGATCATCCACACACTTCAGTTTCCCATCACGGTGCATGGGTGTGAACGCTGGACAGTCAAGAAAGCTGACAGGGATATGGGGGGAGGATTCATTTGAAACATGGTGCCGGAGGAGAGCTTTGCAGAGACCCTGGACTGCCGGAAAGAGAAACCAGTGGGGTCCGAGATCCAAATCAAGCCTGGAATGTTTCCGGAGGGCAACATGTTGAAAATGTGCTGCTTTGGGCACAGATGAGAAGGCAGGATTCTCTGGCAAAGACCATAATGCTGGGAAAGGCGGAAGGCAGCAGGGAAAGAGGAATGTCAAATGTGAACGGATAAACTCCCGAAAGGAAGCCACGGGTTTGAGTCTACCAGGGCTGAGCTGGGCTGTTGAGGTCAGAACACCCTGAAGACAGCTGGACATAAATACCGTATAGCAATAACAATAACTGTGCAGCTGGTAATGAGATATTCCCACCGTTATTTTCCCTCCTTGGACAAGAGAATAACCCAATGCAGTTTCACCATCCAGCCCACCGGTTCATTGCAATTGGTCAGTTCCTGAAAAGTGGCTAGTGGCTACTGAAACATATTTTCTCTCTCTCAAGGGATTGCAATTTTCCAGAGACATCTGATGGGTCCCAGTGGGAAGCAAGGTGCTGAATAAGGAAAGGTCTGGTCACATAGATGCAAGGCAGAAACAGACGAAACTGCAGCTTTGCAATTAGAAAGTGAGAAAACATTATCCCTCCAAGGACCAATTCCACCCACCCCCACATCTTTTGAACTTGCAAATTAATCTAATGGCGGTTCTCTGGTGACCAATCACAGAACAGAAGCAATCTGGTCTTTTGTTTCTACTATTAATGCCAACTAGGATGATGAAATATCTGAGCTTGCTTTCTCATTATGAAAATAGATTTTCTTCCCTGAGGCTTGTCAGGCAGATGGATGACTTAGACATCAAACTTATGGGATAATGAACAAAGAAAGGAAAAATACAGATGTGCTCAAATCAGAGCCCCTTCCATCTGCCTGAGTTGCAGAAGATCCTAGCTATTAACCCCAAAAGCAGTATGGACTGGGACTCCAGAGAATAGGGGTAGTGGAACTGGTAAAAACCACTCCTTAAATTTCTCTCTTAGTTTGAAAGGGCTGTAAATGACTTCCAGCTTGACAGCACAGAGCAGGCGCAAGCTGTCAAGAGGCCAGCTTTGCAATTAGAAAGTGATAAAACATTCTTCCAAGGGATATACCCCCCCCAAAAAAACCATGCATAATTAATTTTGCTAGCAAATCCATTTCATATCTCCTGAGGATCAATCGCTCAACAAAAGTAGGTGATCAGCAACTGTGAAACGTTAGGGCAGATACAACGCCCCCTAAATTCTTAACAGCTCCGTGAAGCTGTCATTCGCTCCATCTTTTAAGGCCCTCCATTCAACTGCAAGGCAATTTCCAGACCTCTGAGTTGGGCAGGGCTTCTCGTAGCACTGAAGACCACGGAGGCAGTGAGACACCTAATAGACATATTCCCCTGTTTTACACTGAATTTCAAAAAAGAGAGGTGCTTTATTTAGGCAGCGTTGCCATGTTCAAAGGCAGAGGGTTTTAAAAAAATTAAAAGGGTTGCTACATTTTTTTACCACCATTGGAGAACTAGTGAGTGGATTTGTGTGCTCCAGCTCAGACGATAATTCCATTAGCGCTGCAGCTTTTCCACTGCTGCGTGTGACCGGTTGCCCCCACAATAAATCCTAATTTCCTTTCCTTTTATACAGTCATCCAAACCAGGAGGAGCCACCTTGAGTTGTTTGGGGTCACTGTAATGCAAGCTAGAGAAAGACGGGCGTTCCATTATGGTCTAGTTTTTAAGCACTTTCTGTTGCTCACCAAGAACCCAAGCTCTGAGAGAGGCCATTAGAAACAACAACAACAGGAAATCATTAAAACGGGGAGAAAGCGATATGTGATCTTTGCATAGCAATTCCATCTGGCCATTTTGCGGTCTTTTCCTCCTGTATTTCCCAAGGCGGTTGGTTCTCATGGCTTGTTTTGGAGGGAGGAGCGGCTTTGTACCAGACTGGCCACACACTAGAGGAATTGCTGAGTGGAAGCGTAGTGTAGTGGTTAGAACTGCAAAAAATGGCAATTGGTCCCAACTCGTAATTCATAGAGGTTGAGGAAGAGCAAGCAACGCATCTGCGAATAATTTTTTGACGAACTGACAAACTGAATTGTTGGTTTGTCTCACTTCCCCTAAAAGCACCCCCCCAATAGCCTCCTAAAAGCCCCCCAAAAAAAACAATCCGAAAAGCCCCCACAAAAGAGAAAAAAGGGGGTCTAAAAAAGAAAAACAAAGCAATGAACCAAAAATCGATAACAATTCGTCGTTTCATATTTGTCAAGGTTGTTCCTTCCAGTGAATACAAAGTGACTATTTTGATGAACCGGTGATTTTCTATAATGTATATGATCCGTTTTTTGATCCTTGCCAATTTCTAGCGGACAGGGTGTCAGACGAGAATATAGGAGGCCTGCGTTCAAATCTCTCTTCAGCCCTTGGGAGTTCACAGGAAGGCAGCACACTGGGGGGAAACGGTTCCTTAAATATCTCACACACCTCAACAGGGTCACCCTCAGTTGGATGTGACCGTGGCTGTAAATCTCAAACACACACACACACACACACACACACACAAGAAATGATGGAGGTACCATGGTGCTCGCCCAGCGACCCTGAATTTAGAAAGCTGACGATATTTGAACCTCAGACAAGAACAGAGTGGTTTATTGGCCTTGAGGCTTTTCTGCTGAGATCCATCAACTTCCAGGACTCATCTCGTCTTGTTCATTAAAAGCATCCAGCAGTCAACTCAGCTCCAACGAAACTCCCTTTTAACTAAATGATAATGACGTGCCGCCAAGTCCATGCCAACTGACGTTGACCCTTTTCTTGTGTATGTGGTGGTGGTGGTGGTGGTTTCCCAGGTAGAGCATACTCAGAAGAGGTTCACCATTCCCTTCTTCTTAGGGAAGAAGGGAATGTGATTGTGGAACGGTGGGACGGTGGGGCTGGCCCAAGGCTACCCAGGCTGGCTCTGCTCTCAGGAGGTGTACAGTAGGGCGTCAGCCTCCTGCCCCCTGGTTCCACTGCTCCATCTCACTGAGCCACCCTATGTTTGTGTGTGTGTTGTGCCGTTACAGTCGTTACCGACTCTTCGTGACCCCATGTCCATGGAGATTTCTTGGCAGGAATACTGGAGTGGTTTGCCAGTTCCTTCTCCAGGCGCCTACAGCACCTGGTATTCCTGGTGGTGGTCTCCCATCCAAGTACTAACCATGGCCGACCCTGCTTAGCTTCCGAAATCGGGTGAGATCGGATGTGCTTAGGGCATCTAGGCAGCTGCCCTATGTTTAACATCGCCCAAATTCAAGCCAGTCTTCCTGACTGTCTCTTGCCAGCATTTATCCTGTGCACAATTTAATTACCTTCCATTTTCATTAAGTAGGGTCCATTTGAAAGAGGTTGGCAAGGGCTCTGGAGGAACTTTTTGATCCTGACCACATATGCACTCCATAGCCAGAGCTCTTAACGGTATCAGATTATAAGCTTGGCTTATGCATCAGTGGGTGGATTTCTCTCTCTCTCTCTCTCTCTCTCTCTCTCTCTCTCTCTCTCTCTCTCTCCTCACCTCTCTCTCTCTCTCTCTCTCCCCACCGCTTTCTCCTTTCTGTGCAGCCGTAGCTAGGAGAAATATTTTTTTTGCCTGCTGTAGCTAGCACACCTCTGGGGTTGGATGTTTTCAATCTCTCCCTGGGAACAGCAAGGAAAGAGAAAGGGCAGGGCTGTAATTTTCTTTTCTTTTTCTTTTTTAAAAAAATGCTTTTAAGAACAGACCTCTGGATTTGGAACATCGCTGGCTGACAGCTGCCCTGACCACGTCCATCAGAACCGAGTCTCTTTTTGTATCATGCTGCCCGCTGATCGCATCTCCTGCCAGCTGTGTTGGAGAGCAGGGAATTCACCATGGAAGGACTGAAGAAGCTGCTGTGTTTCTTGGCTTTTTCCTTTTTCCTGGAAGGTAAGAGCTTTCTGTCTTCTGCCGACCGGGAGAGGTAACCATCAGCATTGGGAAATACTCATATCTGGGTCTTCCGTTTGAGGCTGAGATCATGTTGTGTGTTCTAAATTCTTTTTCACGAAGGGTGGTCTTCTTCTTCTCCTCCTCCTCCTCCTCCTCCTCCTCCTCCTCCTCCTCCTCCTCCTCCTCCTCCTCCTCCACCTTCTTCTTCTTCTTCTTCTTCTTCTTCTTCTCCTCCTCCTCCTCCTCCTCCTCCTCTTCCTCTTCCTCTCCTCCTCCTCCTCCTCCTCCACCTTCTTCTTCTTCTAGTTCTTCTTCTCCTTCTCCTCCTCCTCCTCCTCTTCCTCTACCTCCTCCTCCTCCTCCTCCACCTCCTCCTCCTCCTCCACCACCTTCTTCTTCTTCTTCTTCTTCTTCTTCTTCTTCTTCTTCTTCTTCTTCTTCTTCTTCTTCTTCTTCTTCTTCTTCTTCTTC
Source organism: Phrynocephalus guinanensis (assembly GCA_037367245.1). Taxonomy (NCBI): domain Eukaryota; kingdom Metazoa; phylum Chordata; class Lepidosauria; order Squamata; family Agamidae; genus Phrynocephalus; species Phrynocephalus guinanensis. Next base: position 20,803,690 of record CM074749.1, read on the forward strand.
TTCATGGGTGGTGCTTTTTAAAAACACAAACTTCTCCAAAAACAAAACAAAACAAAACAAAACAAAACAAAACAAAACAAAACAAGGAGATGGCCTGGACTGCTGTTCCTAAATAACCAACCACTCCTAGTAATTTCCCAAGGAACTTGGGTGGGGACACGTACATATGGATGTTTAAATTGTACAGCACAAAGGAAGGCTGGATGCACCTCGCTAACAGCCAGCGTTTCCTCTTCAGGATGTTTGTTATGGAAATGGACAGAGTTATATAGCTAAGGGAAGCTGGGTGAAAATCAGCAGGGAGCCCAAGATATGGGGAGAAAGGTGGGCAACAGAGCCAGGGCGGAGAAGGAAGGCTAAGTATTTTATGCCAAGAAAATGATAGAATAACTGGAAGGCTGGAAGGCTGCTATGGCTTTCAGATAAATGCTTTTCCACTCCCACTGGGGAGTCCCCTCGGGAAGAATACGCCATGAGGTCAGAGCAACAGGTGCTCTAACAGGGAAATTATCTGTACCTCATTTTGAGAACAGCATTGCTGTTACACACATGCCATTTTCCTTGGGTCTAGCTCTGTCGGTTCCATCTTGACACTAGGAATTGAAAGATGCACAAACATTTTGATCTACAGTACCCTCTTCTTCCTTCCTTCTTTTCCTTCTTCCTTCCTTCCTTCCTTCCTTCCTTCCTCCCTTCCTTCCCTCCCTCCCTAGGATTTGAGATGCTCCTGAGTTGAGTCCTTGACATCTTCAGATATGGCTTAGAGAAAGAACAGTTCAAGACTTCAGTGTTGCTGCCAGTCAGAGCAGACAATATAGGGCTGAACTGACCCAGAGTCGTGGAATAGAGCAGTTTGCGGTGCCTTCAGAAGATTCCAGCGTTCTAGGCTGAAGTACTAGGAGAAAGGGAAGGAGAGAGAGAAAGACAGAGACAGAGACAGAGAGACTCTGTGTGTAAGTGCGTACTTGCACGTGCGTGCATTCTAACCTTGCCTCCTTTTATAGGCTGCCATGGTTCTGAAGCTGAGCACCGGCTTTATAGCGAACTCTTTGCAAATTACAACAACATCATCCGGCCGGTAGAGAATCTATCTGACCCCGTTATCATCTGGTTTGAAGTGTCCCTGTCACAGCTAGTCAAGGTGGTGAGTAGACCAACGGTGCATCTTGTGACGATCATTTGCAAAGCGATCGATGCGTGCCAGGTTGCCCGTGGTTTTTACCCATGTGGCCTGACTAAGACAGTTGGCTCCCCGAGGCCAACCAACACACACCACTCCAAAGGTGTCGAAAGATGAGAATACAGTAAAAATAGTACTATCAAAGGAAGTCAAAAAGTCCAAGTTTCAGGGTTATGACTTCTATAATCCCCCCAAATCCACTACTCGGGGAACCCATCTCACTCCACTGGTGGGTGTAGCATTCACAAAAGAACCATTTTGTTAGCCCAGAAAAAAGAGTTTAATCCTCTTCTCTTCCATCTCACCTATTCTGAACAGTAAAGGGTTTGAGAGACTAGGATTATAGACTTCTGGCTCCGAATGGGATCTGTAAGGTCATCCAATCCAACCCCTTGCTCAATGCAAGGAACCAAGCTGGAGTATATTTGATACAATAGCTGTATCAAGTTCTCTTTGCATCCTGTTGCAATGCTCGCCATTTTTTTTTACTGTTTATAACCTAAATAATGGTTCTTTCCTTCCACAGGATGAAGTGAACCAGATCATGGAAACCAATTTATGGTTGAGACATGTAAGTCTGAATTAAAAAGTGGGGAGGGAAGACAAGAAATGTTAAGTATATCATCACCAACATTTTATTTATTTATTTATTTATTTATTTATTTATTTATTTATTTATTTATTTATTTATTTGTTTGTTTATTTATTTGCAAGTGGACCCTTGTATAACAAATGGTTTGTATAACATAAAATCTGTACAACATAAAAAAATCCCGGGGATAGGGGGAAATTGTCTTCTTTTCTCTTGGCTAAATATGCCAATTTCTGTCAGTTTTTCCTCATAAGGCTTGGTTCCCGGGCTCCTGATCATCCTTCTTGCCTCCTCTGAACTTGTTTTAATTTGACACCATCCTTCTTAAATTGCAGTGTCCAGAAACGATGAGGCCTAAAACCAGTGCTGACTCCGATTCCCACCCACTGGGATCTTCCCGAGTCTTTCTAATGTATGCCAAGCAGCCTTTTGAACAAGGCATGTCTAAAAGCCACCACCTGCCTAGAACATGTATACAGTGGCACCTTGTATAAAGGAATTAATGCCTTCCAAATGAAATTGTGTTAAGCAAATTTTCCTTTATACAAATGTCCCATAGGAATGCATTGAAAACAGAATAATCCCTAATCGCAGCCGTTTTTATGTTGTACGGATTTGCCCCATAGATGATTCTGTTAAGCAAATTTCTCCTATCTCCGGGATTTTTTAAAAATGTTGTACAGATTTTATGCTATACAAACCGTTTGTTATTTGAGGGTCCATTGTAGAAGAGTGGAGACACAAAAACTCCTGCGTTTCACTTTTAATGCTCTTTCGCCACCCAGTGGTTGTCTGATTTGTGCAAAGTGAATCAAAACAAGTTTTGCTGGCTGCTCCAAGACATTCCCTGGATGTGACAGAGATATTTTTTTATGCCTGGTAATTTTTTTTTAAATTTAAGTCCCTTTCCTTTGGAGATGGCAAGCCATGATGTCTTACAATGCTCTGTGATATTCTTAGGCAGACAGCGGCAAAATTGTCCCTGAAAAATTTCCTTGCAGGCATTCAAGGCCCTGTCAGCTATCTGAAGTGAACTGAAAATCAGGGGAGACGTTCAGGACAGCACATTTCTACGTTGCTGGCCACTCTCCTGGACAAAATACTATTTGCCACCATGTGCAAGCTCACAGTTAGCTGCTGTTTTTGCAACAGCACCACAACTCTTGCTGCAAATGACAGTAGAGGAAGAGGAAGAGACCTCAGCAGCTGGCCAGTCCAACAGAGGTAGGTGGGCCACTGAATGAAAGGATGAATCCACAAGTCAGAGACCATGGCTGCTAGCCACTGGAGCCGAGGCAGAAATGACTACTTATTATTAGACCGATTGGCATGAAATTCATTCAACAGCTTTAGCCTTGTTCTTCAGATGGCTGACATGACTTGATGGGAGTCTAGCTTAAACATTGCTTTTTTTTTTTAACTCTTCTGCTCTGCCCAATTATTTTCCTTTTATTAGATCTGGAACGATTACAAGCTCAAGTGGGACCCAGACAAATACGGGGGAGTTCAGTTCATTCGCGTACCATCACACAAGATCTGGAAGCCGGACATTGTCTTATATATAACAAGTAAGATGGACAGACCCAGCGTAACCTTAACCCACTTTGCCTTACAGGAGAAACAGTAGCCCATTTTAAAAGCTGTAAGAAAATCCATGCAAAATCCAAAGGGGGGAAAAGAACAACAGTAAGGCCAATTTTGTTTTAAAGTGAAACCTTAATGCCTGTTATATTTTAACGTGAACTTTCGTGCATCAAGTCCACTTTTTCAGTCATACAGAAGGCATGCAGAGCTGTTGGAAACCAAGGCAGGCTTGTCTGCCATCCATCTAAGTGGGATCTTCCTTTGTTCTTCACTCTCACTAGTCCCAAGGACTAATAGGGGTTGGAAGAGAAGTTATATCTCCTTAAAAATCCATGTCCTGCAAACGTCTTAGGGGCCAATTTAGATTTGTTGCTCATTACAAAGTTGATCAATAGGATCTTTGTAGCTTCACTCTTTCGTCAAATACAGCTCAAACAGCTGATCATTTCTTTGAAAATTAGAAAAGTGTGTGGAAGAAGTAATCTCAGGTTGTTCCAATAAACAGTGCAGGAGAAAGGCATGTATTTATCATTTGCAGAGAGTCCAATTAAGTCAATTCCTCAGAACCCTCCCTTTGGAATGAGTCTTGGAGCCTTTGTACACGATCCCTAAACTCCGCAGCAAATGGCTGCCAGCTCCGGAGCTTGCAATTGTTTCCCCACCAGCTCCGGAGTTTGCAGGAAATTAAAGTGTGACCACGCCCACCTAAGCGCGTCCCAGCGCACTTTTCTTGTACCTGCTCTAGGAGGGTGAAAATCCCCAGGTCCGGATTTAATCTGGTGAGTGCGGGGCTCTCCTTGCTTCTGTTTTTTTTTTTTTTTTTGCCTCCCGCCCCTTTAAGAGAAGGGGCGGGAGGCAAAAAAAACAACAACAACCAGAAGAGAAGGAATCAGGACAACGATGGGGCAGGTGAGCCTGCATTTTTCCCTCTCTTTTTAACTCCCTCCCCTCACGCAGACAGGAGCAAGGAAGTGCGGAAGGGTGGGGACGCAGAAAGAGCAACGAACCCCCAAGATCCCTGGTCTGAATTTAAGTGGCCAGCGGATTTTAGGGGTCGTGTGAAAAGGCCCTTGTTCTTTATTTATACCACCTTACAGCACAATGGTATTTGACAATCTCCCGAGAGCTACAATTTAGTGCAGAAAAACTATGTTTACTGACCTAATCCCACCAGGCCCTTCTGTGTCCTGGTTTTCTAAAACAAGTACTTTTCCTACAAAACCTGGGCACATTCCCTCGGCCTTAAACTAAAGAGATTGTGTATTTCACGCTCTTGGCCTGATCATCTTCTTGCCAAGAAATGTCTTCAAAGCTGCCTGCCCAAGGAAACAGACTTGCGAATCTAGCCCATGTTTGCCTGTCAGTTGACCAATCCGAAACAAAGCATGCTAATTTGCAAAATGTCGAGAGGAGAAAAGAGGGTGCTGGGATAAACAGACATGTTTCTCCCCTTAAGGGAGCACCCTGTCTAAGCATGGATTGAGCATGACCTCATTCATCCTGACAACAGGTCTGTACGCCAGCTCTCCCTTATTAGTTTCCTTATCGTGAACATACCTAAAGAGACAAACAGCAGAATGAGTTTTCGGATTTGTTGCCTCTTCGCAGCGCCGTCGGGGACTTCCAGGTGGACGAAAAAACCAAGGCGATGTTGAATTACACCGGGAACATCACCTGGATGCCCCCGGCGATCTTCAAGAGCTCCTGCAAGATAGATGTCACCTACTTCCCCTTCGACTACCAGAACTGCACCATGAAGTTTGGCTCCTGGTCGTACGAAAAAGCCGAGATCGACTTGGTCCTGGTCGGGTCCGCCATGAACCTGAAAGACTACTGGGAGAGCGGGGAGTGGTCCATCATCAAAGCCGCCGGCTACAAGCATGACATCAAGTACAATTGCTGCGAGGCCGTCTACCCCGACATCACCTACTCCCTTTACATCCGGAGGCTGCCTTTGTTCTATACTATCAACATGATCATCCCCTGCCTCCTCATCAGTTTTCTCACCGTCCTGGTCTTCTACCTCCCTTCCGACTGCGGCGAGAAAGTCACCTTGTGCATCTCGGTCCTTTTGTCTCTCACCGTTTTCCTGCTGGTGATCACAGAGACAATCCCTTCCACGTCCCTGGTGATCCCTCTCATCGGGGAATACCTCCTCTTCACCATGATCTTTGTCACTCTTTCCATCGTCATCACCGTCTTCGTGCTCAACGTCCATTACCGAACGCCGAGGACTCACACCATGCCCCGGTGGGTGAGGGCCGTCTTCCTCAACTTCCTTCCCAAGGTCATGTTCATGACCAGACCGACGGAGGAAGGAGATGAGGGACCCATCCAGAAGTCCAAGCTCCCGCCGCACGGTGACGAGGTCTCCCGCTTGAACTCGGAAGCCAGGTGTTGCCAAGGGGACCTTCCATGCCAGGACGGGACGTGTGGCTGCTACCAGCATCAGCACATAAAATATATCACGGTGAAGAGCAACCTGACCCAAAGCTCCAGTTCCGAATCCGTAGATGCCCTGCTTTCCTCGTCGCTGATTTCGCCGGAAATGAGAGAGGCCATCGAGAGCGTGAGGTACATTGCGGAAAACATGAGGCTGCAGAATGAGGCCAAAGAGGTAGGGAAAGATATTATCCGGAAATAATGGGGGTATGCAGGTTTTGGTATGAACCAGCCTATGCAACATGCGAGGGAAGGGGCTTAAACCCTCCGTTGCCAACCTTGGTTCGCCAGATGCTCTTGGGCTACAACTCCCAGAAGCCTTCGCCACTAGCTATGCTGGCCAAGATGTCCGGGAGTTGTCGTCCAGGAACATCTGGGGACCCAAGGTGAAGAAAACCCTGGCTTTCCCACTTCCATGGCAAGCTTACAAAATACTGTGTGATATCAGCTCATCTCAATGCCTACTTTTATCTTCCAGACGCAGGACGATTGGAAATACGTCGCTATGGTAATTGATCGCATCTTCCTGTGGGTCTTTGTCCTCGTGTGCATTCTGGGGACCGCTGGATTATTTCTGCAACCGCTGATGGTTGGAGATGCAGTGTAGTCCCTGCTACCCGGTGACAGCGGTTCCCTGTTTGCTCTCTGGATGTTGTAAATGCATCGCCTTTATGTTACAGTAACTGTTTGCTATGTCTTTGTTTAACAAAATAAGGATGCCCGGATGTCAGTTAAATCAGACCAAAGATGTGAAGGCAAATGATTACGCTCTCCAAATTTCTGTACCATAAACAAACAAGGAGAAGGTAATTTCCAATAGCTATGATTATGAAAGAGAGACAAAACTCTCACGGCGCATTTAAAGGAGAGGGGATTTATTGCACTTTAAAACACACTGGCTGGGTTTTGCCTAGCCTCCATAGAAGGCCATAAACTGTTAAACATGTGTTCTGCGCAGTCAAGTTGGAAGTGAATTAGAGTGAGCCTAGCAGGGCTTTCAAAAAAAGTAAGTGATGAGATTTTTAAGGAGTGGTTTTGGAATTTCTACTCCCCCAGCGAGTTTCCATGCCTGAACAGGGATTCGAACCTTCTTCTGCAAAATCCTAGTCGGTCCCTCTACCCACTACACCACATTGGGAATCCGGTGAAGGGCAGGCACTTATAAAGTACAGTATGATAAATCTCCATTTTTAAAATACATCCTGAGATATCCGTCGGTCTTTCATAACCCGAATGATTGTACAAAATTTAACTCATGTCATTTTGGGGGGAGGGGGAACTGTGGGAGTTCTCTTGTCTTCTTCTGCAACCTTATATAAAAGTTCAATGCGTTTTAAAAGGGTTTGTAACGTGGTCTGTCATTCAGCATCAAGCCTGCGTTGATGGACATTACCGAGAGCTTTATTTTATGGCCACAATTTAATCAAGGATGTTGCATTAGAACCTGAAACGAGTCAGTGCAATAACTCATGATTAGGGTGTTTCTGCTTATTCAGTATAGCTGGCCGGTGAGTTCAGCAAGGATGCAGTGAGACTATTGCAAAAGGCGCATGCCTGATGGCAGCAGAAAGGATCGCTTGAATAAGCGCCGTGTCCTTTAAAGCAAGCCTTCGGTCTGCCAAGGAATCGTTCTAGTCTGCCCTCCCAAAACAGAAGCCCTACAGATTGACCCAAGAGGCCCAACTTGGACATGAATCAAGGCGGAGTCGGAGCCAACTTGCCCCTCTGTTGTGTGATCACTGAGAAATGAAGTCCCTAGAACCAAATGGCAACATGCATTATCACATCCTCCTGAGTGAGGAATCTGGTGACACAGGGCCTTTTCACACGACCCCTAAGATCCGCTGGCCCCTTAAATTCGGACCAAAGATCTTAGGGGTTCGTTGCTCTTCCTTCCTCCCCACCAGAGAAAGAGAGGAAAAAATGCAGCTCACCTGGAGGAGCTTCCCGGAGCTCCGTTTCTCTTCCGTTTCTCTTCTGCTTGCTTTTTTTCCTCCCACCTCTTCTCTTAAAGGGGCGGGAGGCAAAAAAACACACAAGCAGAAGCCAGGAGAGCCCCGCACTGACCAGATTAAATCCGGACCTGGGGATTTTCACCCACCTCAAGCAGGTACAAGAAAGTGCAGCTGGGTCGCGCTTAGGTGGGCGGGGTCGCACTTAATTTCCTGCAAACTCCGGAGCTGGTGGGAAAACACTTGTAAGGTCCGGAGTTTCCAGCCATTTCCTGCGGAGTTTAGGGGTCGTGTATAAAGGCCCACAGCTAGTGGCCGGGAGGTTGATTCCTAACCAAGGGGAAAGAGCCAGCCTTGGGGGCCTTGGGGAAGGTGTTCCATCCCAGGGCACCCCCTGAAGAAAGGAATGGGAAACCACTTCTGAATACCTAGAAACTCTTGACATGATTAGTATCAGTTCAGCAGCTAACAAGTACAAGCCACAATTTCAAATAAACCTCCAAATCACATGGCTCTGTCAAGTATGAAAGCAGCTGTTCTTTTAACTTCACCCAAGGGTGACACTGTTGTCCTGACTTTGTAAGTAGCCACCGAGACAACCCGCATCAAGTGCTTTGAAAATCTGAAATGTTGTAGAATAGATTGGTTGTTTCATGTTGCCCTAGCAGTTTTACTGACAGCCATCTGACCAGAGCGCTTTGTTATTACAACACCTGGAGACATCTTCAAATTTCCTGCCTGTGTTCAGATGGTGATCCTAGAATGAACCAAGGCAGCATCAGAGCACTGGGGAGCTCTGAGCCATTCACTGGGGAAAGCAATCAATTCATTCTTAAAAGGAAACAGATGGCGTATGTCCTAGGGTGCTGGCTGGGTAGCTCAGTGGTTAAATGTTGGAATATTTGGCAAGATTTACATTTCAGCCATTACAGGGTTAATGTCAATGTGGAGTATTATGGGCCGGATTTAATGTCAAGAGCGAAGCTGATGGGTTGTTGAGATGACACCACCTGGAATGTTCTGATATAAGTCTAGTTAGTGTGTGTGCCTTGTATTCTTAGAGAGAAGAGAAGCATGCTCCTCACTTAGCAAGATGGCTGTTAGAATAGTTATAGTTAGAAACCTCCCATGTACCCTTCCCTTCTAGTTAAAGAAATAGTTTTTTTTCATATAGTAACATAAGAGGTATCTCTCATTATAACAACCAAAAATCATCTGCAACAACTGATCCAACAAAGATCCCCAACATTAAAGTATCTGGTTGTGAGTTTAATCCTCCGCTTCTCCTGCTGGGAGAACAGCCAAGCAATATAACTTTGGGCAAGCTGCGTGGCAAACCCATCCTGTGTACTCTCTACCAAGAAAACTCTGAAAAGGATCGCCCTAATTCAGAATTGACTTGACGGCACATCATCATCATCATCATAATCAAGCTTGCACTTTTGTAAGACCACAAATTTCTCCACTATCCTTTCTAAGATTTTGATTATTATATACTAAAGGATGCCAAAGTATTGTTCTGCTATATATCTTTAAGAGTAATAGTTCTGGGAGGATTACTCAGCCGTCCACCGTATTGTTATGGACCACCCTTTTTTATTTATTACTGCTTCCAATATGGACGGGTACAATTATGCTTGCCCACTTATGAATTACAGGAATAAACAATGCCAGGGATCCAATACACGAAACCAGAAGGAACAGCCATAAGAACACACGGTCCAGCACCTGAGCTGCAAATTTCCAGTCTTCCACGACCTAAAGGAGAAGAAAATAACGTCAGAACGTCATCTTAAATGTGCCCACAATCAGATAATGGCAGGATTCATATTGCTCTTTACAAAACCCAAGTGTTGTTCACCATGGCTAATTGTGGCTAATTGTCAAGGGGCAAGAGCTTATCTTGGTTGTGCAGGTGGGCACAGGATCGCGTTCAACTGACTGAATCAATTTTAGAAGTGTGCTTTTTTAAAAGGCCCCACCTGGCAAATTGATGAAAACTTGCTTTAATTGATTTCACCTTTGCGTCTGGTGAACAATAGCACCTAGAGTAAATCAATTTAAATGATGCTTAAATATGGCTCTTATGGCCAGTATGACCGCAGCCAAGTGTCGCCAATCCAGAGTCTATAAAACAAGGTCATAATTTTAGATCCACATGAAATTCTCCTTTAAAATATTCTGAATTCGACACAATAAATAAAAGCTATATAAAATGGAATGAAGTTATATAAATGCAAAGTGTTAACTAAGTTGCAATCCTGAAAACACTGCAGAATGTTTGAAAATATATTTTGATAATCACCATCAGTGGGCATGGAACATTTCAACTCTGATTTCAGAGGAACTGTAAAAAAAAAGTAAGTTATGGGGAAATTCCAAAGGATTTGCCACTGTGCAAATATGTTCAAGAGGTAAAGATAGAAAGTGCTTATCCTATGCTTTTCATTTTTTTTAAAAAAAAAGTTAATTTGGGCATTTGTTCTTATATCTAATACTCAGCGGTTCCAGAACAAGGCTTTGACTTACACAACACAGCTTCCAATAAAAAAAAAAGTCTTTGGTCATTCTTGTAGAGTTCACACCCAAGGCCTAAATCTTATGATTAACCCCACCTGGAAAAGGTTCCCTGAACTGGCTACTAACTGGTACATCAATGCACATGGCTGTGTCAATGTGCTATTCATCAACCACTCTTGATACCATAAGTCTGCTCTACTTTGGCCTGGAAACTATATTTATGGCAAATACTTTAAAATCCAGACAAGTCAAAATTGAAATTCCTTAAGGCACGGCCCACTGTAAATCTTTTACATGGTGAGATATGATCAAGTCATGTCTGAGACAGGCCAACACAAATAGGATTTCAGAGGTGCCATGTTTAAAGAGTAATTATACTGGCCCGTTTCCTTGTCTAAGGGGGCATATGAGCTCACATATCCTGATCCACAACATCACACTAGCTTTCAAGAAAGAGACAGCTCATCAAACAAACAGGTCAGGATTCTATTAAGGAATGAGCGATGCTCCTTTTTCACACTTCCAACCCCCCAAGAGTTGAAGACACCATAGCTAATTCACACACCTCACGTACTTCATTCTCCTTAGCGATGTGCCTTGTAATGTACCGGATAGAATTCAGGGCTGCCTCCAAGGTGTTTCGAGAGAGCTCAGACCCGCTGCCGTTGCCGGCTTCCTCCTCAGGGGGAAAAGTACCGGTCGACGTGGCTTCTCATGCACAGAAGTTTGGGAAGCTGGTGGAGAAATATTTTGCGGACCCAAGGCGCCATGGTGTTGTGGGTCGACGAAGACCGGTGATGGACGTTGATCGCAAAGACGGTGATGACGATGGACAAGGTCACGAAAATCATGGTGAAGACCAAATACTCCCCAATCAGGGGTATGACTTTAGAAGACGAGGGGATTATTTCCTCAATGACGAGGAGGAAGACCGTTAAAGACACCAGCACTGAGGTGCACAGAGAGATTTTCTCACCCTCGTAAGACGGGAGGTAGAAGACCAGGACGGTTAAAAACGACAGCCCTATACAGGGTATAATGAGGAACAAGGTATAAAAGAGAGGCAAGCGCCTAATTATAAACGAGTAGGTAATAAAAGGATACCAGCAACACCCATCAGTTTTGTTTCCTTTGATCCCTGTGGCCGAGACGATTTCCCATTCGCCGTTGTCAAAAAAATCTCTCTTGTCCACTTCTTCATCCACTAGAATGATATCAACTTGGGCGCCATCGTAGGTCCAGGAGGCGAATTTCATAGAGCAGTTCTGGAGGTCAAAGGGGAAATAAGTGACATCAATGGTGCAGGAGCTTTTGTAGTTGGCTGGTGGAGTCCAAGCGATGGTCCCATCATGCCTCACCACGGTTTTGGTGGAGGTTCCTTCAAAGCGGCCATCTGCGCTGAAAGGACAGACAGTGAGGAGCTGTTAGACATGGGACTCGCTCTGATATTTTCAGAAGGTTATTGGGGCAATCTCAGTTTGTTGTCTTTTTTTTACTAAATATATGCACACATCCTTTTCTCTGGTGATAAAAGTTCTTTGAAAATGAATGGCTGGCCAGAATCCAGCTGATAATTAAAGGTCTTTAATTATAAAAACCCACTAAAGAGTTAAAGGCAAGGGTTTGAATAATTGTGTGTCTGCAATGGTGCCACACGTGCATCACAGCTACAAAGAAAGTAATCGTATTTTTGCAGCTCCGCAGAAGGAAAAGGGCTGCAAGCTCCAAAGGGAGAAACTTAGTTTTTCCCACCATCTTAGGTTATGGTGGTGAACCCCCGGCACCAGATAAGCTGGACCACAACTGCCAGAATTCTAAGCCTGTTTTGGGAGGTGAAAAATATTTGTGCGGAGTTGCCTGGCTCTCAAAACTTGTTTTTGTTGTTTTTCTTTCGCCTCCGCCTATTTTAAGAGTATACCAGGAACCAAAACCGGGGCTCGGAGCAAGCTTTCCACGCAGAGGAGGAAGGGAGCTTCATGGATCCGTGTCTAACCCTAACCCCCCTCCCTCCCCTAACGCCTGTCAGAACAAGGAAGTGCCCAGGGGGTGGGGACGGAGGAACAGCAATCACAGACCTCCTCAACATCGCTGGGACAATTTCAGGGCCATTGATCTTCGTGTTCAAAGGATAAAGAAATAATCCACCTTTTGCAGTGCAGCTGAAGGAACATTTTTTCCAGCCCAAAGGGGAAACCAGTTTATCACCATCATCCTATACCTATTTTGGTGAAACTTCGGCGACGGTCTTTTCCGTTCTCCTCAATGCCCAGAATTTGCCTGTCTTGCCAATGACAAATACAGTTGTGGCAAAAACTCAAGGAGTGTGATCTGCTCGGACCACTATTTTTTCACCACCTCATAAATACGAGACACTGCTTAGAACGGCATTGGCCCAGAAGGGATACATGTTATCACCCTTCCAGTACCCTAACCCTAACCCTAAAAATAACCCTTTCCCTAATTTGTCAAAGTAGGCCCAGTGGGTTATCAATTAGATCACAGACCTCGGCCACATAGCTGGGACATTAGCTCAGGGCCATTGTCTTTATTTATAGGATAATTACAGTCTCCACGGTTATACCTTCAGCCCCCTCCATTTTGCTTTCTCCCAAGGGCATTCCAGCTTCCCTATAGCAGTTTTTTTCAAACAATGTTCCGAACGCACTTTTCCGTTCTCCTCTATGCCCAAGATTTGCCTGGTGTGCCATCCAAAAAGCTGCAATAATATCAACTTTGTGTTCATCTGCTGGAGGCCCAGGTTCACGCACTGAATAAAGTACGAGACATTTTTCATATTCATTGGCCCAGCAGATACATAATAAATTAATCCAGTAATCAATACTTTCTTTGTGTTTGGAAAATACCTATTCAAGAGAATTACTTTATATATAGTCAATATTATGCAGAGATAAATTTTGAAGCAACATTGCTGAATAGGTGGTGTGCCTCGATATCTGATTTTCAGTAAACGGTTGGGAGTTCCTTTGCCCCCCGGTGCTCTGAAAAACACTGGTCTATAGCAGGCATGTCCAAACTTTGGCCCTCCTGATGTTTTGGACCACAACTCCCAAAATTCCAAGCCTGTATCTCCAATGGCAAAGGACTGTGGGAGTTTTGGTCCAAAATATCTGGAGAGCTGAAGTTTGGACATGCCTGGTCTATAGGATCCTTGATCCCATAGTCTATATAGGATCATTCCAAGCTCTGCAATTCTAAGGCTATTAGTAAATTCTCCGACTTCAGAGATGGCAGAATAAAACCTATCAAGCTATTTGTTCCCTCAGGACCCTTGTATAACAAGTGGGTTGTTTAACAGAAAATCCGCTTAAAGGAAAAAAAAAAATTCTAGAGATAGGGGGAAATCGCTTAACAGAATTGCCTATGGGACAAATCCGTACAACTGAAAAACAGTCGCGATTAGGGATTAATCCATTTTCAATGCATTCCTATGGGAAATTTGTACAAAGGAAAATTTGCTTAATATAATTTCATTTGGAACAAATTAATTCCTTTATACAAGGTGCCACGGTATATGTTTAGAATGGCAGTGCCTAATGGGAAGCAACATTTAATGCTTACTTGTCATACAGAACAATGTCAGGAATCCAAATGGAATCTGAAGGGACGCGGATTGATGTGATCCCGGCATAATCCTTAGGGTCCCACTTCAATTTTACATCTACCCATTCCTGTTGGGGGGGAAATAAAATTTTATTATTAAAAGTTTATCTTAATCACAAATGGCTACCTTGATATAGCTACTATCGAAGGCCACAGGTGCAGGGTTCTGTTATTCTCTCAAAACTACAAGATGGCTTAGACTTGGTAAATGCCAAGAGACCCATAATGGCTGTGAAACCACCTCCAAGAGGGCTTCTTTTTCTTGGTTTGCTCTTTCAGATGGACTTTATCGAGACCTCGTAAAGCTGAATAAAAAATAGGTTGAGCAATGATTTATCATTTCAGGTTGTATGAAAATAATTCAGCATGCTGCCTTCTAATTTTTTAAAAAGGCTATTTAATTCTAACTGACTAAAGAAACAAGTGTTTCTTCAGGTGCATTTGAGTTGCCTAGGCTAAAGTTTCTCTTCTCTGTACAGTAGGACCCCCATAGCTGTGGAATTAATCTCTACTGATTCACTTATTTACGGTTTGAAAAAATTACAAATATTAAAAGAAAAACCCTAGAAATATATATTTGTCAAGGTGAAGTTACCAGAACTGGCCACTAGAGGACGACAGAGTCCATGTTATGTATAATGTTCAATATCTTGGGTATTTTTCAGCATCTGCTTTAAATTGCTCCCCGTGGATACAGGGGCCCTTCTCTATAGTGCTGTCCTATAGCTGTCTACTCAGAAATAAGCCCCATTAAGTTCAGTGGGACATAATCCAGACACTTGTGTATTATAGGACAGTGATCTGAGTGGGCTGTCTCATAAAGAGGATCTCAGTGATCCAGTCCAGGGATGTACCGGTAGTTCAAACTTGCTCCTAATGTTCAGGTCCCTGTTTGTCTTGACTACAACAAGCAGCACATACCTGCTTCAACCACACGTTGGTGGTCATGAGCTGGTTTTTCTCATCCTGTTGGGAAACAAGAGTGAGGTATGATTTTTTTTAATGTGGTTCTCCCAAATCCAGTGCGCAATTCACAAAATACAGCATTTATTTCGCAGCTATCGTCAGGCTCAGAGGCAGCTCTAGGTTCATGGTAGGGAATTCAAATCACATCTTGAAGTTGCCAGGTTGTCAAGAGAACTACAGAGGAATAATCCTGGGTAAGTCTCGATTTGACTCCAAGGCCCAGACAGGACCACAGGGGAGACAGGCACTGACCGAGGCCCCTGATACTCCCTGTAGGAGGTGATCATTATTAAGCATTTGCAGAACATTTCCTGCAGAAAAGTCTGAAGGGCAGATCACG
Source organism: Phrynocephalus guinanensis (assembly GCA_037367245.1). NCBI lineage: Eukaryota > Metazoa > Chordata > Lepidosauria > Squamata > Agamidae > Phrynocephalus > Phrynocephalus guinanensis. Next base: position 20,818,887 of record CM074749.1, read on the forward strand.
CACAATCTATAGCTTTCTCTAGAGTGACTCTTTGACCAAAACAAAACAAAACAACAACAATAACAACAACAAAACCTCCTGTATTCTTTCGCCTCAAACAGATGTGCTCTTTAGGGCCGTTACTTCACGTCCATTTTGTGCCACAACAAATTATATTGTGTGATATAATTTGTTGCGGCCACGTGGTCGCACTTTATCGTTACAAAACGTACGTGACCTCACGGGGTAATGCCGCATCAAAGTGCGTTCTTGTTTCCTGGTTCAGCAAATACATGCTCTCTGCCGACACCTAGGGTCATGATTATTCTGTAAAGCGATACAGTGTTTGGAAATGAAAATCAGCTAAAAGGGCTGCAATTTACTCTTTGAAACAGTAACGGAGGGAACCCATCGTTTTGATATAGCTACTGAGTCTGAAAACAAAACAAAAAAATTCAGGGGATCTGAGTGGAGGGAAATAACCAAACGTGGATGATAATGGAAAAGATGCGGAACAAACGTTACCCCACTGTGCCTTGTACCGGTAGAAAAACCGCAACAAAACAGTGACAAGAAAAACACTACCCCTAGAGCAGGTACAACTTTAGTGTGCTGAGCTGTGCTTCAGGGGGCGTGGTCACACTTTATTTTGAATATAGCACGACGGACATGGGGGAACAATTTTATATTCCGCAACTCAGCGAGAGCAACAAACTGGATGTGAAGTAACAGCCAATGTTGCATCTGACAAATAAGTTCTTTGTGCTGCAACAAATACATATAAAAATCCACCAAATGCTACTAAAGGAGCAGAGTGTCTAACATACCACATCCACCAGCTGTGAAATCGCCAGGCCAAATTTCACTTTGATTGTCTCGTTCAAGCGTTCGACTGGGCGAACCCATCTTTCGTAGTCTTCGAATAAATGCTTAAACAAACGGTCTTCACTTTGAGCAATAAAGGAAGGTTCTGAGGAACCTGGAAACAAAGAGAATAATTATATGATATGCCCCATTGTGCTGACGCACAAGTGCATAGGCACACCTGATGCCCAATTTAAATTATTTTTGTTAACATGCTTATTACTGGCTCAATGAGCCAACAAAAGTAAACTTCTGTGAAAGGACTTATGTTTGTCATGTGCACATTTGTTAAGAATGAAAGAGCATAGGTATAAAATTATCATATATACATATATTATATAAGCATCCTCATATATATATATAAGAATTCACACATACTGCATATAATCATAGATGTAGAAGGAAAATGAGGCATTATTAATATTGATATTGTTTCCTTTCATTCATTCATTCATTCATTCATTCATTCATTAACTGTATTAATTAATTAATTAATTATTAATCCAGTTAGTTAGTTAGTTAGTTAGTTAGTTAGTTAGTTAGTTAGTTAGTCTATAAATTGCATTTCTGCCCTGCCTTTTTACCACTAGTTAGTTCTTAAAGTGGTACACAATCATCATAAAAAGCCGAGCAAATCCAGCGTCAATCACAGAATCATTAGACTGACTCATATAAAATCAAACATGGCTACAAAAAACATTTGATTGATTTATAAACAGCTCAGGTCCCACAATTAATGGAACAACATTATAACAAACATGTCTTTGGACCCTTCCTGAAGGCAGCAAGTGTGGAAATCCACGGCTATTTTAAAGGGGGGGGGACCTTCCACAATCCAGGAGGAACTGGGGATAAAATTTTCTGCTTTCCTGGTCAGTTGCCTCTCTGTATCTGAGTGCACTCTTAAGTGGGCCTCTTCGGCAGTTCTGGCTGCTCACTCCATCCCAGAACAGTAAAATAAGGTGACAGTCCCGTGGAGATCATGCAGGAGACTCTCTTTCAGACTCTGCTTCCGCCCGTACCTCCCTATAGGAACACTTCACAGCACTGGGCCACCTTAGTGTTCTAGGTATTTATTCCAGAAATTTAGCCCATGACGGGGACTGCCAGATAACCTGGCACTCATCTCTGCTTCCAGGAATGAACCATGGCTCCTTGCCACCGTGTTTGGCCACCTTTTGTCTTCCATGCCACTGGATCTGCGCAGCTGGGCTGCAAGCATGAAAACAAAAGTGTGACGATAATGGAGAGAGGCAAGTGAAGGAACAAAGCATACCCAGGAGGCAAAAAGGAGCAGTTCAGCCCCCAGAAGTACAGCAGGACCCTAGTATCTGCTGGGGGATTGGTTCCAGGCCTTCCCATGGATAATGAAAACCGTGGATAAGAGAGAAACCTCCCCCCCCCCCCAAAAAAAAACCCTGCTGTGTCATGACAATAGCTTGCTTTATGGCTGCTGTTTTGCAACAATAGCTTGCTTTGTGGCTGCTGACTTATTTATTTAAATTTTTTTCCTATGCCAACCATGGATTACTGAATCAGTGGATACAGGGGTCCTTCTGTATATACGAGAGAAAAGTCTGGTGAAACGTCAGGAAGAAAAAACTTCCATAACATGGCCAAACAGCCCAAAAAACTCACAACAGCTACCAGATCCCGGCCGTAAAAGCCTTCAAGAACACAAGGCAACAGACATTAACGCCATGTGGAAAAACCTTCTTCCACGATATCAGGCTTGCAGCCAGCACTTCTAGGCATCTCAGAAAGAAGCCCTCTGCCGTCAAAATGGCAACCCCGGAGATTCTGGTGGTTATTTATGATGCTATCTGAGCAACTTTGAAGCAGCAGCAGAGAGGGGGAATTGCAACTTTCTGCTAAGTTTGGCCCACCTGCAAAATTGATCATGACCGTGCCCAAACAACTGGAAAACCTGAACATTTACGGCATGTAAGCCTCAGCAGCCTACCCACCAGGGCTACAGCCGCCAAGAAGATTTTGCAAGCTTAGCCACGAAAGGACGGCCAATCCAAGTAATACCTGAGCATTTAAAGAATGCCCTTTCACACACACACACACACACACACACACACACACACACACACACACACACCTATCTGCCATGGGCTTCCTCTCCTTTTGCCGTGTGCCCCGCTCAGATAAGCAGAGCAACGGCCCCTTCAGAGTTATTTGGAAAGTGCTTGACATTTCGTAAACATGGGTCCAGCCAAGTGCAATTATGCAAACCTTGGCTTCCCGGGCTGGCTGGCAAAATTCCTGACAAAAAACAGCGATCCTGCTGGCAGAGAGTGTGTTGTGCCAAAAGAGAGAGAGAGAGAGAGAGAGAGAGAGAGAAACCCATCTGTAGGAGAGTGCCCCTGACTGGGGGTTTCAGCCACCATCTGTTAAAAGGATGCAAATTTATGCTTCAATAAGCAGACTGGACCTCTACATGTTGATTCTAGACGAAACCCATCTGAATTTCTAGGGCTTGGAGGTCCCGTGTGCGTAAAATGATAGCCATCATTCTGCGATGTCAGGTTGATTCTGACTTAGAGAGACCCTTTGTAATGGTTTCCTAGGCAGAGAGTACTCAGAAATACAGTGGTACCCCGACTTAAGAGCAGCTCGACTTAAGAGCAATTTGATTTAAGAGCGGAAAACTGTTGGCATTTTAACTGTCGCCTTACAAATTTTAGATATGGTCTGCTCGACTTACAATTTTTTTTCTTTTTTAACTTATTTCTTTAATTTTTTTATAGGTATCCCGACTTAAGAGTAGTTCGACTTAAGAGCATGCACTTGGAACAGATAAAATTTGTAAGTTGAGGTACCACTGTAGTTTACCCTTCTTCTTGGGCTGCGCAACTTGTTCAAAGCTACGACACAGGCTGGCTTCCCTCCCCAGGAGCGCCAGCGGTGAATGGAACGCCTGACCTCTGGCCTTGATGCTCCACTCTTTGGCTTAACCTCTGCAAGGATACAAGGCAGATGTGTCATTTGGAAACAGAGGGTTTTTTTCGTCTTGATGTCCCAAAACCAGAATCGTATGATTGCTGATGATGGAAGAAAGGACCCAAGGAAGTCAAGGAAATATGCAAATTGGGTCTGGACATTGCGTCATGGCAACGGGACTTCGTTTCTTGAGAGATCGAAACATTTGGCTGCTCACCCAAGCAGCTTCATCAGCTTGGATGAGCAGCGAAACGTTTCGGTCTCTCAAGAAAAGAAGTCCAGATAACCTCACCTGGATAACTGGGAATCTTCACAGATATACACGTCAGGTGTAAAACAGTGAATGCACACACACACACACACACACACACACACACACACACACACCTGCAAAAGTGCTGAAATCCTCCCTGCAAGAAGAAAAGAAGGATGGAGGATGGCAGGTTCAGACTCTAATGCAGGCATGCCTAAACTTCAGGCCTCCAGATGTTTTGGACCACAACTCCCAGAATTCCAAGCTTAGATTGCAAATGGCAAAGGACTGTGGGAGTTGCGGTCCAAAACATATGGAGGGCCGAAGTTTGGGCATGCCTGCTCTAATGAGACCCTGTTCGGGTTATGAACAGAGTCAGGTTATGATTCTGTTGAAACTCTATTCAGGTTAAGAGTCACCATGCAAATATGTGCAAATGAGTCCCTGCCTTCAGGCGTCCAGCAAAGCAGCAGATGATGCGCCCGACAGGGTTGCGTGCAAGTCCCTTTCATTTATAGCTGCATTGCACTCAACACTGCCCGGTTATGGTGCCAGTGATACAAGACCAAATGGTCTCTCAGCTCCTTTGGAAATGTAGACTCTCAGCTTTCACGGGGATCATTGCAGACGTACCCACCTAAGCACTGGCATTTCTGGAGAGCCCAGCGTTATATAATCACTGGCTTTCTGATTTCTCTGCTGCCTGATGAAAAATTTACATCACCTGCGGTACATGCAAGGGTTCAAGACAAGTCGTTGGCCTGTGGAAGCATAGGCTGTCTCGACTCAGTTGAGCACAACCGTCATGCTTGCCTTCCTCTTTTCTTTAAAAAAACAAACTGGAATGCCGGAAAAGAATTTGCAATTTAAACCAGTCTGTTTGAGCCCAAGAGCGCATGCATTTGACAAATAAAAATAGGACTCGACGCGCCCGACTAATCCCCCTGCAAACCATCGACTTTGTACAGCTAAGCTTTGATGCAGCAAAACACAAGTATTACAGGAAGCCTCCGTGCTTTCCTCCTGAATCCTTCTAATGCAATTTGTAAACTTGCCCAAATCATTTCAAATCAAGAGGTGGGGCCACCACTTCAGTTGGATACCTCTATTTAGGAGCCCCTTATTGTCACGAAATTTGACTTGAGGCAACTACGACCACTGATAAGATCCGTGCCAGCTTTTTATAACCTTCTTCACCATTAGAGCACAACTTACAAAGACCTTTCCATTCAACCACTGGGATGGAAAAGACACGCTTCTTTTCTTATTCAATATTATGCATTAAATATTTTAACATGATAAGGGTGACCGCCACGTCAAACAAAATTTTGACCAAGCGGAAAGTCACCAAACTCCTACTTAACTCTATAGTTAGATGGAGTTCACTTAGGGCGTTTATACACGACCCTTAAGCTGCGCTGCAAATGGCTCCCAGCTCCGGAGCTTAGAAATGTTTCCCCACCAGCTCCGGAGTTTAGAGAAAATTAAGTGTGACCACGCCCCCATAAGCGCGACCCAGCGCACCTTTCATGTACTTGCTCTCAGCAGATGAAAATTCCTTGATGCGGATAAGAGTGCCGGGCTCTCCTTGCTTGTCTGTTGTTTTTTTGCCTCCCGCCCCTTTAAGAGCCCCTTGAGAAGGAACCAGGAAGTAACGGGGCTCGTGGCAATGTTGACCGGCACCGGCAGGTTAGTAAAGGCTTCTTTTGTCCTTTTTCCCCCTCCCTCCCCTCACGCCGAAAGGAGCAGGAAGTGCTGAGGGGTGGGGACGCAGGAACAGAAACGAACCCCCAAGATCTCTGGTCCGAATTTAAGGGACCAGCGGATCTTAGGGGTCGTGTGAAAAGGCCCTTACTCTGGAAATATGCACCACAGAATCATAGAACTTTCGAGTTGGAAGGGGCATAGAAGGTCACGGAGTCCAACTCCCTACTCCAATGGTGGCGAACCTTTGGCACTCCAGATGTTTTGGACCACAACTCCCACAATCCTTTGTCATTGGCAGTCTAGGCTCAGAACTCTGGGAGTTGTGGTCCAAAACATCTGGAGTGCCAAAGGTTCACCACCACTGCCCTACTCAATGCAAGAATACAAATAAAAACATACCTTCTAAATGGCTGCCCCTTTCATTGTGTTTACAGCATATTCAGTGTGATCTTACAGGATCAGCGGGCACGATTATATATGTTTTGCCCCGTATTGCATATTTTAAGTGTACTTCTGCCTCCAAAACTATTCTGTCCTCCTTTCTGAACGAATAATCTTCCCAGAAGCCAGGAAAGCATATATTGCCCCTCAAATATATAGGAAGCCCAGGCAGTAATAATAGATTTACAACATCCTTACAAGAAAAAAGCAAAAGCAAAATGTGCACATCCAACTACCTCTACTATTTCAGTATATAGTAGTGGAGGGGATTAGTTTAGCTGTGAAAAACAAATGAGCAAAAACACACCCAAAAACCTAATGTGTTTTTATATAGTGATAGCAAAACTGCTTCAAGTTTTTTTTAATCATCTTCCCTGTCCTCTCTACAAAGCAGAATGGTAAATCAGTTTAATATGTGATTGATACAACTCTCTGCATTCTTAGATAGATAGATAGATAGATAGATAGATAGATAGATAGATAGATAGATAGATAGATAGATAGATAGATAGATAGATAGATAGATATAAAAGGAATCTAAAGAATTTCCTGCTAATCTCTGCTTTTGCCTATATCCCCAGGGTTGCTTGTAATGGTGTTCAAAAGCCGTGACTGTGCTTGACATCAGATTTAAACCCTTTGAAATCACTGGAACTGAAGAAAACCATCCATGCCAGAGACAAGAGAAAAACACATTGTCTCCACATCTATTTAAATCCTGCTTAGAGCATTCCCTCTCATCTCATCCTTCTGGAGCGGGGAGGGCAATGCTTGTTTTTATATTTGGAAACCCTGCATTGTCCGTCTGTAAGCTATAAATGGCTGTGCCGAAGTTAGCTTAGAACTGATACAAAGGAAGTTTTTTTTTGGAAAGCCAAGGAAAGGTGTGTATGTGGCAGTGACGGGTGGTAGACAAGCAACATCTTAGGGAGAGAGGAAGAAATGAGATCAGATCAAAATCACATCTCAAGAAGAGGAAAAGAACTTTTAAGAAGCACTCTGTTTTCGGCTGACCTGGGCAAACTGACCCCACACTGGCGAGATGCAGGAGTATACAGGAACCGAATGCATCAATGCTGCCCCTGAACTTTTAAGATGCCTTTAAAGTTTATCTCTCTTTTCTCTATTAGAAACCCCAAATAAAGCAAAATCCAGTGGATTTGTACCCAAGCAACCACCCAGTGTAAAGGCAGTTTAATGCCTAAGGAAGTCATCTCATGGGCACGGACGGTTATTATTAACAAGCGTAGACTTACTATTTCTAACCGGTAGATGCCTTGATTTCATTTTTTAAATCTTCACCCTACAAATCCAAGGCCTGTACGACTGCACTCTGATGGCCCCCCTGAGGCTGCAGCCCAGAACCTACTTGGGATCAAGTCACAACAATCATCATTCTCATCATCTTAGAAGAGATATAAGAACATAAGAACAGCCATGCTGGATCAGGCCAAACGCCCACCTCATGCAGGCACCCTGGGGTTCGAACTCTTAACCCCTGGCTCTGCAGACAGGGATCTAAACTGCTGAGCATCCCAGCCCTTTTCTGGAGGCTAGATTGGACGCGCCTACCACCGCCCATTTAAACTGGGATCCCCTGGGGGCCCCATGGAAAACCAGTAGGCATGACTGCCTATAGGCGGGCCAAGACAGGAGGACAGTTGACCCTGACCGGATCCCTCCATGATGTTGTGTCTTGAGATGGGGGTCCCTTAACCCTGCCGCAGTGGTGACAATAGCAACACCAAAGAGCAGGGGCATGGTGGCATTTGACTTTAACAGCACAGTAGGACCTAGTGAGTACGTGGACGGGAGACCACCAGGGAATACCAGGTGCTGCAGGCGTCTGGGGTGAGGAACTGGCAAGCCACTCCAGTATTCCTGCCGAGAAAACTCCCTATTGTTTGCCGCCATCTTGCCCCCCGCTGCCCTTGTCTGGTGGCCCGGCTATTTTTAGCTTTTAGCATTTTATGTTTTTATTATGTTGTTAGCCGCCCAGAGTTCCCACTGGGAAGATGGAGCGGGATATAAGTACTTAAATAAATAAATAAATAAATAAATGGACATGGAGTCACAAAGAGTCGGTCACGACAATAAGGATGCAACACACACGCACACATCTCTTGCATCCATCGCCCTGCCAACGACAACCTCCCTGGATAACTCGCTGGTGGCAGAACGCAAGACATCCAGAATTATTCAGGCTGGGTTGAGGAAGGGAAAGGCAAAACTCCAGATTCTGAGCGGATCATCTAATTAGGTCCCCTTCACTTCGGTTGGTCTCCTGGACTTGCGCTTGAGTCCTTATTAAGCTACCTGGAGTAGGAACTGGCAAGCCACTCCAGTATTCCTGCCAAGAAAACTCCATGGACATGGGGTCACGAAGGGTCGGTCACGACTGTAAGGACGCAACACACACACCAGTAAAGTAAACTCCATGGACATGGGGTCACGAAGAGTCGGTCACGACTGTAACGACGCAACACACACACCAGTAAAGTAAACTCCATGGACATGGGGTCACGAAGAGTCGGTCACGACTGTAACGACACAACACACACACCAGTAAAGTATACTCCATGGACATGGGGTCACGACGCAACACACACACCAGTAAAGTAAACTCCATGGACATGGGGTCACGAAGAGTCGGTCACGACTGTAAGGACGCATCACGCATGCACGCGCGCACGCACACACATACACACTAATAAACCGGGCTGGACCAGGTCTTCCAAGAAATACGGCTCAGCATACGCGTAGGCAAACTCGCTTTGAAAGCGCATTCCCACGACCCTCAAGCCGATCCCAACCCCTTAAAAAGCACAGTTGCTTTAGAAACACACACACACACACACACAGACACACAGACACAGACACACACACACACACACACACACACACACACACACACACACACACACACACACACACACACACACACACACACACCAGTTCCCACCATCCTCCACCCGGGATGGGAGTTGTAACCCCTTCCCATCCTGCACCCCACCCCAAAAAAGAAGCTCATAACTCTGCAGGAGAGGTCCGCTGGCGACGGTTCTCCCCCTTACCGGGATAGGGAGCTCCTTCTCCGTCGCTGTCGGTTCTTTCCAAGAAGGAAGGGAGGAAGAAGAGGAAGAGGAGGAGGAGGAGGAGGAGGAAGGCGCCTGGCCGCCGCCGCCGCCGGATCCCCGCCATCGCTGGGCGACGCCGAGAAGCTCCCGTCTCTTCCACGCCTGCAAGGCGGAGAGGCAAATAAAAGAGAGAGACCCAGCCGGAGAACCGCGCGACCGCGCCTAGGACGCACCGCGAACCCCCCAAAGGAGAGCCACGGGCGGAGGGGGGGGGATGCCATCGCTCAAGGGCGGAGCCAGACGAAGGCCACGCCCCCAGGGGGGAGGGGGAGGGGAGGGGAGGCATGGCCCAACCCCCCCCCAAACAAACTAGCTTTCGCCCCCTTTTTCCCACCAGGGGAGTGTGGGGCATGGGATCCTGGCGGCCCCTTGCCACTGGCAAAGGACAGTTCAGCACCTTGGAGAGATCCCCCCCATCCCTCCGATGCAACCTGGAAAGCCTGGAATGATACCGCTTCCCTCGTGGGAAATCCGGAGCCCCCACCAGCCCTCGATCCTATTTCTCCCCCACCCCCACCCCCTTCTTTTTTTTTTTTGCGCCATCCTATATCCCACGTTGTTTTAAATTGATTTTAGTGTTCTGATCCATTGGGTGTGTTTTGTATTTGTTTATCTGATGAAGCTGTTTGGATGAGCAGCGAAACGTTTCTATCTCTCAAGAAAAAGAAGTCCAGGAGCCAGGACTCAACTTCCAGGTAAACTCACCTGGAGGACTGAGAATCTTCAGACATTTTGCATTCGTTTGTGTAGCGGAACTGTATGGATTCTCTTGTTGCGAACCGAGCAGAGTTCCTCTGGAAAGTTGGGCGGTAAATAAATAAATAAATAAATAAATAAATAAATAAATAAATAAATAAATAAATAGCATGTATAGGACTAGACGTGGCCAACACAGGTGGAGCCAGGGTTAATAATTTGGAACATTCAGAGTAGCAGGCCTCTGGCATCATTATTTTATTTTATTTATTTATTTATTTTCAAATTTATATATCGCTCCTTCTTCCCAAGAGGGAACTCAGGGCGGTTCACATAAAAATATAAAAGATTAAAAGGTGGCAAAGAACAGTAGCAGTCACAGTAACAGTCCAAACACACATAAGTATCTGTCTGTGGAATGAAAGAATGAAGATTATAAAGAGATTTATTTATGTACACTTTCAGTATTATGCAGTCCTACCCCCCACCCCCACCCCAGGGCTTCCACCCTCCTTCTGAGCTTAAGTGGATCCTTCAGAGAACCCATAGGAATGGCGGATTCTCCCGGGATCTATAATATATGGCTGCAAGATGTCTGTATGTCTGCATTGTAATGCAGAGCCCTTGAGTGTGGTTTGGACTTGATTGGGCGATTCAGAGCCGGCAAGCCTCACAAAAACCTTCCTCCTCATTTGTCTTGATGGGCTCATTTGCACCTTATGGGCTGATGAAACTGCTTGGTTGCTGTTTCGGAGTGTTGGGTGAAGGATGGGCTTTGTGGGCCAGGATTATGATCATCTGCACTTCCAGATTTGCTACTTTCCCTCTTGTATCAGCCCGGCAAGTGCATAGGTTAAGAGAGAAAGTTTCCTCTCTGTCCAGGCTGGTGTCTCTGGAGGTGACTGACAACCAAGGAAGAGGGTTTAAAGGAGGGTGCCATATTTTTAAATCTGCTTCGGTGTGATTTTTTAAATTGTTCCTTCCAGTTTTGGAGCTGGCCAGAGAACTCAGCAAGTCCCCCATTCGGCTTAGGCAGAGCTAATTCAGCCTGGGTGGCCCTGGGCAGGCTGCACTGTTCCTGAAACAGTCTCCAGAAGAGGGGAACAATAAATAGCTTACTCTATGCCTAGAGAACCCTGGAAAGCATTATGGTAAACGGGATGGGCATGGCATCAAGCAATGGCTATTCTTCCTTGTTGCACCATATGTTTCTTTACTTTAAGTATTACAATGCATTGTACCCTAAACTACTTTTACCTTTTCCCTCTCCTCCAAACCCCTTTGAGTTCCTCTATTGGCAGTTTGGCCAGGCAACTTGAGTGCCAGCGGTTGGCCAGCTAGCAGCTGCTCGCCATGTCCGAGTCCCTGACCCGTTTCCTCTAAACCTTTCCCTTTAAACCTGAGTTGGCCTGAACCGCCCTTCCGGTGAAGGTCAAACTCAAAAGGACAATTGCTTTCCAACACCTCTTCACCTGCAGGGCTGACAGAAGACCTGTGGCCACCTGTCACAACTGGATGAGCTCCTACCAGCACAAGCCTCTTATACCTAAGAAGGTGGGATAATGTCTGGATCTGACTTACTCTGGATCTTAGGGCCTCAAGAAGATGAGCTCCTTAGAGAGTAACACTATAAGACAAAAGCAATGGTCCTCAGCCCTGAGTAACCCAAGTGTTCTTGGACTAAAAATCCCAGAAGCCTTCACCAACAGCTCTGCTAGACAGGACTTCTGGAAGCTGTAGTCCAAGAACATCAATGGTTATGTCTAAGAACAGTCAACCATCAAGCCAGTCCAGTTAGGCCAAGGAGAGAACCCAAGAACCATGCTCAATTGGCCAAAGAGCCTCCTTCTTGATCTCTCTCTTTTGACCCAACCGGGATGGCTTGAGAGTTGACTGTTCTTGGACGTAGCCATTCAAACTGTCATAGGATTCTCTCTGGTAGACCTCAGCATTCCCCCCCCCCCATCAAATTTAGAGCTCATTTCCCTTGACTTATTTATCCATGTCAATACCTTGGTTCTACTTTTAGGCCAACATATTTCTATCATGCTCTTCCAGAACGGAACTGTCTCCAGGCAGAGATTAAGCAAGCTGTATCCTCCCTCAGAATGTGAAAGTTTATTTAAACAATTGCAGAATTGGAAAATGTCACAGACAAGCCAGCGTTCTGTTCCTGCTGGTGTGGCATTCCTCAACGGTAAAGAGTTAGGTCAAGGATCTTAATATGCTGGTGAATAGACGGATGGATGTTGGGTGTCTTAAATTAGAAGTCACAATGTCAGCTCTGAAAAAAGCAATTAATATGCTAATTTGTGTCAAAGGATATTTTAGCAGGCAACGAGATGCACTTGATCATACAAGACAAAGCCATAAACCTTGATCCTTGGCTTCTTTAGAACCGTTTCACAAAAGTAGCGCTTGGGAATTATCAACTCCACACATAAAACTTCATTATTGAATGCCTTTGTCAGGCAATTATAGAAGAAATGCCTGACGTGGAAGAACATGTACTTCTCAAATGAATGTTCCGAATTCGTACTGCCCACAAATCATCAGGTACATTATAAAAAATATGCTTATGTGAAATATTTTGCAGTAGATGAGCAATACAGAGTTTGAGTGTGAATATAAAGCCAACAATCCTGAGGCACTGTCAGTAAAAGTGAAAAATCTATCCAGTGCTTGTGGTTTTTTATTATAGAACATTCCAATCAATATCCCAAGCTACTGTAAGAATATATGGGGGAAGAAAACATTGTGTAACCATTTTCTTATTTAGGCTGTGTCTAATTTCAGTTACTGAATCACAGACCTGCATAACCTGAAGTTCTTATTATTTAGATCAAATGTTCTGACTAATGAAAAATGAATCATTTGGAGGTGTGAACTAATCTAATCCACACAATATCCTATGCCTAAAGGTATAGTTCCAGGATGGACATACAGTAGGACCCCCATATCCACTCATTCATTATCCACTGATTCAGTTATCCATGGTTGGCAGAGGAAAAATAATAATGCAGCAGCCACAAAGCAAGCTATTGTCACAAACAGCAGCCGTAAAGCAAGCTACTGTCAGGAAACAGCAGTTTGGAGGTGGATGGGCAGACGTTCTCTCTTATCCACAGTTTTCATTATCCACAGGAAGGCCTGAAAACAATCCCCAGCGGATACCGGGGTCCTACTGTAAATAGCACATGAAGGCAAAAGTCTTGATCAACTTATTGTAATTCTTTAAAACAAAACTTACAATACAGTGGTTCCTAAACATGGCTCCCCAGATGTTTTTCAACTGCATTGGCCAGAAATCCTAGCCTGCAAAAGGCTGTGGTGAAGACTCCTGGGAGTTTTAGTCCAAGAACATCTGAGAAACCAAGGTTGTGCCATTTCAGAATGGAAGCCCATTTTGAAAGAAATAGGTCAGTAATTTTTTTAAAAAGTGTTTTCAAATCCTCCTTAGCCAGACCATCTGGGTCTTCCTGGGCCTGAGGAAAGTTCACTTCTAAGAATCAAGAGTTTTGTACAAGACTAATGTACACATATCACCAATGGTTTTATTTTAGACTGGCTTGGTCCGAGAGAACATTTGCGGTTTGGTAGAGCCTAAAAGAAAAAGACTGAAGATTGGGGAGAGTGACATGACGATAACAATCTCTTTGTTCTACTAAAACCTCATTCTTTCCCAAGCATTCCGAGATGCCGTCTACACATTAAATGCAAAGAATCTGAAATTACTAATTAGCTATTCAGTTCTGAAATAAATATCCGACTGATAATACTTTTCTAGGAAGGAGAAAAATTTAAAAGGTCAGGGGAGCAATTAGAATTTAATGTTAAATCTGAAACTCTGTACTCACTTAATCAGGGAGCTCATCTCACCACATATCATAAAACTGGAGAGACACACACAGGATTCTACCAGGTCTTTTAGAAATGAATTTCTACGTAGGAGACATTGACAGTCAAGTTTTAAAACTTTTATTAGGTAATAAAAATAGAGAGAGGGGGAGAAGGATCAAGAAATCAGAATTCCGTGGAATGGGGCTGCGGACTTCCGTGGTACGCAGACACTGTTTGGACTACCAACAGTCTTCACAACCCCCTTCACCTCACCACTAAGGCAAGCATCCGTTTGCTGGCGCTGCCCCTCCACCACCTCCGAGGTGCCCTGCTCATTTATCTTTTTCTTTCTGTTCTTTTTCCTTCTTTTCCCGCTCTGCTTTGGCTTCCTCCTCTTCGTGCTTCTTGATCAACTCCTCCACTTCTTTTTGTTTCAAAACTCTTATGACCGTCTTCCCGTTCTCCCGCGTCAGGGTTGCAATCTCAACTGAAACACGGAGAATGGAGGTAGTGAATATGCATCAAAGCAAAGAGCAAAAGTGTTCTGCTTATATACCGCCCCATGCCACTTCAAGTAGTCTCTGGGCGGTTTTACAGTTTTTAATTAAAAGTATGCAGGCTACACACTTTCCTCTTCCTCTGAGAGATACTTGCCGACATCTTTGCTGCTTTTTATTTCATCTTAATTTTTATTCTTTTTATTTTGATACTGATGCTATCGTAACATTATACTGTTGTGAACCGCTCGGAGTTCCTTTGGAAGAGAGCCGGTATAGAAATACAACAAACAAACAAACAAACAAACAAACATAGAACTTTCACTACCATGTCTGCCTTTATCACGCACATCAACAACATGGAAAAATGGGGAGTAGACAACAGACCTACTAATTTTCAAAACATTTAAATTAAAACTGAGCAGCAATGCTCTGATTACATGGAAACAGAGCCTTTCCCAAGGGGGAAAATTAGAACACATTATGATAGGCTCTTGGGTGCTTACATAAATAGGCAGAGCTCACCTTTCTCTGCAGACAGCTTACTGACATCCATTGTTTTGTTCAGGACTTTGACCGCTAAAGCAAGGGCAGATTTCAAGGTCATTTCTCCCTCTCTGTAGTCTTGCTTCAACATTGAAACAGCTGACTATAAAAAAAAAGAGTGTCGCACATGACGCTGCAATTTTGCAGTAGTCTGTGCAGGGCTGTCAAACAGCAATGCCTATGAGTCAAAACGCAGCAGAGAGAACTTCTTTTACAGACCTCCCTTCCAACTTGTTATTTTCCAACAGTATAAAGCACAAAAGTCCAAACTTACAGCACTATTGTTTCCAATGCAAGTGGCCTTCCATCCACCGTAGTTTCCGCTAGGGTCGCTCTGATACAGCTGGAATCCATAATGTTTATCCCAGCCAATGTACAGCAGAGAAACACCGAAAGGACGTTTTCCTGTTAAATACAAGATTATGGGTGATTTAAATTAAGGGTTGCAATTGGCCGAGAGTTCGGCTCTCAAAGTCAAGCGGCCTCAAAAATCCTTTCCTGTGAACTAGGATTTAATAGGCGGCGCTGTACATCTGCTATTTAAGATAAGCTGCAAACAAATCCCCCACAATTTCTTTCCAAGATCTCAGAAGAAAGAAAGGAGGGGGGAATACGTTTTTTGGAACTTGCACTGCACCTTCAAATATTTCTATGAAGGAATCGATGCTCAAAACTGAACGCTTGCAACAAAATGGTCATTTCTTAGAGAATCGCCTACATAGTGTTGAAATAATGACTCTTCCAACTCACTCTAAAATAGGTTTATATGGGGCAAACACAACCAAATGCCTTACAGAAATCAGTCAGGACACAGGGTATTTTTCTCACCACTTCAGCAAGGACTCAGAACAGATTTCTTAATTCATATAGATTCCTTAATTCGTAAGCAGAAGTAAATAAATAAAATAAAATAAATGTGAAAACAAGTTTGCTCTTGTCTTTTCTGTCTACGAGAACATTGAAGGCAGCAAAATAGATTTTTGTTCTGCTGGCTGAACTGATTTATCTTCATTAGGTTAAAAAAACCTGGTCTACCAGCCTGGAAAAATCACGACACTGGAACAAGTCTTCGTTAACCTCCCACCACCATTGCTTTTATACAAGAGAATTTCATCAGTTGGCATACCCTGTTTTAAAGTTAATTTTATCTGACAGTTACCTCCAAACTGTGTGTAAGCTTGCTTGATATCACACAAGGCGGTCACCAGCTGCTCACAGGGAATGGGTTCTTGATATTGCAACAGGTACCTAGAATATAAAGCAGAGCACGATACTTAAGAACATGACGGATTCCAGATCAGCTGAATGATGTACCTAAATTCTTAAGAGACACGCAGGACAACCTTCTACAAGAGGCAGAATCTAAAGCAAAACTTGACACATGGAGATGTTTTACCAAATATGACGAGCACCTGAAGGAATACACCATCGTGTTTTTTTTAAGCCCGACATCAATGAATAGGAAATAAATTGTTTTTTTATTCTTCAGGTCACAGGCACAGAGGGGCAGAATACTTCACTCAGAAAATACCAGAACTAGGGGACATCCACTCAAATTGAGGGTTGGGAGAGTGAGAACAGACAAAAGATTTTTTTTAACCCAGCGTGTTGTTAGGTTATGGAACTCCCTGCCACAGTAGGTGGTGATGATGGCCTGGGTGCCTTCAAAAGGGGAATGGACAGATTCCTGGAGGAAAAGTCCATCACAGGCTTAAAGCCAGGGTACTTTCAAGGACCAGATGCAGGGGAGTGGTATCAGGAGTCAGAGATCTAGTCTTATGTGCTCCCAGATGCCTTTGGTGGGGCCACTTGTGAGATATAGGAAGCTGGACTAGATGGGCCGTTGGCCTGATCCAGCATGGCTCTTCTTATGTTCTTACCAGTATGTACTCATTCAGATAAGCTCTTCAGATGTTCTGCTGGTCCACCTGTCCCCATGTTTCTGACACTGATTGGCAGCATCCAAGGATGGAGACTCAGGGCTTTCTTTGGAGTCCAGCTTTAGATGCACTGGCCAAGGGACTTAGGGGGGTTTGGTTAGAGAGCTAGGACTCAACTTACGACTTGGACCCATTCGTACGAGTTGCACTGTCAAGTCCCTATGGGTCTCTCCCCACTGCCTACGGGCTGGAGCACGTGTGGGGCAGAGGCAGTGGGCTGCCTCCCAGAAGGAACCACTAATCAATTGCTGAACTGAAGATGATGGCAGGTAGGCCAAGAACGGTGGTGGGAGGCACATGTCTTTGGTTCCCAAGGTGGGGGTGGGGTGACTTAGTCCCGAAGATTCAAAGTCTGACTTGGGACTTGGAGTTGCCAACATCTTTGGTAAAAAAAAAAAAAGACTCCTTGCCATTTGGGCCAGAAGGCTTTCCTAGCTCTACCGCGAGGTTCCAGAATGTGGGTCTTTGTGCATTCAGAGCCCGCTCTCTGAGACTGAGTTACAGCTCCTCTCAATATTTTGCTGCCATCCATCTTGGGTCAAGCCCATTAAGCTATTTGTTTGAATGCTAGCACATTTGCTTTGGAAACAGTAGACTGAAAACCAGATCGGCATAAATGACTTTCGTGTTTGCACGACAGCAACATACTCTAATAGAAATACTGTACATTTCTGCCAAGTAGGGGATTTTGGTGGATTCTGGTTTCAGGAGCCTGGTTGGCTCTTCCCAAACCAGTCCTACTAAACCCAGTCGCGTGGGGTCTCGTACCTTTGCGCAATCAGCCGCAGCTCGTTCGTTAGCACGTTGGCGTCCGATGTGATGCCGGCCACACTGCATGCCATGTCCCTGGAAGGACAAAAGACCTCTGTATTAGATCATCTTCACAGTTCACAGTCAGCACCCCCTAACAGTGTGCTGAGTTACAGGATTTATTTAAGGTCTTTTCAGTAACTCCCTTTGCATAAGCTTTCAGCAGGAATTAAAATTAAATTCACAAATTCTCATGACGAACCACATGGCCGAACTCTAACCCAATTAGATAACTGGTTCCCCTTTCGGGGGGGGGGGGTGGTCACTTTTGATACAAACACAGGTCACAAATGTTTGTCAGAAGACACACCAAAAACAGATAGGAATATCCAAAGGCAGGGGAACCCAGCCTCCCAAAGGTGCAGGAAGAAAATTAAGAGACCGACACAAGAAATGGGTGTTTGCTTTTACTGAAGAACAGCAAACACAGCTGGACATAGAAAATACTTTCTGGTATCATGGAGTGCAGACGTTTCAGAAGATGCTGCAACTGCTACAGAAAAAAGTTTTAGGTTTTCCAAAAAAATCTTGCGCCACCATAGAAATGTAGGCAGGAGACAGATTTTGGGTAGAGAACTGAAAGTCTGACAAAACCGAACAATGTGCCCCCTTGCTGCCGGAAGATAAAGGTCAAATATCAAGTCTGTTCACTGTAAATCAGGAATCAGAAACACAAGCCCTCTGGATGCTGCATGCCTGCAAGTTCCACTAATCAAATCAAGTTTGGACTATATAAAGCAGAATCATAGGAGTTGGAAGAGACCTCAAGGGCCATCTAGTCTAACCCCCTGCCATGAATGAACCCCCCATCAAAGTACTCCTGACAGTTGGCCATCCAGCCTCTGCTTAAAAACCTCCAAAGAAGGAGAGTCCACCAAGTACAGTCCACGCTGACCAGCTCCAACCTTCCAGAATTTCACACAGGATTTTTTTTTTTTGAGACCCAATAGGAGAGGCCGCCAATACACAGCACCTCTTCTCCTGTTATCTCTAGTCCCCCTGTGTGGCTTTGCTTAATTTCTGAAACTAGACAACATCAGACTTTTTCATGGCAGACCTGCAGTCCAACGTCACCTGGAGGACTTAAAACATGATGTGCCCTGTCCTGGACACTGTGTATGTGTCTAGTTGGGCATTCTGTGGCCCTCTGAGAGAGGCTAAATCACAATTCTTCTCATCTGCACAGTCAACGGTGAGACATTATGTGAGCCACGGTCAGAAAACATCTGCTGAGCCACCAATTGCGTCGGGCTCTAATGGGTCTTTGAACTTGTACTCATCCAGGAATGGTATCTGGAAACAAGACACTACACGTTCAGAAAGCCGCTTATCTGTATCTGCTTCCTGGACAAATAGTCCTCTGAATGTATCCTCAAAAAAGTCACAAAAGTCCTCTGATTCTCCAGCTGTTCTCTCTGTATTTACTTCAATGCTTTTCTTGCAGAACTGAAGAACTCTTGCAGATAGAGTAACCACTGTTCCGGCCAAACGGAAGAAAACAATGCAATCTAAGGAGCAGATTGAGTAACAACAGCAGATATAAATGGCAATGGAACCTAAGTAAAATTTGAAGGCATGCCAATTGAGGGACACCTCCTGTTAGCCCCCAGGATCAAAGGAGCAGAAATCCTGCGGTCTGTTGATGCTGAAAAGAATCAATGAACAGTAACAGCGGTGTGTTCATACCCACCAGTTAAACAAATGACAAATTCAGGATTTAAAAAATTAATAACGAGCAGTAAGTTAACCCTCACTGAGACTGGAGAGATGAAACAGATTTCATTGGGAAAAAGACGGAAAAGATTCCAGCGCTACTGCGTTACCTCCAAGGAAGAGCAAATGACTTCAGTCCAAAATTAACGAGAACAAAGCTATCCAGATGCCAAAAGATAAAACTAGCCAAGAAGTTAACAGGACATTTCCTACTGGAAGTTCAAATCGGTGCCCTCCAGAAGCCAGGCCAGTGCACTCCGTTGACCGGTATTCAAAGCAATGGCAAACAGCGCCCAACTTACTCGTTGAGCTTGTATATCTTCTCTGAGAAAAAGACTTCGTCCAGAAGTTTGTGGATGTTGCGCCTTTCCGCTGCCAGCAGCACGCCGTCGTTGGCGAGGATGCCCAAGCAAGTGCCCGCATGGCCGATGGCTTCCATGGCATACTCGACCTGATACAGGCGACCTAAGGAAGAAGACGACGACGGGAAGCGGAGGCCGCGACTGAAACCCTAGGCCCCAGGTTCACGGAAGGATAGAGCTTTTAACAACCGGTGTCCCTAGGAAACCTAGCGATCAGTGGTTCTCAACCTGTGGGTCCCCAGATGTTCATAGAATCACAGAATCATAGAGTTGGAAGAGACCTCCAGGGCCATCTAGTCCAACCCCATGCCATGCAGGAACCCCCCATCACAGTGCTCCTGACATATGGTCATCCAGCCTCTGCTTAAAAACCTCCAAGGAAGGAGACTCCACCACCCTTTGGGGCAGCATATTTCACTGCCGAACAGCTCTAACTGTTACAAAGTTCTTCCTAATGTTCAAATGGAATCTCTTTTCCTGTAGTTTGAAACCATTGCCCCGAGTCCTAGTCTCTGAAGCCATGGGAAACAAACCTGTTCCCGCTTCAATATGACATCCTTTCAAATATTTAAACATAGCATGTTCCTGGACTGCAAGTGGTGGAGGCTTCTGGGAGTGGCAGTCCAGGAACACCTGGGGACCCACAGGTTGAGAACCACTCCTATAGATGAAATGTAGGTAGAACCAGGGCTTCCAACTGGATGAGGCTTGAGAAGGGGGTTGGGTGATAGCTTCCAGCATCTCTTGCCAATGGAAAGGTGGGAAATGCACACCTTCGAAGGACCTCCTTGGGTTGCCCAACTCGAAGGGATGGGAATATCCAACCTCGGGTCTCCAGACGTTCTGGGACTAAAACTCCCAGGAGCCCTCGCCACTACCTGTGCTGGCCAGGATTCCTGGGAGTTGTAGTCCAAGAACATCTGGGGATCCAAGGGTGGTAACCGTTGGCAATGCCATTTCTTACGATCTCCCTGTGTTGCCTTTGAAACCCATCTTTCATAGGGTTTCCCATGCCTTTGAAAAACCCTATGAAAGATGGAACTGATATGACGGCACTAAGCAGTAGTTCCCAACTTGAGTCTCTGGATGCTCGTGGACTACAACTCCCAGAAGCCTCCACCACTAACTGTGCTGGCCAGGGTTTCTGGAAGGCGTAGTCCAAGACCCAGGGATGGGAACCACTACTCTCTCCCATAAAGTGAAAGGCTACTACTCATGAGCCTTGTGGTGTATTGATTCAGCTGCTGTGCTGTTGCCCAAACCAGGCTCATGACCTGAGGTTCAGTCCCAGGTAGACAGCTCAAGGTTGACTCAGCCTTCTATCCTTCCAAGCTTGGTAACGTGAGTACCCAACTCACTGGGGGAAGGGCCCCATGTGTAGCCTGCATTATTAACTTGTCAACGGCCCAGAGGGTGCTTTAAGGGCTACGGGGAAGTACAGAAGCAGCACATTTTGCTTTTCCTTTCCTTTTACCAATGATACGGATTTAAAGGATGGGATAACATTTACTGTCAAGGTAATCAAAAGTAAAATGAGTGATATTGACAGCACAATCCTATGTGCACGGACTTGGAAGCAATCCCCGCTGGTTTCAACAGGACAATACACACTGTAACCTCGTAACAAGAGTACCAAATGCTTTAAGGAAGTGTAGCAGGGCATGTAATTTATCTTTTTAAACCTGCTGCCTACCGTGGGAGTCTCAGGCTGTGTGTTCCTTCTGTTTGGCCAGTCAGTCTATATGGCTAGTTGTGCAGCTTTCCAAGAGGGCTGCAGTTGTTACTATTACAATGCTTACAGGAGTTAAGTGCTGAGCCAGGAAGCCTCGGAATCGAATCTTACATCAAAATGATTGGCTTTGTTTTGCACATAATGGCACCTCTCAGTTTAATATTGCACAAAGGAGCAGGACGAAGTCTTAACCATGCAAATACGCCCTTTCTTTTCAACCCAAGCTGTCATATTTGAACAGCTACCTAATGCATTTTTTTTTAAAAAGCTAGCGTAATCTCTGAATAAGAATTACAGCAGAAATAAGGACAGTTTTGGCTACACACCACTAACGTAACGGGAGCCAGCCTTGATTTACATTTATCATGCAAACTATGCAATCAATTCACTGTTCAACAAATGCAGATTAACCACTTCTGCTAACATACCAATGAAAATCAATAATGAATGTCAATTTTCCCACTACTTTCTGAATTTGTAATGCAATTACCTTCTGGTGAAAAGATTGTAGTGCGGGAATCATATCTTCGAGACTGCAAACAAGAAGGGATTTGGGTTGGTCTGTCTGCTTTAGTAAAAACAACAACTAAACAATGATCTGTAACAGCCAAAATACATTTTAATTAATGCTTTCTCCCTTGAATTGCATGAGACTGGACAGCACAGTTTTGGTTATATTGCACATGGCTTCCCTCCAAAAAATAAATAAATATTCAATAAACACTGTGTCTCTGGCCCCCCAGAGCCCCATGAGTTAAACCATGAAGGCGTCAAAATGGTTTACTTGACCCTAGCTACAATATCTCTCATTTAGTCTCTAGATCAGGGCGTCAAATGGACTTTAAGGTTCATTACACATGATGCTATATGGAAAAGATAGCCAAGGCTGTAAGCTGACTTCAAGGAGAAAGGCGGGGTAAAAATATGCTAAAATAAATAAATAAATAAATAAATAAATAAATGTTAATGAACTTTGCAACTATGCTTACTAGTTATGTTTGGGGGGACATAAGAGTTATTCATGGATTTTGAACTATGCGGAGGTCCGGCACTCCTAACTCTAGCAGTTTTGGAAGGGAGAAGTCTAGACTCATTCATGGGTGTTCTTGCAAGGCCACTTTATAGTAGCTAAATTTGCCTTCTGATTTAGCTTGGCAACCTGAACTGCTGGCTCCTGCGTTATAGAAACACAGAACTATGAAAGTGCCGTCAAAACAAACCGGTTTCTGAACACACTAAATTATGTAGGCCTTGAATTCTGTATATTGCTGCACCAGTTAGCTTTATTCTATACATCTGTGCATCTATGAAACCACCTGCCCCCCCTCACCCAATCCCATTAACCTCATTTTTCAGATGGGAATTAAGACAGAAACTCACCATTGTGCTTCTAGGCTGTATTATGCTGTAAAAGAAAAGAAAAAAGAAAGGTGTTAGAAGGCTTTCTTTCCAAAGTATGGTTTCCTTGGAAGATTGGCAGGTTCTTGCTTGTTAACGGGCGGTTTTTGAAGACATTTAATCCCACAGAAATATAGTACAGCAGCCAAAGCTTCCCCAACCCATTGTTTGTTTGAAAAATGATAGCACAAAAGAAAGGGGACAGGATTATTTTGTTTCATAACCACACCCTCCCCCCAGTAAGGAGAAACACACCCAAAACCCTTTTATTTATTTATTTATTTATTTATTTATTTATTTATTTATTTATTTATTTATTTATTTATTTATTTATTTATTTATTTATTTATTTATTAGGATTTTTACCCCGCCTTTCTCCTTGGAAAAAGGACCCAAGGCGGCTTAATAAAATGAGGGCTAATAGACAGTCCGAGTCCAGTACAATTAAGCACATGTTCAAGTATTGAGAACAGGGAATGGAGGGACATCTTTGCAGCAGTGGTGTCCAAACATCAGCCCCTCCAGATGTTTTTGGACCACCACTCCCACAGTCCTTTGTCATTGGCAAAGCTAGGCTTGGAATTCTGGGAGTTGTGGTCCCAAAACATCTGGAGGGCCGAAGTTGGGACACCCCTATCTTACAGCATTGACAGACAACATTACATCAAAGCTACAAGAGAAGGTGTAAACGAGAGAGAGCAAGAGTCGATCGTTTCAAGTTTCCAAAACCCAGCTGCCACTGTCCGGTGTCCCCTCCCCCTCCCCCCACCCCCCACCCCGATCCCGGGCCTCTGGGGATTCTGGGTGTTGTAGTTCGTGGAAGAAGGAGCCCCAGCCTCTTTGGCTGTGTTTTGGTTCCCCGGGCGGGTAAAACCAGGACCTAAACCATGCATGTGGCTGTCAAGAAAGGCTTCCCTGGCCAAGGCAGGTTTCCCGATCGGCGGCAGGGGGGGGGGGAAATCATCCTCACGGGGCAAAGGGGTGGGGGGTGGGTGCTGCTGCACCGGTTGAACTCCTGCCTGCCCCAAAGTTGCACAGGAGCCGTGCAAAAGGGAGAAAGGGGAGAGGAATATCCTCGGGGTTGCTTTTCCAAGAGTAGGGTCAGGATTAGGGGATCCCGAGGGTCGCCAGAGACCCCCCCCCCCTAGAAACCCCATAGCAACCCTGCCAAGTCATCCCTATCCCGGAGGAAAGCGCCGGGCGGAGGGCACCGGGGGAAGCGAAAGGGAAGGGCCGGGCCGGTTGGGAGCTAGCGGCCCCGCTACCATGCCGGGCCCCCCACCCCCACCCCCCACCCCGAAGACGCGCCCCCCCTCCCCATTTGAAAACAGAGCCCCGACCGCCCCTCATAGAAATCACCCTCCAACCTCGTTCCCCGCCGCGGTCCAAAATGGCCGCCGCCGCGCCTGCGCACTACCCGCCCGTCAAGGCCTGGGCGGAGCAGCGAGGCGAAGGGGCGGTGAAGGGGAGGCAGGGATGCCTAGAGCGGCCGTCGCTGAGGAGCCGGATTTCCGGGTTGCTAGAGCGGCCACCATGATTGTTAAGGGCAAGAGGGGGGGTTTGGAAAGGACTTCCGCCCTGAAAGGGCAACGAGGCTCCATTCAGGCATAGGGCTGGATGAGTCCATGCTCCTTGCCTAGAGAATCCCCATAACTTTTGGATGGCCTACAGCAGGCATGTCCAAAATTTGGCCCTCCAGATGTTTTGGACAACAACCCCCACAGTCCTTTGCCATTGGCAGTCCAAGCTTAGAATTCTGGGAGCGGTGGTCCAAAACATCAGGAGGGCCAAAGTTTGGACATGGCTGGACAGCTACACAGGGCACAATTACATGGAATTTTCACTCCCTGGCGTTCTCTTGTAGCTTTGATGTTGTCTTTTAATGCTGCCAAGATGTCCCTCAATCCCATTCTCATTACTTGACTGTGTCTTAATTCTAGTGGACTGTAAATTGTACAGTCTTCTAATTTGAATTCTAGAGATTACGCAGAAAGTAGTGTCTTTTTTATTTTATGCTCAAAATGGGAGATAAAGACAGGGTGAGGACTCGAATGGTTGGTAAGAATTTAGGTGGAACCACACACTCTACAGGGGTGAGAGGAAAACAGAGGAGCAGGGATTGAGTTGCTGAGGGTTGGGTGGGGTTTGAGTGGTCTGCATAAATATAGATACTTTCAAATTCATTCATAAACACTTAAAATGATGGCCTTCATAAGTCTTGGGTGTGATTTCTACTGCTTCCACAAAGGAGTCTGCATCTTAACAGATGGTGGATCAGGGATTGCTACCGACTTAGCTACTTTTCCATGGTTGTTATGCTGATGCTTAGCCCCTCACCACTGAAACAGTCTGCCATAAGAAACAGATGCTGCTGAGACAAGGTACAGATTTCTTTATTAAAAAATAATTTACATCAGTTAAACCTTTTATGCACAATTGTCAGCAAATGGAACTTTTTTTCCCCTGTAAGATTTCTATACAATACATATTAGTGAATTTCAAACCATTATACACTGTTAAGATGGCCAGAAATGAGCACACATTCGTTTGCAGTTGCATAAGGGTAATGAATGAAATGTATCCATCCTTTTGGTACGTGTTTGATTTCTCAACTCGCCACTCTCTGCCACATTTGGTATCAGAGCTGATCGGAAGGATTTTCCTAGAGATTATTTTCTAAATCAAAACTGAAAAAGGAGAACTTGAGGTTTTCTGTGATTTTTACCCTTCTATGACTTAAGCGGAGCTAAATTGATGGATCTATCTCTAGCTTTTATCAGTGAAATGTACTGCACCACTGGCTACGAAAGGAACAAAACTGAAACAGGTAATTTCCTTGCAAAACAACTGAGAATTGGTTTGCCCATTTGAGGAGCAGTAGGTATATTACTACGCTGTCATCTTTTGGGTGGGTGGGTGGGGGGATGTCAGCTTCTCTATAACACGGGGGGGGGGAGAGAAACATGTGGCTGTCCAGATGCAATTGGATTCCTGTCAGTCTCACTAGCATGGCTGTGGGTCAAGGATGACAGGATAGGTAGTTCAGCAAGACCTGGAAGGGACCAAGTTGGAAAAGCCTGTAGAAGAAAACTCACTTTAGCCTCTCTCTGTTGGGGAGTGTTGGGGAGGCATGTGAGCATAATGCAAATTACGGAGTGAGCTGAAGGCGTGGAGCTCAAGCTTTGATATGTTGACTCCATCCTATTGAGCTCAGTGGGAATTACTATCAAGTTTCAAAAAACCCCACATGCTGCTGTCTTCCAAATGCCATCTTGACAGTCTGAAGAGGAAACCCCAACCATTAGAGGAGGAGGAGGAGGAGGCTGCACGGCCCTAGCAAAATTTAATCTGAAATTCAAATCAGGGCTCCAATCACACACACTTGTCTCCAAAACAACAGAACCGGCTTTGCAGCCACACACATATATGTGTGTGGCTGTACAGAAGGCTGTCCACAGTTGGGGCAAATCAACCACGGCTGCTCCTGATCCTCATTGCACGGGAGAACACAGCCACGTTCCGGGAAATGAAGTGGAGCTGCTGAAAGAAATGTTCTCTGTTCAAGCGTCAGCACAAAAAATCATCGATGGGAACTTTTTAGTGGCCTTCCACTTTAACATACTGTTAAGGGTTTGTAGCTTCGGATGTCTTGGACTTCATCTCCAAGCATTCCTGACCACACAACATAAATTTCCAAATTAAAATGTCTTTCAGAGCACAATCCTGAGCGGGCGTGGTGGCTGAGCGGACTAAGGCTCCGAAAACTGTCGGCTGCAAAGTCGGCAGCTCGGCGGTTCGAATCCCGGGTGCCACGCAGGGGAGCGAGCTCCCGCTGATAACCCCAGCTCCTGCCAACCCGGCAGTTTGAAAGCATGTCAATGCAAGTAGAAAATTGGGAACCGCCGTAAAAAGCGGGAAGGTAAAACAGTGTTTCCTTGCAGCCATGCTGGCCACGTGGCCATGGACTTGCACAACACTGGCTCTTTCAGCTTGAATACGGAGATGAGCACCGCCCCTAGAGTCGGACATGACTAGCACGCATGTGCGGGAGGGAACCTTTACCTCATACCACAATAAATCTTGATGTGGTATTACATCACAGCCAAAACTCTGCTCATGACTCAGGATTTAATTCCAGATAGCCAGCTTGTGGTTGACTTAGCATTCTAATCTTTCGAGGTAAAATGAGTACCCAGCTTGCTGGGGCGTGGGGCAGCGTGCAGCCTGCCTAATTAAATTGTAAACCACCGAGAGAGTGTTTTAAGCACTGTGTGGCGGTATATAAACAGCACACAATGCTTTACTTCTGGAGGACTAGTCCATCCTTAATTACAGGCGGTTGGGTCTTTTATTGTAAACTGCCCCAGGCCATGTCACAAAGAAAACCATTTTTATAAGGCGCAGAGTCTTTAAGAATCCAGTACAACCTAATAATTATCTACCAGCCTTCCTGCTTTCCCCGCTGGGATGCAGATTCTACAGAAATTACAGCAAGGAAATTTTATCCTCTAGCAATTGTGACAGAATACACATCGTGTCAGCACCGGATGTCCCTCTCATAATAAGCACCTTGGGCTAAAATGCACATCTTTTGAAAACTGGATCGCCTGTCCGGTTAAGAAAAGGCAAGGCCACAAATCTGTCTGAGCGATCTTGGTGGCTAATGGAGTACTTTAGCCAACCCCCACCCCCTGAGCTCCGGTTTAGGGATAAAAAGACTGCTTCTATTTCATCTGATTTAAGCAAGGATCCAGGTTAACTCAGCGAGGGTTCATGCCAACTGCTCCTCCTAAGCCAATGGTGGCAAAACTTCAGCACTCCAGATGTTTTGGACCACAACTCCCAGAATCCCGAGCCGAGATTACCAATGACAAAGGACTGTGGGAGTTGTGGTCCAAAACTTCTGGACTGCCCAAGGTTTGCCACCACTGTCCTAAGCTCATGTGGTTGTAGATGCAATCACGCCTTCCGTGCTATAGCAGCCTTAATTATTTGCACCCATTTTTTTTTTTTAGGTTAGGGGTGCTTTGGCTTCAGGCTGATATCCATCTAAGAAATCTAGACTGCCAATGTCTCCGTGATAGAACTCCCATCCCTCTCAGCTGGCTGGAGCCATGGGCAGGATGATGAGAGTTGTAGTACGGCCCATCTGGAGGATGTCAGTGTGGGGGGACAGGCGTGACGGTGTAGACCTATGATGGCTGGCTCCCTTACTCCGTGGCCAATGCACCGATGAAAGATCTTGGCTTTTTGACTTTAGGGACCCAAATGCCTGAACAACAACAACAACAAAAAAAAAAGGAAACCATCCCACCTTAAAATCCCAGGCCACTTGCTGCTCTCAGAGGAACAAAACAGGAGCAGGAAGTTGAGAGGTGCCAACACTGAGGAGGAAGGGAACTGCTGAAAGCTACCCTCTTGCTCAAAATCTCCACAATTCCGTTTTCAGGGTTTCACATCCTTTATTTACAAAACAATCTAAGACCCCTCCCCTCCCCTCCCCCCATACTTACAGAATCTCTTCCACAACACACACGTTAATTTTTCCGCAAGGTCAATATTATAGCACCATTCGAGTATTTTTTTTTTTAAAAACCCAACAGGATCGTGCTGCTGCGGCCACGACAACAATTCACAATCTTTTACAATCCATGGACGAAGTGATCTGCGGCGCAGCAGAAGTCAGCGGAAGCCACCTGCGGGGCTGGGGGTGGCGGAGCGCCGGCCTCTTGGTGGCCCCCATCCTCAGGGTGCGAACGGAGCTCTACAAGAGCTTTCGAACCACGTAGTTCAGGATCCCGCCGTGTTTATATAACGTTATTTCAACATCGCTGTCAAAGGAGGCGAGAACGTGGAATACTTTACCTGTATTTGTCTTGAAAAGAAGGAGAAAGCAAAAGGGACAGTCAGGATGGCGTTGTCACCTGAAACGTCTCCCTTAAACTGCTTATGTTTGGACTCTGTTCGCGGAAGGCAACAGGATGAGTCCCTCGCACTCTGTAATTAAAGTAGCTGGTGTCACGGATGCCCTGTTTGGAGGTCACCCGTTCATAGGGTCACTGTGAGCTGGACACGATTTGATAACGCATAGCAAGGGTATCTAAGGAATTAAAAGACTTGCTAGACAAAAAAACAACAACCCAAAAGCAAGTGAAAAGTTCAGAGAATGTATGGGCCTGCATGCAATCTGCCTCTCAAAAGGAACCTGGGATTTCATCACATTTGGGAGTCATACAAGTCCCTCTCATCAATTCGTCCACAGGCTGTGAAATCTAAAACTGATGTCATAAAAAAGATCATGCCAAGTCACTTCTCTGATTTGATTCTCTTCTCCTTCAAACGGAAATTTCAGGGGCAAACTATGGGTTACATCCAGAAAGATAATCCCAGCTAGGGTCAACTGGCTCAGATAAATGGGATACAGAGGTACCTCGACTTACAAATTTAATCCGTTCCAAATGCATGCTCTTAAGTTGAACTACTCTTAAGTCGGGATACCTATCTAAAAAATTGAAAAAATAAGTTTAAATAATCAAAAAAATATGGAAAAAAATATTTGTAAGCCGAGCAGACCATATCTAAAATTTGTAAGGCAGCAGTTAAAATGTCAACAGTTTTCCGCTCTTTTTCTTAAGTTGAGCTGCTCTTAAGTCAAATCGCTTTTAAGTTGAGCTGCTCTTAAGTCGGGGTACCACTGTATATCTGCTTCTGCTTGTATACCATTCCATATCACTTCAAGTACTCTTTGGGCGGTTTACAGTTTTAATTAATGCAGGCTACACTTGGCCCCCCTCAGCAATCTGGGTACTCATGTTACCAACCTCGGAAGGATGGAAGGCTGAGTGAACCTTGAGCTGGCTACCTGGGATTGAACCCCCAGGTCGTGAGCACACTTTTAGGTGCAGTGCAGGCATTTAACCACTGTGCCGTTCCAACGATCTCAATACTCAATGCTCTAGTACTGGAGGATCCCCATTGAGTAAATGGTACAATCTTTCAGGGGTGGCTCAAGATGTTTCAGAGTCTACAACGGGAAATCTGCAGCCCCTAGTTACGTTTTCTCTCATTCCAATGACCTAGAGTTTAGATGGGCACAAAACGGCTGGCTCGCCGGGATTTGTTCACGGGCCAAACAGCTGATCCGCAGTTCTGCACCCCACCTCTTGCAGCATGCGTCCAAATGGCAGCAGTGCTCTTCCCCACATCCTCCAAACCCTGGGCACCGAACCCCACAGAAGCTGTTCACCCCAAACCCGAACTGTGCTAAACCAGTGCTTCGTGCCCATCTCTCATGAGCTAAAACATCCCACTTTCTTTCAGCCACTGCTGAGCTCAGAGGGTTTTCTTCATGGGATATAGCACCTTTCAAATTGTCTTAAAATTTCTAAACCACCCAACTCTATTGCACGGCTGAATTCCCATCTAAACTGCAACTCTTCCAAACCATCAGATGTACGTGTAAAATCTTGTGGAAGGACTGCGTGGCACATACGGCAACATACCTTTTCAATGGCAGTTTTCACAAAGGTGGGAGACGTTTATAAAAAAGGAAACAGAAAATTTAGAATTAGATATTACAACTCCCCCAGTCGTGAAAAGAAGTCGGAGGTACCTTTACGTCTACGGTGATTCCAGGGGTTAACTCTTGAGGGAAAACGATGGAAAACTGTTCTCGGCCCGTCAGTCCCAAAACTTGTGCGTTTTCCCCAGGGAGAAACTGAAGCGGGGCAATGCCCATTCCAATCAAATGGCCTTTATGGATCTTCTCGTAGCTTTCAGCAATAACAGCCCTCACGCCCTGTGAAAAGAAATGCATCAGATTTTGATTAGGCCTAGCTGTCTAAGGTGTCCGCGATATGAAATGCAAGAGAATTTGTGTTTACTGGGACTTAAATGAACCAGAGTATCAACAGGAGAGACAAGTGTTAAAAATGTAAGCAGTAGAAGAGCAGAGCAGCCTAGATGCCCTAAGCACATCCGATCTCGCCTGATTTTGGAAGCTAAGCAGGGTCGATCCTGGCTAGTACTTGGATGGGAGACCACCAGGGAATACCAGGTGCTGTAGGCGCCTGGAGTAGGAACTGGCAAAACCACTCCCATATTCCTGCCAAGAAAACTCCATGGACATGGAGTCACGAAGAGTCGATCACGACTGTAATAACACAACACATACACACATTATTCTGAGCAGTGCATAAAATATACATTTACTACTTCTGTTGTAAACTGCTCAGAATAGTGCATTGCATTAAAAGGAGTTGACAAAGGGAGGGACAGACAAACAGTTGGGAACTGTAATCTTATAACTGCGGTCCTGATTTATAAACTAAACTGACAAGTGGGAAAGACCAATACTTGCATTTTTTTAAGAGAAACAGGCTGATACAACTTCTAATTCTACAAAATCAAAAAGCATCTAATGGGAACTGAGCAGACTGAAAAAAAATGAACATTTCCAGGTGGTTAGAATGTTAACTAAGTCAACAGTATGTTCACATACCAATAAAAAAGGTCCTTTTGCCACCCAGTCTCTTGAGTTGCCCTGCCCGTACTTTGCGCCTGCCAAAATGATCAGGGGGATATTCTCTTTCCGATACAACTCAGCAGCGTCAAAAACATCCAGCTGCAGGGAGGAGAGGGATAGGAAGAGGAGAGAGGGGTCACAGGACTTTCTTAACAGGCAGATGTCCAATAATAACTTGGTTTACACAGGTATTTTCCCTCACCGTTTGTCCGGTGGGAAAATGAATTGTTTTAGGAGCTGGTTTCCCGATGAATTTATTTAACAGCTTGATGTTTGCAAAGGTGCCTCGGGTCATCACAGCATCGTTGCCCCGCCGAGCCCCGTAGGAATTGAATTCACGAGGAGTGAGGCTGCAAGAGACCAAAGACAAGGGTCAAGACCTACAAAGAATATGAAAGTGGACTTTGTCCATTACTGAAATCAGAGCCCCTTATGAAAGCCACGGAAGACAGATCTCAGTTTCGCTGCGAACGTGCAGAATGCTCTGAAGCCCTTCTCTTCTAGTGATATGTTGACATCACAGCTCCATGATATGTTCAGGAAGTATTTATTTATTTATTTATTTTTATTTAATTTATAATCCCGCCCATCTAGCCAAGGGCTACTCTGGGCAGCAAACCACAGAGTGATCGCCTTATGTATAATACAGACTCAAAAAATAATCTCAAGCAATACAATCATTCATAAAAACTCATGGGATATTAATAAACTAAAACTAACACAAAATAAAAAGGTAAAAACATATCAAAGAAACAGACAAACAAAACAAAACCAGAGGCAGAATTAAGCAAAAGTTAATTTTAAAAGTTAATTTAAAAAGTTAAGTTTTAAAGTAGTCAATTCCTTGCGACGATCAGGCACTGTAGAGAGTCCGGTGTACTAACGGGACTGCATCCAATCCCTTCATCCTACGTCCGCCACGATACAGAATATTCATCCTTTTAAACAGCAACGGTTGGGCTAAAATAATTTTAAAGATCGATGGAATCCTCATCCTTGCATGCACAAACACCCCAAAACGTCCTCCCAAGCTCCTCACCCTTTGTTCGTCAAGTATCTGGCTGCAGCGCTGCCTCTCGCGATGCTACCAGCAGGGGAGATGTGATCCGTCGTGACGCTGTCTCCCAAATACAACAAGACATGTGCGTTTTCGATGGGTGGGACTGGAAGCGGGTCTTTGGCCTGTCGGTCGAATGGAAATAAAGCAACTGAACAAACATTTCTCTTAGCTAGTTATTAGACATGGGCACGAACTTAAGTTTCGTGGTTCGTGCCAGCCGAGTTCTTTGGCCGCACAGCTGTTCCACGGGTGCCCTTGCTTCCCTGTCCTTCTATGAGGCCGAATGGCTGAACTGCTACCAACCAGTGAACCGATCAATGGTCCGTGCCCATTTCTACAAGTTACAGTGGACCCTCATATAACACGTGGCTTGTTTAACACAAAATCCACTTAAAGGAAAAAAATTCCGGAGATAGGGGGAAATCGCTTAACAGAATCGCCTATGGCAGGGGTCCTCAACGTTTTCAAACAGCGGGCCAGTCCATCACCACCCAGACACCACTGGGGGCCGGATCACAGTCCAAAAGCAGCTGCGGAGGCTTGCTTGCTAACAAAACAGGGGGTAGGTGGTGGGGGTTGCAATTGATCCCAGGGGCCGGATTCAGGACCTTGGGGGGGCCGTCTCCGGCCCCGGGGCCTTAGGTTGAGGACCCCTGGCCTATGGGGTGAATCCGTACAAGAGAAAAACAGTTGCAATTAGGGATTATTCCGTTTTCAATGCATTCCTGTGGGAAATGTGTACAAAGGAAAATCTGCTGAACAGAATTTCATTTGGAACAAATTAATTCCTTTATACAAGGTACCACTGTATTTACGAACTTACTAGGATTCACAGAATTAACTACCGTCTGTCAGGTATACGTTGACGCGGATTCATGCAAAATGCAATGAGCAGGGGGTTCGACTCAATGGCCTTCCAATTCCATAATTCTACAGTTTCTTTTCAAAAAGGAAGATGCATTAAATTCTAGAATTCATACATCTTAAGATGCAATTCAATCACACCATTCATACTTCTTTTAAAAAAAAACAGGATCAGGAGAAGAATATGTATCTCATTCTGCTGGTTGGTATCTGTGTATTCTGCAGTAGACTGGCATGGATTTTTATAATCCATGCAAATGATTTAAACACACAAAAATCTCTGAGGCCCTAAATTTTTTCTCCTGAAATGAAGGAAGCATGTGATAAAAAGAAATTGATTTTATTTTACTTTTTGCCCAGAACTAATTTCTATTTACTTCTGGGATTTGAAACAAATTCTTAGGATCAGAGGTATCTTTGTTCCATGTACAGTGGTACCTCAACTTACAAATTTAATCCGTTCCGAATGCATGCTCCTAAATCAAACTATTCTTAAGTCAGGGTATCTATCTAAAAAATTGAAAAAATAAGTTAAAAATTTAAAAAATGAAAAATAATATGTGTAACTCGAGCAGACCATATCTAAAATTTGTAAGGCAGCAGTTAGAACGCCAACAATTTTCCGCTCTTAAGTCAAATTGCTCTTAAATTGAGCTGCTCTTAAGTCGTGGTGTCACTGTATATGTTTTTGCATCAGGTGGAGAATAAAAAGCAAAGAAGGCGACTTAAACCTAAAATCAGCTCACCATTAAGAATGTGACTCCTGCTACACATCCAACACGATGTGGCTGAGAACCTTACTGCCACTGCATTGCTGAGATGCAGTATAACCTAAGCAAATATCTATGGCATTAACATGCTTACAAGCTTATCAAAAAATGAAGGGCATCGGATGTACGTGGACTTGGAATCCCATGTAAATAAAACGGATTCGGGCGCTTCTAGAGAATTCCACTGCTTATTTCCTTTCTGCAAAAAAGGAGAAAGATAGAGAGAGAAAAAGCAGACATTAAGAAATCACTTAAGACCTTGAATTCCACCCACTGTGTCCTTTTCCCACATTCAAAATGCTGTTATACCCTTGGAAACAAGCAAAAACTGCAAACAAAAATGCAGCAAGACTATTCTTTTTCTTTCCTTCCAAAATGGCTGCTCGCTTTTAGGTCTTCCCTATTTCTTTCCTGATTCTCTCTATCCAAAAGCATTACAAAAGAAATGAGCTAATTGGAAAATATGCATCAAGATATTTTTTTTAAATGGCACAACAGCCCAAAGGTTAGGTATGACAGGCATTGCTAAGCAGTGGTTACAAGACTGGAGCAGGGTTCAAATCTCCTTTTCAGTCAAGGCCTTTTAGGACTGTCCCCATCTCAGCCTGACGTAAAGGTTTCTTTTTCTTTTTGCTGCGAAGCCTGTATAGGAAAGGTAAGGGATTACAGGCACGCTCCTGCACTGGTGTGTCAGATTATCAATGCAATATGTCACGAGCAAACAAAGATGTGCAATACACAACAATTTCACGGCTAATGCTCTTATTCTACAGGGTTAAATCCCTACAGGTACTAGGTGCTAAAAGATATGTTTCAAGCAGGAGATATTTTGTAATATAATTACAGATATAACATTTTCTGCTACAAACATGATGCCCAAAGCGAAGTACAAAGCAAAGCAAACAAAGCTACTTAATTGTAAACAAAACCAATCAATCTGGTGTTCAGTCTATTTTAACGAATCTTACCACTTGTTTTCTCACTTCTTTTTCAGCTATTTTGTTTCATGAACACTTTTGAGATTATTATTTTTTTTACTATTAACCTTCGTAAAAGTTAACAATGCTGGGAAGAGATGGAGCTAGCAGGAAAGGAGGAACACGAGACAGACTGACTCAATTAAAGCCACAGCCTTTCGTTTGCAGGATTTGACCAGACGTGTCTATGATATAACCTTCTGAAAATCACCGATTCAAAGCCCACCGCCAAGGCCCTGAAATGGAAGTGACCTGAAGTTCTAATTACTTAGAATAATGGCGAAATACCTCCATTTTTTCCTTCAGCTCTTTGAACATGGATGCTATTACTAACTCTTCTTCCACCTGTTGAAGTTCCTCCCGGGTGGGCCAAATGTCGTGTAGAAAGAGTTCTTTACCATCAGGACTGACCCCTGGGAAGACAGTTTTGCACATGGTCACAATAGATCAGTCAGCAGAAGCTTCAGCAACCACATACAAAGGTTGTAGTATTTTTAGAAAACACTACAAATTCCACAAGATGACTACTACCGCAAATAGTACGCCTACAGTATTTTCCCCTCTATAAGACTAAAATGGTTAGACTTAAAATTGAGGGTCATCTTATACCTGGCAATAAGCCGAGGAAAGAACGCACGATTGTGAACCTGAAATTTTGGGTTGGAAAAGTGGGAAGTCATCTTATTCATGAAGACGTCTTACAGATGGGGAAATGCGGCAAATTTACATGTACTTTGGGGGATCTACCTGTACTTTGGAACGAACAGGGGACATTAAATACACATCTTTCCCCACCTGTCATTTTATATACGAAGTTGCGGAACACGTTTACAGTGGTCGGCTTTGTTTCATGCTAGAAACCGCCGAGTAGAGATTTTACTGACTGCAAGCGTACAGGTGTTTGGGCCAAGGATGGAAAATATGTGTCACCCCAGATGTTCTTAGACTGCAACCGCAGCAGTCAGAATTGGCTGTATCGGCCAGGGCTAAGCGATGCTATTGTCCGATAACATCTGGAGTCCCTCATTTGAACCCAATCAGCACACACACACAAACACACACACCCAGTGTTGAGCTGCTGCTCATAAACAAGCAGGGCAGGCCTACAGCATGACAGTCTTGCTAATAAATAGGACACGTGTTGGTTTTTACCCAATGGCTCTGTCTGGAAATCAATGTTCACAGTTCCTGCGATAGCATAAGCAACCACCAGAGGAGGGGAGGCGAGGTAACTGGCACGGATGCAACTGCAGAGACGGCCTTCAAAGTTTTTGTTTCCAGACAAAACCCCGCAAGCGACCAAGTCACCCTGAAAGGGAGGAAGCAGAGTATTTCTCGGCGCTCTCTGATCTGCCATGGTTTGCTTGAATTTTTATTTGTTTACTGAAACAAAATATATTATCAGCAACTTTTAAAAGTGGAACGCACCCTCTGACAAGAATACTCTCATACAAATCCTGCCTATATCCAAATACAAGTCTCAACCGGAGCACAATCGCTGAATCATTGGTTAATGTTGTAGCTCTATTTGTCTCTTTGGTTCATATTAATGATTTATTCTATTTGTTTTATGTTCTGTGCTGTGAACCGCCCAGAGTTCCTCCGGGAAAATCGGGTGTGGTCTATAAATATAAATATAAACAAATAAACAAACAAACAGCTAAGGATTAAGCCGGCACTTATGCAAAGCCCATTATGAAATGTGTCTATTGCGATTCAGAATCATAACTGGGCTTGGGTCAAAGACGCTTATTCTTCCCTTTTATGCCCAGAACGTGTCTTCCCTGTTCCATCAGAATTTGCAGTTAAGCAAAAGACCATGTTATCTGTCGGGGCGTCTTTCCTCAAAGCCATCTGCCTGCACCACTGGATCCTCTCAAGCAATGTCCCTCTGTGTAGCTATGCAGGAGGAGGCCAGGCAATCTTCCACAAGAGATCAGGCCTTCTCGGTGATGGCACCACTCCTGTGGGTCAATACCCGCCCTAAAGAAATTGCTGAAGATTGCAGTCTCTTTTCAATTTTCCCATCCCTGTTACGACACTTTAATTCTTTGCACCTGCCAAGGGTTAGGCCAGTTTGCGGCATTGTTTGATACTTTTCTCTGTGTGTTTATTTATTTATTTATCTTGTTGTTTTATGGAAACCAACCAGAACAGTGCGGTGACACAAGTAAGTAGAAAGGAAGGATATAAGGATGGACGAACAGGCCTCTAGTTCTGCAGATGGCAATGAATGGGACACTTCAATACCGTATCCTCTTTGGATTTTCGGTGCATCAAGAATCAGTGGTTCTCAACCTGTGGGTTCCCAGATGTTCTTGGACTTCAACTCCCAGAAGTCTTCATCACTAGCTGAGCTGGCCAGGATTTCTGGGAGTTGTAGTCCAGGAACATCTGGGGACCCGCAGATTGACAACCACTGATCTAGATGTAAACAAGATTCCTATGCATGTCAGAAAGCAAAGTTGAAAGAGGCAAATAGCCACAATATTAAGGGGGGATTTTTTTCCCCTACACCTTCCAGACACTTTCCACTGTCCTGGCGTGATTTGAAACCCTGGATCGCAAGGAAACACACCAAAGGCACCACCTATATGAATGAACAGAACTCAGCGTCCACTGATCCGTCAAAAGAATCAAACCGTGGTTATGTCTCAGATGTCCAAATTACCTGCACAATTGCATTCTGAATAGCTTCTGGCAAAGGAGCCCTGTTCTCAACACATGTGGAACATCCGTAGCCAATGACTTCAAACCTAATAGAGGGGAGACCAAGATGTATTGGTTTACTGGAAAATTCTGTTTCTTTCCCATTTTCTCTACTTTTTAATCCATGAAGTTTCCTACAAATGTATGAGGTCATTTAGAAAGAGCAGCTTTAAGGCTTTAAAATGCCACCTTGGATATGACACATCAGGAATCTTGAGTTACTTGGACATCCTGTTTGCCCACGGTAGAATGAGAGAGACCGTTTAACACAAATGATGTAGGTGGGGGTCACAGCTCAGTTGCTGAGCAAAAACTTTGTAGACTCAAGGTTCCAGATTCAGTCCCAAGCTTTTTCAGTTAGAAAATGGAAACAACCTGATAGCAGGAGGGGGGATTTCCTTCTCTATCTGACTTTCACAGGTGCTACTTCCAGTCAAAGCACATAGTGCTGGGCTGGATGACTAAATAATATGTCCTGATATAGCCGGACGACGATTTTTCCTCCCATGTGTCTATGCTTCGATAAAATTCTCACTGAACAAATGTGTGCATTTTAAAAAGCACACCCTGCAAATCTGTGGGATTCAAGGAGGCATTCTGAGGCAATGCTTTATAAGCAGGCTTTGCAACAATTTTGAGTCTGATGTTTTGAATTGCGGTTTCACTGTAAAACTATGCCTACAAATGCTTTGAATGCGTCGAATGGCAAGAATCTGCAAGGCACACAGATACATCACAACATGCTTGCCTGTCTCTGCATTAGACCTTCTGTGTTTACACATGCATGTCACTTGAAGTATATTGTATACCTGTACGCTACGGAATGACAAGATTTTAACCTTCTATGTACATAAGCAAAAAAACAAAACAAAACAGAACAAAAACCCCATACCCAAGTTTATTGAGGTATGGCAAGACACCACTGGAACTGAGATAATGCGTAGCCATTCCACTGCCAGGTGATAAGTTCGTTCTTATGTACGGTTTGACAGACAGACCAGCCTCAACGGCTTTCTTGGCCAACAAACCTAATGGGAAATGGTAAAGGAAGTCAAAACATTTGGAGAACGAAGCAGTCTACCTTTTCTAATTTAAAACGTGTTGCATGCAGAGGAGCTATTGCAGCAGTTAGGGATGCCGGAGGAAGGCGAAAAACCCATTAGGACTGCACGCTTTGCTCACAGAAGGAGCTTGGCTTCCAATTACCATGTGTAAATCACAAATTAAAGAAATCTCTGTCTAAGAGCCTAGCAAACCGGTGCCAGTCAGACCTGACAGTATGCACCAAGATGAACCACTGGTTTCATTCCATAAAAGACCACTCTAAATACTGGAGCCTCGTGGCGCAGTGATAAACCACTGTACTGCTGGCAAATTGTGCTCATGGCCTGGGGTTCAATCCCAGGTGGCCGGCTCAAGGTTGACTCAGCCTTCCATCCTTCCGAGGTTGGTAGAATGAGTACCCAGCTTGTGAGGAGGATGGGGAGGGATGGGTAGCCTGCATAATTACTTGCAAACCACTCAGAGAGTGCTTTAAGCATTATGGGATGGTATATAAGCAGCAAGTTTTATGATCCAGCCATCTCCTTTACCATGAGGTTCTCACTCAGTCTGATGGCACAAGAGTCTTTAAGAGTCTCCTCCAAGCTATAGGTCTAGAGCAGCGGTCCTCAAGCTTTGCCCCTCAGGATGGTCTTAAGACTACAATTCCCAATAACCCTGGCCAGCAGCAAAGGCTCCTGGGAGTTTTCAAT
Source organism: Phrynocephalus guinanensis (assembly GCA_037367245.1). NCBI lineage: Eukaryota > Metazoa > Chordata > Lepidosauria > Squamata > Agamidae > Phrynocephalus > Phrynocephalus guinanensis. The sequence goes on from CM074749.1 coordinate 20,858,409, forward strand.
CCAAAGCCCACCAAGGGGGGCCCAAGGCTTATTATTCAAGCATGCGGTTGAAAAGATGGGACGCTACGCAAAGCAGCTGACCTGCTCCAAGCATCACAGAGGGGTTGCAGTTGTTTGTACAGCTGATGACCGCAGCAATGACTACGGATCCATGAGCCAGCTTGTACTCGTTTCCTTCATACTCCACAGGCACGACGTCGTTTTGCTTTTCGGCCGGGATCTGAAAGCCTTTAAAGCCAACCTAGGAGAACAAAAAACATGGCGAAGGTCGTCGGTCACACAGCAGTTCCAGAACTGTGCTTAAGCCACAGGCAAAGATTAGAATTCTGCCGACAGACAAGATGTGGGGTGGGGGGGAGGCTAGGCAGAGCCAGTCCAACTACAGCCCCTTTCTATGTTGGGGCAATCAGCATTAACTGGATTACGAACTGAGCCTGCAAAATTTGGCCTGGGATACTTGAGCTTGTACAATGGCTTCCTAATATAGACAGTGGACCCTCGCGTAACAAACGGTTTGTATAACATAAAATCTGTACAACATAAGACATTCCGGAGATAGGGGAAATTTGCTTAACAGAATCACTATGGGGCGAATCCGTACAACGTAAAAATGGTCGTGATTAGGGATTACTCCGTTTTCAATGCATTCCTATGCGAACTTTGAATAAAGGGAAATTGGCTGAACAGAATTTCATTTGGAACAAATTAATTCCTTGATACACGGTACCACTGTAATGGCCTATGGGGGAAAAGCACGGGCAACTCCACAAATGCCCGGGCTCCTATGATGTAGCAGGGGAACCATCCATATGGCAGACCCGCACAAGGACTTGTCGCTGACCTATATTCATGCACTCGAGTTTTCAACTAGGAGCGTTCAAAAGTGCCGTTCCAATGCTCTCTGTCATTTTCGGTCACCACAATGGAGGGGCACTTAATTTAGACACAAAACATAGCCAAAAAAGGAGATGGGAATCCCTCTACCTCAGGCCTGCCTAAAGTCCGGCCCAAGGGCCAAATCCGGCCCGTCAGGCCATTCTGAGTGGCCCACGGCTGGCCGGCCCGCCCCTCCCTCCCCCTCCTTCGCTCCATGTCTTTTTAAACAAGCTCCCTGTGCTTCCTTTGGTCCCCACCTTCCTTCTTTCCTCCATTCCTTGTTCCCCACCTCCCTCCCTCCCTTGGTTCCTGCCTTCCTTCCTGCGGGTGGGGTTGCAAGGGGTGGTCAGTGGGTGGGGCCTGCAGTGGGGTGGCAGGGTCGGGGAGCAACCAGCCCCTGACACATTCTCAGCCACCCAATCTGGCCCTCCTTACAAAAACGTTTGGGCACCCCTGCTCTACCTGATGCCCCAGAGAAGAGAGATTTTTCTTCTCAATAATAATTAAAACAACAACAACGAGAAGCCGGCACAGTAGGCTTGTTTCCAGTGTACGCACCTTTTCATTTAAGCATGCCTTGAAATCCCCTTTCATGTCCATAATGGCGACTCTGTCCTGGGCCCTTTTGGGTCCACTGACATACGGCATTATCGCACCCAGGTTTATGTGCACAATCTGATGAAGAACAAACTTGGTTAGTAATGATTGTGTGATTTATATTACTATTACCGATTCAAATGTTCAGCCCAAATTAGTGGAGCATTTTAGCAAGCTTTTTATCATCACTGATTATACGTTGTGGAGGAAAACTGCAACGATTACTCTTTTTACCTAGCAAAAAAGGAAGGCAATTCATTGACAAAGCATTTTGGTGGCGTATTTGACAATGCCTCATTGTGTAGTCTTTCTGTTTCCCCAAAAGTTTAGTTAAATATGAACACATAAATTTATTATTACAAAACTTATTTTTGGTTACTAGCACTAACACAAAAGGTTAATAAATCAGAGTAAAAAAATTAGGCAGTTTTCAATGCAAGACAGCTGACATAAAGGACACGCCCATACAGAACAAGTCAGAATTCCTAGCCTCATCATAGTTCAGTTTGTACAAGCAGCACAATGGGGTTGTGTAGTTCTATTATGCCTTTCCTTCTGCACAAATAGAGAAAACTAACGGAAACTGACAGCTGTACATCACAGCTGAACTCTAGCCTATGACACGCTGTTCACCAAAGAAACAAATCATGGTTTATCCCTGTGTCAAAAGAAGCTTCCCCATTCTACAACCACACTGCTAGTTCATGATAAGACAGCAAGAGAATTTCACTGTGTGAGAGAATATTCCTAGAACCTTGTCCATGGACACCCTAAATTATAAAGGAGTGTCAAGGAGGCCTGGCAGAAACCTGTGTGTGACCCAGATATGAAATCCTGAAGGGGAACTGAAATCATATTTATAACTCTGCCTTCGTAAGCCAAAAGAACAGTTTATAATTTAAAGGCACTTGTCCTTCTCCTTGGAGGCTTCTGATCCCTGGAAGTCGACAAAAATGCTCCGATATCTTTTCTCTCTGCAGAAGGAGAAGACCAAGAGAATTCTAGCTGATGAGCTGCTGGATCCATAGCAAAGAGGGCAAGCCACAAGAGTTACTCCTCTGCTGATTCTCTAGTAGCTTAACGGGCCAAATCCCCACCCAGTGGTTTCTCTATGTCAGTGGTTCTCCACCGGTGGGTCCCCAGATGTTCCTGGACTGCAAGTCCCAGAAATCCTGGCCTGCTCAGCTAGTGATGAAGACTTCTGGGAGTTGCAGTCCAGGAATACCTGGGGACCTACAGGTCGAGAACCACTATTTGGCTACAATCAAGTCCTCATAACCCAAATCAAAGCCTCAACCCCTTCTTGTCTACCACCTGATCTGCTGTAGATGGAGCAGACAAGAGACAGAGTTCAGGGTGGGGAAAAACAGAAGAGGAGAAAATCTGCTGAAATAAGAATCCTTCACTCCTCTGGATGGATGGGCAAAGGCTTAGGAAGGAGCTTACCTGTACAGAAGCTACAGAAATTTAAAAAGAGGCCAAGACCAACAGGGGATTACCTGGGAATATTCTGGTTCTTCAGTAGAAACCTGATGATTTCTAAAGAGTTTCACAGTTTTAAGATATCCTTCCATGGACTTAAGCTTAGTCTCATCAAAACCTGTGGGGAAAAAATTTGAACAGAATATCTCAACAAAGGCCATGTAACAAATTATATGACTCGCAACTGTATTTTCCTAATCCAATTTGTTATAGGTTGTTTTGAAAAGTTAAAATGGTACTGGTATAATCCTTCTGCAGGTTAAAATGCATGCAACAGGTGTTTAGCTGCTATAAATAAAAAAAATTGCAAAATCAAAACAGTGTGAAATAATTAACTACTTTATTATTTAAGATATAAATATGTTCATATCTTAAACAATAAATATATTTGCAAAATCAAAACACTGTGAAATAATAAACTACTTTATTATTTAAGATATAAATATGTTTATATCTTAAATAATAAACATCTTTGCAAAATCAAAACACTGTGAAATACTAAACTACATTACTACAACTCCTGAACGAAAGGCTGGAGAACTTTTCCACTGGCATCTTACCTGTTTGCTTTAAGTGCTTTAGCGTCACATTATCTATAGGGAAAAAGCTCAGGGTGGCACCATATTCTGGACACATGTTTGCTATGGTTGTTCGGTCACCGACAGAGAGCTGGGAAACTCCCGGCCCAAAGAACTCGACAAATTTCCCAGACACTCCCGCTTGCCTCAATTGCTATTAGGAGAGGGGGAAAGTACATTAATTAACAGATGCATGTACAAAACAAGGAGAACCTTGACAGCAGAAAGACCTCCCAAGGAGGATCAAGAATGGATTTTACAAAGGAAAAAAAGGCCACTGGGCTGTGAGGATCTGCAGAGCATTCAATGCTAATGCAGACTCTGCTAAGAACAACTCCGTCAGATGGTTTGGAGATGGAAAGGATGCATGAGTGTTTCAATACAGTGCCCAGTTGCTCTCCGGGGCTTCAGACAGGGGTCCTTCCTAGACCTGACATTTCCTGTATGCAAAGTAGGCACTCTGGGATCTTTAGTCTGGAAAAAAGGCGCCTGAGCGGGGATATGATTGAGACACACAAAATAATGCAGGGCATGAGTAAAGTGGATAGAGGGACGCTCTTCTCCCTCTCACAAAATACCAGAACTAGGGGACATACACTCAAATTGAGGGCTGGGAGAGTAAGAACAGACAAAAGGAAAAATTTTTTTTCACCCAGCGCGTTGTTAGTCTGTGCAACTCCCTGCCACAGGATGTGGTGATGGCATCTAGCCTGAATGCCTTCAAAAGAGAATTGGACAGATTCCTGGAGGAAAAGTCCATTACAGGTTGCAAGTCATGAGGGAGATGTGTCTTCTCCAGGCTTAAAACCGGGGTACTTCAAGGGCCAGATGCAGGGGAGTGGGATCAGGAGATAGAGATCTAGTGTTGTGCGCTCCCAGACGCATCTGGTGGGGCCACTGTGAGATACAGGAAGCTGGACTAGATGGGCCTTTGGCCTGATCCAGCAGGGCTCTTCTTAGGTTCTTAGGTTCCCACATGTGCTTCACCAGAAATGCAACCCACTACCCCTGAAGGTGGCCACAAACATGCTTCGGTTACCTTCCATGGAGCCTTGAGACCTTACGGAGTCAATAAAAAGAAGAAGAAAAAGAACTCCGCCATCCTAATTTCCCTTGAGATGAGGTTTGACTGCAGCCTGGCTGACCGTAACGAAGCTCCAATTACCTTTGTAATGCTGAGGACTACATCTATGGATGTGGCAAGCGGGCTGGCCGAGCCTGTCAGTTCACACCCGACGACTTCAGGCAAGGTGAGGGTGATGGGCAGCCCGAGCATGACCGCCTCTGTTTCTATTCCACCGACACCTGGAAGAAAATATTGTAAGACTGAGCAGCCTGTTGACCAAGCAGTTCATTAAAACGTTCAAAGAGGACACTTCAGGCGTCTCCTTTGTCTGAAGTTAAAACAAACCACAGCGAAGCACTAAATACTCCCCCCCCCTTCTATATTCACTTCACGGTTGGAAGGTAGGAACACGAGGCTGAATTTTATTAAAGACACTCAAACAAGATTGCACCAGCTCCTTGTGTTTTCAAGCTCCGGTAGATGGTTCTAAGCTGGTCACAGAAAGGAATAGAAATGGAAGCAGAGTGTATGTTTCAATGGGTTCATGCAAAGCTTTCCATCTTTGTCTTACAGTAAGCAAGGTTCAAATTTTGTTATGGTTCTCAGACATCAACTAGACCAGGCATGTCCAAACTTCGGCCCTCCTGACGTTTTGGACCACAGCTCCCAGAATTCTAAGCTTAGGTTGCCAATGGCAAAGGACTGTGGGAGTTGTGGTCCAAAACATCTGGAGAGCCGTAGTTTGGACGTGCCTGAACTAGACAATGGCTTCCTCATGCAAGCACACATTTATTTAGATGGGTAGCCTACCACATCCAAACAAATTTGCATTGATTTAAATGAAAACTATCCCTCCCTCTGGCTGATAAGGACAGGCCAAATAAATGGTTTATCGTTTAAGAGGCAGAGGGGAAGGAACAAAGGAATCAGAAATAAAGGAATTCTAAGATACTGAACAGCAAATCTTAACATATAGAGAATGATTCATTTTCTTCAGAATAAAAGTGTTGGTGGCTCTTAGCAATCCAGAGGGATATGTGTGGTGTGTGATTGTTTGCCCAACACCGCTAGCTCTTCATGCATGCTAAAATCACCGAGGACACTATATGTGTGTATGTTAGACATCTTCAACCAGCAGAGTTTCTGCTCAATGATCACTGGTGTCAAAAACCCCAAAATCTGCATGGAAATACCTTCCCCATTCCCTGCATTTATTGCGCAAAATACCCTATTTTTTCCAGTCTATAAAATGCTCCCATGTATAAGATGACCCCCACTTTTTCCAAGACAAAAATTACAGTTTTGCAACTGCACAGTTCTCTCCTTGGCTTACTTCCATATACAGTATAAGACAACCCCGAATTTTTAGTGTAACCATTTTTTTTAAAAAAAAATACAGTCTTATACCCAGAAAAATACTGTAATTCTTAATATTCACAATAAAAATGGAAAGAAAAAAATTAAAGTTAACTAATAACGTGGAGACCTTTTAGTTCTCCACTTGGAATCAGAAAAGGGTGTTCCTAAGCAAAGGAGAGCAGAAAGCGAGAGTGGATCTACTGCAACCTATTTAGAAGACAGGATCCAAGGTCCAACTGGAAGAGAAACCGAGAAGGAGGTGAGATCTAAAAAGCACACAGCCTCTCCAGGGACCTTACCCCAGCCCAGAATTCCCAAGCCGTTCGCCATGGTGGTGTGGGAGTCGGTGCCAACGACGCTGTCTGGATAGAGAAAGCCTTTTGCGTCAAAGACCACTCGCGACAGGTACTCAAGGTTCACCTGGTGCGCCATTCCTGTTCCAGGAGGAATTACCGAGACATTCCTAAAAACTTTGGAACTCCACTGGGTTATTAAAAATAAAAAAAACAGGAGGTGGAGGGAGGGAGGGAGGAGAGAAGAAATAATCAGTCCCTCTTATGCTCTTGAAATGGTCAGATTTGCTAAGCAAATACAGTAGGACCCCTGTATCCACTGATTCAGTTATCCACGGTTGTCAGAGGGAAAAAAATCAAATAATTCAGCAGCCACAAGGCAAGCTATTTTCACAAACAGCAGCTGTAAAGGAAGCTACTGTCACAAATAGCATCTGTAAAGCAAGCTACTGTCACAAACAGCAGCCATAAAGCAAGTTACTGTCTCAAAACAGCAGTCATAAAGCAAGCTGCTTTCAGGAAACAGCAGTTTGGGGGTGGGTGGGCAGGTGTTCTCTCTTATCCACGGTTTTCATTATCCACGGGAAGGCCTGAAACCAATCCCCAGCGGATACCGGGGTCCTACTGCAAATCTAAAGAACTGCTGAACCTATTTTTAAAAATCTCAGCAGGGATATTTTGCTTCAGAAAGGACAACGTTCATAAGACAGGCTGCCTCTTCCCACAGGAAAGGAATAATCTCTTTGAGCAGTATTGTCAATGGCTGCCACGGCCGATTTTTCCTAAAGCATTTCTGAGATCATCATTAAAAATACTGAATTTGAGGCTGGTTTTTCTCCACCGGTTTTCGCCCCTCCTCCACACCTTTGGTCCTCACAGGAGACCTTCTGAAAGCTCCAGAGAAGCCACCCTGCAGGTCTCCCTTCTGGTCTGTAGTTCTAGAAAGGTTGGTTTTATAAGGTTCCCATCAACCTACCTTGAAAAACTGGAGTCTCTCTCTATTTCTACCAAATTCCATCTCCTGGTTTTTTAATACCGTTTCAGGCCTGAAGGAAAGAAAAAGAAGCCACACCAATGTCAGCAGGTACCCCAGTCTTCTAGACTGAGACAGTCTTCCTTTCAAGGTAACGGCAGCGGCCAATTCCCATCCTCTCTTCTTCCTTGTTTTCCCCGAACCCTGGTCTTCCATCAGATATGATTGTGACAATACTCAGAATATCCCAATTGACTCGAAATAAATGTTTGACACCAGCGTCTACAGTCAAATCCCATGCAAGCCTACCTGGAAGGAAGCCTCCGTGAATGAAGTGGCGCTCTATCATAAAAATGGGTAGAGGAACAAGGGGAAGGTGCTTATTAGTGGCTGAAATGCTGCTTCGCCAGTCACGCTGCCTGGGATACTTGAAAAGCCAAGCAAGGCTCACGCTTGTGATTTCCACTCAAGAGTGCTTGCCACTGTTCCACAAACCCCGTACGCTTCGCCCCAGGTCAAAGGGGAGCTCGAGGGATCGGCAGAAACTGGCCACATCATGGCTACGGAAGATGATATCCGTCCAGCATGGAGTCATAACTTGCGAAACAGGATTTCTGACCCAACGTCCATTCCACGGGCCATCTTGTGCCATTCTGTAACCATTCTGATCAGCAAGAAAGGTGGGATTCCTTTCTAAACCTCCTGGGAGATCTATAGCATTCCCTGATGATCTACTGTTCAAATACGACACAGGCCTAGCCTTGGACAGCTTCTCAAATCAGATACGATCGGGTGCACTCAGGCGGATAAAAGTATAGGATAACGGCTGTAGAAAAGAGCCTCCGAGAATTAAGTCAACACCAAGAAAAGACATTTCTCGGTGCTGGCTTAATTAAGAAAAGGCTTTCTCGAGTCACACTTAGAAGCAGATAACCTCAGGCAAGAAGTAAGGTGCAGGATTCGTGTCACATGTGGTAAGGAAACTGGTCCTGCTACTGGCAATTATAGAAAACCAGTAAAGCAACAAGACAAGAAATGTGACTTCTGGAACATGAGGTTTAGCAGAAATTAAAATACAGAGTTTTTTTCTGCCCTGGCTTTTCAAGAATAGGCTTCGGGTGTTACATTTTTTACGGAGTCTAGCCATTAAAACAGAGACAAAGCCATGCACTTTTTTTTTTGTTTTCCAAAAAGTCACCATCCTTGAGTGGGTCAAGCAATCAGCTCTCCCAACGTCCAAGCTGCAGGCTTTGGCAGGGACGATCTTAAAATAAAAATGAAATGATTTAGCAAAAGCGAAGTGTTCTGCGTATATACCGCCACATACCACTTCAAGTAGTCTCTGGGCGATTTAGAGTTTTAATTACATTATGCAGACGACGTATCTTTTGGCCAAGGGATACATCCTACACACACGTTTGGCCAAGGGGGTACATCAAAAGCCCTTGGCCAAATGTGGGCAGGCAACACTCTTGCCTTCTTCCCCCTCACCTATGCTGTTCTGGAGCAGCAAAACCGGGGGGGGGGGGGGGGGGGGAGGGAGAGACTGTGGGTGTGGAAGGTCCAAGAAGGGAGACACACACACACACCACATGTTCCTATTGGCTTTCCCTCAGCTAAATGGGGTGGGGAGGGGGAACAACGCCGACTTAGCCCATTGCTGTGTTTTATAAATGTTCCATCAACAACAGATGTAGCAGGAAAGCTACTTAGTGTGAACTAAGTGTGAGTGTGAACTAAGGGAATGGGTTAGATTTGCATCCGTAAGAAACGCTGCCTTCCATTTCTACACGCAGTGAGAGTCTCGACGGGAGCGACGGCACCAACAGTGAAATATCTTAAACCAGGCACGTCTAAACTTCAGCCCTCCAGATGTTTTGGACCACAACTCCCACAGTTCCTTTGTCACTGGAAATACAGGCTTGGAATTCTGGGAGTTGTGGTCCAAAACGTCTGGAGGGCCGAAGTTTGGTCATGCCTGTCTTAAACAAAACACGAGCCTAAGGATGGTGCCGCAGGGAAATGAAAAAATCCGCACGGGCCAAACACCTATTTGAACAAGCGTGGCTTTGCTACGACCATCAACAGCACTTTTCTTTCCATGAATTTATCTAAAGCCATCTAAGTCGATGGTTTCGCCCTCCCACCTCGGGGCAGCCATTATCCGTAACATCACAGTGCACGACGAACCGCCGCTTCTGTCTGCCCTGAAAGTACTGATGGCCAGTTTAATCGGAGGATCACCAGCTTTAGTGTACCAAGCAAAGACGTTCCAGCGCTTTGAGCAAAATAGAAATTTGAAGATGCCGGCCACGGAGTCTGGTGAAATGCCAGGAAGAAGAACTTCTAGAACACGGCCAAACCACCCAGAAAAAAAACTCAGAACAGCTAAAACAGAAATTGTTTTCTTTTTGCATACTGTCAATTGTTAACAACTTCTTAATAAGCCACAGACAGACAGACAGACAGACAGACAGACAGACAGGCACAAAGACACACAGACACAGACACACACACAACCCTTCCAAGTTTAGCTTTGTTGGTTTTCGCGTGCTTCCTTCCAAAGAAGGAATTGTGCTATTATTTTGTTTTTCTGTGCACACAAGCTGCACCCAGAGAACGAGCAAAGGATTTATGTCCACTGGAAGTGGCAGGCAAAACAACAACATTCTTATGCAGCCAAGCATTCAGTGAAGAATGGAAAGTGAGGCCTGGACGCTTATACTTAGTCAACCAGCCAACTGTTTTTTAACAGGATCACCAATGAGTCATCTAGAATGGTGGACACCATTGTAGGAAACTCTGTTGGCGGTTTCGCTTCAAGCTACATAATTTACAAACAAGGACCTGGCAGCCAGCCGTCGCGAGGACATTGGTTCCTACACGCCCAGGGCCGAGACTTGTAAAAGCTAAAACGGGATCCCGATCCAGCAAGTGCAACTCACTCAGGCACTGGTTGAAGATGAAAAGGACACAACAGAGGGGTGTTCTCAATCTGCACAGAAAGCTGTCCGCCGTGACGCCTGGATTCTCTGTCGCAGGGCCCCTTGCAACTGCTCTGGCCTCGGCACGGAAGCTTGCGAGGAGCTTTAAGAGGAGAAAGTTTGGAGGGTGGTCTCTGTGGGTCCCCGCCTCCGGGATTGGGAGTGTTCTGTATTGCACTTTTTAAAAATGGAAGGGTGGAGGGGAAGAGAGTTACTAACAGAAATATTTTGCATTGTTAGGCAATTGTTCACTGTAACATATATATCTTTCAGAAAATCAACAAATACAAAGTAAGAGACATTATTGGACTTTTTAAAAATTGAAGGGTGGAGGGGAAGAGAGTTAACAACAGAAATATTTTGCATTGTTAAGCAATTGTTCACTGTAACATATATATCTTTCAGAAAATCAACAAATACAAAGTAAGAGACATTATTGGACTTTTTAAAAATTGAAGGGTGGAGGGGAAGAGAGTTAACAACAGAAATATTTTGCATTGTTAGGCAATTGTTAACTGTAACATATATATCTTTCAGAAAATCAACAAATACGAAGTAAGAGACATTATTGGACTTTTTAAAAATTGAAGGGTGGAGGGGAAGAGAGTTAACAACAGAAATATTTTGCATTGTTAGGCAACTGTTAACTGTAACATATGTATCTTTCAGAAAATCAACAAATGCGAAGTAAGAGACATTATAGCACTTTTTAAACATTGAAGGGTGGGGGGAAGAGAGTTACTAACAGAAATATTTTGCATTGTTAGGCAATTGTTCACTGTATCATATGTATCTTTCAGAAAATCAACAAATACGAAGTAAGAGACATTATTTCATATCTGAGGATTCTAACAAATGACCATGTGGCTGGGTTTTACAAGAAAATAAATAATACCATTTACTGAAGTCAATCTGCAAAGAATGGTCGACAGTGAGGTCTGTTGGGCAGGCGGGGTGGACTTTCGCAGGTTCTCCTCCAAGATTTTTCACGGCTTCCCTCATAGCAGCAAAATCTACCATTGCAGGGATTCCACTGACGAAAAGGAAGAATAAACCATTGTTTTGAGTAGGATCTCACAAAGGATAGAGGACAGAGGATGCGTCATAGAATCATAGAGTTGGAAGAGACCTCAAGGGCCATCTAGTCCAACCCCCTGCCATGCAGGAACCCCCATCACAGGACGCCCGACAGATGGCCATCCGCCCTGTGCTTGAAAACCTCCAAAGAAGGAGATCCCACCACCCTCCTTTGTGGCAGCATATTATTCCACTGCTGAACAGCTCTAACCGTCATGAAATTCTTCCTAATGTTCAAAAGGAATCTCTTTTCCTGTAACGTAGCATTAACTCTTAAGGTGGCAGTTCAACAACACAGGCACAACGAAACGGTGGTTCTTACATCTGAAGCATCTAGATGTGAAAAAGTACTGAGTTGGAATAACTAATCCTGTAGTACAGTGGCTCCCAGATGTTCTTGGATAAAAAATTCCCAGAAGTCTTCCCCTCTAAGCTGTGCTGCTCAGGGTTTCTGGGACTTGTAGTCTAGGAACATCTGGGAACTACTGCTCAAATAGAAGGCCATTTCTTAGGCTGAAATCTTTAAGTTAGCTGACAGCCAGAGCCTCAAGAAATTTATTATTATTATTATTATTATTATTATTATTATTATTATTATTATTATTATTATTATTATTATTATTATTATTATTATTATTATTATCATCATCATCATCATCATCATCATCATCATCTGGCCTACAGCACCCAAAATCGCTCTGCCAGCACTTCCCAAGCCCTGGTGGCAAGATAATTTTTAAAAAATTACTGCTAGATACGAACAACAGCTAATGCTGCACCCACATACAAAACAGAGTAGCATTTCGTGGGGCAAGGATATCTCATTCTTTCAACCACTTCCCAACTGACATGCACTGGTGCCCCGTCCAGTCACCGCCAGCATAAACCTAGGACATGAACGGCCGAATTTCTATCTAAACACCGTGGAGGTTCCGCCCTGGAAACTAACTCAGACCGAGTCTGCTCTGCTGGAACTCATCAAATCGAGTTGGAACGAGGTAACGAGGGAAATGTGCCTTACGTAAAGTCTTGGAGGAGGACTCGGGCGGGACGGAAGGGCACTTCGACATGGTTCCGTTTTGCTTTCCAATCCAAAATGTTCATCACATCTTCTTCTTTCACCAGGAAGCCATCGCAGCTACGGACAGCAGCTTCCAACAGTACCCGTATGGAGTAAGGCAGGGTATCTGTATAAAGGGAAAGGCAACAAGATGGGCTGTAGGGTTGCGTTGGCACTGATTCTGCTACACAAAGGCTATTCTCTAACCCTCCTTCCCAGAGGAATTACCGCACAGCTTCCCAACCACTCTGAGGGGAGCTTTAACAAACAGATAATAGAGCGACGGGACACAGATTAGAAGTGCACACACTTTGGATCTAGAAAGGCGTAAGTCAAACAGAGGGTGAGAGAAAGAGCTTGAGAGACTGTAGTACGTTTTTGCTCCGCACAATCGACGGCATTTCTTGAACATTATAAAGCTCTTACTTGTTTTCACCCATCCAGGAAAGAAACCTACCACAGTATGCAAAAAGACAAGGACAAGCATTGGGTTGCTGTTACTTTTGGCAGAATTTAGAAACAGGGCCTAAATAAATGAAAATATTAATATATACACGGTGGGGTTTTTGGCTTTCATTTTCTTGTGGTTGAGTTCAAGCCAGGATGTAGAGGCCAAATCGGGCCTCTCTTGGATTTTGAAAACCGTTCGGTGTCCACTGTGCCGTTAATTAATATTGTTCATTGCAACAGACAGCCTCTCACATTGGGTCAAGTCATCCTTCCAAGTTGGACTGAGAGGTTTATAAAGCCAATGTGGGTCAAAAGGTGTGCTTTCAAGTGGTGTGTGTGTGTGTGTGTGTGTGTGTGTGTGTGTGTGTGTGTGTGTGTGTGTGTGTGTGTGTGTGTAAAACACCCACCACAGCCCACGCTAGCATAGCCAATGGTGAGGAACGCTACAAAACACAATCCACTTCTGAATTTTCTGATTTTTCAAAGGTTTGGTACCTATTATCAGAGTAAGTGCCAGAACTTCCATATTTGTCCTTGTGGTTTCGAAATCTAACCTGCTTTCCACTACTTTCTAGGTGGTGCATCTCCCAGCCAAGAGGCGGCATGAAATTGGAGCAACATCCTTAGGGTAAGTTTGTGTAAGTTGGACTCCTATAAATGCATGTGTTGTCAGAGGGCATTGTATGAGAAATTCTGCGCGCCTCCCTCACCCATTAATGGAGGGCAAGTTATTAGCATACAACCAAGTCTTCAGCCACCACTTCGGAAGAACTAGAGCGAACCTTTTAGAGACCAAGTGCCCAAACTGGGATTCAGAACCCACTAATTTTTCTTAAAGTGCCAATACAGCAATTTAACCCAAATACAGGTGGCTGTGAGGGGCGATGTCGGGTGCCCACATAAAGGGCTCCGAGTGCCACCTTTGGCAACCGTGCCATAGGTTCGCCAACAATGGCCTACTCCATTTAACATCAATTCGTGACAGTTATGTGTCAGATTTTGGGAGACCCTGCTATTTAGATCAGAATGGGCAACTGTATCAGTTCTAGAGGCCAACCTTCTATACTTGAACTACCCTTCCTTGAGGTTTCCAAGAGAAGCAATTGGCCTGTTTTCATGAGGAAATGGGTCTCCATAGGGAGGGCATAGGTCACAAAGGGCAGACTTTACCCACCCTTGAGGTAGATGGAATCATGATTATTCTCACGGAAGGCAGCGAGCCGTGTCCATCAATCTGCTTTTCAACGCCTATAGGCAGCAAGGACTGCTTGTATCCTTGTTTTGTCAGATAAGAGTGCAAGGCCAACAGCAGCCAGGCTGAACAAACTGATAAACTAAAGCTGCCATTCTATGGGCATTTACTTGGCAGCAGATTCCACAGAAATCAGCAGGACTTCTTAGTAAACATACAAAGGATTGTTCTGTAAAGTTCACAGAGTAATCTCTAAAAGCATAATCTTTAAAGCATGCATGGAAGACTGTTAACTGTATTACACGTTGCTTTAACCTGAATGAGTGCTTGCAGAGACCTATTAAGGTTAAAGGTATATCCGTAAATAATATATTTGTAAACATAGTATGTGCCTTTAAATGAGCCAAGGTGCTCAAATATCCATTCAGATAACACATCATACTTTTTAAAAGCCTATCTTTTATATGTTTGAGTTAATACCCGTACTGTAAATAATTTCAGTGAAAGCTACAACTTTGCTTCTACCTAGAATTTAAGGTAATCCCTCTGTTTACTCAAAACCAAGCACCATAGAACTGCATTTGCTCTCCCAACTAATCAGTTCCGTCCTATGAAGCAGGTAAGTCTCAAGCAGTTTAATGGGGCTCATTTTCTGGTCATCATGTTCATGATTACTGGCATAATCCAGTTAAATGGTACAAAGTCTTGCAGAAATTGGTGTGTGTGGGGGTGGGGGGTGGGGAGAAAGAAAGAAAGAACAGGCCCCGCATGGAACTCACGAGTGCTGACGGTTCCTCCGTGAATCAGGCAGTGTATTTTAAAACTCTGCTCTCTCACCCTCCTTCTCTATGAATCACAGTGGCAGGATGATTTACAAGCTTTGGCCCATAATTAGGTTGACCTGTAACAGACCCTGGATTTATATAAATTTAAACCGCCACAATTAGCTCGTGCCCATTAAGGTTACTTTTATGTCTCGATTAACAACTGTGGGCTGTCAGGTTGATTTCGGACTAATGGCGACCCTTCCCAAGTTCTTCCGGGCATCCCGTAATTAGAAGTGGTTTGCCATTCTCTTCTTCTTGGCCGGGGGGGGGGGGGAGGCATTCTGGGAATATGCAGCTTGCCCAAGGCCACCCAGGCCAGCTCTTTTATTTATTATTTATTTATTTATTTATTTATTTATTTATTTATTTATTTATTTATTTATTGTATTTTTATACCGCCCGTCTTCTGAAGGAACTCCGGGCGGTTAACAATGGATCAAAAGAACAATAAAACACCAGAGGAAAACCAATGCAAACAATAAAAGAGAGACATCGGCAAGAGGCGTAAAAGAGAGAAGGAAAAAAAAAAAGAAAATTAAAATTAAAGGTTGCCAAATGCCTCCCGATAAAGCATGGTTTTAAGAGCTTTTTTGAAGGCGGGCAGGGACCATGCAAGGCGCAACTCACTCGGGAGATGGTTCCAGAGTGAGGGGCCCACCACAGAGAAGGGGCGGTTGCGTGTAAGCGATTTCCGCGCCTCTCTGGGCATGGCCATTCGGAGTGAGAGCGCCGGCGACATTCTAGTGGGTCGGGCCTCATGTGACCTTTGGGTGATATGCTCTTTCAAAGCACAAGGGAGAATCAAACTCTTGATCCAGGGATGCCGCCTCATTGAGTTATCCAACCACCTAACCAGTAAGCTGTTGTCGCTAGGTGCTATCAAGTCGGAATCCCCTTCTAGCGATCGTTTCAAGGCAAATGACAAATTTATTGAAACTCACCTGCAGTGAGTTTTAATATCTGAGAACGGATTTGAACCCATGCCTCCTGAGTGCTAGTCCATCAATCCATCCTCTTCGTCACACTGGGTATCCCACCAGTAAGTTTAGATAAGCGCAAGCACACGAATGACAAACACTAGATGGCATGGGACTGGTGTTCTACCACATTGGATCTAATCTTGATTGTGACGGGGCGAGGGTCAACATTATTACCTTAGATTCTAAAACTATTAAATATTGGATGGAATTAATCTTTTGAACATTGTGGGGAATTAACTAGGATATGAACTGAGTGTATAGCTGTACACATGAGGAGTAATTCCACCCATCTCAGGGAACAATTCTTTGCATGCAAGAGCTACAATGAGTATATAAATATCAACCAACCAACCAACCAACCAACCAACCAACCAATCAATCAATCAATCAATCAAAACCAAGGGCTCTGTACTGAATGCCTTTTTTCTGAAAACAGGCAGACATTATCTCTAATCTACAGACAAAAAAAGGGATTTAGGTGTTACTACCAAAACTACTCTCGAGATCACATTACAGTGGTACCCCGACTTAAGAGCAGCTCGACTTAAGAGCAACTCAACTTAAGAGTGGAAAAATGTTGGTGTCTCAACTGCTGCCTTTCAAATTTTAGATATGGTCTGCTCGACTTACAATTTTTTTCTCTCTTTTTAATTTTTTTAACTTATTTTTTCAAATTTTTAGATAGGTACCCCGACTTAAAAGTAGTTCGAATTAAGAGCATGCATTCGGAACGGTTTAAATTCATAAGTTGAGGTACCACTGTATTAGGAAAAACATCTCAAGGCAAACGAAAGGCATATCAATTTCTGTTTTTCCTCACATTCTCTAGGCAGCAGCAACAGCAGCCATGTTGCCTGGGGATTTCTGTGACTTGTATTCCTAAACCGCACATGTGTATATCTGGCAAAAAGCAAAGAATTAGCCAATATTACCATATTTGCCTCCCAGTTTTGCAACGTTGTAGAACTTCTTGTTTGCACTGCCATCCAGTGTTTCAATTAAATTCTGGAACAGGTGGTCTGAAAGACAGGTCATACAGAAGATTTAAGAGTTCGCTAAGTGATAATATAGTAATGCAGGTTTAGTACAAGAGCAACAAAACACTGCTGATTCTGAACAACTATATGAACCAGAAATCTTTAGCAGTGTCATTCTCTCTCTTTCTCAAAGAAAAACAAGACAGAAACAGAGCACAATCCCAGGTACAAGCATAATTTGAAAGTAAAACATTTATGGATTGTTTACTTAATCAAACAATGAAGAAATAGGCTGCAGGCTGCATTCATGATTCTAAAGGTCATAGCCTACAATTCTAAGTAAAAGCTAAAGTAGTTTAGCCCTGTTTACTGCCATGGGTCTTTAGTCATCATGTAATGGATTACATTTATTCATTTTCTTTTAATCTGCTTGTAACCCTCCTCTAATTATGCAATAGCAGAGTCTGAAATCCACAATGTTGATTTTAACTGAAAGAATTTTCTCACTCTGGAACAGGATACCATACAAATGACTCAGAATCCAGAATTAATCACACTTAACTCTGTTATTTACAGCAGTTCTAAACACCATGTACCTGGAAGGATGAGGCACAGAATACATCCAGATTTCTTTTCTAAAGAAGGATATATAAAGCTAGACTATTAACCTCCTCATGTCATAAGACTGGAACCCTATTTTATTGCTTGTGATTATTAAATGAGGAGCATCAATAAAAAGAGGCAAAAACATTTGTATTACTGGGAATTAAACCAAGCATTTGTAGACCCAGGGGTTATGACTAAGTGATGCTATTATATACTATATAATTTTATTACAGCTTACTACAATTTATGTACCTCATAAGACTGGTAACATCTTAAAAATATTGTTGCTACTAACATGTTCCATATTATTCATATTGAATAAAATTAAAGCCAAGGCAGATGGATTGACTGGAAAATTTAAAGAGTCAAGTTGCAGACACACACACACTCTCTCTCTCACACACACACATGCACACACACACACACACACACACGCACGCACGCGCACACACACACACACACAGAGTATTTGTAGAAACATGTACAGTACTGTATATATTAACTGAAGGAATGAGGTATTTCATCCAATATGGCTTTTTTAGGATGCGGTGGTCCGTGTATAGATAATAGACCTAAAAGTGCCACAATATTTTAACAATGTATTTCTTTCACTCCCCTCCAAAAAGGATGCCCCATAATATGCTGATAAATGCTAAACCTAAGGAAGAAAACTCTGTTTTTCTCAGTGGAGAAGCAGTCATACTTGTGGTGAAGATTTTCACAAAAAGAAGGGGAAAAGATAGAGAGAAAAAGACAACTTATCCAACTGCTGCTTAATATTATGTGCAATTCCTTTGCTGTTTGAGCATACTCATCTCCTGCCAGCAGATAGGGCTGACAGCTTTGCTGAGCAAAAGAAGAGTGTGTGTAGAGAAGATTATTAAGAGCAGAAGCAACGTGGGATATCTGCCCCCTTGAAGATTCTTTACAACCCGATTGGCACCTATCAGGCAGATGTTAAAAAACTCACATACCCTCGCTGAATAGAAAGGAGAACAGAGGAAAACTAGCATAAAGGGGGAAATGTCAACAAAATGGACAGGAAGAACATGAAAACATACATGGTATATAAAAGACAAGTGCAGTACAGTAGTTTGATGCTGACAGAGAAAAGTAAAACCATGGTAACAGAAAAGTTATAAAATGCATGCATGCAATGCACTTTTGCCATGGTTCTGACTTGGAAAGAATTGCACCACTACAGTAAGCAGACAAGATCACTGACTTTTCCTTCTAAAATTTCCTAGACAAAAAAAAAGTTTTATGTTGGGGAACAGGGGAATATCGTTGACAATCTAACATTAGAGAGCATCACTTTAATTATCTGCCCCACAAAACCACACAATAGACTCCAACTTCTTGCTGCCTGGTTTGTCTACTTTTTTTAAATGAAGCATTCATTCCCTCACTACCTGAAGTGTTATAGGGAAGACAACGGGTTCAGTTATTCAGTTGAGTCCTATAACAAGCCCTAGATCCCTTTTGCTTCCTGCAAGGAAGAAATTCCCAACACCTCACACTTTTGCAGGAAAAAGAAAACGTATGCACCCAAAGAAAAC